>OX451737.1:273924579-274537360 GCA_948472305.1 Vicia faba
GGATGAATATGGAGAAGTGGGTTTTATACCAATTTTAATGTGCGATGATGATGTTTTGTTGTGTCGTGTTTGTGATGTCATGTTGTCGACTCACATACATTGCATTGGCGACGGGGGCTTTTATGCCAAGCGACGAGGGCTTTTATGCCAAAGCGACGATGGGCTTTTATGCCGAATATCCCTAATTATAGACAAAGTGATAGGTACCACATGCATAACATAGTCGTGTCTCATGGAGTCGGTTATGTTTATTTTTGAGTCTTTTGGCATTGAGTTTTATTTGATGGCTTATAATAAATTGCGATGTTATATGATACCTTGTTTTGTGACGATTTTTGTGTTGAACATAAAGTGATTATGATGCGATAATTTCATGAAAATTATGCGATGGATATAACATGACGGTAAAGCGACGATATGAGTTTATGGCAATGGAGTTTATGTCTTGTTTTGACATGATTATGGTGATTATGTGATGATATTAAAGTGTTGATCTTATACACTAAATGATGATTTTTAAAGTATGTGATATTTGATATTTGTTGACATATTCTTGTTAACCTATATCAGTTATGATTCCAAAACTATTTATATATTTTATCATGCCTTTAATTATATGTTTTGGAGTATCTCACCCTTTACTTGTTTCCCCGTTTCCTTTATATTGGTAACATGCAGGTGATCTGCGAGGATGATGAGGATTAGCTCGAGTCTCTTTATTTTGAGTCGCTCTGCTCTGATAGTAGTAACACTCGGGATTTGGGCAACGTTATTATTTTGATAGGATAGTTCATGTATACTATCTTATGACTTTATGTATTGATGAAAACATGATGATACATACATTTTGTGAACACGCCCGCTGTGTTGTAATTAGTCATATGTTTATATGATGATTTATCTTATGAATCGGTATATCCGACTTTTGATTTTGTGATGTGCGTTATAATGCAAAGTGATGAAAAACACGAATATGTGATACCTCAATTTATGTTTGGATGAAATTTTGAAACTCTGATTTTATTATTAATTACGAGGGGTAGAATTGGGGTGTTACAAAGAGCATCTGAGTGCAATGAAGATTCAGAAAGTGTCTGAGCTGGACTTTGAAGAGTTGGGTTTGGTGTCTGGGATTGTCATTATGCCAAAGTTCAAGTTGTCAGTGTTTGCCAAGTACGACGGGGTTTCATGTCCCAAAATGCACCTCCGATCTTTTGTGAGGAAGATACAGCCTCACACCGTTGACAGGGACTTATGGATCCACTTCTTTCAGGATAGTCTGTCCGGAACTCAGTTAGATTGGTTCTACAAGCTGGAAAGGACCAACATCCATAATTGGGAAGACCTGACTGCTGCTTTCTATAAGCAGTATCAGTACAACTCAGACTTTTCTCCCACCCGTACTCAACTCCAAAGTATGGCTATGGGTTCGAGCGAGGGCTTCAAAGACTACGCTCAGAAGTGGAGGTACTTAGCAGGAAGATTCCACCCTCCCCTGTCTGATAGGGAGCTAGTAGATATGTTTCAGGGTACCCTATCTGGTCCATTCTTTAATCACCTAATTGGAAGCTCCTCATCGACTTTACTGAATTGATTTTGACAGGAGAAAGGGTGGAAGATGGAATTAAGAGTGGTAAGATCCCAAAGGATGCATCCTCCAGTGCAGTAAGGAAGCCATTTGCTGGAAATAAAGAGGTTAGTGTTGTGTACCATTAAAGGAATCAGGACAGAACTGAACGCCGTCCAGCGGTAAGGGCTGTTATGATCTCTAAACCCGCACCTACCCAACAAAGGAATAATCAACCAAGAATAGAAAGGCTAGTAAGACAGTTCACCCGGATAAATATGACTTTGTCTCAAATTTTGCCACAGTTATTGAAGACCAATATGGTAACTCTGAAGGAAGCCCCAAAGAATCCCAACACTACCTCTCCCCGCTACATTCCAAATGCCCGCTGTTCTTATCATTCGGAAAGTCCAGGTCAAGATACAAGTGACTGTTGGGCTTTGAAAAACAAGGTGCAGGATCTGATCGAGGCAAAGTAGATTTAATGCGATCCCCCTGAGACTGCCAATGTCATAACTTCACCCATGCCTAAGCACGACTCGGGAATCAATGCCATTAAAGTTGTCTCCGCCATGGAAGATGATAACAATAACTATGACGTAGATAGATGGATCTTCCCTACTACCAACGGTGGACCCAGTAACTAGATGGAAAAGGATTTTGTACCGATTACTTTTGTTCAGAAGTAATTGTCTTTCTTGTTTGTTTGGATATGTAATAAACAATATAACTTTATGGTCGTGTGTCTTACCCGGGGCACATCGATTAATAAAGCATTAGACGTTTGTGCATACAAATTTTGCGCTTTCTATTTTTCTTTTCCACTTTTACTTTGTCTATACAGCTATGCTCTTACACACACTCACGTATCAAACTGCAGATCCATGTCCACTCTGGATCCCATTGATAACAGTTCTGCTATTGCCAGTTATGACTTTGAAAATCCAATCAACCAAGCCGAGGACGAAGGTGAGGAAGATTATGCGATACCTAGAGAACTTTCTAGGCTGTTACAGCAGGAAGAGAGGGCTATACAGCCTCATGAACATCTAATTGAGACAATAAACTTGGGCACAGAGGTAGACAGCAAAGAAGTCAAGATCGGGACAAATCTGGGGGTTAACGTCAAAAAGAGGTTGATACAAATGTTGCATGACTATGTCGAGATCTTTTCCTGGTCATATGAAGACATGTCAGGACTGGTGTGATACGGTGGGAGAACTGACTTGAGGTTTTGCGTTTTGTTTTCGCAAATGTTTCGGTTGAGCAAGAGTCGCCACCGACTTTTTATTTTATCCTAAGGAAAGGTTAAAAAGCACAGCAAAAAACCTTTGAGATGTTTTCTTGGATTCGGGGAGTAGATTATAGAAAGGGAAGGTATTAGCACCCTTTCTATCCATGGTTATCCATGGGCTCTTAGTTACTTGTTTAGATCACTTGCCTTTGATTTTCAATTGTTTGAAATGGTGCTTTGTGTGTGGGTTTGAAAAATGTTTTGAAAAGAGGCCAATGTGGTGGCAACCTTTGTAATGATCCATGTTGGGATGTATACAAAGGTGTATGTCTTTTGAAAAGGTTTTCAATGTTTTTGAAAGTTGTTTTGAAAGTGTAGTGATGTGTGGTTTTGAAAAAAAATAGGCAAGTGTTTTTGTTTTTTGCAAGTTGGCAAGTAACCAAGAGTTGGTCTACTCTAAATTTCTCAAAGATTTTTGCTATGTTTTAACCCTTTTAACAATTTTGTTCCACCATTGTATTTGGTGGACAATCTTGTGTTAGGATGTGAACGGGACGGGCACGGGTCATCGTTTAGACCATGATTGCAATGGTGCCAAGTATCTTTGGGCAATTTTTCTTTTAAGGGACTTGATCATTTTTTAGGCAACTTTTGAAAGCGTCATCGAGGGACTATGATCATTTGATTGTTTTGTTTTTGCCAAAGATACCTAACATGCAACATGGCCCATTATTGAAGGCAACAAGTGGAGTACCCTAGGGGTGCAAGTGTGATTAGTGTTGTCCATTTTCATGCTTGTTTATCTTGAATTTAGGTCAAACTAATTGTTGTTTTTGATTTGCATACAAAACCCTAATTCTAACATGGCATACTTAGAAAGCATTTAAAGTGCAAAATTTAAAGGTCCTAAGTTATTACACAATGATCATGGGAATGGGGGTACAAATGTTTAAATGGGGATGAGACTTCATAGGAGGATAGTGTCCAATATTTACAACCAAATCGAATTGCGCAAATATAAATATAAAGATATATATAAGAACAAAGCAATATGTTTGTGAAGGTATTTTTGTGTAGGTGTATGTTTTATTCACAAATAAAATAAAAATAAATAAAAGAAAGTTAATTCTTGAATATTTTCATGTTTAGGGCAAAAACCCTAATTTTGCTAAATAAAAGGTATTAATTATTTATTTAAGTATTATATACAATATTTATTAATTATGTGTAAAAAATAAATAAAAAAAAAGAAAGTATATTGTCAAAAAGTGATTTTCAAGTTAAATATTAATAAAAATAAAAAGGTATTATTTTGTATGTCTTTAACCTAAATATGCTAATAAATATATAAGTATTTACATTATTTATTTAATATATTAAACATGTACAAAAATAAAATATTTAATATTATTAAAAAAGTATATTTTTTATAAAATGTTTTCAAAAGATAAAATAAAATAAAATCAGAAAATAAAAGTGTTTTGTATTATTTTTAGTTATTTTAAATAATAGTATATTTATGTTTATTTATATACAAAACTAAATGAAACAAAATAAATGTAAAAAAAATACAAAAAAAATGTGGAAAAAATATTTTTAATGTTTTTTCATGTTTAGACAAAAATATAAAAACAAAATCAAAAGGAAAAAATCAAAAATAACAAAGATATCTCAAAATGGGCCAGGGGGTGCATGTGTGAAAACAGGGTGCAATCAGAAAAAAAGCCAGGCCCAAGCCCAAGGATGGTTGTCTTCAACCTCCAGCACCTTCAAACACAAAAATGCGCGCGTTTTCTTCCCTGCTTGCTATCTCTTGATTCTTTGATTTTCAGCACAAACTCACAACATGAAAAATGTCAAGCATTGAACCACGAATCCAGACATATAAAAAACTTAACTTAACTTTCAGAAATGAGAGAGAATTTCTCCATCCCTAATTCTTGACCTAAGTTTTTGTCAATGTTCAGATTCAAAATACTCTCAGCATATGCAATATAAATGGAAAGTGAAGATATATATAGTTTCAGGGCCATGAGCATGACATTTTTCATTCATAAATCTAAACCTAACTCTTCCTAGATTGAGAGATAGAGATCCATGAACTTACCTGTTCAGCTTGGATCGTGTCTGGCAATGGAGGTACTTTCAAGGCAAGGTGAGGATTTGTATAAGTTGCTTAATGTCCAAGGATGCTATTCCAATGCTTGGTGTGCTTTGAATCTTGCTATATCAAGCTGCAGAAGTCAACCTGCAAGAGAGAAAAGTGAAAATGGAAAAACTGGTTAGAGGTGTTACAGTCTGCTTCCAAGGCTTGGGACAATTTGTATGGATGATAGGGAATGTGTTTGAACTGGTTTGGATGAAAATGCACGAGTGGATCGAGCTATGGGATTCAAACTGCAGCTTATGCCCTGTTTTTGCAGTTTTATGGTGTTTCTGTGAATGGGGAGGTATTGAAGGTGATAGGCTCGTGTTTCAGGTCAGGTTGGATGTTTGGAAGATGCTCAAGAAGTTTTTCTAAGCTTGTGGTTGCAGTAATGTGAGTTGGTGTTACAAAATGCCAAGTTTCTTCTAATGTAAGTCAAAATGCCAAGTGCTGGTACAGGCTCCTCTAGGCCCCCCTAATGTGCTTCCAAACTTGCCCTTGATCAGTGGGATTAGTTCAATAATTTGTGCCAAAGAGATTTGCATTGCACTACTTGGATTGCAAATTTGACATAAAGTTAATCTTTTCAAGAATAGATAAAATGCTTTTTCCATTTATGGCTTAAACTTCCATGTAATGACCAAATGAGCAAAATAATGTCTTGGCACAATGGATTAGCATTGAATTTATGAGTGTAAATGATATTTGAGACCTGTAATCTAGGGGTGCAAGCTGAGTTCAAAAATGCCTAAGTGTATGAACATGAAAATTGGCCATGAACAAAGTGAGTTTTGCCTATATTGCCAAATTCGATTCTCCCTAACCACAAGGTTGTTTGATGAGTACTTGGACATTTTGGAAAGCTTGGAATGTGTAATACAATCCATCTTTGTAATTCAAGTTGAAATTCCAAGTGGAAGCATGTGAAAAGTTTCTATGAAGTTGGGCAAAAATCCTGCCTAAAATAGGTCAAAAACTTTCTAAGTTAAGAATGTTTTGCACCCTTGTTCCAAAAATCATAACTTGAGCTACAAGCTTCTTTTGAGGAAACTTTGTGAATAAAAGTTGTAGATTTTGCAATGGACTACAACTTTCATGTTTTGACTTTTGTTTGAATCCAAATGCATCTTGATGAAAAAATGGGACAAAGTTGGAAAAAAATTAGGGATTTTCATAACTTAGAAAAATTCTAAGTTATGAAAATTCTTCATTTTAAACCCTAATTTGCAATTTTGATTTCTTGATGAACAAGTTTCATATTTTGACATGTTTTGATGAAAAATGAATCTTGACACTTGATTTTGACCAAAAGGTCAAAGTTTGACTTTTCAGTATACAGTCAAAAATTGATCAATTGACTGGAAAATTCATCTGTCAACCTTGTGCAATTGGGATCTTTTGAAATTGTTGAACATGTCAAGACAATTCCATGGGGTCTTTGAGTCCATATATGATCTTGGTTTTCCATTGGCTAGGTCAAACAGTCAAAAATTGCCTTTGTGCAGTCAAAACCCTAAAAATGACCATTTTGCCCTTTTGGTGATCTGGTCATATTTCTTGTGGAATTGTGATCCAAACTTGACCAAATGGTTTATATGAGTTCATATGTTGATGTGGGTCAAATTTCATAAGGTTTGACTGTCAATTGACCACAGTTGACTTTTTCCCCAATACAGCTGATTTCTAGGTCAACTGTCCAATTGATTGGGCAAAGATTGGAATCAAGGCTTGAAACTTGGTAGGGATAAACTTGGGAGTCCAATATGAAGCATGAAAGTCATCTTAGGCATTTTAGGTCAAAACATCTTTGTGCAAGCACAAACCCTAATTTGGGTCAACAGTGCAAGGAGAAGTCTTGAGCAGAGGAAACCCTAGTTGGATCTTGAACTCCAAGGGTCTTGTGGTGAGAAAATGTTGAGGAAATGGGAGGGAAAATTTTGGGGTACAACAGTTGCCCCTGTTCAATCTTCTTAGACCTGAAGAGTTAGATTGGCAAGTTTGCCTTTCGCGACTCGAGGGTAAAAGGAGATTGGACACTAGAGTGCCCGGAAATTTGCACTCGCATGCTGGAGTATCAGCAATGTGATGTCGGGAATGGGCTTATAGATGCCATTTGGAGAGATGGTGGATAGGAGGATGGGCTTATAGATGCCATCTGGATACGTGACAGAACCTTGTCGGGAATGGGCTTATAGATGCCATTTGGAAGTGTTGATCGCGTAAGAGATTCCTTAGCGAGAACTTGCGTACTTTGAGAAAGGAAGATGTTTCCTGGCTTGTTACAGGTGTTGATCTTAAGTCTCTTCATGAAGATATGCCCTGGCTAGATATAGGTATCGAATCTACAATTGGTTGTTCACAGATGTGCCCTGGCTAGATACAGGAATCAAATCTGGAACTGTTGTCTACAGATGTGCCCTGGCTGGATACAGGTATCGAATTTGGAATTAGTTGCTCACAAATGTGCCCTGGCTAGATACAGGTATTGAATCTGGAATTAGTTGCTCACAGATGTGCCCTGGCTGGATACAGGTATTGAATCTGGAATTAGTTGCTCACAGATGTGCCCTGGCTAGATACAGGAATCAAATCTGGAATTGCAAAAAGTTGGTAGAGATAGCTTTCCTGACTGGATACAGGCATCTTCCTCTGACCTGAGAATGAAAGATAACTTCCTGGCCTATTACAAGGGTTGATCTTTAAACCGTTCATGCAGATATGCCCTGGCTAGATACAAGTATCGAATCTACAATCAATCACTCACAGATGTGCCCTGGCTAGATACAGGAATCGAATATGGATTTGCGATATTTGATAGTAATCATCTTTTGGATTGATCTTTTTCCTGAAAAGGCAAAACATCAGTTGTATGCAATGTCATGATGTATGAGATGCATGATGTCATGATGCTCAAAATGAGTTAGTGTTGTATACACTTTATCATGTATGTAAACAGGATGTATGAAATATGAAATGTCTACGAATGTATTTTCGTCTAGGAAAATAAATCCTTGACGACTGGCCGGGGAACCAAATCCTGGACTGATGTTGAAGAGAAGAGTTCTTCGTTTCCGCTGAGGGTGATGGTTGCAAGAATAAACCGATAGGAGAAGACAACTTCGTTGGGGCATAAACTTGTTGGAGAGATTACTCTGAGGGGAATTACTCTGTGGGAAGAGATAGTTCACTGAGTCTTTGATGAGAGCTTCGTTGGGGATTCTGATGATAAGTTATGTTTGAGAATTTGATGAACTCCTCTGGGGGTAGGAAGAACTTCGCCGAGGACGGACTTTCCGTGGTAATCGGCTGAGGATAACCCAGTTATAAGCCCTGATGGGAAATAACTTCTGAATAAAGTCGGGGAGAATCGTTCGTACTCTGCAGGGGATAAGCTTCCAGAATCTACTGGGGATAAGCTCTGAGACTTGCGGGGGATATGGATTCCACCCTCCTGGGGAAATTTTTTTTTAGACTGTACTGGGGTGTTGGTATTCCGCCGGGGAACAATCTCATATTAAGACTGCCGGGGACGCTTGTTGAGGGATGTCTAAACTCCGCTGGGGATTGTTGAGGTCTTCTGGGGATACCCAACTTCCTTAAAGCTGACAGTAGACTAACTATGCTTGAGGAGAGTATCGCTGACTTGCTAGGGGAATATTGTGCCTTTCCAGGGTTGATAGGAAACCAACTCTACTTGAGGAAAGCAATGCTGAATCTTGTCTTACTCTGTGGGGGAGTTGAGGTAGCTTGGTCACGTTCTTCAGGTGAACCTACCTTGGTACCTTGGCGGACAAAGCAACTAGACCGCTTGGTTACTTCAAAATTGCCCCCTGCTTCTGATGTCACCTGTCATTAATCCTTTGTTTCGTATGTAAACATTTATGATCTAGCAATTTAATGTCAAATGCATATATCAAAAATGAACATTGGACGTTCTTCGCAAGACAAAACAGAAAAAGGAAAAATGATTGGCAATTTGTCTGAAAGATGAGCTTGTATTGATTTTTGGATTTGCCTGTAAATAGGCGTTTATGTACAGGAGGCTGACGTCCTAGTAAGAGAATGACGCCGAATAATCATAGAGTTTATACAATTTTGAAAAGGAAACAAAACAGCTATGTGAAAACTAATCCCACCGGGTTCCAACTCTGCTATCGCCTTTATGTCTTCAAGCGTCTCATCATTTTGCTGCTTAGTTGAAGATGAAGCTGATTGACCGATGCCGAAGTCTGAGCCCTGATAGTTGATGCCGAATTCTGGATGCAAGGTGATCCAATGAGACATAGTGTTACGCTTTATCCCTAACTTTTGCCTGGACCGCCCTTTCGGGTTTTCAGTCCACCGGGATACCCATTTTTTGCCCAAGCCGCCTTTTCAGGTTTTCGACTTGTCGGGTGTACAGATCTTTTCATTTCATCCCTTATTTCTGCCCGAACCCTTTTGGTTCGTCGGGAAGCCCTTATTTTTGCCTAGGCTAGTCAACCTAGCGGGTCCTTGATCATGCATAGTATCTTTTTACTATGTCTGCATTGGCGGGGTGAGGAAGGTCGTCACCATCCATGGTGGTTAGAATCATAGCTCCTCCTGAGAAGATATGTTTAACCACAAATGGCCCTTCGTACGTAGGGGTCCATTTTCCCCTGGGATCACTTTGAGGAAGAATGATGCGCTTGATTACCAGGTCTCCGACTTGATACTCTTGTCGTCTGACTTTCTTGTTAAATGCCCTGATCATCCGTTTTTGGTACGTCTGACCATGACAAATAGAAGTGAGTCTTTTTTCGTCAATTAGGTTTAATTGATCAAGCCGAGTCTGGATCCAGTCATCTTCGCTCAAGTCTGCATCCTTCATTATCCGGAGAGAGGGTATCTGGACTTCAATAGGCAAGACTGCCTCCATGCCATAGACCAAGGAAAAGGGAGTTGCCCCTGTCGACGTCCGTGGTGAGGTGCGGTAACCATGAAGAGCAAACGGTAACATTTCGTGCCAATCTTTGTAGGTCACTGTCATCTTCTGCACAATCTTCTTGATATTCTTATTTGCTGCTTCTACAGCCCCATTCATCTTCGGCCGGTAGGGAGAAGAGTTGTGGTGTTGTATCTTGAATTGCTCGCAAAGCTCAGTGATCATCTTGTTGTTAAGATTGGTACCATTATCCGTAATGATCCTCTCAGGTACGCCGTACCGACAGATTAAGTTATGCCGAATGAATCGTGCCACGACGCTCTTGGTTACAGTGGCGTAGGAAGCTGCTTCAACCCACTTTGTGAAGTAGTCGATCACTACCAAGATGAATCGATGTCCGTTAGATGCCGTCTGTCGGATCTCGCCGATCATATCGATGCCCCACATTGCAAAAGGCCAAGGTGCTGTCAAGACGTTCAGAGGAACCGGAGGAATGTGCACCTTATCAGCATAGATCTGGCATTTATGACAAGTTCGCGAATGCTGATAACAGTCGGCTTCCATTGTGGACCAGAAATATCCTGCCCGAAGGATTTTCTTTGCCATGGTATGTCCACTGGAATGTGTTCCGAATGTACCTTCATGTAGTTCTGCCATGATCTTCTCTGCTTCAGTCTTATCCACACAACGCAGTAAGGTTGAATCATGGTTTCGCTTGTAGAGAATGCCATTGCTGAGGAAGAACTTTGCTGCAAACCTTCTCAGGAACTTCTTGTCATTGACCGATGCGCCTTCGGGGTATTCTTGAGCTTCCAAGTACCTCTTCACTTCATGATACCAGGGTTTTTCAGTTACCTCCTCAGCCTCAAGATCACAGCAATATGCAGGTTCGTCCAATTTCCAGATAATGATCCGAGGAGCCTCGTTATCCCATTTGACTTTGAACATAGAAGACATCGTAGCCAGCGCGTCCGCCAACTGATTCTCCTCTCTTGGGAAGTGTTCAAAAGTTATCTCTTCGAAGTGGGGAAGCAATGTCAATACATACTCCTTGTAAGGAATAAGATTCGGGTGTTTCGTATCCCACTCGCCTTTGACCTGATTGATCACGAGAGCGGAATATCCGAATACACTCAGAAACTTGATCCTTAAGTCGATTGCAGCTTGAAGACCCATGATACATGCCTCATACTCCGCCATGTTGTTGGTGCAGTTGAAACATAGTCGGGCAGTAAGTGGAGTATGAGTGCCTTTAGGGGATATGATCATAGCGCCAATACCATTACCCAAAGCGTTCGAGGCTCCGTCAAAATGCATAGACCATCGGGATCCTTCCTCAGGTCCTTCATCCGGTCCAGGTACTTCACAATCAGTTACTACCATGATATCTTCATCTGGAAATTCAAAGTTCAACGACTGGTAATCGTCCACAGGTTGGTGTGCCAAATGGTCTGCCAATACACTTCCTTTGATTGCTTTTTGAGTCGTGTACTGGATGTCATATTCCGTCAAGATCATTTGCCATCTTGCTATTCTTCCGGACAGAGAAGGCTTTTCGAATATGTACTTGATTGGATCCATTTTTGAAATCAACAGAGTAGTGTGAGCCAACATATACTGTCTCAGCCGGCGAGCAGCCCATACCAGAGCGCAGCAAGTTTTCTCGAGCAGTGAGTACCGAGTCTCACAGTCGGTAAACTTTTTGCTCAGGTAATAAATGGCGTGCTCTTTTCGGCCAGACTCGTCATGCTGCCCCAGCGCGCACCCCATTGAGTTGTCAAGCACTGTCAAGTATAGTATTAGAGGTCTCCCTCCAACTGGTGGCATAAGGATGGGTGGTTCTTGGAGATACTCTTTGATCTTTTCGAAAGTAGCCTGACATTCATCGTTCCAACGTACTACTTGATCTTTCTTCAGTAGTTTGAAGATTGGTTCACAGGTAGCAGTTAGATGTGAGATGAATCGGGCAATGTAGTTCAACCGTCCTAGAAAGCCTCTGACTTCTTTCTCTGTCTTGGGGGTTGGCATCTCTTGTATGGCTTTCACTTTGGCAGGATCCACCTGAATACCTTTGTCGCTTACAATGAAGCCCAGCAATTTTCCATATCTCACCCCAAAGGTGCACTTGTTTGGGTTCAACCTCAGCTTGTACAACTTCAGACGGTCAAACAGCTTCCGTAGATGGTCAAGGTGTTCCTCCTCAGTTTGGGACCTTGCAATCATATCGTCGACATATACTTCTATCTCGTGATGGATCATATCATGAAATAAAGCAACCATGGCACGTTGGTAGGTTGCCCCAACATTTTTCAACCCAAAAGGCATGACCTTGTAGCAAAAGGTGCCCCACTGAGTAACAAAAGTGGTCTTCTCCATGTCTTCAGGAGCCATCTTGATCTGATTATAACCGGAGAAGCCGTCCATGAAGGAGAAAACTTTATGCTGAGTAGTATTATCAACCAGAACGTCGATATGAGGCAGAGGGAAATCATCCTTAGGGCTGGCCCTGTTCAAATCCCTGTAATCGACACACATTCGGACTTTACCATCTTTCTTTGGCACTGGAACCACGTTGGCAACCCACTGAGGGTAAGAAGTTACAGCTAGAAACCCAGCATCAAATTGTTTCATAACCTCAGCTTTGATTTTCTCGGACATCTCTGGACGCATACGGCGAACCTTCTGCTTTACCGGAGGGCAATCTTCCTTGGTAGGCAGGTGATGAACCACAATGTCGGCATCCAAACCAGGCATGTCTTCGTAAGACCAAGCAAAGATTTCCATGTAGTCATGCAGCATCTGAATCAACCGTTGTTTCACACTGAGCTCTAGATTGGCACCAATCTTGACTTCCTTTATGTCCGTCTCAGTACCCAGATTTACCGTTTCCACTGGCTCTTCATGTGGCTGAATGGCCCTCTCTTCCTGGAGCAGCAGTCTTGCAAGTTCACCAGGCACTTCGCAATCATCTTCACCTTCGTCCTCGGCTAAGTTGATCGGATTTTCAAAGTCATAACTGGCAGTAGCAGAGTCGTTACCAGTGAGATCCAGAGTGGTTTGGAACCTGTATAAGTGAGTGTGTGTAAATATAGCTGTTTTGCAATATATGATAAAGAAAGAAAAGGAGCACAAGATTTGAAATGCAACAAACGTCCAATGTTTTGATTAATGATATATGAAAATGTCATACAAAAGCCCTCACAAATGAAGCGACGGTGCCCCGGGTAGGACACCGAGCCATAAAAGTTTCAACATATTGTTTGTTACAAATTGAAAACAAAAGAGTTCATTACTGAGTGACAAAAGTAATAGGTGTAAAGTCTTTGGCAGTCCAGTTGCTTGGTCCACTGTCGATTGTTGGGTAGATCCAACTGTCAAATTCCGCTTCCTCCACGTCGTCCTCAATAGCGTTCACTCTTGGGTTGGTGATGAACACCAGAGGTCTTCCGATCCTTGCTTTGCGAACAGCCCTCTGAGCCTCTGCAGTGAAGCCCAGCCCAAACTTGTCAGTCTTCGGAGTGAAGTCAGGAAGTCGACCCCAGTTTGCGCACTCGCCTTTTTCAATCACAGCCCGGGCATCCTTCAAGGAAGCCATCTTCAAAGGAGGGTCTTCACTCACAGTTTCGGCTGACGCCAGCGTCTGAGGCACCTCTTCAAAGTGTTGAAAGGGGGTTTCAATGAATTCCCCGTCCATTTCTATGTATCGGAACGAGTTTAAGTGGCTGACCATATACTCTTCTTCTCCTTGAACTGTCACAATTTTTCCTCTAACCGGGTACTTAAGCTTTTGATGTAGTGTGGAGGTCACCGCTCCAGCCTTGTGGATCCATGGACGACCCAGCAAACAAGAGTAGGATGGACGGATGTCCATCACATAGAAAGTTGAATCGAAGACTTGAGAACCAACCCTGATCGGAATGTCAACCTCGCCATATACCATCCTCTTCGAACCGTCAAAGGCTCGGACAACAATGTTACTGGGCTTGAGCTCCAAACCCTCACAATCCAATCTGTCTAGGGCCTTTTTGGGCAATACATTCAAAGAAGAACCGGTGTCCACCAACACATGGGCCAGAGTAGTGCCCCTGCATTCAATAGAGACATGCAGGGCATCATTATGGTTCTTTCCTTTGGCGGTCAGATCAGCGTCAGAAAAGCCCAGCCCGTTATCGGCAGTCAAGTTGGCCACACAATCAGTAAATTGATCAGCAGATGTTTCTTGCGGCACATGAGCCGTCTTCAGGAAGGAGATCAGGGCCTTTGCATGGGCCTCTGAACACAATAGCAGTGATAGCATAGAAATTTTTGATGGGGTGTGCCCCAACTGCTCAACAACATTGAAATCACTTTTCTTGATAATTTTGAGGATCTCCTCCATCTATTGCTGGGAGGCTTCACCAGTGGTTGTCTTCGGCGCCTCCGTCAAGGCAGGAAAATCAGCAGCAACCCCTTTGCCCCGAGCATCAGAGGACTCGGCAGCAGGGGGAGAAACATGAACTTGATTGGGAAGTGAAACATGCACACTTGCGGGTGTGATGATAAGGGGTTTCTGAATAGTTGGCAGTGCAATATCTGGTGAAAACAACCTACCACTGCGAGTAATTTTGGTAGGCCCGGTGATGCTACTGACACCGGTACTTGTATCAAATTCTTGCTTTACCCCAAGAACATAAACATCTGCCCCATAGTGCCATGGGACAGCTTTGTCGGATGTATAAGGGAGAGGCCCGGGGACAGTGATGATGATAGGAGGAATCTTCTGAGTGGACACGATTTTGACAGGCTTCTTTGAAGGAGCCTCGGGAGGTTTGTTGAAAATAGTGACAATAGAAACTTCTTTGGCAGGGACAACAGGAACAACAATCTTCTCAAACAAGATTTCCTTGCTATCCATCAGGCTTTGGATACCTGATTTCAGCAAAGGACAACCAAAAGGCGAAACAGCACATAGAAGGCAATCTTCATCACATCCCGGAAATAAACCGGCTAGCAACAGATTCCATTTAACAGTTGATAAAGGAGTAACAATCTCTTCCACGGAGGCTACATATCGGTCTTCTTCCGCAACATTCACTCCATGCTGGGGCATGGGAGCAGTCACAACATTGGGTCTTTCGGGCGCCTCAAACTGTATTTCTTTAGCATCAATAAGGTCTTGAACCTTATTCCTCAGAGCCCAGCAATCATCCGTAGTATGCCCGGGGCTATCAGAGTGATAAGCGCAACGGGTGTTGGGGTTATACTTCGGAGAAGCTGTGTTCACCACCTTCGGAGCTTCCTTGACAGTTACCAGATTGGTTGACAGTAGTTGCGACAATATCTGAGACAGGGTCATACTGAGCCGAGTGTACTGCCTTTTGGGCCTCTCACCCCTTTGTTGATTGTACTGCTGAGGAGCAGCAGTAGGCTTTGAAATTACCAATGCATTGACAGTTTGACGGTGTTCCGGTTTAACTTGTCTTCTGGGACCATAAACAACACTAGCTTCCTTCTTGAAAGGCTTCTTATCAGTACTCGCGGAGGCACCTTTCTGTATCTTCCCTGACTTGATACCAGCTTCTATCCTCTCACCAGTCAAGATCAAGTCTGTAAACCCAGCAGAAGAATTACCGATCAGATGATTGAAGAATGGACCAGACAGGGTCCCTAGGAACATGTCAACAAGTTCACGGTCAGTCAAAGGAGGCTGCACCCTGCCAGCCAAGTCTCTCCACTTTTGCGCATACTCCTTGAATCCTTCGCCCGTTCCCAGTGACATACCCTGAAGTTGGGTACGCGTGGGAGCGAGGTCAGAATTGTACTGATACTGTCTATAAAACGAAGTAGCCAAGTCCCCCCAGTTTCAGATACTGGCTCCATCTAACTGATAGAACCATTCGAGTTGAGACCCCGAAAGGCTATCCTGAAAGAAATGAATCCATAGGTTCTTGTCTGCAGTGTAAGGTTGGATCTTCCTTACATATGATCTGAGATGCAGCTTAGGACAGGAAGCCCCGTCGTACTTTGCAAAGGCAGGCGCCTTGAACTTGTGTGGGATCACCACCCCAGAAGATAAACCTAAATCTCCGAAATCCAACCCCGGCATATTTTGAATCTCCATGGCACTTAAACGGTCCTCTAGTTGCTTGTATCTATCTGCAGCAGGAGGGTACTGTTCGTCATTGTAATTCGTCTCGTTGTCGGAGACTGCGGGACTAGGAGCCCTTCCCCCTTGGGGACTGTCTTTCTCTGCAGAGGAAGTAGCCTGATCAGCCTCATTATGTAGTGTATTCCCAAACCTCCGTCCAATGTTAAACAGTGCAGTCTTCTTCTTCTTCTTCTTCTTCAAGAGCAGAGCCTTCAACTCCTGTTGACCTTGGGCTAAGCTCATGACCAGCTCTTGAAACTGGGCGTTCTGGGCCTGGAGGGCCTTGATAGCTTGTTCATTGGATGATTCAGGATTCATGATGACTGTTCAAATAAACAGCGAAGAAGATTAAGCAACCTGTGGAAAAAGGGTACCTGTTATGCATATGATGCAATGAGATGCGTATGTTTTATGTTTTCAAAGACAATCGAGATTCAACTTCGTTAGACAAAAAGAAACACACTTCATTAGATTCAAACTTTAAATTGTTCAACAACTTGCCCTTAGGCATTACAAGAATGAAAACACTGAAAAGGAAATAAAAACTGTAAAAGAAATCTCCAAAGCTCATCAGTGCTCCCATGGCCTCCTCTTCTCAGTACGGAGATAGTCGTTCAGGACCCGCTCTTCCTCCAATTGCTTAGTCAGCTTCTGGATCTTCCGTTCCTGTTCGTTGAACTTTTCCCGATAAAAATCCCGTTCTTCCTGTAGCTACGCCCAAGATCTCTTTAGTGTATCAACATCAGTGGGTATCTGAGGAGGGAGGACAGTTGGAGGAACCCCGCCTTCATCAGGAGATTCAAGAATGATAGGCCTGACAGCTTCGTATGGCATACCTAACTTCTGAGCATGGATGCGGGCCCATCTGCAATAGGGTTCCATTGGTAGAGAAGTCTTTGGTCCCAACTCATGTGGGTCAGCTTTGTGAATTCTGTCCCAAGCCTTAATGAATCCATGGCGTAGTTTGTCACTGCCTACCTGAAATTCAAAATGGAAGTGAGGAACCAACATCTCATGAGGCCCTACTCTTCTGGCTCTTCCAAACTGATAGAGAGCTAAACACGGATTATAAGAGATTCCTCCCTGGGTACCGATCAATGGAACATTAGGGTATTCTCCGCAACGATCAATAACAGCTACCTCATCCAAACCTCTGAGAGTCCAAGTGATGTCATTATCAGTGAGAGACATTAACCTATGAGCCCAACCCTTTCCTTCTTCATTCTTCAGCACGAACTTAGGAAGGTGCGCAATAAACCACCTCACTAGCAAAGGAGCACAACACCATGGAGTTCCCCGTCTTCGGGCAGTACGAGCATAAAGTTGTTGCAGGATATCACCCAAAAGAGTGGGTATAGGATTCCGAGACATGAAGATCCTTATGGCATAGATATTGATAAAGGTGTCAGGATTTGGAAACAATACCAGACCATAGATTAAAAGAGCCAGAATGTCTTTGTACGCCTTGAAGTCTAAGTCATTCCAGAAATCATTAGCTTTACCGACCAGAAACTTAACCAAAAATCCCTTAACTCCACTTCCAGTTTCCCAGTTAGCCAATACCTCTTCTTTGGTCAAGGGAAGGACTGCAACAATCTCTTCAGGCCTAAGAGTCTTCTCCCAACCAGTGAATGGAGTCTGCTCCAAAACAGGGATACCAAGCAAATCAGAGAATTCTTCCAGGGTAGGGACCAGCTGGAAGTCTTGAAAGGTGAAGCAATGATACAGGGGATCATAAAACTGGGTCAGGACACTTATCAGTTGTTGGTCCCACTTTGAAGTGATTAAGCCAAGGAGAGAAGAATTCCTCTTGATGAAGGAAGTAGTGTTTGGAATCCTATCAACCAATTCCTTGAGCAAAGTAGGTGGTTGAACAAAGTTGAGCCGGATAGTATTCCTACGCACGGGCATCATGATGTCCTACAAAACAGAGCAAAGATGAAACCTTTTTGTCTTTGAAATGGGTCAGTCCTTATACAGGATGCGTGCAATGGTATGATGGTATGATGCTACGATGAAGCACACCACAAGTATTCACAAAGGCAAGCATGATAAGGCACACAAGTCACACAAGACAACCCTTAGATTTTAGGCTAGCATGAAGTTTAGGTATTACCCTCTTTTAGTTTCGTTGGTTAAAACCTGTCCTATCAAAAGTAACCAGGTTCTAGAGGATCTCAATATCATTGACTACCCTCAATCGGTCATAACTCCAGCATCGCAATCTTTTCTTGCGGCCAGAACCATCGCGAGAGTTTAGCCTCAATGAGTGTAGCATACTGCTACTGTTCTATGGCCAAGTTGGGTCAATTTAAGGTTCTAAGGTCGGTTGGTGCTTAATGACTCCTTAGAAGACCCATATTCTCCTCGTTGCAACACAAGGGATATTGGTACAGACCAAGGTGCCACACCAACGTAGCCACTGCTTCACCCATGTCGGTCTACGCTGGATAGGTCCCTCACAGATTATGCTACCTAAAAGGGTATTCCCCAGATCCGGGTTAGGATCTATGAAACTCCGATGCAAAGCCCACAAATATAAAAGCAAACAAAGCAAACAATTGAAAACAAAGGTGATCTAAGCCCTAAGGTTACTCCACTTTTAAGTTTTCCCCAGCAGAATCACCAGTTCTGTGATACGGTGGGAGAACTGACTTGAGGTTTTGCGTTTTGTTTTCGCAAATGTTTTGGTTGAGCAAGAGTCGCCACCGACTTTTTATTTTATCCTAAGGAAAGGATAAAAAGCACAGCAAAAAACCTTTGAGATGTTTTCTTGGATTCAGGGAGTAGATTATAGAAAGGGAAGGTATTAGCACCCTTTCTATCCATGGTTATCCATGGGCTCTTAGTTACTTATTTAGATCACTTGCCTTTGATTTTCAATTGTTTGAAATGGTGCTTTGTGTGTGGGTTTGAAAAATGTTTTGAAAAGAGGCCAATGTGGTGGCAACCTTTGTAATGATCCATGTTGGGATGTATACAAAGGTGTATGTCTTTTGAAAAGGTTTTCAATGTTTTTGAAAGTTGTTTTGAAAGTGTAGTGATGTGTGGTTTTGAAAAAAATAGGCAAGTGTTTTTTTTTTTGCAAGTTGGCAAGTAACCAAGAGTTGGTCTACTCTAAATTTCTCAAAGATTTTTGCTATGTTTTAACCCTTTTAACAATTTTGTTCCACCATTGTATTTGGTGGACAATCTTGTGTTAGGATGTGAACGGGACGGGCACGGGTCATCGTTTAGACCATGATTGCAATGGTGCCAAGTATCTTTGGGCAATTTTTCTTTTAAGGGACTTGATCATTTTTAGGCAACTTTTGAAAGCGTCATCGAGGGACTATGATCATTTGATTGTTTTGTTTTTGCCAAAGATACCTAACATGCAACATGGCCCATTATTGAAGGCAACAAGTGGAGTACCCTAGGGGTGCAAGTGTGATTAGTGTTGTCCATTTTCATGCTTGTTTATCTTGAATTTAGGTCAAACTAATTGTTGTTTTTGATTTGCATACAAAACCCTAATTCTAACATGGCATACTTAGAAAGCATTTAAAGTGCGAAATTTGAAGGTCCTAAGTTATTACACAATGATCATGGGAATGGGGGTACAAATGTTCAAATGGGGATGAGACTTCATAGGAGGATAGTGTCCAATATTTACAACCAAATCGAATTGCGCAAATATAAATATAAAGATATATATAAGAACAAAGCAATATGTATGTGAAGGTATTTTTGTGTAGGTGTATGTTTTATTCACAAATAAAATAAAAATAAATAAAAGAAAGTTAATTCTTGAATATTTTCATGTTTAGGGCAAAAACCCTAATTTTGCTAAATAAAAGGTATTAATTATTTATTTAAGTATTATATACAATATTTATTAATTATGTTTTAAAAAAAAAGTATATTGTCAAAAAGTGATTTTCAAGTTAAATATTAATAAAAATAAAAAGGTATTATTTTTTATGTCTTTAACCTAAATATGCTAATAAATATATAAGTATTTACATTATTTATTAAATATATTAAACATGTACAAAAATAAAATATTTAATATTATTAAAAAAGTATATTTTTTATAAAATGTTTTCAAAAGATAAAATAAAATAAAATCAGAAAATAAAAGTGTTTTGTATTATTTTTAGTTATTTTAAATAATAGTATATTTATGTTTATTTATATACAAAACTAAATGAAACAAAATAAATGTCAAAAAAATACAAAAAAATGTGGAAAAAATATTTTTAATGTTTTTTCATGTTTAGACAAAAATATAAAAACAAAATCAAAAGGAAAAAAATCAAAAATAACAAAGATATCTCAAAATGGGCCAGGGGGTGCATGTGTGAAAACAGGGTGCAATCAGAAAAAAAGCCAGGCCCAAGCCCAAGGATGGTTGTCTTCAACCTCCAGCACCTTCAAACACAAAAATGCGTGCATTTTCTTCCCTGCTTGCTATCTCTTGATTCTTTGATTTTCAGCACAAACTCACAACATGAAAAATGTCAAGCATTGAACCACGAATCCAGACATATAAAAAACTTAACTTAACTTTCAGAAATGAGAGAGAATTTCTCCATCCCTAATTCTTGACCTAAGTTTTTGTCAATGTTCAGATTCAAAATACTCTCAGCATATGCAATATAAATGGAAAGTGAAGATATGTATAGTTTCAGGGCCATGAGCATGACATTTTTCATTCATAAATCTAAACCTAACTCTTCCTAGATTGAGAGATAGAGATCCATGAACTTACCTGTTCAGCTTGGATCGTGTCTGGTAATAGAGGTACTTTCAAGGCAAGGTGAGGATTTATATAAGTTGCTTGATGTCCAGGGATGCTATTCCAATGCTTGGTGTGCTTTGAATCTTGCTATATCAAGCTGCAGAAGTCAACCTGCAAGAGAGAAAAGTGAAAATGGCAAAACTGGTTAGAGGTGTTACAGTCTGCTTCCAAGGCTTGGGACAGTTTGTATGGATGGTAGGGAATGTGTTTGAACTGGTTTGGATGAAAATGCACGAGTGGATCGAGCTATGGGATTCAAACTGCAGCTTATGCCCTGTTTTTGCAGTTTTATGGTGTTTCTGTGAATGGGGAGGTATTGAAGGTGATAGGCTCGTGTTTCAGGTCAGGTTGGATGTTTGGAAGATGCTCAAGAAGTTTTTCTAAGCTTGTGGTTGCAGTAATGTGAGTTGGTGTTACAAAATGCCAAGTTTCTTCTAATGTAAGTCAAAATGCCAAGTGCTGGTACAGGCTCCTCTAGGCCCCCCTAATGTGCTGCCAAACTTGCCCTTGATCAGTGGGATTAGTTCAATAATTTGTTCCAAAGAGATTTGCATTGCAATACTTGGATTGCAAATTTGACATAAAGTTAATCTTTTCAAGAATAGATAAAATGCTTTTTCCATTTATGGCTTAAACTTCCATGTAATGACCAAATGAGCAAAATAATGTCTTGGCACAATGGATTAGCATTGAATTTATGAGTTTAAATGAGATTTGAGACCTGTAATCTAGGGGTGCAAGCTGAGTTCAAAAATGCCTAAGTGTATGAACATGAAAATTGGCCATGAACAAAGTGAGTTTTGCCTATATTGCCAAATTCGATTCTCCCTAACCACAAGGTTGTTTGATGAGTACTTGGACATTTTGGAAAGCTTGGAATGTGTACTACAATCCATCTTTGTAATTCAAGTTGAAATTCCAAGTGGAAGCATGTGAAAAGTTGCCATGAAGTTGGGCAAAAATCCTGCCTAAAATAGGTCAAAAACTTTCTAAGTTAAGAATGTGAATTTTTTTTATTAATAACCATGTATTAAAAAAATATTTCGCAAATAACTGGGTTTCGGAAAAAATTACGCAAATAACCATGTTTCAGATGGCTCCACAAAGGAGGAGCCATCTCAATTGGCGCATGCACCTAGTGTTTTGCCCTAGGCGCCATCTCACTTGGCGCCTCCCTTGTCTTTTAGCCAAGTGAGATGGCGCATGCTCCTTAAAAATGAGAGGAGGCGCCATCTCACTTGGTGCCTAGGGCAAAACTAGGGCAAAATGCTGTTTTATAAATAATTCGTCTGTTTCTTTGAAATTTCTCACACTTTCTCGCACTGTATTTTTATTTTGTACTCCATTATTTGCATAATGACGTCGCCTATGATTTTTAGCAGAGATGGTTACGTTATATTCTCCGCCACAAAACCTGCGATGAAAATGAAATTCTGGCACTATCACTCCATGGAGCGTCTGAAGCGGGAGTTGATGCGGTGGCTAGATGGAGACATCGCGGAGGGGGAAAAAATTCGAAGGATCCAGCGAAAACGAACAACAACCTCGCATGCGACAGGAAGACCTAATGTGTGGTTGGAGGAAGTCAAAACAGACAGTGATGTAATGCTGATGATGCATGGGTCAGATGAAATTGTGTTAACAGTTGTAATTTCCTAGATTGAATATCGTTAATCATTGTTGTACGCGAAAACCCTAATGTAATTTCCTATATTGAATTCCTTAAATTGTGTTAACAGTTTTATTAACGGAAAACCCTAATGTTTACAACACAAATATTGAAAAGATTTATTGTATTACAATATTTATGTGGTCGAGCCAGACGCTCGATTCGGACAGTTTTTGCGATTGTGTCCGACCTGACGGCATAAACCACACTTTCTTTCCAACCTGTCAAGATCGTCCATTTCTGTTGTGATGCGCCTGCTTTTGGGACGACCCTTCTTGTTCCTTCGCATTTGGTCATTGTGCCAAACTATATCGCCGTTGTATTCAGGCCAATAGTCCGGTTTTGCCACCAAAGGAAAGTTGTTGTTGTAAACAGTGAGCAACGTTTCAGATTTATAAACGTTTGAGAGCAATTGAAGCGCGTCTTGATGGGTATGAGCACAAGCGGCAATGACATGAGAGCAAGGCATACGAAATGCTTGAAACCTGCCACAATCGCACCATTGAGAAGGTAAAATGACCCTGTATTCTTGTCTTGCCAGGCCTTCATTGTGGTCGATTGTCTCTTTCACAATGAAGTTGTGGCTGTGTCGGTCAAACCGTGTAACCATGTGAGTTTTGGCTTTAGCACTTTCAGCCTTAATGTATTTCATACAGCTTTCACTCCATAGTTGTCCTGATTGCAAGACCGCATACCATATTTCACCTCTTTTGGCAAATAACGCAGCCATCCTAAAATACGTGGATTTTACCAAGGCAGTGATTGGGAGGTTTCGTATGCCCTTGAATACCCCATTCATTGATTCAATAAGATTTGTTGTCATATGCCCCCATCTTTGGCCATTATCGTATGACCTAGTCCACTTTTCGACCGGTATATTGTCGATCCACGTACCGGCTTCTGGATTAGACAAACGGATCTCGTTGCGGTAATATTTGAATGTGGGTTGTGTCAATGCGTATCCCGCATTCATCACCGCTTTCCTCAATGTTTTGTCCTTGACCTCCCTCGAGAAATTCTGGACGATATTCCTAACGCAATAGACATGCGTAGAAGGAGGGTCATGCCAACCATTTGCTGGATTATTATAGGCACTTTCAATGGAGGCATGTCTGTCCGAGATCAAACAGAGATCTGGTTGAGGAGCCACGTGTGTACGAAGATTTTTCAGGAAAAAGCTCCAAGCACCACCGGTCTCCCCCTCGACAAGGGCAAACGCAACGGGGAAAATGTTATTGTTGCCATCTTGTGCAACTGCCATCAATAGCGTGCCTTTGTACTTCCTATACAACCAAGTCCCGTCAATTTGTAGATTTGGTTTGCATGATGCAAACCCTGTGATGCATGGTTGAAATGCCCAAAATACGCGACTGAATATTCCGTTGCCATGCAGTAGACTACCATCTTGGGCGTACGCTGGCAATGTTTCCAGAACATAAACACTACCTAGAGAATATGTCTTGAGTGCATTTAGGTAGCGGGGAAGTTCTCGGTATGAATCCTCCCAGTTTCCGTACACCCTTTCAATCGCCTTAGTCTTTGCTAACCACGCCTTACGGTAAGACGGAGTGTAGTTAAAAACCGTGGTGATGTGGGAGATGATTGTTTTCACCTTCAAAGAAGGGTCGTTGCTGACCAGGGGTAGGATTTCTTGACATATTAGATCATGGTTGAGTTTTCGGTGGTCTTGTGATTGAGTGGAACTTACACAAGTATGGGTAGTCATGGAACCTATGACCCAGCAGTCACCCCTTAATCTGTATGATGCAGTCAGCTTGAACATACAGTCAGGGTGGACACACTTGATCTTGTACCTTTCCGGGTTTACACGATCCACCTTAAAATCAACCGAGTTGAGCATGTGAAATTTTTTGATGGCCCTGATGCATTCCTCTCTGTTACGAAACTTGTCCTTCTCTTTTAAATTTTCATCCGACTGCATATACGGTTGGAAAAACAAGTCAGTAGAAGGTTCATCTCCGCCCATGTTGAAGTTTGTCATGTGCGGAGGTGGTGTGTAGATTTTGTCAGTAGGAATACTTGGGATGCCATCATCGTCAGAATCGTCGTTCACCATTTCATCAAATTCTAACTCGTTATCTTCTTCTTCATCATCAATTGCATCTACCTCATCTTGTTCATTCTCCAAAGGATCAACCTCCTGTGTCACCAGAGGCTCTACCTCCTGTGTCACCGGAGGCTCTTGAAGCAAAACGTACAACTCAATAGAGTCGTATCCAGAATAGACATGGCTGGAAATCATGTTCTGGAGATCCTCGTCATCTTGAACTTCAACCTTATAAAAAATTACTTGGTTGTTTCCAAAAAAAACTGGATTCTGATAAAATATCTGGGATACCGGGCCTCGTTCAAGTTTGGCCTCCAATCTTTTCTTGAAGTACGAGAAATTTTCTTTCCCGTTTAAGAGAAATCGAACGTTGTCGGTGTTTCTAAACAAAAACCCAACTGTGGGACAAATGTATGTCTCACCGTTGAAATGTGCTTTGACAACAAATTGTGGTGAAGAGGCCATTGTGTAGAATTGTTTTAAGGTTTGAAGGTTGGAATGTTTGAGGTTTATTGATTGTATGAAGGTATGAATGCTGGAATGTTTGAAGGTTTGATGACTGATTCGAAGGTTGGAAGATTTTACAGATTATGTGAATCAATGTTATGTTCAACGTAAGGCAAAAAATTTTAATTAAGTAAGGGATGCAACACCCCAAGGCTGCCAATAATATTACATGTAATAATGAAACCCCATAGGCTGCCACCTATCCTGGCCCTATTCTGCACACATACATGTTTTGTGTAAGACTCCACCCATCAACTCCAATGGCCTTGCATGCAACAAAGAAAGGAATCCCAAAGGCTGTCACGTAGCCTGAGCCTATGCTGTAAGAAGTGACACCTCTTATTCACCAAATGGGGTGGCAACACCATTCATTTTTGTACTCTTTCGCCAAGTGAGATGGCGCCTCCCTTACTGTCCAATCGTGATACATGCATGGGCTTATGAAACCCCATAGGCTGCCACCTATCCTGGCCCTATTCTGCACACATAAATGCTTTGTGTAAGACTCCACCCATCAACTCCAATGGCCTTGCATGCAACAAAGAAAGGAATCCCAAAGGCTGTCACGTAGCCTGAGCCTATGCTGTAAGAAATGACACCTCTTATTCGCCAAATGGGGTGGCGACACCATTCATTTTTGTACTCTTTCGCCAAGTGAGATGGCGCCTCCCTTACTGTCCAATCGTGATACATGCACAAGCAACCACTACATCAAACTTATTTGCCTATAAATACATACCTTATGAAACATCTCTCACACCCACACAACTCTCTCTCTCTGCTACGAAATATTTCTTAAGTCTATCATACTCTCTATTTCTTCCTAAGTCTTTCATACTCTCAAGCATTCTGAACAATGGCTCTTCTAACAATGGGCGATACTCACAGAGGCACAAGGGAAAACATTGCTGCATTTGTAAGTCTCTTCTTTAGTTATACATTTTTCATACTTCAAATAACGTGTTGTTTATCTTAATTAATCTTACACTTGTTTAATTATGATCTCAGGATACAAAAAGATTTAGAATCCGTTCGCACAACTACCTGGCTCCCGACCCATTTATCGTCCCTTATCTGGAATATGCAGATTTTGGACATGTGATAAAGATCTCCAACTGCACCATTGACTCAAAATTCATTCTTGCAATGTTGGAGAGGTGGAGACCGGAGACCCATACATTTCACCTACCAATAGGTGAATGTACCATCACTCTCGAGGATGTGTACATGCTACTGGGCCTCCCTATCGATGGTAAGGCGGTGAACGGGTCGGTTCAACAACCCAACTCACAGTGTGAAGAACTGTTGGGTAGGGATATGGTAGAAGGTGGTGGAGCAAGAGGGCAGGGAATACTACTCACTGACCTGAAACGTCATTATGCAAGTATGGAATTAAATGAAAATTCCTCAGAGAATGACCGAGTAGTAAAAGCCAGAACGTATCTTATGATACTTTTTGGTACATTTTTATTTCCCGAAAGTACGGGAAATAGTGTAAATTTCATGTACTTACATTTACTAACAAATTTTGAAAAAACTAGAAAATATAGTTGGGGTTCTGCAGTATTAGCCCACCTGTACAGTTCCTTGTGCAAAAACACAGTCAAGGAAAAATGTACATTTTATGGGTGCGCATTTTTACTACAAGCCTGGGGTTGGTGGAGGATGGAGTCCTTAAACCCCATCAACAACAACACTTTTGGTTTCCCGTACGCAACAAAGTAAGTCATTAAGTTATAGCATTTATAACTATTCTGCTCTTTCCAAAATATATGCTAAAAATAACATGTTTCTCATTTCCTTTAGGTACTGCGTGAGGGGTATGGATTACGGCAAGAATCCAAGATTCAATGTCGCACTCTACCGGAATCTGTTGGATCACTTAGGCCCAGATGACGTACATCGTAGATTTTAACTTTTGTTCATTTTAATTATTTATACATTACTTTTGCGCTAACCTGATTTAAATTTTATCGCAGTTCGTCTGGAGACCATATTTGGGTTTGGGCCATGCTCCAAACCCAGAGGATGCAGCAACTTGGACTGCAAAGACTACACTCATTCGGTTCAACATTGTGGAGATGCACCACAGCGACCGTGTGAAGATGCAGTTCGGAATGCATCAAGAGATACCAAGTGATCCAACAGATTTGTCCCCCTGGCATCTAAAAAGGGTCGACGCCCAGTGGGGTCTTACCAACTGGAAAGACTTTGCTCCGGAATGGTGTAAAATGTGGCAAAGGCGTCACCGCTACATCTTGAAATCCCCGGTTTTCCTTACTCAAGGTAACATGCGACACACTGATCAATATATGTCGTGGTACAGGTCGGTTAGTAACCCAGAAATGCACGTGTCTCATCTGAAGTACTTGGTTGACCCACGCACACAATGGGCACAACCCTCGATTCCCCATCAACAAACCCAAAATCCATCAACCTCAAACCAACCCCCAAGAAGAAACAGACCAACAAACACACAACCACATTCCCCACCACAAGACAACTACAATCAAATGCCGTACTACCAACCACAATCACCACCAAACTACCAATACCCGGATATGCCTCAAACCCAACCACAATACCAACCCCAATACCAGCACACCCACATACCCCAGACACAATTTCAGTCTTCCACATATCCCAATATGGCGCCCTCAACATCCAGCCTTAGCCCTGATATGGGAATGTCAGAAGATTATGACCAAGCCGACCAAACCTACCATCAACCACCATATCACCAAACAACCCAACATCCACAATACCAAACACCCCAAGATCCATTTCCTTTCTACCCCCCATACTCAGACGACCAATGCTACCGACCAACCATGGAACCCCACCCACCGCCAACACGACCAAACTTTGAGGGTATGGGTAACCGACTGTACCAGAGCGGATCTTCGAGATATGGAGATCTTACTGATTTTATAGATTCGGATCGCATTGACTTCGTTGGGCCATCGACCTTGCCGCAACAGGAAACGCGACGACACCCAGCAAGAGAAAGGCGAGGACGGGGATGCGGAACCAGGGGTCATTACCGGGTTCCGGGGGATCACTGATGTATCTTTTTTTTTCCCAGTATTTTTTGTATCCATTTTTTTTACTGTTCTTTTAATGTAAAACAGTTGAATGTAATTATTTTTTTTAAATAAAAAATCCATTTTGTTGATCTCTGTCCAATAGGCAACGCACAAGAAAGAAAATAAAAAAAAATTTTTTTTGCCCTAAATTTGTACATAGGCGCCATCTCACTTGGCTTAGGGCATGCCCTAAGCACTTAGGCGCCAAGTGAGATGGCGCCTCCCTTAAAAAAGGAGGTGCATGCGCCAATTGAGATGGCTCCTCCTTTGTGGAGCCATCTCAAACATGGTTATTTGCGTAATTTTTTCCGAAACCCGGTTATTTACGAAATATTTTTTTAATACATGGTTATTAATAAAAAAAATTCTAAGAATATTTTGCACCCTTGTTCCAAAAATCATAACTTGAGATACAAGCTTCTTTTGAGGAAACTTTGTGAATCAAAGTTGTAGATTTTGCAATGGACTACAACTTTCATGTTTTGACTTTTGTTTGAATCCAAATGAATCTTGATGAAAAAATAGGACAAAGTTGGAAAAAAATTAGGGATTTTCATAACTTAGAAAAATTCTAAAATATGAAAATTCTTCATTTTAAACCCTAATTTGCAATTTTGATTTCTTGATGAACAAGTTTCATATTTTGACATGTTTTGATGAAAAATGAATCTTGACACTTGATTTTGACCAAAAGGTCAAAGTTTGACTTTTCAGTATACAGTCAAAAATTGATCAATTGACTGGAAAATTCATCTGTCAACCTTGTGCAATTGGGATCTTTTGAACTTGTTGAACATGTCAAGACAATTCCATGGGGTATTTGAGTCCATATATGAGCTTGGTTTGCCATTGGCTAGGTCAAACAGTCAAAAATTGCCTTTGTGCAGTCAAAACCCTAAAAATGACCATTTTGCCCTTTTGGTGATCTGGTCATATTTCTTGTGGAATTGTGATCCAAACTTGACCAAATGGTTTATATGAGTTCATATGTTGATGTGGGTCAAATTTCATAAGGTTTGACTGTCAATTGACCACAGTTGACTTTTTCCCCAATACAGTTGATTTCTAGGTCAACTGTCCAATTGACTAGGCAAAGATTGGAATCAAGGCTTGAAACTTGGTAGGGATAAACTTGGGAGTCCAATATGAAGCATGAAAGTCATCTTAGGCATTTTAGGTCAAAACATCTTTGTGCAAACACAAACCCTAATTTGGGTCAACAGTGCAAGGAGAAGTCTTGAGCAGAGGAAACCCTAGTTGGATCTTGAACTCCAAGGGTCTTGTGGTGAGAAAATGTTGAGGAAATGGGAGGGCAAATTTTTGGGTACAACAACTGGATACGGATATTGTGGTTCACCGTCTGCCAACTAAAGAAGATTGCCCTCCGATAAAGTAGAAGGTCTGTCGCATGCGCCCTAAAATGTCAGAGAAGATCAAAGAAGAGGTTATCAAACAATTCAACGCTAGTTTCCTAGTTGTCACTTCCTATCCCCAATGTGTGGCCAACGTAGTTCCGGTGCCTAAGAAAGACGACAAGGTATATATGTATGTGGACTACAGAGATTTGAACAGGGCGAGCTCGAAAGATGGCTTTCTGCTCCCCCACATTTACGTTCTGGTCGACAACACAAGATCTTTTCCTTCATGGATGGTTTCTCTGGTTACAATTAGATCAAGATGGAACCTGAAGACATGGAGAAGACAACCTTCGTCACGCAATGGGGCACTTTATTCTACAAAGTGATGTCGTTTGGATTAAAGAATGCTGGGGCAACCTATCAGCGAGCCATGGTCGCCTTGTTTCATAACATGATTCACCATGAGATAGAGGTATATGTGGATGACATGATAGTTAGGTCTAAAACTAAGGAAGAACACCTTGATCATTTACAAAAGTTGTTTGATAGGTTAAAGATGTACAAGCTGAGGTTGAATCCAAACAAGTGCAACTTCGGGGTAAGGTCTGGTAAACTTCTAGGTTTCATTGTCAGTGACAAGGGAATTCAGGTAGACCCTGCAAAAGTGACGGCTATACAAGAAATGCCAGCTCCTCGCACTGAGAAAGAGGTCAGAGGCTTTTTGTGACAATTGAATTACATTTATAGGTTCATTTCCCATTTAACTGCTACTTGTGAGCCAATCTTCAAGCTCCTGAAGAAAGATCAAGTGGAAAAATGGAATGACGAATGCCAGACTTCCTTCGAAAGAATCAAGGAATACCTTCAAGAACCACCAATTCTGATGCCTCTGATTGAAGGAAGACCTTTGATAATGTACTTAACAGTGTTAGATAATTCAATGGGGTGTGTGTTGGGGCAGCATGATGAGTCTGGTCGAAAAGAGCATGCAATATACTACCTTAGAAAAAAGTTTACTGACTGTGAAACAAGATACTCATTTCTCGAGAAAACTTGTTGCATTTTGGCATGGGCTTCTCGCCGACTGAGATAGTATATGTAGACCCACACTACTTTACTGATATCTAAGATGGATCCGATCAAGTACATCTTCGAGAAGCCCGCTCTCTCCGGAAGAATAGCAAGATGGAAAATGATCTTGACCGAATATGATATCCAATACACGACCCAGAAAGCAATTAAGGGAAGTGTATTAGCTGATCATTTGGACCATCAAGCTGTGGATGACTACCAGTCCATGAATTTTGAGTTCCTGGATGAGAATATTATGCTAGTGACTGACTATGAAGAACCTGGACCGGATGAAGGATCCCGATGGATTATGGTATTTAACGGAGCCTCGAACACACTCGGCAATGGCATTGGTGCTATAATTATATCTCCTGAAGGCTGTCATACTCCTTTCACCGATAGATTATGTTTCAACTGTACCAACAACATGGCAAAGTATGAAGTGTGCATCATGGGTCTCAAAGCTGCTATTGACCCAAGGATCAAGTTTTTGAGCATTTTCGGAGATTCAGCCTTGGTAATAAGTCAAATCAAAGGCGAGTGGGATACGAAGCACCCGAATCTTATCCCTTAAAAAGAGAATGTGCTGACATTGCTTCCACACTTTGAAGATGTCACCTTTGAACATTTTCCACGAGAAGAGAATCAGTTAGAGGACGCGCTAGCTACCATGTCATCTATGTTCAAGGTCAAGTGGGACAATGAGGCTCCCCGAATTTCCATCGAGAGGTTGGATGAACCAACATACTGCTACGAGATCGACACTGAAGGAGTAGCAGATAAATCTTGGTTTCATGAAGTGAAAAGGTATCTCGAGGTTCAAGAATATCCCGAGGGGGGCATCTGTCAATGATAAGAAGTTTCTGAGAAGGTTCGTCGCAAAGTTCTTCCTCAGCAATGGAATCCTCTACAAGCGCAACCATGACTCTACTTTACTTCGGTGTGTAGATAAGAGCGAAGCAGAGAGGATTATGACAGATTTATAGGAAGGCGCCTTTGGAACCCATTCTAGTGGACATACCATGGCTAAAAAGATCCTACGGGCAGGATACTATTGGTCCACTATGGAAGCGGATTGCTATCAGCATTCCCGAACTTATCACAAATGCCAGATCTATTCCGACAAGGTACATGTACCTCCGGTTCCTTTAAACTTCTTGACGGCTCTTTGGCCCTTTGCAATGTGGGGCATTGACATGATCAGAGAGATTAGACCTACCGCTTCCAATGGGCACCGCTTCATCCTGGTGGCCATTGATTATTTCACGAAGTGGGTTGAAGCTGTCTCTTTTGCTACTATTACCAAGAACGTTGTGGCGTGGTTTATCAAGCATAACCTGATATGTCGGTACGGTGTGCCAGAGAGAATCATCACTGACAATGGTGTAAATCTCAATAATACGATGATCAACGAACTCTGTAAATAATTCAAGATCCAGCATCATAATTCTTCCCCTTACCGGCCGAAGATGAATGGCACTGTGGAGGCTGCTAACAAGAACATTAAGAAAATCATATAGAAGATGACATTGACATACAAAGACTGGCATGAGATGTTACCATTTTCTCTTCATGGGTACCGCACCTCCGCACGAACGTTAACATGGGCAACACCCTACTCTCTGGTATATGGTATGGAGGTTGTCCTGCCTATTGAGGTCCAGATCCCTTCTCTGAGAATCATGAAGGATGCGAGTTTAAATGAAGACAATTGGATCCAGACTCGACTTGATCAACTAAATCTGATTGATGAGAAAAGGCTTACTGCTGTCTGTCATGGTCAAATGTATCAGAAACGGATGATCAAGGCTTTCAACAAAAAGGTCAGACGCCAAGTATATCAAGTCGGGGATCTAGTGATCAAGCGCATCATACTGCTGCAAGGTGATCCCATAGGCAAATGGACTCACACATACAAAGGGACATTTGTGATCAAAATCATATTTTCAGGAGGAGCCATGATTTTGACCCCCATGGATTGTGATGACCTTCCTCACCCTGTTAATGCAGACATAGTGAAAAGATACTACGCGTGAATAAAGACCCGCTAGGTTGATTGGCCTAGGAAAAAATAAGGGCATCTCGACGAACCAAAAGGGTTCGGGCAAAAATTAGGGATGAAAACAAAAAATATCTATACACCCGGCAAGCCGAAAACCTGAAAAGGCGGCTTGGGAAAAAAAGGGTATCCCGATGGACTGAAAACCCGAAAGGGAGGACCAGGAAAAAGTTAGGGATTTGAAGCGTATCACTATGTCCCATTAGATCACCTTACGACCAGACTTCAGTATCAACTATCAAGCTCAAACGGCACCGATCAATCTAGTCAGCTTCGGACAAGTAGCAAAGTGATGAGACGCTCGAAGACATGGCGGCAATAGAAGAATTGAAACTCAATGGGATTATTACACATAGCCGTTTTCTTCTCTTTGTACACTACTTTGAATAGTCTTCACTCTCACGGCAGTGTTCTCCTACTAGAACGTCAGTCTCTTTGTACACAATTCCCGTTATAGACAAACCTCATAAATCAATAAAAATCGTTTCTTTGGAAGTACAAAACTGTTTGCTTTTTTCTTTTTTTCTCTTTCCTGTTTGTTTTGCAAAAACGTCCAATGACTTATTCTTGATATATGCATTTGAAGATGATTTCTATTCACAAACATTTGCGTAAGAAACAAAAGGATAGTTGCTCATGACTTAAGGAACGAGGCAAAGTCTAAAAAACAATTTGCAATTCTGACAGTTACTCCTTCCAGCAGGTACAGGGGCAGAGACAGTTTTGAGACGAAGTCATCATTATATATGACCTTGTGACGTCTATGTTCCCCAAAGAGGGGAGGAAACCAAAAGATTTGGTCTCTTCTTCCCCAAGAAGGAATTACTTTCTCCAGCAAAGTTCCTTCAGAGAGCCGATATCCATATTCCCCAACCGAGTTTTATAATCACAAACGGTTTATAAAGCTTTCTCCCGAGAAAAGTTTATGTGGAAGCTCAATTCCCAACAGAGTTTATTTCTCCAGCTATATAAGTCCATCCCCCAACGGAGTTTATTTCTCCAAATCGGCAAAATCTTCCAGCAATGCATCTCCTCTCTCAAACAAAGTTATTCCCTTGCAGAGTTATTCTCAGGTAGAGTCTCTCCTGGGCAGAATATTCGCAAACAGAAAGGAGTTAATCCCCAGCATAGTCATCTCCATTCACCATCCCCAACGAAAATGAAGACTTCAGTCTCCCAATACTCTTCAGCAGCAGTCCGGGATTTATTTTCCCTGACTAAGAAATACTACAATAACATCCCATATTCATACATCATGGCATGCGCATACATATTGCATACCGCACAATCTCATTTATTTTGAGAACATCATCACAATGCATTTCATACATCATGACATTGCATACGACTAACTCTTTACCTCTCAGGAAAAAGATTAAATCAACAAGCTACGTTTAACAAAGGGCTATTCCAGGATCTTCCTCAGAAAGATGTCCTCACAAGATTTTCCCTGTGTCAGACAGGTCGACACTAAGATCTCTCTGATTACCATTCCAGTGGAAGATATTCCAAGACTTTCGTATGGGTCAGTTGAATCAATACTAAGATTCTCCTGATTACTATACCAGTCAAAGTTAACCCAAGATTTTCCCTGGGTCAGACATGTCGACACTAAGATCTCTCTGATTACTATACCAATGGAAGATATTCCAAGACTTTCGGCTGGGTCAGTTGAATCGATACTAAGATTCTCCTGATTATTATCCCAGTCAAGGTTAACCCAAAATTTTCCCTGGGTCAGACAGGTCGACACTAAGATCTCAATGATTACCATTCCAGTGGAAGAGGTTCCAAGACTTTCTTCTGGGTCAGTTGAATCGCTACTAAGATTCTCCTGATTACTATGCCATTCGAAGTTAACCCAAGATTTTCCCTGGGTCAGACAGGTTGACACTAAGATCTCTCTGATTATAATTCCAGTGGAAGGTATTCCAAGACTTTCGTCTGGGTCAGTTGAATCGATACTAAGATTCTCCTAATTACTATGCCAGTCAAAGTTAACCCAAGATTTTCCCTGGGTCAGATAGGTCGACATTAACATCTCTCTGATTACTATTCCAATTAAAGATACTCCAAGACTTTCGTCTGGGTCAGTTGAATCGATACTAAGATTCTCCTGATTACTATGTGTGATCGGTGGAAATAGAACTGACTGTTTAACGCTGGTTCGCGAAATGTCGCGGAAGCAAGAGTCGCCACCGTCTTTTATTTTCTCCAACATGGACAGGACAAAAGCACAGCAAAATTCCTTATGAGAACGTTTCTCGGTTCGGGAGGTAGATTTATAGAAAGGGAAGGTGTTAGCACCCTTTCTATCCATGGTTATCCATGGGCTCTTAGGTACTTGCTCTTATGTTTTCAAAATTTGTTTGCTTTTCAAGTGTGTGTGGGTTTTGAAAAAGTTCGTTTGAAAACTTCTAGGTAACTCTTGTATCAGTCCTCAAGAGTGTATGAAGTATTGTTTGAAAACTTTTTGAAAGTGTAAGGTGTGAAAAGTATTTTGTTTGTTTTTGAAAAGAGCAAGTACCCATGAGTCATCTACCTACCCTAAGGAATTAAGCTGTGTAAGTGTCCATTAGGTAGTGCCATCCCACCATTGAGAGGTAGGTAGCACCACCGTTGGAGGTGTTCGGGTCAATTCGAGTGTAGGGATAGTGTGGTCATCGAAGCAACAGTAGGACACCTTAGAAGCTACCCTTATGTCCTTGATCCCTTTTTAATCCGAGGCAACCGTTTCGAGGCAACTGTTCCGAGGCAACTATTTCAAGGCAACTGTTCCGAGGCAACTGTTTCGAGGCAACTGGATCATGGACATAAGGACCGCTAAAACGTCCTATACTTGACGACCACGTTTCGAAGGCAACGAGTGAGGCGTACCCTAGAAGTGGTGTTTGCATTGTGTGTTATATTCAGTTAATGTTTATCTTTGTAATTAGTGAGCTACGAGTTGTTTTTATTTACATACATTCTTTCATGCAAGTTTAGCAGTTAAGGGGTGCATAAAGTAAATTGCGTAAACATAAATCCTACGCTATTACAAGGCGCAGGTCTATACATCGCCAAAAATTACAAAGACCCGTTTTTTAGTAAATGAGTACAGAAAATAAATAAAAAAAATAGTAAAAGTCCTAATTACTATTACATGTCCGGAGCAATTACATAATAATCAAATAAAGTAAATGCGCGCGAATAAATTAATCGGGAATGTCTAAGGGTGTTGACCCTTTTAAGAAAAGGAATTGATTTTTTGGTCTTTTTTGTAATTAAAATGAAATTAAAACTAATTTATGACTAATTAATTAATTTAATTAAAAGAAAATATTTTTTGTTTTTTATGTTTTTATGAAATAAAATAAATGAAATAAAATTAAAAGTGAACTTCACCTAATTCTAGATCTATTTTAATTATTTAAGAAAAGGAATTAAAATGGCCTAATTAAACTATTTTAGTTAATGTTTATTTACAAAATAAAATAATAATAATAATAATGGTGTAATTCTATTTTTTTTGATTTTTATGAAAATATGTTAATTAAGTTAATTGTTAATAATAAAAATAATTAAAAGGTTAGCAATTAAAAATAAGAAAAAAATGACAAAACAAAATAAAAAAAGAAGTAAAAACCAAGGGGGGGGGGGGGGTGTGCTGAAATGGAGGGTGTATTGAAGCAATTTAGACCCACTGAAATCTAAGCCACGCTTGACTTTCATGATTGCCTGCAGCACGCTTGACTCCAGAGCATGGTGTGCTAGCCTTTTGGACCTTTGGATCTGTGCTGGTGAACACTTGGAGCGCTGGGATATGAGGTTTATGGTGTTCCTCCTTTGAGAATCTGCACATGAAAGCAATGAAAAAAATGATATAGAAATTATAGGGGACCTGGGAAGAAATTACAGCGCGGTATGAGCCTCAGGACTTGGCAAAGGTTGCTTTAGCTTCAGTGTGTGGCAAGGAATAGAACCACATGCTTGTTTTGATCTGAAGATGCTCGCAACTATGTTTTAGAACTCTCACTTTTTGAATAATTTTTGGTTTTGCTCTTGGCCGTTTCTGCACACACTCTCTTTTGAATGAGGTTGGGAAGGCTTGTATATATAGTAATGTAAAGTGTATCAATAAGAATAATGGTCATTAAACTTATGCAATTATGTTCTTGATTTCCTCCATAACCAACATTGAACCATTTGCCATATTTGTGAAAATTTGAATTTTCTTGCTTGGAATAGGCCTTGCACGAATTTGGAAGGTATTTCAAGGTGTATCAAAGCTAATCAACACAAAATATATCCCTCCATTAATTTCTTTGATTTTTATTTGAATTTTAAAGATTTAAAATGAATTAAATCAAATAAAATTAAATAAAAATGGAAAAATTAATTTTAAATCTTGAAATAAATTGTGGGACACGTGGGAGGCATGGCCAAGCTGAATCAAGTGGAAAAAGTGGGCCCCTTTTGTCAAAAATGAAATTTCAAGGATAATTGACTTTGGCCATTTCACAAATATTTCCCAACTTCTCCAATGCATATCTTGCTCAATTTTGAAGCTATGAACATGTTCTTGGACATTTTGGAAAGGTCTTGAAGTCCTCTAACCAATGTCTTTGGTCCCATGTCATTTGGATTTACCAATCTCAAGTTATGGTCTTTGACTTAAAGTGCCTTTTTGTTGACTTTTAAAAATGACCTATAATGTTGAAATTGATAACTTTTTGTGAGAGCATTTCTTGGACTTGGAGTGTGAAGATGAGTTGTAGGAAATGTCCCCCTCTTCAAGATGAGCATTGGCTGGGATTTTTCTGATGAACCATGAAAAGGTTATGCCTTGGTCAAGTTACAGTTGACTTTTCAGTTGTCCAAAAATAGAAACTTTTGACACCTTGATGATTTTTGAGCCATTCTTGTGAAATCATGATCAAGAATTGATCAAATGATGATTGTGGCTTCAAAATAAGATGTTGACCAATTTTTTTGACTTTTGACTACCAAATGACCATTTTTCCCCTACAGTTGACTGTGGAGCAATTAGGGTTTTTGACTGTGCAACTTGACCTTGTGAGCCTTGAAACTTGACATGTAGGTGCTTGACAATGTATATGAGCATATATGACTTGATTGAGCCCTTGAAAACTTCAACTTCCTTGCAAGAACCAAAACCCTAATTTGACTGCCTTTGGAGGATGGTTGACTGTGCAACTCCTTGAGTGATTTTGAACCATTTGAGGTGATGCTTGGAAAAACTTTGAAGATTATGGGAGGGAAAATTTTGGGGTACAACAGTTTCCCCTGTTCAATCTTCTTAGACCTGAGGATGTAGATTGGCGTGCGTTCCTTTCGTGATCCGAAGGTGGAAGATGATTGAACACTAGAGTGCCCGGAAATTTGCACTCACATAGTAGAGTGTGATGGCGGGAATGGGCTTACAGATGCCATTTGGAGAGATGATGGATAGGAGGATGGGCTTATAGATGCCATCTGGAAGTGACAGGACCTTGTCGGGAATGGGCTTATAGATGCCATTTGGAAAGATGGTGGATAGGTGAATCTGAATAAGAAATAGAATAGCTTCCGTGTCTGGAGCATATCTAGTCTGTGCCTGATTGCTGACGTCTGAATAAATGGTATAATTACCGCCGTGTCTGGGGTATATCCATACTGCATGAGTAACAGAATGTCATCCGAATCTGGATCGTATCTGGACTGAACAATAGAAGAGCATCCGGGATGGAGCATCTCTAAGTTGTCTTTTAGAAGTTTGAATCTGAATAAGCAATAGAACGGCGTCCGGATCTGGAGCATCTCTAGGTTATATCTGAAAGGAAATCTGGAATGAGTATCAGAACGTCGCCATGCCTGGGTCACATCTGGACTATCTCTAGAAAGAGTCTTGAATAAACAAAAGAACAGCATCCATATCTGGAGCATGTCTAAGCTATCTCTGAAAGGAAATCTGGAATAAGTATCAGAACGTCGCCATTCCTGGATCACATTTGAACTATATCTAGAAGGAGTCTTGAATAAGCAAAAGAACATCATCCATATCTGGAGCATTTCCAAGCTATCTCTGAAAGGAAATCTGGAATAAGTATCAGAACGTCGCCATGCCTGGGTCACATCTGAACTATATCTAGAAGGAGTCTTGAATAAGCAAAAGAACAACATCCATATCTGGAGCATTTCCAAGCTATCTCTGAAAGGAAATCTGGAATAAGTATCAGAACGTCGCCATGCCTGGGTCACATCTGAACTATATCTAGAAGGAGTCTTGAATAAGCAAAAGAACAGCATCCATATCTGGAGCATTTCCAAGCTATCTCTGAAAGGAAATCTGGAATAAGTATCAGAACGTCGCCATGCCTGGGTCACATCTGAACTATATCTAGAAGGATTCTTGAATAAGCAAAAGAACAGCATCCATATCTGGAGCATTTCCAAGCTATCTCTGAAAGGAAATCTGGAATAAGTATCAGAACATCGCCATGCCTGGGTCACATCTGAACTATATCTAGAAGGAGTCTTGAATAAGCAAAAGAACAGCATCCATATCTGGAGCATTTCCAAGCTATCTCTGAAAGGAAATCTGGAATAAGTATCAGAACGTCGCCATGCCTGGGTCACATCTGAACTATATCTAGAAGGAGTCTTGAATAAGCAAAAGAACAGCATCCATATCTTGAGCATTTCCAAGCTATCTCTGAAAGGAAATCTGGAATAAGTATCAGAACGTCGCCATGCCTGGGTCACATCTGAACTATATCTAGAAGGAGTCTTGAATAAGCAAAAGAACAGCATCCATATCTGGAGCCTTTCCAAGTTATCTCTGAAAGGAAATCTGGAATAAGTATTAGAACGTCGCCATGCCTGGGTCATATCTGAACTATATCTAGAAGGAATCTTGAATAAGCAAAAGAACAGCATCCATATCTGGAGCATTTCCAAGCTATCTCTGAAAGGAAATCTGGAATAAGTATCAGAACATCGCCATGCCTGGGTCACATCTGAACTATATCTAGAAGGAATCTCTGAATAAACAATAGAATAGCATCCGTGGTTGGAGCATCTCTAAGTTATCTCTGAAAAGAAGCCCTGAATAAGCAACAGAATAGCGTCCATCTGGAGCATCTCTGAACTATTTCTGAACAAGTAACTCTGAATAAGCAAAAGAACAACATCCATATCTGGAGCATTTCCCAGCTATCTCTTTAACCTCTTTAATGTAGATATGCCCTGGCTAGATACAAGTATCGAATCCACAACCAATCGCTCACAGATATGCCCTGGCTAGATACAGGTATCGAATCTGGAATTGCAACAGTTGATAGTAATCGTCTTTGGATTGACCTTTTTCCTGAAAAAGGAAAAACATCAGTTGTGCAATGCATGATGTCATGATGTTCTCAGGGAGAAATGAGATTGTGTGATATGATGCGTATGTGCATGCATTGTGTATGTAAGCAAGATGTATGAAAGGTGATATGTTTATGAATGTATTTTCGTCTAGGAAAATAAATCCTTGACGAATGCCGGGAAGTTGAATCCTGGGCTGATGTTGAAGAACAGAGTTCTTCGTTTCCGCTGGGGATGATGGTTGCAAGAATAAACCGGTAGGAGAAGATGACTCCGTTGGGGAATAAACTTGTTGGAGAGATTACTCTGCGGGGAATACCCTGTGGGGAATGGATACTTCGCTGAGAATTTTATGATAACTCCGCTGAGGGATACCGTTGATAAGCTTTGTTGAGGGAATTGATGAACTCCGCTGGGGGGTAGGAAGAAACTTCGCCGAGGACGATCTTTCCATGGTTATTAGCTGAGGATAACCCAGTTATAAGCCCTGGTGGGGAATAACCTTTGGATAAAGCCGGGGAGACGTGTTCGTGCTCTGCAGGGGATAAGCTTCCAGAATCTACTAGGGATAAGCTTCCTATTGGGGGGATTGATTCAACTCTCCTGGGGAAACTTTTAAACTGTACTGGGGAAGTGGCTCCACTGGTGTGTCTGTATTCCGCCGGGGAACAATCTTATATTAAGACTGCCAGGGATGCTTGCTTAGGAATATCTGTATACTCCGCTGGGGAATATTGAGATCTTCTGGGGGATAAACCAACTTCCTTGAGGCTGACAGTAGACTACCTCTGCTTGGGGAGAGTATCGCTGACTTGCTGGAGGATACTGTGCCTTTTCAGGGTTGATTGGGAGACCAAACTCTGCTCGGGGAAGTATTGCTGAAATCTGGTCTTACTCTGTGGGGAGTTGAGGTAACTTGGTTACATTCTTTAGCCGAACCTACCTTGGTACCTTGGTTGACAGAGCAACTAGATCGTTTGGACAACTCATTATTGCCCCTGTTTCTGCAGGAGAAGGTACCTGTAGAGGTGCTTGATAACTGTCGATCGACAAATCTTTTTCTGGTAGGCAAGTGACGAGATGATGGGACATAGTCGTACGCTTTTGATCCCTAACTTTTGCCTGGACCTCCCTTTCGGGTTTTCAGTCCATCGGGATACCCTTTTTTGCCCAAGCCGCCTTTTCAGGTTTTCGACTTGCCGGGTGTACAGATTTTTTATTTTCATCCCTTATTTTTGCCCGAACCCTTTTGGTTCGCCGGGAAGCCCTTATTTTTGCCTAGGTGTGTCAACCTAGAGGGTCTTTGATTATGCGTAGTATTTTTTCGACTATGTCAACGCTCTCAGGATGTAGGGAGGTGCCCCTGTTGTTGTGTTGCCATGTGACCAGAAGATCTTCGTTTGATCAGGAAAGATCCATAGCTGGAATTCATGTCCAATGCCTCCAAGTGACTCAGGCGGAGATTTGCCCTTGGTTATTTTGGCATTTGAGAGATTCTCTGAATCTTGACTTGACTGCCCCAGATTATGGACAATGCTCATGTTTGCCCCTTGGTTGGAAGTACTTTTGTTCACTTAGATATTCGCCGTGCAAATTTCTTTGCTGTTCGAACAAAAAGTCATATGCAAACAAAGTTATGTTAAAAATGCAAAGCTTATGTCTGTCTTGAAGTTCTTTGAAAATGCATTTTTTTCATAAAAACAAGCAAGTTTTGTAAAATGTGATGTCAACTCGTTATTTTACCGCAAGCCTTAAGGAGTCAGGATACCTTTCGTAACAGTATGCTTTCGAACCAACCCATGCTTCAGCTAGGACTTTTAAGGATTGTAACGTGGCTTGGTTCACGGTTTAAGAAACAAAGGATAAAGGCTCAAAATATTTGTACCCACCCGTTATTCGTGATGTTCTTCAAACCTAAACTCAACCGATCCTGCGTTAGACCTTGTTTGAGTCTTTGCTTTGATATTCCAGTGATGGTTCGGATATTGACAGTTTATTTTGAATAGGCAGTCATTTCCTTTTGTCGAGGGTTTGTTGGACCTCTCTCTTTTTGATTGTGTTATCCCTGCTTTTTCCTGAACTGTTCCTTTTTGTGATTACAGTCAGCGGGATGCCCCAGTTTTTGTAAGTCTCCTTCATAGGTTTTGACTTGTTGGGCTTTTATTTTGGGAAATGATGACTTCCTATCTTTATGATTATTCGGAACCATCACTGTCTTTTGTTTTGTACGGACTTTTTGGTGCCATTCGTAGTGCACTCGGATCAACTGAGAGAACTACCCTGCCCCAGGTTATGATTAAGGGTTTTAATTTTCGAAAAGAAAAACTCCTACTTCTTTGGCTCAAAGGGGTTGACGAGGGATTATCTTCCTTATAACTCCAGTGTTTAGGAATTGAAACAATGCCTGTACCTCATCAGTGGGGTTCGTTCAAAAGCATACTGTAGATTGTGGTATCGTTTTCGTCATCCTCCCTCAAGAGGCTTAGAATTATTAATTGAGAGTTGATCATCAAAAAATGAAAGCAATTCGAATATAATGAAAATAATTGGATTAATTCAAAAACAGACATATGCAGTGCATTAGTGAAATAAAAGAGTTTGCTATGACATTAATTGTTTGTATAAGCAAAAAAAAAAATTACAACTCGGAAATTCAAATAAACAAAAGCCTTCAATGATTGGGCAAAGGAGCATTGATTATGTTTGGAGTCTCTGACGCTTCAAACTGAATCTCTCCGGCGTCGATCATGTCTTGAATCTTGTTCTTCAAAGGCCAGCAGTTGTCCGTAGTATGACCCAGACTATTGGAGTGGTATGCGCACCTCTCATTAGGATGGTAGTTGGGAGCAGAGGTGTTTGGATTCCGGAGAGGAGCCCTCAAGGTAATCAGCCCTGCCTTCAACATTTGCTGTAGCGCTTGATCCAGTGACATGTTGATTTTAGTGAATTGTCTCTTGGGTGCGACCTCCTTACGTTGATGCCCCTGTTCTTGTTGAGCAGGCCTAGGATTAGAGATCTGGACTGCCCCTACATGTTGATCATGGCGACCCTTTTGGCTGTACGCAGCATTGGCCTCTTTCTTCCCAATGTAATGCTTTTTGTGAGTATCAGAAGGTGCAGCTTCTTGAATCTTTCCAGCCTTGATGCCAGCTTCGATCCTCTCCCCGGTAAAGATCAAATCTGTAAACCCAGCAGAAGAATTTCCAATCCGATGGTTGAAGAAGGGACCAGACAGGGTCCCCAAGAACATGTCAACGAGCTCACGGTCAGTCAAGGGCGGCTGCACCCTTCCAGCCAGATCTCTCCACCTTTGCGCATACTCCTTAAAACCTTCACTCGTCCCAAGTGACATACCCTGGAGTTGGGTACGCGTGGGAGCGAGGTCGGCATTATACTGATACTGCTTATAAAAAGCAGTTGCCAAGTCCTCCCAGTTACGAATATTGGTTCCATCCAACTGATAGAACCAATCGAGCTGAGTCCCTGAAAGACTCTCCTGGAAGAAATGGATGCATAGATTCTTGTCTGCCGTGTAGGGCTGGATCTTCCTTGCGTATGAACGGAGGTGCAGCTTAGGACAGGAAACCCCGTCGTACTTTACAAAGGCAGGTGCCTTGAACTTGTGAGGGATCACCACCCCAGAAGATAAACCTAGGTCCCCAAAGTCCAACCCAGGCACACATTGGATATCCATAACATTTAACCGGTCCTCCAGCTGTTTGTACCTGTCTTCAGCAGGGGGGTATTGTTCATCATTGAAGTCTGTCTCGGTGTCAGAGACCACAGGGCTAGGAACCTCTCTCCCTTGGTGACTGCCTTCCCCCACAGATGGAGTAGTCCTCTCAGCTTCATTCTGCAGGGTGTTCCCAGATCTGCGTCTAGGGTTGAACAAAACAGTCCTCTTGTTCTTCTTCTTCTGAATCAGAGTCTTCAATTCCTTTTGACCCTGGGCTAGGCTCATAATCAACTCCTGGAACTGGGCATTTTGGGCCTGGAGGGCCTTGATAGCTTGTCCATTGGATGATTCAGGATTCATGATAACTGCTGAAATAAACAACGAAGAAGGTAAGTGACCTGCAACAAGTGTACCTGTAATGCAATGATATGTATGATATGCATGCAATGTTTTCAAGGACCTCGCGGGATAAACAAAGAAGCTTGTTAGAATTTGAATCCGGTGGCTTGATTGAAGGAACTGCGTATTGTTGAGAGTCCTTCTTCAAGAGTCAAGGCTCACCATATCGAGTGGGTCATAGCCCCTGACTCAAGCTGTTAACTTTGGCTAGAGGAAAATAAATCCCCTTTGCCCCTTGCTAGACATTTGATTCATCATGACCTGCATCACAAGCCCTTGAGATCCTTGAAATGGATTAGTCCTTATGTAGGATGTATGCAATGGTATGATGGTATGATGTTATGTTGTGGAGTAATGTAGGTAAACCCTGTTATGAGTCCAGATTAAGGACTGTAAACAAAACCTGCAAGAAACTCAAGTGTCAGATAACAAGTATGCAAGTAGTCAAGTTTTGAAGGCACACAAGTCACACAAAGAGCCTTTAGAGTTTAGGCCAGCATGAAGTTTGGGGTACTACCCTCTTGAAGTTGGTGGGCTCAGACCTGTCCTATCAAAAGTAACCGGGTTCTAAGGAGCTCAATATCATTGGATTGTTTTCTGTGTTCATCGTTTCGATTTAGCCACTGAACTGGCGATCAAAATATCCCAAGAAAACAACCCTCAACTGAGTGTAGTATCGAGTATCAACCAACTTCGGACTGCACCAAAGTAGTTATCTCACTACCCTAAAGAGGCCAGGATGGTTCAATTAAGGTTCCTAAGGTCAGTTGATGCTTCACGACACCACGCGGCGGCCCCGTACTCTCCTTGACTGGACTCAAGGGTTATCGGTACTCACCAAAGTGCCACATCAATGTAGCAGACTGCTTCAACCGTGTCGGTATACCCCGCACAGTTCCCTCACAGTCTTGTTGCTACTTTCTAAGAAGGTATCCCCCAGATCCAGGTTAGGATCTATAGAACTCCCGAAACAGGCCCACAATATTTAAATCAAGCAAAGAAATTAATTGAAAACACAAGTATGAGCTATCCTAAGGTACACCTCACTTTAAGTATCCCCAGCAGAGTCGCCAGTTCTGTGATCGGTGGAAATAGAACTGACTGTTTAACGCTGGTTCGCGAAATGTCGCGGAAGCAAGAGTCTCCACCGTCTTTTATTTTCTCCAACATGGACAGGACAAAAGCACAGCAAAATTCCTTATGAGAACGTTTCTCGGTTCGGGAGGTAGATTTATAGAAAGGGAAGGTGTTAGCACCCTTTCTATCCATGGTTATCCATGGGCTCTTAGGTACTTGCTCTTATGTTTTCAAAATTTGTTTGCTTTTCAAGTGTGTGTGGGTTTTGAAAAAGTTCATTTGAAAACTTCTAGGTAACTCTTGTATCAGTCCTCAAGAGTGTATGAAGTATTGTTTGAAAACTTTTTGAAAGTGTAAGGTGTGAAAAGTATTTTGTTTGTTTTTGAAAAGAGCAAGTACCCATGAGTCATCTACCTACCCTAAGGAATTAAGCTGTGTAAGTGTCCTTTAGGTAGTGCCATCCCACCATTGAGAGGTAGGTAGCACCACCGTTGGAGGTGTTCGGGTCAATTCGAGTGTAGGGACAGTGTGGTCATCGAAGCAACAGTAGGACACCTTAGAAGCTACCCTTATGTCCTTGATTCCTTTTTAATTCGAGGCAACCGTTTCGAGGCAACTGTTCCGAGGCAACTGTTTCAAGGCAACTGTTCCGAGGCAACTGTTTCGAGGCAACTGGATCATGGACATAAGGACCGCTAAAACGTCCTATACTTGACGACCACGTTTCGAAGGCAACGAGTGAGGCGTACCCTAGAAGTGGTGTGTGCATTGTTTGTTATATTCAGTTAATGTTTATCTTTGTAATTAGTGAGCTACGAGTTGTTTTTATTTACATACATTCTTTCATGCAAGTTTAGCAGTTAAGGGGTGCAGAAAGTAAATTGCGGAAACATAAATCCTACGCTATTACAAGGCGCGGGTCTATACATCGCCAAAAATTACAAAGACCCGTTTTTTAGTAAATGAGTACGGAAAATAAATAAAAAAAACAGTAAAAGTCCTAATTACTATTACATGTCCGGAGCAATTACATAATAATCAAATAAAGTAAATGCGCACGAATAAATTAATCGGGAATGTCTAAGGGTGTTGACCCTTTTAAGAAAAGGAATTGATTTTTTGGTCTTTTTTGTAATTAAAATGAAATTAAAACTAATTTATGACTAATTAATTAATTTAATTAAAAGAAAATATTTTTTGTTTTTTATGTTTTTATGAAATAAAATAAATGAAATAAAATTAAAAGTGAACTTCACCTAATTCTAGATCTATTTTAATTATTTAAGAAAATGAATTAAAATGGCCTAATTAAACTATTTTAGTTAATGTTTATTTACAAAATAAAATAATAATAATAATAATGATGTAATTCTATTTTTTTTTATTTTTATGAAAATATGTTAATTAAGTTAATTGTTAATAATAAAAATAATTAAAAGGTTAGCAATTAAAAATAAGAAAAAATGACAAAACAAAATAAAAAAAGAAGTAAAAACCAAGGGGGGGGGGGTGTGCTGAAATGGAGGGTGTATTGAAGCAATTTAGACCCACTGAAATCTAAGCCACGTTTGACTTTCATGATTGCCTGCAGCACACTTGACTCCAGAGCATGGTGTGCTAGCCTTTTGGACCTTTGGATCTGTGCTGGTGAACACTTGGAGCGCTAGGATATGAGGTTTATGGTGTTCCTCCTTTGAGAATATGCACATGAAAGCAATGAAAAAAATGATATGGAAATTATAGGGGACCTGGGAAGAACTTACAGCGCGGTATGAGCCTCAGGACTTGGCAAAGGTTGCTTTAGCTTCAGGGTGTGGCAAGGAATAGAACCACGTGCTTATTTTGATCTGAAGATGCTCGCAACTATGTTTTAGAACTCTCACTTTTTGAATAATTTTTGGTTTTGCTCTTGGTCGTTTCTGCACACACTCTCTTTTGAATGAGATTAGGAAGGCTTGTATATATAGTAATGTAAAGTGTATCAATAAGAATAATGGTCATTAAACTTATGCAATTATGTTCTTGATTTCCTCCATAACCAACATTGAACCATTTGCCATATTTGTGAAAATTTGAATTTTCTTGCTTGGAATAGGCCTTGCACGAATTTGGAAGGTATTTCAAGGTGTATCAAAGCTAATCAACACAAAATATATCCCTCCATTAATTTCTTTGATTTTTATTTGAATTTTAAAGATTTAAAATGAATTAAATCAAATAAAATTAAATAAAAATGGAAAAATTAATTTTAAATCTTGAAATAAATTGTGGGACACGTGGGAGGCATGGCCAAGCTGAATCAAGTGGAAAAAGTGGGTCCCTTTTGTCAAAAATGAAATTTCAAGGATAATTGACTTTGGCCATTTCACAAAAATTTCCCAACTTCTCCAATGCATATCTTGCTCAATTTTGAAGCTATGAACATGTTCTTGGACATTTTAGAAAGGTATTGAAGTCCTCTAACCAATGTCTTTGGTCCCATGTCATTTTGATTTACCAATCTCAAGTTATGGTCTTTGACTTAAAGTGCCTTTTTGTTGACTTTTGAAAATGACCTATAATGTTGAAATTGATAACTTTTTGTGAGAGCATTTATTGGACTTGGAGTGTGAAGATGAGTTGTAGGAAATGTCCTCCTCTTCAAGATGAGCATTGGATGGGATTTATCTGATGAACCATGAAAAAGTTATGCATTGGTCAAGTTACAGTTGACTTTTCAACTGTCCAAAAATAGAAACTTTTGACACCTTGATGATTTTTGAGCCATTCTTGTGAAATCATGATCAAGAATTGATCAAATGATGATTGTGGCTTCAAAATAAGATGTTGACCAAAAATTTTGACTTTTGACTGCCAAATGACCATTTTGCCCCTACAGTTGACTGTGGAGCAATTAGGGTTTTTGACTGTGCAACTTGACCTTGTGAGCCTTGAAACTTGACATGTAGGTGCTTGACAATGTATATGAGCATATGTGACTTGATTGAGCCCTTGAAAACTTCAACTTCCTTGCAAGAACCAAAACCCTAATTTGACTACCTTAGGAGGATGGTTGACTGTGCAACTCCTTGAGTGATTTTGAACCATTTGAGGTGATGCTTGGCAAAACTTTGAAGATTATGGGAGGGCAAATTTTGGGGTACAACACTATGCCAGAAGCTAATTCAAATCCTTCCCCGAGTTCAATCAAATCGATATTAAGATTTCTATCCCAGTTGAAGACAATTCGAGACCTTTCTTTGATTCAGTCAAATCGATACTAAGATTTCTATTCCAGTTAAAGAAGCTATGAAACCTGGAAACTGACCAGATAATAATCAATAAACAATTCAAGACACTGTGAAGCCTGGATCCTGACCAGATAACAATTTAATCTCATCTCCCCAGTAAGTCGCTGTGAAGCCTGGAGCACGACCAGATAGCAGTTAGCCTTATTATCCTCAGCAAGCCACTGTAAAGCCTGTATCCTGACCAGATAATAATTCACTTCCATCTCTTTAATCAAGTGATGACTCCCCAGTAGAGTAACGAATAACTGAAGTTCCTAAAACTCTATGTTCCAAGACAGAGACCAACATTCCTTAGCGGAGTCTTCTCTAACAGCAAGAGTAGGAATTCCCACAAAGGGATATCTCTTGAAATCATCAGTGTTCTGGATGGCATCTTTAAGCCCATCTCCGACGATATTCCGTCGTCTTTTCCAAATGGCATCTATAAGCCCATTCCCAATAATATCTACACAATCAAGTATCATCTCAGACGAGTGCAAATTTCTGGGCACTTTAGTGTTCAATCATCTTCCACCTTCCGATCACGAAAGGCAGACCAGCCAATCTACATCCTCAGGTTTAAGAAGATTGAACAGGGGCAGTTGTTGTACCCCAAAATTTGCCCTCTCATGTTTTCCAAAGATTTCCTCTTGCTTAGGTGGTTACAAACCTCCGCCTAAAGAAAAGAAAAATTTGTGAGTGATGTTTTTAAGTTCCCTTCGATCGGAATCTCCAAATTTCCTTTCGATTGGCATCTCCAAAATGCCTTTCGATTGGCATCTACAAAATGCCTTTCGATTGACATTTCCAAAATGCCTTTAGATTGGCATCTACATAGCACCCTTCGATTGGCATGAACAAGTACCTTTCGGTCGGTATTGTAACAGTGTCCTTCGATTGACAGTTTAACAAGTACCTTTCGATTGGCATTGTAATAGTGTCCTTCAATTTGAATTTTAACAAGTACCCTTCGATTGGTATCTGGAAAAAGGTCCTTCGATTGGTATGGACAAAGGCCCTTCGATTGGCAGTCCAAAAGGTCATTCGACTGGAACTTCAGAGTGTCCTTCGACTGGAACTTCAGAGTTTCCCTCAATCAGAATATCAGAATGAAATGACCTTCGAATGGCATGTCAGTGTAGAGTTTGTCTTAATCTAAGATGCTCTGATAAAGGAAGTTCTGAACATTTCAAATCATAACTTAGACTCATCACAAGGCTAAGGGCTGGTCGAAGTTGTCTAATAGGGAATGTTCTGAATAGAATCGAATTGGACTTTGAAGCTGACAAAGAAGGTAGATTCGAAGGAATGAAATAGGCTGGCATGACTAAGCAAAAACACATATCCTAACCTGTCTAGGTTCACCCAAAGTTCAAAATGGCATGTGTTCCATGCAAATATGGAAATAATTCAATGTTGATTGTGGACTCAATTCTTTGAATTAAAGGCCATATTCTTGCCTTGTTTGTTCACAACTCCACAATAGCTGATTCGACCAGAATAACTCTTGTCGAATCAAGCAATCGAAGCAGAGGGAGGCTCAATCGAAGGGGTTATGACATCGAAGTTAGAGTAATTCGAAGTGGAGCTTACAACCATCAAAGAAAGAAAATTCGAAGGGAAGTGGATTTTCAAGGGCAGGCCAGCTTTCGATTTTCATCATGTTGGAGGCCCAAACAACTCATAACAGGCTGGCAGTAACGTATGAAAATAGATTGGCACTTGATTGAATCAAATATAGCAAGTCTTTATAAAGAAATCAAATCAAATCTCTTCGTCATAATGGACCAAGATTCGATACACAAATGTTGACCTAAATTCCCTTGTCTATATAAACCTCATGCTCTTAGAGAAAAAGAGGACGAAAAAACACATGGAGGCTACCTCAGAAGAAAATGCTGCATGCCCCACGAGATTCCATAAAGTTGCACAAAGTTTCCAAGGATTGTCAAACTCAAAGCCGGTTTTGCATGCATCCTTCGTCCAGACTAACACCTGAATCGTGTTCTTGGAATTCATGCAGAAGCATCCCTCATACAATCCCCCTGTTGGTAATTTTGCCTTTGATCTCAAACTTGTTAAATATGATTTAAATTCATGTTGAACATATATACATATTGTTGCTAATATTCATGTTTGTTTGAGTGTGTTACATGTGAGCAAAGATGCAGGGTTTAGATCGTGCCATTGTTAGGGAATGATCTAAGCTTGCCTTCAATTTTTATAGTTGTAGTTCGTTTTCAATGGGTTAACATCATAGGGGGCCATTGAGCGCGCAAATTCGATGTTTAAGTTAATACTATGTTTTTGTTTCTAACGTAATATTGATGTTTCGTTTGTACCAATGAATGGAAATATTTCGACCAGGTTGGTGAGGAAGATGTGTTGCAACGAAAAGGACCTGGGTTCGATACCCAGGTCATATATTTTGTGTTTTTTCTAACAAACTTCCTTGCAAATTCAGTATTCCAGATCGAAGGATGTCACATCCAGATCGAACGCCCCGGACGTGCAGTCTCGCAGGCACCTTCGATCAGTCCTATGGATCGAAAGGCAACCCAAGCTTCTTCGATCCAGACATTACTTGCATGAATGCACTTTTTTCCCTTTACTGTTTTTACCTTTCAATTTTACTTCCTTTCGATGGGCTGCCCGTCCTTACTTCTTCTAAGCTTTAATTAACACTAAAAAAACCACAAAAGACATTAGGCTTAGTTTTTTACATTAAATTAATTTTGTCAATTAATTAATTAATTATTTTAATATTTTCTTAAAAACTAAAATTTAATAGACTTAGGATTTTTTTTAATTCAATTTCTTTTTATAATAAAAACAAACAAAAAATTCCTTTCATTCAGGATTTTAGATGCATTTTTAATTCATGCGCGCATTTATTTATTTTAGCCTTTTTTGTGTAAATTATAATTGTGCCCAGTTTGTAATAGCTTAATTGGGATTCTATTTCCGCACTTTATTTTTCAGTAATTATTTATGTATCTACACCAAAGCCTTGTAATAGCGTAGGACTTTTATTTCTCGCTTTTATATTTTATATGCCTTTATATAAATTGCTAGCAACCTAGGCATGTATGATTAATCAATCAATCAGTAGATCACTAAACTGCAAGATAAAATATCTGAAAGAAGCACACTATTGCATACATGCACCCTTAGGGTATACCTCACTTGGTTGTCTCAGAAACAGTGGTCATGTCCCTCGAACGTAGGGATACTCTTAGCAAAGACCCTCAGTTTAAAGTCATCATAAAGATCATAGTCCCTAAATGTCCCCCAAATTGCCTACGAGAAATGATCTTATGGTGATAGTCCCTTCGAAATGCTAAGGTATCCTTAATGTTGCCTTCAATGACCATTACGTCCCTTTCGATAGTCCCTCAACATCCAACGACTAGGGTTACCTACTCACTAATATTAGGATAACATTGTCTAAAGGATAAGAGGAAAAGAACATTCTTTTTCGAGTAGGTAGATAACTGTTAGGTACTTGCTCAAACAAATTTTCACACCAAACTTTCAAACACTTTTCAAACAAAGGTTTCAAAACGCTTTATCACACTCTTGAGAACTGATACAAGAGTTACCATAAAGTGAATCACCGTACTAAGGCATTTACAAACAAAAACTTTTTCACACGAACATGAAAGAAATTTTCAAAAATGAGAAAGTACCTAAGAGCCCGTGGAAAACCACAGATGGAAAGGGTGCTAACACCTTCTCTTTCCATAATCTACCCCCCTTACTCAGAAAATCTCGAAAAAGGTCTTTTTCTGTTTTTTTCACCCTTTCTTTAATTTGGATAAAAGAAAAGTCGGTGGCGACTCTTGCTTACCGCAACATTTGAAAACAAAAAACACAAACCATTATAACAGTCGGTTCTGCTACCGTATCACAGAGAAAACACAGAGAAAACTCACAGAAAAAACTCACCATTTTATCACCCTCCTCTGAATTTTCTCTTCAATTCTGTTGTTGCTGCAATAATCTTGATCAATCCACAACATCCTCTCATCAACACTCCCCCATCAATTTTACAACATTCTTTAACCAGTATCAACGAATTCATCTTCATCACTCTCGACCCTCTTCTCAATCTCCCTGCAACATGCACAACGCCGTAAACAATTGCGCAAGGCAAAAGCACATACCACGCAACAAGAGCAGTAATTCGAAGTTGTAGAAATTGCAAAAGAAGAATATGAAAAGAGAAGAAAGAAAAATAACCAAAATTTACAGCGAGATCATGTACCTGATTTTTGCAGAGTTCTTTGGATTTCGTGAAGTTGGTAAATTCTCTTCTTCAATTCCATAATGTATATTTCTTTTCGATTGTTGAATCTGTGAACGAGTGTTCCTCCGGTCATAATGTTGAGTTAGAAACGGGTTCTCAAAGGTAGAATTGGATTGGAATGTGAGAAGGAGATTCAGGTTTGTGAGAAGCGACCAATTGGAGAGTAAATCGAGAAGGCCGTTCACTGAGTCACGCCGCGCAAGGAAGAGGAGAAGAATCTCTTATTCAAAGAAGTTCATAGGACACAGTTTAACCCTAACTTTTTTCCATCAATACGACACCGTTCATATTTTAATTTGGCATTTAGTTTGTTTCAATTTTTTTCTATTCTATTATTAATTGTTTTACAACTTGCTGCATATAATTATCCAAATAATGCTGAAAATTGGAGTGGACTAGGCATTGATTTCGTTGCGGCTATCCTGAAGCCTGGTCCATACAAATTTTTGTGAACCTAGCTAGTTGAACAAAAAAGACTGCTATTGGACTCAATCAAATTGGCCTAGCGCCCAAACTGCATTACACCATTTAGAATCCAGTTTGCAACCCCTCATTTGGCCTCTTTTTCTATTTTGTAATTTCTTTTGAATGATTTTGTGAATTGTTTAGATTTGTTTGAACTTTTTCTTCACATGATAAAGATATAAAATCAATAAAATTTATTAGTTTTTTTAATCGATTTTAGGAATTAATTCTTTAGTTTTTGATAGAATTTTTCCCCACATAAAAACTAATAAAAAATACTTTTCCTTTTAGTTTTTATTCATATTTTCATACCTTGGTGTCTCGTTATTTTTGACGTGTTTGTTCATTGTGCAAGGTACATTTTGGTGCTTTCGATCATGTAACATAACAAGTTTTTATGTGATCGAAGCATACGGCTTATGCTCTCTTCCAGTATAACACGCCTTATTTCTCATTGTCCTGAGGAATTCATATCATATTATATGTTTTCCATATACATATTGATATTTTGTGATGCTTTGTGCAGGGACTTCTGATTATGTGTTGCATTCGCAACATGCATTTGCTTTTATCTTAGTTGGATATCGTTTCTGAATTTGTTTGTTTCTTGGTGAAGCTTTATCGACGCGTACTCCCTGCTTCTCAATTGGTTTCATCTGCCTTCGACGATCCGCTTGCTTTTGATAGTAGCCGCTACTACTTTTACATTTTTCCGCACTTTGTCGCATTTCTTTACTGCTTCGTAGATATCATGAGAAGTAGGAAATTTATTGCTTTCTGATGCCATGAGAAGTAGGAATAGAGATATATGATGGGGGTCTCCATTGTTAATCATGTCAGGAACCCCTCTGGATTATTTAAAGACCTGTTTAGGGAAATTCCACATTATTTGCCATTGTGTGCTACTTGTGTGTGGTTTATTTAAAACCCTACCTTTGTGTATGTATTTTGCAGGTGTGTTTACATTTGTTCCTGCATTATTCCCCTATCCCTTATTGAAGTCCTCAAAAGGAGGCGCGCATAAAGGGTTAGTAATTAACCCCCACAATTTTGTTTGTGTCATCCTTAGCTCGTGACGCACCACAATGCTTCAGAGTTGTACCTACTCATGTTATTGAGTCGTCAAGTGGAAAAGAGTTTCGCAATCAAACCCCTACACTTTTCCAGGAGTTCGCATTGGCCGATGCTGACACTCCGTGATTGTTTATATTGCCTTCTGTCATCTGCCTCGATCTTTTATATCTTGGTTAGGTGTTCAGTCGCTTTGGACATCACATTTTTATTTTTTCATCTCACTCCCGCTTATTTTTCTCGGGTGATATGCTCCCCTTGACTAAAGCATTTCTCTTCTTTTCTTTACCTTTTTGTGTGTGTGCTCTTTCAAGCTTGTTTTCTTACTCGCTTTCTATACCATGCTCCCTTAGGATGTGCTTGTTCCTTTCAGATTCAAGTTATACCTTAGGTTGCAAGCCATGCATGCTAACATTAGGTAGACTTTTCCCTTTTATTAATCCAAAACTTATGACTACCATTGTATGATGACACTAGGATTAGAAATAGGCTAGTCTCCTATAGACTCTTTTCTTCCACTTTTGCATATGCATTTAAAACTAAAACTTTTCCTTAGCAAATCATAAAACATGATAATCACATTTAAACCCTTTTTCAAGGTAAAAAAATACAAACCAATCAAATGTGGCATCTTTCCTTGAGGGCGTAACTCAAAACCATTTTCAGGCAAGGACATGTTAATTTACTTCTGTGTCAATGCGTGAGTCTCCAAAGGTCGAGTTGCGGTAGAAGGCGAAATTAAAATTATTCATAAAAAACACAAAACAAACAAAACATGTGAGCCGAACTACGGTAACTATGATTCCTCGAAAAGAATATGTAGGCATTGGGGTAGGGCCTAAGCGAGCACAACTTTATTTTCCCTATATTATTTTTCTCTTTTCCTTTGCATGCATTCTTCCTCAGTAATAAGTAGTAAGCATATATTAAACACACCCATAAGATAGATAACAAAATTGAATACCATAGAGTACTATGGGCGTGTGGGGTGCTAATACATTCCCCTCGCGTAACAGACTCCCTTACTCAATCTCTCAGTCGCAAGACCGTGAATTCTCCCTCTCAGGGTTTCTCGATGTTTACCTATCCCTTCATGTGGGATGAAAGACGTTCGATAACGACTTCATTGTTTGATGATTTTCAGCCGGTTGTTTCAGCTAGCGACTTCATTGGGGAAAGTTCGACCAAATGTTGGTCCATCCCGGAGTCTCTCCTAGCTCTTGTTTTCTTTTCTTTGGGTGTTTATTTTCATGCTTTCAGTTTATTCATTTAAACATGTTTATCTGAGCATATATTTGCATTGCATTTTATTGCTTTCCATATATTGGTGAAACTAATGTGCTGGATTTGTTTTCATGATTGGGTGGGTGTTACTACGAGGTAAAAGGCCCAATACCCAGGTCAAGTGACAACCATGGGAACATTAGGAATAGAGTGGAACATGTTAGCTAGTTGACTTAAGTTTCACTATTTCCGTCATGTCGTCCATGCTTAGATGAGGTTCAAATTAGGGGCTATAATTTTTACGTAGGTGATATGGTGATAGTTTTTCAGGAGTACCCTCGATTCTGGGTTACCCGACCTTACCCTGACCAAGTTTTCATCCGTGAGTGAGGAGGGGATAATCTTTACAGGTATCGTTAGTGACTATGTTCTGATGGTGAATATTTGTTCAGATGGTGACCGTGTGTTCTGTTGGTGACTATAGGGTTCTCAAATTTATTTTTTGAGTTCCCGACTTGTTTATTTAGAGGTTCATTCGGTCCTTCGATCTTGGTATTGTCAACATGTTCAGAAAAGGCTCAACAATATCCGATGCTCCAGAAGCCTTGACCCCGTACAATTAGTGATCTACATGGTACTTGGTTCTCATATGTGCATATGCCAGACCTCTGATATGGTGATATTCATATGGTTCAGAATAGTGCAACAATCATATTCATAAGTGATGGAACTTTGATCCCATGTCTTTCCATACATAGCATGGTTAACCATATGCTTAACATACATGTTTTGTCATTTACAGGGAATCATATTTGTAAGTCTTATGCTAAACGTTTTCATCCCTTACCTGCGTAAAATCAAAATCAAAGCATGTAAAGTCCTTGGAAATGATGGAACATGACATGGCATCCATTCATGCACCCCATGCATATTCATGCATTCATGATAGGTACTTAGAGATTGGAGATTCTTATTCAGACCCGGTGTTTTCCTCAGAGGTTCAGACTTAATTTTTACTATACGTGTTCAGAGATCAGTATGGGATAACTCAGTGAGGGATTAAATGATACGAAAATGCCGATGGGGTTGATTATGGTATACATGCAAGCTCTGGCCCGTGGTCCGAAATTCTTCGAGAAGGAAGATAACCAGATGAAGACTCAGTTAGGCCAAATTGTGGAAGTTTTGATTACAATGTCAACAAAAGGCAATCACAGACATACTAATGCAACATAAGTTATCTCTTCTCCTCATCTTTTTGGATTTCCTTCAAACCATGGAATGATTCATGTCCTCCACAAGCTTGAGCTCATGGGACGTCTGGTCAACAACTGGTTCCCATTCACCAAGTGAATGCAAGGGATATGTTTTACCAACAAGGACAGAAGAAGCCTGATGATCATGTTGATGCAAGCCTAATGAGCATGTTAAAGTGATCCCAATGCATTATATCCAGTTATTTTCTTGCTTGGTGGAAGTTCAATTGTTAAAGCTCTGATCTTTGAGGTCCTTCTCCCACAAACATCTCCTCTGATTGTGATACACATGCCAAATGTGTCCCCTGTTCTGAGACACCCAGTTTTGATATTGATGATTGTAAAGGGGTTGAAGTATAAAGCCCAACACCTGTCTGGTGTCTCTCCCAAAAGTCCAATTCCTATTTGGCCAACTGCGGAACTCTTTCTCACCAGATGGATGCCTCTTCTGTTGTGATAGAAGACGAATTGTATTGTTTCTATGTGGAATAAGATGCTTGGTGATGCAGTTTATACCAATTCTCTCGGTAAAGCATTCATTATTTCTCCTGAAAGAATCTTCTATGCATATTATTTCTGGGCACCTGACCATTCGATTGAAGATGGTATGTCATCCAGAGGCAAGGTCCAAGATGGGATCAATTTAGAGGTTGTTGTTTTCACATAAGATCAAAAGAGGAATTCTCTCACCCATGTAAGCATCAAGACTGTAGAAGATCACCAATTTCTCCTTGAGTGGTTTTTCTTGCGTATGATTCTCCTTGATATCATCTCCAATTTCTCTTCACAAATCAAGAGCTGATTATGCATAGAAGATCACCAAAATTCGAATGCGTTGGAAGTCGCATCATGAATTTTGACCTAATTTCAAATAACAGTCGTCTGATTTCTAAGAATTGTGATTTCTTCAAATTACAGGGGCTTTGAGACGATTATTTATGTTCATGGTCATATGTGATGACGCTCACGAGTTTATTTTCAAAGAATCGAAGGAAAATTGTGTTTGGAAGACTTTTAAATTATCGAATCGTCACAAGGCATTTGTTGATTTTGAATTTTCTTAACCACAGTTTACTGAAAGATTGACGATTATTCTCAGGGAATGTTTTGTTTGGACAAGATGTGAAGATTAAGACTATCATTTAAAACAATCATGATTTTGGATTCAAGTTGACCAAATGAATTACATTCTTAAACATTTATTTTGTTTAGGAATTAGAATACAAGGTACATGTTTTGTTTGAAATACAAATCACAAGATCATTTGTGATTGCTTAGAATTCAAGTTATTGGACTAAAGTATTTCGTTTCAAACCACTCCAATTGGGAATTGCAAAAAAAATCATTTTTAGATACAAAGATCTGTACAAAAATCCCATCATACAAGTTTGTTCAAGGCTTTGTATTGTTACATCGCAAATAAAGGTAAATTACAAAGTTTTGTCTTATTTACAAAGAGTTACAATTTCTTGTTTTCAAAGAGGAAATTTTGTTTCTTCGTGGCTTCATCTTTAAGTAAGCCATCCAACCATCGTTTGCATCCAAGTCTCGCTTGCCGTTCATGAAACAAGAAAAGAAAAGTTAGCAAAAATTCAAGCGAAGTAATATGTGAAAAGAATAACTCATCATTAGGGTTTGCAACTTGGAATCAGAATGTTTGTTTGTTTTATCACAATCCATTTCCCCCAATTGAAAATCACAAAAAAAGTTGCCCTTCTTGGTTCACAAAAAAGGGAAAAGAGAAATTTGCAAGCATTACAAAGGCAAGGTCAAAACTACAAAACAAATGAGAAACAACAACTTGCCAAGTACAAAAACAAGCTACTGCAACAATCCAAACAAAACAGGGTTGCATTACATTTGCAGCAAGCAAGTCAACAAAGCAAGGTAGCCATATAGCAGTAAGCATGCTGTCCAAAGCCTGCAAAGCCAACCAAAACAGCAAGCTGCCCAACCTACTATACAAACAACAATCATAACAACATCAACACAAACCAACAAGCGAATATAGCAGCCTGAACAAAAGCAAAACAACAGCAACAGCAGGCTGTCAAATAGCACAGCAGCACAAGGCAAAAGCAAGCTAAACTGCATCACAAGGAAACATAGGTTGTTAAGGCAACAAGTACAAGTAATAATATAGCAAAGATGCAAGCATGCTCAAACAACCACATGTCATCGTTTCCCTAATACAAACCCTTCATAAAAATATATAATAATAAGAAAAGAATTCTTTATTTTATGGAAAGATGAAGAGGGAAAGAGACAAGTTTTGGAAAGATATCACCTAGGCCATGAACAGTTCCAAAATTGCCAAGCCAACTGCTATCACAAAAACAAACTGGCTGCAAAAATAGCCCTGCTATAGCCTGCACCAAAACTTTCACCAAAATGGAAAAAACATAACCCGCACTCTAAAGCCCAAAGTTAAAAAATTTTATTCAAAACTCATCAAACATTCCCTCCAATTCCCACTTCTAGACTGCTATAAAATCTCAAGACAGCAGCATACTCAAGGGGGGGGGGGGGGGGGCGAGAATACACCAGAAAAATACCAACCAAACAGCAAAGCCAGCAAGTACCAACCATACAGCCAGCAAGAGAATATACAAAAAAACCAACACAAAACTAAGCAGAAAAAAGAACAAGGGGACTCTCACTGCAAACCAGGAGAAAAAACCAGCAAATATACAAACCAACCAAGCAGCATATCAAGCAAACATACAAATTGAGCCAGCATACACACAAAAACTAGAAAACCAAACAAAAAGAACCGAATCCATAGAAACTATTCCTTTCCAACTGTTGGAACCTCATGTCGCACACTTTTCTTGGAGCTCAATTGCGACAGTGATTATATGGAATAGAAATGTAGCGGTAAATTTTTGAGATTAAGCTATCAATTGACTTAACTCAACACAATGAAGTCGCCACCGCACTTTATTGTTTCCAAAGGGAGATGGGAAAAAAGCGAACAAAACCCAAAAAGATCAGAGATCGAGGTACAGGGGTCGGTTATGCAAAGGGAAGGTATTAGCACCCTAAGTGTGATACGGTGGGAGAACTGACTTGGGTTTTGCGTTTGTATTCGCACTTGTTCAGTTTAGCAAGAGTCGCCACCGACTTTTTATTTTATCCTAAGGAAAGGTTAAAAAGCACAGGAAAAACCTTTTGAGATGTTTCGTGGGTTCGGGGGGTAGATTATGAAAAGGGAAGGTATTAGCACCCTTTTCATCCATGGTTATCTATGGGCTCTTAGTTACTTGGTTTTAGATCACTTTCCTTTGATTTTCAATTGCTTGAAATGGTGGTGTATGTGTGTGTTGAAAATGTTTTGAAAAAAAGAGGCCTTGCCTAGGCAACCGTTGTAACAATTCTTTACTCGAATGTTTTACAAAGGTGTGTATCTTTTCGAAAAGATGTTTCAAATGTTTTGAAATTTGTTTTGAAAGTGTGTTGTGGAGTGGGTTTTGAAAAGTAGGCAAGTGTGTTTTGCAAGTTTGATCAAGTAACTAAGAGTTGTCTACCCCTAAATTTACTCAAAGATTTTTTCTATGTTTTAACCCTTTTAACAATTTTGTTCCACCATTGTATTTGGTGGACAATCTTGCGTTAGGATGTTAACGGGACAGGCGCGGGTCATCGTATGGACCATGAATGCAATAGTGCCAAGTGTCTTTGGAAATTTGCTTTGAAGGGACTATGATCATTTTTATTAGGCAACTTTCGAAAGCGTCATCGAGGGACTATGATCATTTGAATTGTTTTGCCAAAGAAACTCAACGTGCAAGCATGGCCCATTTTGGAAGGCAACAAGCGGGATTACCCTAGGGGTGCAAGTGTGAATAGTGTGTATTGATTGTCATGCATTTGTCTTGTATTTAGGTTGTCTAGCGTTTGATTTTATTTACATACAAACCCTAGGTCTAACCATGATATATTTGAAAGCGATAAATTGCGAGAATTTAAAGTCTACGCTATTACAAATAAGTATCCGGAAGTGGGGGTACAAATATTTACAAATGGGGATGAACTTTAATAGGAGAGTAGTGTCCAAATATTTACAACCAAATCGAATTGCGATCTCAAATGTAATATGTATCAATGTATAGGAATAAAGCAATGTAAATGTGTCAATGTATTTGTGTAAGTGTATGAGATTTATTTACAAGTGATGGAAATGTTAACTTAATACAAAATTAAGTATTTATTTATTCTTTTTGAATTTTGTTAATTATGTACAAACAAAAGATTTTAATAAAAGAAAAGAACATATTTTAAGAAATTCTAATTTTTATGTATTTATGTTAGTATTTTTATGTACAAAATGTTTTAGTTAAAAAAGAATATTCAACCTAAAAATCTATTTTTTTATGTATTTTCAATAAATGTTTTATACAAGGTTTACATTTAAATAAAAAAAGTTTTAATAAAAAAAAAAAAAAAGAAAGAAAAAGTTTAAACTTAATAATATTCATGTATTTTAGTTATAATGAAAAGTATTAGTAATATTTTTTTTATATGAGAAATTAGTATATTATTAAAAAAGAGTTAAGTTATATAAAATAAAATAAAATAAAGGCTTTTAGTTTGAATGAAATAGAAAAATAGGAAAAGAGGTAAATGGGCTTTAGAGGTTTTTGGATGGCCCAGTCAGAATAGGCATGTTTTAGGAATGAGGGGGGTACGCGCATAGCTTTGTTGGGCTTAAGGGTTCTGAATGGGGCAAGGCCCACTGTGTTTTACACGTTTTTTATTTTAGGGTTGAAATGGTTTTGTGCATTTGGGGACTTAGGGTTAGGCAAGTTATAGAGACGCGGCACCGTTCATCACTTTGCTTTGTTTCCTTCATTCTTTCTCAAGCCATGGATCCTGAATAACATCCTTCGCCCAGGGCCACCGATCGCCACCTCTACCTCCTCTCTCTCCATGGGTGAGCACAATAGCGCCAAGAAACGGTAAAAACATCCCTCTTTTATGCCTTAGGATTTCGATTTTTTACATGTTTATATTTCGTATTCTGATTATATATTGTTATTTGTGTTCTGATTTGAGGTACGCGAAAAGGAAGATAAATTATACTACCTTTGTTGGAGGAGGACGGTGGACTTGGAGGCGCCTCAGGACGGTCGGAGGCAAAGGATTGATGAAGCTGTGTGCTTCCCTGGTTTGTCTAATGCCTTTGTTTCACTTTTTGGTTTGATGATGTTTACCTGAGAACCTTTGTATAATCACTTCTTTTCCTCTTCTTATCTGCTTGAATGCTTGCTCCTGTATGCTTGTATGATGATTTTGAGTATGTTGGCTTCAATTGCCTTTGATTATTCTGATTCTTTTCCTCTCCGTCTGTTTGCCTGATATGCTGTTGAAATGTTGGACCCTGTGATTGCTTGTTGCTGGACCCTGTGATGAACACAGTTCTGAGGGTCTCTTTGGTTCTGATATCTGATGCCTCTGAGATGCTTGGCTTTTTAGGCTTTGGTTGGAAGTTGGCTATTATGACAGGTTTGGTATGGTTAGGCTATGGCTTGGCTTGAGGTGAAAGATGAGTTTTGGTTTATGAGTTTGATAGCTTCATGTTGTTAGTTTGTGTTTGACATGCTTCATGCTTGTATGGCCTGATGCTTGAAACAGGTTGTTTGAGGCTGAGGTTGTTTGACAGGGCTTAATGTTTGTGTGGCTTATCATATTTAGTATGTATTGAATGTTTGACAGGCCTTGTGTAGTTTGTTTGGAAAACTGGTTTATGTTTAAAGCAGGTTAAAGGTTTGAAGCAGGTTAGCAGGGGTTTGTTATTTGGAGCTTATGAGCTTTGAACTGGTTTGAGGCTTTTTGTTACAGGGTCTTGCTTTGAGGCTTTTGATGCAGGCTTCAGTTTGCAGTGAGCTTGGTTAAGGCTTTTGTGAGGTTTGGAGCTTGTGGAGGCAGGCTGTTTTGATACAGTTTGGTATTTTTGCTTTGTGATATTCTGCCTCTCCTTTCTGCTGTGTTGTGGTATATTGTTTATATATTAAGCATAAGCCTCAAGCCTGTAAGCTACTTCCCTCTCTCTTCTCTCTCTTTACAGATTAAAAGCATATTATATTGCTTGCACTGTATTTCTGAAAAGGTGACTGGCCTTGGAAAGTGATGTAACTTTGTTTGCTTGCATTAGTTGACTTCCTCTGCATATTTTCCAATTTTCCTGCATACTTTGTGTACTTTGTTGACAGCTTTTGGATAGCCTTTGATATCTTTTTGGCAGCTTGTGGACAATTTTTAGTTTGCTGTCTAGTTTGGACTTTGGTTAGGCCTTATGCAGTTCAGTTTTCCTTTGGACTTTGTTTGGAATTTTTGGAATTATGCAGCTTTGCTTGTCATTTTGAACTTGTGCAATTCATACTTTGTTCATTTCATACTTTATTTGCAAGCATATTCTATCCCTCTTTGTGAACCGAGAGTAATCTCGTGATTTGTAGAGAGGGCAAATAAACTGATTCCGGCCAGTCACTTTTAATGATGATTTTTGAATTAACTGTCCGCCTTGAATTTCATTTCATCTGCTTTTGACTTTTTTATTTTTCTTTGTTTTGCAGACAAAAATCAATGGAGCAAAAGAGGAGTAGCAGTAGAAGATGGAGATTTAGGAAATTTTAGGATGCAATTTTATTTTCCTTTTAATCATTGTAACATTATTATTGTAAATACTTTGTAAATAATTACTGTATTTAAATAACAATTGTACAAATAATTAAAGATAAATAAAAAGTCTTTTTATTGACATTCCTTTTTAATTCTCCTTCAAATGTTTATTTAATTGTTTATAATTCTTAAATTATAATAAAATGGAAATAAATCCCAATTATTCTAACTTAGAATAAATAAACAATTGATAAACATTGTGGTCTTAGCATCAATCAATAATAAACCCGGCGTTCCAATTATCCAAAGCAATGCACAGTTAATCAAACAAAACGTCCACATGCCTTTTCTTTTAATGATTCAATCAAACACTGCAAGCTCCCAATCAGAAACCTCAGTCCATATCTCAGAGTAAGTTGAAAAGAACTGTAGAATTAAATCTTTCTAAGAATGCACGCACAAAACCCCGATTCTTGTTAAATGTCAAAGAAGCGTCCGCCTGATCAAAACCTGAGCCAAAATCAACCAAACCCTAATAATTTGTTTGAACTGTATCAAAAGTCCATGAAAACCCTAATTTGGCTAGACTGACAAGAAAAATTCTGTTTGACTGATTCTTGACAAATCTTGGAGAATATGGGAGGGCAAATTTTGGGGTATAATAGTTGCCCCTGTTTATTCTTCTTAGACCTGAGGATATAGATTAGCTTGCGTGCCTTTCGTGATCCGAAGGTGGAAGATGATTGAACACTAGAGTGCCCAGAAATTTGCACTCGCATAGTGGAGTATCAGCAATGTGATGTTGGGAATGGGCTTATAGATGCCATTTGGAGAGATGATGGATATGGGGATGGGATTATAGATGCCATCTGGAGATGTGACAAAACCTTGTAGGGAATGGGCTTATAGATGCCATTTGGAAGTTTAATGGATAGTTGTGGAGATGGGCTTAAAGATGCCACCCGGGGTGTCGATCGCGTAAGAGATTCCTTAGCGAGAACTTGCGTACCTGAGAAAGAAAGATAATTTCCTGGCCTGTTACAGGGGTTGATCTTCAAACTCTTCATGCAGATATGCCCTGGCTAGATACAGGTATCGAATCTACAATCAATTGCTCACAGATATGCCCTGGCTAGATACAGATATCGAATCTACAATCAATCAGTCACAGATATGCCCTGGCTGGATACAGGTATCGAATCTGGAATTTGTCGTCTACAGATATGCCCTGGATGGATACAGGTATCGAATCTCTAAACTCTTCATGCAGATATGCCCTGGCTGGATACAGGTATCGAATCTACAATCAAACACTCACAGATATGCCCTGGCTAGATACAGGTATCGAATCTGGAATTGGTCGTCTACAGATATGCCCTGGCTGGATACAGGTATTGAATCTACAATCAATCACTCACAGATATGCCCTGGCTAGATACAGGTATCGAATCTGGAATTGGTCGTCTACAGATATGCCCTGGCTGGATACAGGTATCGAATCTGGAATTTGATAGTTGATAGTAATCATCTTTGGATTGACCTTTTCCTGAAAAGGCAAAACATTAGTTGTATGCAATGTCATGATGTATGAGATGCATGATGTCATGATGTTCTCAAAAATAAATGAGATCGTGTGATATGATGCGTATATGTATGTATCAGGATGTATAAAATGTGAAATGTCTATGAATGTGTTTTCGACTAGGAAAATAAATCCTTGACGAAGGCCGGGAAATCAAATCCTGGGCTGATGTTGAAGAGTAGAGTTCTTCGCTTCCGCTGGGGATGATGGTTGCAAGAATAAACCGGTAGGGGAAGATGACTCCGTTGGGGAATAAACTTGTTGGAGAGATTACTCTGCGGGGAATTACTCTTTGGGAAGAGATACTTCGCTGAGGTTTTGATGAGAACTCCGCTGGGGATTCCACTGATAAGTTATGTTGGGGAATTTGATGAACTCCGCTGGGGATAAAAGAATCTTGACTGCTGTCGGGGAAAGTGAATCCTTGACTGCTGCAGGGGAGGGAAAGAATCTTTTGATTGTTGAAAGTGAGAAATCCTGGGACCGCTGTTTGGGAATCCGGAGCTTGGGTTGTATGCCAATCTACTGGGGATTCTCGTCTTGAGGGGATCTTCACTGGAGAATATTCGAATATTCTGTGAGGACCTGAGAATGAGAGTCTTCATTCTTCTTGGGGATTGATAGTTGGAAGTTTTAGCTTCGCTGGGGATTGCAAGAATCCTTTGATTGCTGCAGGCATTGATCTGGGATCCTGTGTAAGGTTTCTTGATGATGAGTCCGTGTAAAACCGCATCTGAATTTGAGAAGGAACCAGTGTAGGGTTTCCTGATGATGAGTCCGTGTAAAACTGCATCTGGGTTTGAAAAGGAACCGGTGTAGGGTTTCCTGATGATGAGTCCGTGTAAAACTGCATCTGGAGTTGAGAAGGAACCGGTGTAGGGTTTCCTGATGATGAGTCCGTGTAAAACTGCATCTGAAGTTGAGGGAACCGGTGTAGGGTTTCCTGATGATGAGTCCGTGTAAAACTGCATCTGAAGTTGAGAGGGAACCGATGTAGGGTTTCCTGATGATGAGTCCGTGTAAAACTGCATCTTGGATTTTGAGAAGGAACCTGTGTAGGGTTGCTTCATGATGAGTCCGTGTAAAACTGCATCTTGGATTTGAGAAGGAACCGGTGTAGGGTTGCTTCATGATGAGTCCGTGTAAAACTACATCTTTGATTTGAGAAGGAACCAGTGTTGGGTTGCTTCATGATGAGTCAGTGTAAAACTAAATCTTTGATTTGAGAAGGAACCGGTGTAGGGTTGCTTCATGATGAGTCCGTGTAAAACTACATCTTTGATTTGAGAAGGAACCAGTGTAGGGTTGCTTCATGATGAGTCCGTGTAAAACTACATCTTTGATTTGAGAAGGAACCGGTGTAGGGTTGCTTCATGATGAGTCCGTGTAAAACTACATCTTTGATTTGATAAGGAACCAGTGTAGGGTTGCTTCATGATGAGTCCGTGTAAAACTACATCTTTGATTTGAGAAGGAACCGGTGTAGGGTTGCTTCATGATGAGTCCGTGTAAAACTACATCTTCCAACAGGTGATGAAGGAATTGTTGAACACTTTTGACATTCGAATGCCCCAAGTGATGATGAAGGAGACTTTTCAGGTTACTCTGCAAATTGAGAGATTTCTTGAAATCTTGACTGGACTGCCCCAGGTTAACTGAACTTTGAAAGATCTGTTGAAACCTTGACTGGACTGCCCCAGGTTAACTGGATGGTGACATGTCATGCCCCTTGTTGATAGGAGACTTGTCGTTGGAGGTGTCATCCTTCTTGAAGTGACTTTGCTCACTGAGAGAGTTTTCGTTCCTCCGAACATTCATTGTGTGAACTTCTCCGCTGTCAAACAAATAGCCAAATGCAAACAATGATATTCAAGCAATGCAAAGTTTATGTTTGTCTCAAAGTTTTGAAAAATGCGTTTTTAGCAGAAAACTTTTTATAAGACATATTCAACACAAGATTTTAGAGCAAAGCCTTACAGGATTCAGGATACCTTTTGTAATAGTATGCTTTCGAACTAACCCATGCTTCAATTAGGACTTTTGAAGGGTTGTAACGTGGCTTGGTTCACGGTTTAAGAAACAAAGGATAAAGGCTCAAAGTATATTTGTACCCACCCGCTCTTCGTGATGTTCTTCAATCCTAAGCTCAGTTAATTGTGCGTCGCACTCTATTCGAGTTTGGAACGACTTTTTGGGTGATGGTTCACCAGTTGAATTTTGGAAGACAATCATCATCTCCTTTTTTCTTTTGCAACATTTTTCATGTTGTTGAGGATTTGTAACGACCTCGTTCTTTTGATTTTGATTTGTTATCCCTAACTTTTGCCTGACTGTCTCTGTTTTCGAGATCACAGTCAGCGGGATGCCCCAGCTTTCTTAAGCCTCCTTTGTAGGTTTTGGATTGGTGGGCTTTTCTCTTTTGAGAGATTGACTGCCTATGTGATAGGGAACCATCACTGTCTTTTGATTCCAAAGGAATGCTTTTTTTGTTGACGTCGTTCGTTGTGTTACGAACTGAGAGTTTGCGACTTCAATGCGCACCTTTTTGAATTAACTGAGAGACTACCCTGCCCCAGGTTTATATCAAAGGTTTTGATTGTTTAGAACAAAAAACTCCTACTTCTTTGGCTCGAAGGGGTTGACTAGGGATTATCTTCCTTATAACTCCAGTGTTTGGGAATTGAAAGAAATGCCTGTACATCATCAGCGAGGTCTGTTCAAAAGCATACTGTATGAGATTACGATATTGTTTCGTCATCCTCCCTCTAAAGGCTTGCAGCTTTTTATCAAGAGTTAAATGTCATAAAGAAAGTAGAAAGCATAGTTCAAGTGTAATGAAAATGAGTGGATCAAATCAAGACAAACATATGCAATGCATTAATGAAACAAAGTTTGACATTAACATGTAATTGTTTGAATAACAAAAATTATAACTTGAAAAATTCAGATGGAACAAAAAGTCTCTCAGCTCGAGCTTTGTCATCTTAGGTGGAGCACCCAAAGTGGAAGATTTTCATCTCACCATTCGGCATGAATTCCAGCACTCCTTCGTCAATCCAGTCTTGGATTTTGTTCTTCAGGGTCCAACAGTTGTCAGTGTCATGTCCTGGACTATAGGAGTGGTATGCACACCTTTCATTGGGATGATAGGTAGGAGCGAAAGTATTTGGGTTCCAGAGAGGAGCCTTCAATGTAATCAGCCCTGCCTACAACATGCGTTGTAGCGCTTGAGCTAGCGACATGTTGATCTTGGTGAATTGTCTTTTAGGCGCGACTTTCTTACGCTGATGCCCTTGTCTTTGTTGAGCAGGCGTAAGATGTTGTTGGGCTTGTGACCTTGAAGCAAGCTGAGGAGCTTTTCCCTTGTCTTCTTGTCTGGAAGGGGGTTTAATGATGGCTTGCTCTTCAACCTCAGATGTTTGCCCCACTTGGTTGTCCCGAAGAAGTTTGTTGACGAGAACCCCGAGCTCTTCTTGTTTTTGAGCCAAGTCCTGGATGAGAGCCCTCTGACTCACCAGTTCCCCTTTCAATATGGCTATCTCAATGTGTAGCTCCCACTGGTCATCTCTGTCGTCCCCAGGATTTCCCACGATCATGCCCCTGGCGAGGAGCGCTTTGACCTCTTCTTGTCCCTTGGATAGGTTCAAGAACATCTCTTGAAGTTGGGCGTTTTGAGCCCGGAGATCCTTGAGAGTCTGCTCCAGAGCCATCTCTACTGAAATAAACAGTAGGAGAATAAGGAAACCTGAAAAAGGAAAAGTTGTTAAGATGCAATGCATGATATGCGGATGCATGCTTTCAAGGATCTCTTGGGGTAAACACAAGAGAATGTTAGAGGTTGAACTTTGATCTTTGATTGGAGAACTTTGCACCGGTGGATGTCTTTCCACGGGAATCAAGCTCACCATGTCAAGTGGGTCATAGCCCCTGATTCAAGTTGTTGCACTTGATCTTTGATTGGAGAACTTTGCATCGGTGGATGTCTTTACACGAGAATCAAGCTCACCATGTCAAGTGGGTCATAGCCCCTGATTCAAGTTGTTGCACTTGATCTTTGACGACATTTGTTTAGAGGAGAAACCTATGGCCCTTTGGTAGACGTCTAGTTCAATGTAACCCTGCATCAAAAGAACCCTCGAGATCCTTGAAATGGTTATTGAAAATGCTATGGTATGATGTCATGATTTTATATACATGTATGCAAAAGCAAGTGAGTGTATATACAGACAATCATATTCACACAAAGCAAACAAGTCCTTAGTTTTAGGCTTGCATGGGGTTGTAGGTAAGTACCCTCTTTCAGTTTCGTTGGTTAAGACCTGTCCTATCAAAAGTAACCGGGTTCTAGAGGATCTCAATATCACTGACTACCCTCAATCGATCATAACTCTAGCATCGCAATCTTTTCTTGCGGCCAGAACCATCGCGAGAGTTTAGCCTCAATGAGTGTAGCATACTGCTACCTTTCTATGGCCAAGTTGGGTCAATTTAGGGTTCTAAGGTCGGTTGGTGCTTAATGACTCCTCAGAAGACCCATATTCTCCTTGTTGCAACACAAGGGATATCGGTACAGACCAAGGTGTCACACCAAGGTAGCCACTGCTTCACCCGTGTCGGTCTACGCCGGACAGGTCCCTCACAGCTTATGCTACCTAAAGGGTATTCCCCAGATCCGGGTGTAGGATTTACAACAAACCCAAACAAGGACCCAAAAAGTAAAGCAATCAAAGCAAGTATGTATAGGTGATCTAAACCCTAAGGTAACCCCACTTTTGAATTAATTTCCCCATCAGAGTCGCCAGTTCTGTGATACGGTGGGAGAACTGACTTGGGTTTTGCGTTTGTATTCGCACTTGTTCGGTTTAGCAAGAGTCGCCACCAACTTTTTATTTTATCCTAAGGAAAGGTTAAAAAGCACAGGAAAAACCTTTTGAGATGTTTCGTTGGTTCGGGGGGTAGATTATGAAAACGGAAGGTATTAACACCCTTTTCATCTATGGTTATCCATGGGCTCTTAGTTACTTGGTTTTAGATCACTTGCCTTTGATTTTCAATTGCTTGAAATGGTGGTGTGTGTGTGTGTGTGTGTTGAAAATGTTTTGAAAAAAAGAGGCCTTGTCTAGGCAACCGTTGTAACAATTCTTTACTCGAATGTTTTACAAAGGTGTGTATCTTTTCGAAAAGATGTTTCAAATGTTTTGAAAGTTGTTTTGAAAGTGTGTTGTGGAGTGGGTTTTGAAAAGTAGGCAAGTGTGTTTTGCAAGTTTGATCAAGTAACTAAGAGTTGTCTACCCCTAAATTTACTCAAAGATTTTTTCTATGTTTTAACCCTTTTAACAATTTTGTTCCACCATTGTATTTGGTGGACAATCTTGCGTTAGGATGTTAATGGGACAGGCGCGGGCCATCGTATGGACCATGAATGCAATGGTGCCAAGTGTCTTTGGAAATTTGCTTTGAAGGGACTATGATCATTTTGATTAGGAAACTTTCGAAAGCGTCATCGAGGGACTATGATCATTTGAATTGTTTTGCCAAAGAAACTCAACGTGCAAGCATGGCCCATTTTGGAAGGCAACAAGCGGGATTACCCTAGGGGTGCAAGTGTGAATAGTGTGTATTGATTGTCATGCATTTGTCTTGTATTTAGGTTGTCTAGCGTTTGATTTTATTTACATACAAACCCTAGGTCTAACCATGGTATATTTGAAAGCGATAAATTGCGAGAATTTAAAGTCTACGCTATTACAAATAAGTATCCGGGAGTGGGGGTACAAATATTTACAAATGGGGATGAGACTTTAATAGGAGAGTAGTGTCCAAATATTTACAACCAAATCGAATTGCGATCTCAAATGTAATATGTATCAATGTATAGGAATAAAACAATGTAAATGTGTCAATGTATTTGTGTAAGTGTATGAGATTTATTTACAAGTGATGGAAATGTTAACCTAATACAAAATTAAGTATTTATTTATTCTTTTTGCATTTTGTTAATTATGTACAAACAAAAGATTTTAATAAAAGAAAAGAATATATTTTAAGAAATTCTAATTTTTATGTATTTATGTTAGTATTTTGATGTACAAAATGTTTTAGTTAAAAAAGAATATTCAACCTAAAAATCTATTTTTTTATGTATTTTCTATAAATGTTTTATACAAGGTTTACATTTAAATAAAAAAGTTTTAATAAATAAAAAAAAAGAAAGAAAAAGTTTAAACTTAATAATATTCATGTATTTTAGTTATAATGAAAAGTATTAGTAATATTTTTTTTTATATGAGAAATTAGTATATTATTAAAAAAGAGTTAAGTTATATAAAATAAAATAAAATAAAAGCTTTTAGTTTGAATGAAATAGAAAAATAGGAAAAGAGGTAAATGGGCTTTAGAGGTTTTTGGATGGCCCAGTCAGAATAGGCATGTTTTAGGAATGAGGGGGGTACGCGCATAGCTTTGTTGGGCTTAAGGGTTCTGAATGGGGCAAGGCCCATTGTGTTTTACACGTTTTTTGTTTTAGGGTTGAAATGGTTTTGTGCATTTGGGGACTTAGGGTTAGGCAAGTTACAGAGACGCGGCGCCGTTCATCACTTTGCTTCGTTTCCTTCATTCTTTCTCAAGCCATGGATCCTGAATAACATCCTTCGCCCAGGGCCACCGATCGCCACCTCTACCTCCTCTCTCTCCATGGGTGAGCACAATAGCGCCAAGAAACGGTAAAAACATCCCTCTTTTATGCCTTAGGGTTTCGATTTTTTACATGTTTATATTTCGTATTCTGATTATATATTGTTATTTGTGTTCTGATTTGAGGTACGCGAAAAGGAAGAGAAATTATACTACCTTTGTTGGAGGAGGACGGTGGACTTGGAGGCGCCTCAGGACGGCCGGAGGCGAAGGATTGATGATGTTGTGTGCTTCCCTGGTTTGTCTAATGCCTTTGTTTCACTTTTTGGTTTGATGATGTTTACCTGAGAACCTTTGTATAATCACTTCTTTTCCTCTTCTTATCTGCTTGAATGCTTGCTCCTGTATGCTTGTATGATGATTTTGAGTATGTTGGCTTCAATTGCCTTTGATTATTCTGATTCTTTTCCTCTCTGTCTGTTTGCCTGATATGCTGTTGAAATGTTGGACCCTGTGATTGCTTGTTGCTGGACCCTGTGATGAACACAGTTCTGAGGGTCTCTTTGGTTCTGATATCTGATGCCTCTGAGATGCTTGGCTTTTTAGGCTTTGGTTGGAAGTTGGCTATTATGACAGGTTTGGTATGGTTAGGCTATGGCTTGGCTTGAGGTGAAAGCTGAGTTTTGGTTTGTGAGTTTGATAGCTTCATGTTGTTAGCTTGTGTTTGACATGCTTCAGGCTTGTATGGCCTGATGCTTGAAACAGGTTGTTTGAGGCTGAGGTTGTTTGACATGGCTTAATGTTTGTGTGGCTTATCAGATTTAGTATGTATTGAATGTTTGACAGGCCTTGTGTAGTTTGTTTGGAAAACTGGTTTATGTTTAAAGCAGGTTAAAGGTTTGAAGCAGGTTAGCAGAGGTTTGTTGTTTGGAGCTTATGAGCTTTGAACTGGTTTGAGGCTTTTTGTTACAGGGTCTTGCTTTGAGGCTTTTGATGCAGGCTTCAGTTTGCAGTGAGCTTGGTTAAGGCTTTTGTGAGGTTTGGAGCTTGTGGAGGCAAGCTGTTTTGATACAGTTTGGTATTTTTGCTTTGTGATATTCTGCCTCTCCTTTCTGCTGTGTTGTGGTATATTGTTTATATATTAAGCCTAAGCCTCAAGCCTGTAAGCTACTTCCCTCTCTCTTCTCTCTCTTTACAGATTAAAAGCATATTATATTGCTTGCACTGTATTTCTGAAAAGGTGATTGGCCTTGGAAAGTGATGTAACTTTGTTTGCTTGCATTAGTTGACTTCCTCTGCATACTTTCCAGTTTTCCTGCATACTTTGTGTACTTTGTTGACAGCTTTTGGATAGCCTTTGATATCTTTTTGGCAGCTTGTGGACAGTTTTTAGTCTGCTGTCTAGTTTGGACTTTGGTTAGGCCTTATGCAGTTCAGTTTGCCTTTGGACTTTGTTTGGAATTTTTGGAATTATGCAGCTTTGCTTGTCATTTTGAACTTGTGCAATTCATACTTTGTTCATTTCATACTTTATTTGCAAGCATATTCTATCCCTCTTTGTGAACCGAGAGTAATCTCGTGATTTGCAGAGAGGGCAAATAAACTGATTCCGGCCAGTCACTTTTAATGATGATTTTTGAATTAACTGTCCGCCTTGAATTTCATTTCATCTGCTTTTGACTTTTTTCTTTTTCTTTGTTTTGCAGACAAAAATCAATGGAGCAAAAGAGGAGTAGCAGTAGAAGATGGAGATTTAGGAAATTTTAGGATGCAATTTTATTTTCCTTTTAATCATTGTAACATTATTATTGTAAATACTTTGTAAATAATTACTGTATTTAAATAACAATTGTACAAATAATTAAAGATAAATAAAAAGTCTTTTTATTGACATTCCTTTTTAGTTCTTCTTCAAATGTTTATTTAATTGTTTATAATTCTTAAATTATAATAAAATGGAAATAAATCCCAATTATTCTAACTTAGAATAAATAAACAATTGATAAACATTGTGGTCTTAGCATAAATCAATAATAAACCCGGCGCTCCAATTATCCAAAGCAATGCATAGTTAATCAAACAAAACGTCCACATGCCTTTTCTTTTAATGATTCAATCAAACACTGCAAGCTCCCAATCAGAAATCTCAGTCCATATCTCAGAGTAAATTGAAAAGAACTGTAGAATTAAATCTTTCTGAGAATTCACGCACAAAACCCTGATTCTTGGTTAAATGTCAAAGAAGCGTCCGCCTGATCAAAACCTGAGCCAAAATCAACCAAACCCTAATAATTTGTTTGAACTGTATCAAAAGTCCATGAAAACCCTAATTTTGCTAGACTGACAAGAAAAATTCTGGTTGACTGATTCTTGACAAATCTTGGAGAATATGGGAGGGCAAATTTTGGGGTACAACACTAAGCATCTACAGTATTCCGCAGGATCCACTTTGTCTGGTTTCTTTTAAAAGGAGTGTTATGTAAAGGTTTACTTGCTAAAGGAAAAGAATGAATGTTTATTTGCAAACAAAAGAAAATTAAATGTTTTTTTTATTATTTTTGCTCGCTTTGGGTCATAAGACTTAATGCCTACGTACTCCCTCGTGCAATGGGAAAGTCAGAGCACCGTAGTTCGGCTAAAGAAGACTTGTCTGTTGATTGATTTTAAACAAGGAGACAAGTCGTCATTGTTAGGAGAGAAATCTCGACTAACGCCCACAAGGTGTAAGAAAGACGGACCCTGCGTCAGCAAGAGTGAGGGTTTGAGAACGCCTCTGGTACTCAAGTGGAAAAGTCGACACCTTTATAACCATGGGGATAGGAGAATGTTGCGCAACTATCAATGAATCATATCTCATCTTGAAAAAAGTTTTGAAGGGTAAAGGTGCTCGAGCGCACAAAAGAGTTTGAATGAGTTGAATTGTTTTTGTTAATTTTGAAAGATGTCAAAGTATGATTAAATGTATTGAAGTTTGTTTAAAGAAAAAAAGTTTAAAAGAAAAGGCACTCGACAAAGTCGAGGTTTATTATGAAAGCGGTTTGATTTTAAAAATAAAGAAGATTTTGAAAGAAGATGAGAAGGTTTTGAAAATTAAAGAAGAGGAGGAGATGAAGGGACTATCCTAAATCATAAGGTAAAAGCTAAGGAAGAGAACCGTCTAACCAAGATGCAGCTAATACTTGACATTATGAGTCAAGATAGAATTCCCATTCTTTGAAACGAAAAGAAAAGCTCAAGTGAGCAAAATAAAAATGACATAAAAGTAAATGCTCAAGTGAGCAAATTAAAAATGACATAAGAATAAATGCTCAAGTGAGCAAAATAAAAATGGCATGAAATGTAAATGCCTAAATTAAATGGTACATAAAGCATAAAAATAAAAGCATAAAGTAAAGTCAATTGTTAGAAATTAGTGGTTAGTTGGATGACCATCTTGAAACTTGCATTTAGAACTCATTAGAGGATTGGTAGAACCAAAGCCTCCACACAACAAGTTGCATTTGCTTTTTGTCAAGTATATCATCCATTTTGGAATCCTCAAAAAGTAACATGTAATGATCAACGATGTTTAAGTGATCCGCGTTGACCAAAGGTGTTGTAGATCCATTAGAGGATTGGTAGAACCAAAGGCTCCACACAATGAATCTCGAGGTTATTGGATCAAAGAGATCAAATTAACATACTTGGGCTTGCAATCATAAGTTTGGGCCACGAATGATCATTTATTCGAATCAGGACAAAATTTAGCGCTATGTTAAGCAATCGTAAGTGGACTTATGTAGAAGTCGCACCTATTTTGAGGCCGGTGAATAGCAATCTATGTACTTCATGTTTGGATAAATGATATAGAGATCATCATCCCCTAACATGTAGCACAATTAAAAAATAAAGGGATAATATGAAGAGGGAGGGGAATGATAAGCTAATTTGGATCACCATTTCAAAATTCTTTCATCTTTAAATTCAACCACTCCTCTAGATGGATTAAAGCACTAAACATATCATTAATCCAAAGCACCAAAAATGAATTAAATAATTCACTCTTAGGTAGATTTGAATTGATGAACATTTATCCAAATTCATCTACATCACAAAGTCCATTGAGTTTAAAGACAAATTGGACATTTAAAATTGCAATCCAAACCAACAATCAAAAGGAGTGAGTAGAAAAAGCATTTTGGATCAAAGCTGCCCCAAAATAAGGCAAAAAATGCATTCCGTCCCTGTGTAAATTGATTGCACTACTGTGTAAATCGATTTATACAGTACAATTTTCAAAAATTTATGCAAAATTGCTTCTGTGCAATCGGTTGCATAGTTACTGCAATCAATTGCACACTCTTACAGTAGCAAAAACAACATTTTAAAAGGCCAAATTCTTGTTCAAACTTTCCATCAAACACCTTATGATCATGGATCCAATTGAGCATGAAAATTCCATCAAATTATGAGAAAATAGTACCAATGGAATCACAAAAAAATGCTCACTGAATCAATCCTAAAGATCACCAAGAGATCACATTGTGAAAGATGAATTATCCAACTTACCAAAGGTAGATCTAGATAATTATCAACACAACTTCAAGAATTTGCTTCAATTTAACCACAAGAATCAATTGCCAAGCTTGGATGTATATAATTGATGAATAAAAAGTGTTTAGATGAAGGTTTATCTCAAATATTAGTAAGCTTCAATGCAAAGCTTACTAACTTTTTGAAAATGGAGCTTTGAGTGAATTTGGTAGATGGAGAGAATTTGAGAGATTTTTTAGCAAGGTGGATTTGGCTATCAAAAGCTTGAAATTTGAATGAGATGAAGGGCTCTATTTATAGAGTTTAGGATTGGGATTAGTGGTAATTTGGTAATTGATTCTTGGAGCCAAAATTTGAATTAATGACAATTCTTTCAAAAATTAGAGCCAAATTAGAGCCAAAAATTTGACAAGCTTGAAATGCTGATTTTTTTTCAAATTTTCACGCTGTGCAATCGATTGCACTACAGTGTAAATCCATTTGCACATTGTATTTTTTCAAAAATGGTGCAAAATGCACTTTGTGCAATCGATTGCACTCTAGGAGCAATCGAATGTACAGTGAAAAAAAATAGAGATTTTAGGGAAATAATACCGGAAAACCTTATTTGCCATATGCTTCGACTTGGTACCTACAAAACAAAAATATGCAAAGACAAAGACAAATATTTTTTGTATTTTGATTAGAAGTTAGTCAACAACACAAGAGCAAACTTAAAGATAGGATGAAAATGTGATGAATGAAGCTATTTATTAATGATTGTGATTGAATGACAAAATGTGGTTTGAAAATGCGACTGAAAAAGTTAGGGGCAAAATTTAGGGTACAACAGCTGCCCCTATCTAATTATCTTTTAGCTAGATAGGCGAAAAGTAATTAAATACAAACAGACCTGAATTTTGTCCCTAATGCGATGATATGATACCATATGTTATGAATGAATGTATGGACTCTTTTTTGACATATATATTCTTTGAATGATGTATGTGATGAGACAGACTCTGAGAATATGGAAAGACTCGAAACTGGAAACTTATGGTAGTTAAGATGAAATGACATGGAAAGACACGCCAGGGAAACAACAAGATATTTCTGGATATCTGTCAGGGTGACATGGAGTAACCATCAATACTTGGAAAAAAGAGATAAAACCTGAGAAGGCAAGCAGCAACATCCAGATGAACATTAGATGTGGGATGAGACCAAATCTGAAGCTACATCAGAGTCGTCCAGGAAAGACGCTAGACGGAAGAGAAACACGACATCCAATACTGGCTTTGGACAAAGGGAAAACTCAACATCTAATACTGACTTTAGACGAGAGAAAAGATCACAACATCCAATAATGGCTTTGGATGGAAACAAAAGATCTTGACATTCAATACTGGCTTTAAATGAAAGAAAAGCTCAACGTCTAATACTGGCTTTAGACGAGAGAAAAGATCACAACATCCAATACTGGCTTTGAATGAGTGAAAGAGATCTTGACATTCAATACTAGCTTTGAATGAAGGGAAAACTCAACGTCTAATATTGGCTTTAGATGAGAGAAAAGATCACAACATCCAATACTGGCTTTGAATGAGTGAAATAGATCTTGACATTCAATACTGGCTTTGAATGAAGGAGAAGGTAACAACATCCAATACTGGCTTTGGATGGAAGAAAGACAGTTGAACTGACGTTTGCTTTGGTAGGTGCCAAGTAAGTTGGACTTTGATCTCAAGGTGACATGTCAACTGCAACAAGACCTCGGGAAATGAAAATGAGGATGAAACACTCTTGTTATGCATTATGTGTGAATTTTGTTATGCATGATATGTGAATGATTTATGCATGTAATGCTGACATTTACAACAATGGAGTTTGACTCTTTTGTGGAGGTAAGACTGGAAGTTTGATTCCTCAACACGGAGAACTCTGCCAAATTTGATTGGAAAGAAAATGTCTTAAACCCAAATTTGTCACACTTGTAAGTTGTATTGAACTGATGATCTTTTGAGGAAAGACATGGAGAGCTGCTTGGGTATTTGTCCCAGATTAGCTAACTATTGAAGATAAATTAATCATGGCTTCAACCGAAAGTTGCTGGAAATGAGCTGATCACGGGTTCAACTCTGAAATGATTGTTGAAGATAAACTGATCATGGCTTTTGCTCTTGAAATAATTGTTGAAATAAACTAATCATGGCTTCAGTTTCTGAAATGACTGTTGGAAAGAAATGCCCCAGTATGAGTCTTGAACATGATCTTCGGGCTAACCAATTCTGAGAAAACTCGTATTGAGCAACAAATCTTGAACTAATTTGCAGATGGATCTAGAAGATACTTGCCCCTGATAGGATCACTGACCAAGTTTCTCAGCTGTTTGAAATTCCTTGACGAGGAAAGCTTGTTTGCAAGCAAAATTGTTAATTCAAACATGGTAATTTTAATGAAAAGTTCATGCAAAAGTTTTGAATTCAAAATCATTTTTGAAATGATGTTATTGGTGTATAGAAAATGAATCACTGGTTAAAACGCAGTGGTTTATAATTTTAAAGGGAAAACAAAGGTATGAAACCAAAAAAACTGATTTGAAAAAGATCATATGAGTCAGTTTACGCAACTTTGCTGTAGTATAATTTCAAAAGAAACCTGGCTTCAATTAGGTCTTTTGAGGGTTGTAACGTGGTCTGGTTCATAGTTTAAGAAATAAAGGATAAAGTCTCAATGTTTATTTGTACCCAACCAAATATTCATGATGTTCTCCAGTCCTACGTTCAGTTAATTCAGACTATGCATTCAGGTTCCAAGAGATTTTGGAATTACACTGATGGCAGCAATGATGATGGCTCAGAAGCTAAGGAATCTTGAGAATGACAGTCATTTCTTCTTACATATTTTTGTTGTTTTGAGGACTTTTGTCAACTCTGATGGAGAATTTTGAGGATTTGAAGACCTCTTCTGATTGAATTTATTATTCCCAACTTTTGCCTGAACTATTTCATTTGAGATTACAGCCAGCGGGATGCCCCAGTTTTTGCCTGAACTCTTTCATTTGGAATTACAGTCAGCGGGATGCCCCAGTTTTTTCCTAAGTCTCCTTCAGAGGTTTTGACTTAGTTGGATTTTTCTTTTGATTTTTCTTTTTTCTTTTTTTGAAAGATAATGATTGCCTTGCTCAATGATCACGTGGAACCATCTTCGTCATTTTTTGTTTGAGAGCATCTTCAACACTTCTTGTTGTGTGCAAAGGAAAGCTTGATCGCGACCTTTGCTGAAAGGTGTCTTGCACGATTTCTCTTGTAATTTAATGCACAACCAAATTAACTGAGAACTACCCATCCCCAGGTTAAGATTGCGGGTTTTTTTGTATAGAAAGAAACTCCAACTTCTAGGCTCAAAGGGGTGAACGAGGGATTAACTTCCTTATTTCTCCAGTGTTTGGGAGTTGAAACAATGCATGTATATCCTCAAAAAAGTTTTATTCGAAAGCATACCGGCAACAATTATGGGTATTTCGTTTTCATCATCCTCCCTCCAATCTTTGCATAAACAAAAGCTTGATAAAGGGAGTAAACAAGAGAAATATATTTGAAAGTAGTAAATGAAAATGATTTGAATCAAAACATTGCAATGCTCATTTCATTAAACTTAACATGAAAGTATAAAAAAAATTTGAAAGCAATAATTTTAACATAAACAAGGGAAAATGCAAACAGAGAGAAACATGGCCTAGTGACTAATCAATAACAAGGATGGGCTGTCCTGTCTGAAACACTGGCTTTAGGAAGTGACTTGAGGGTACCTTGACTCAGCCTTCAGCCACTTTGTTTTGGAAAAGGATTGTTGATAACATTAGGACCCGCCTCTTTGAAAATGAGAATATTTTCTTTCACCAATTCCTGCACACTATTTTTCAATGCATAACAGCTCTCTAAATCATGACCAGAAGCTCCCTGATGAAATTCACAGTGAAGGTCAGATCTGAACCCAACTGGAGGAGGATTTCGAGGAATCAGAGGCCTAGTTATAATCAAGCCTTTATGCACTAATGCAGGATACAGTTCAGTGTATGTCATAGGGATGGGATCAAATTGAGCCCTATTCCGATTCTGATTCTGTGCAATATTCTGTTGTTGAGGGACCTGAACTGGCTGAGAATTAACCGCAGGAGTAACAGCCGCTACTTGTGATTGATCAATGTATTGAGGCCTACGAAGAGGTCCTCTTCTCTCAGTCGAGACAACATTGGCTTCTACCTCTTTCTTCTTATGAAAGTTCCCAAGGTATTTCTTTGCAGCATTAGAAGATTCAGCAGCTTTAGACACTTTACCATTCTTGATTCCTTCTTCTAATCTTTGGCCGATAGTCACCAGGTCTGTGAAGCTTGAGGACACACTGGCAATCAACTTCTCCCAAAAGAAAGGGGACAAAGTATCCATGAACAAACCAGTTAACTCTTTCTTTGCCAGAGGTGGTTCAACTTGAGATGCCAATTCTCTCCATCGTTGAGCATATTCCTTGAAATATTCTTTCTCATTCTGAAACATATTTTGTAGTTGGAGATGATCAGGTGCCATGTCAAGGTTGTATTTGTATTGCTTTATGAAATCATCAACAAGATCTTGGAAGCGTTAGATACGACCTTTCTCAAATCCCATATACCATTTCAATGAAGCTCCACTCAGACTATCTTGGAAACAATGGATAAGAAGCTTGTCATTCTTTGTGTAAGCAAACATCTTTCGAAAGTACATCACCAAATGACTTCTTGGACAAGTGTGCCCCCGGTATTTCTCAAACTCATGAGTCTTGAACTTTGCAGGCATAACCAGATCAGAAACTGGGCACATGTTGTTAGCATCAACACTGAAGAACTCATTTCCTTCCATAGCTCTGAGTCTCTTCTCTAAAGTATGATATTGTTATTTGAACTCTTCAAACTCACCAAAGTCTCCTTGACTCACACTTCGAGGACTAGCAGCATGGTACTCAAAGAGAGGGTTCCCAAAAGCAGCTTGTGCAGCAGGTTAACGAGAAGAAGTATGAACGATTGGCTGAGGTTCAGTGAAAACTAGAGCTTGAAAGACTGGTCGGGAAGACTGGCCAACCATTTAAGTAATTACAACATAAGGAGAGTAATTATTAGGTAACCTAAACTCTGGCCATGTAGTAGATGTATGCTGGATAGGTTGAGTGTCAACAACAGCAGTTGGGATTTCTGACATCACAGTCCTTTGAGGTGGCTCTCCTCTAGAAATCAGGACTTGCATCATCTCAGTAAGTTTGGCCATGTCTGACTTCAACTCATCGATTTCCATTCTGACTTCCATGTTGTGTTGTTCTTGGTTTTCCATTCTCAATCTGACAGCAGCTCTAGTCCCGTAGTTGTGTTGAGGAATCAGCTTGACGGTAGACGACTAACTGGAAGAAAGAAGCAACTGGGAATAAGATCTTGAACAACCTGGATGTATGTAGAATGATGCAGAGGATGCAAATGATATGCAATGTTATGCAATGCACTGTACAGTAACAGGATCACATGGTTCAGAGTCACGAGCCTGGAGTCAAAGGTACAACCCATAAGGTATGGACTAACAGTTATCACCTGCCGAACAGGGTTCTAAGAGGTCCCCAGAGTCTACATCCTTCCTTCGGATATTACCAACGTCCCGGTTAACTCGGTAATTAGTAATATTCTCAAGAAAAACTCGTCCGAGCGTAGTATCGCGTGACAACTATTTCCGGATTACTCCGTCATAGCTTCCGCACTACACCTAAAAGGCCAAGATGGGTTAGGTAATCTACGGTCCTCAGCTTCAGTAGGCTCCCAGGTCGAAAGCAGTACGTCTTCCCGATTACTCGGTAAATGACACTACAGTCAAAGGGGCCTCCACTAAGTGGGGGATCTCATGTCTCCTTTTTTGGGATTACTCCCTCAAAGTTAACATGACTATACCGCCCATCCTATCTTATGTTTGCCCAAAGTCCAGGTAGAAGACTTATAAGAAATCACCAAGCCCGTGAAAACCAGGAAAATCCAGACAACCATATATACAACATAATGGGAAGTAATAAAAATCAAGTAAAACAATATATACACACTCATAGAAAAGAAACAAACAAAGCTAGGATTGACCCACTTAGGAATGGACCAGCAATAGGTCAATTTGTCCCCAGTGAAGTCGCCACTTTCCTGTTGCACACTTTTCTTGGTGTTCGATTTGCGACAGTGATTATATGGAATAGAAATGTAGCGGTAAACATTTGAGATTAAGCCATCAATTGACTTAACTCAACACAATAAAGTCGCCACCGCACTTTATTGTTTCCAAATGGAAATGGGAAAAAAGAAAACAAAACCCAAAAAGATCAGAGATCGAGGTACGGGGGTCGGTTATGCAAAGGGAAGGTATTATCACCCTAAGCATCTACGGTATTCTGCAAGATCCACTTTGTTTGGTTTCTTTTAAAAGGAGTGTTATGTAAAGGTTTACTTGCTAAAGGAAAAGAATGAATGTTTATTTGCAAACAAAAGAAAATGAAATGTTTTTTTTATTATTTTTGCTCGCTTTGGGTCGTAAGACTTAATGCCTACGTACTCCCTCGTGCAATGGGGAAGTCAGAGCATCGTAGTTCGGCTAGAAAAGACTTGTATGTTGATTGATTTTAAACAAGGAGACAAGTCGTGATTGTTAGGAGAGAAATCTCGACTAACGCCCACAAGGTGTAAGAAAGATGGACCCTGCGTCAACAAGAGTGAGGGTTTGAGAACGCCTCTGGTACTCAAGTAGAAAAGTCGACACCTTTATAACCATGGGGATAGGAGAATGTTGCTCAACTATCAATGAATCATATCTCATATTGAAAATTTTTTTGAAGGGTAAAGGTTCTCGAGCGCACAAAAGAGTTTGAATGAGTTGAATTGTTTTTGTTAATTTTGAAAGATGTCAAAGTATGATTAAATGTATTGAAGTTTGTTTAAAGAAAAGAAGTTTAAAATAAAAGGCACTCGACAAAGTCAAGATTTATTATGAAAGCGGTTTGATTTTAAAAACAAAGAAGATTTTGAAAGAAGATGAGAAGGTTTTGAAAATTAAAGAAGAGGAGGAGATGAAGGGACTATCTTAAAGCATAAGGTAAAATCTAAGGAAGAGAACCGTCTAACCAACATGAAGCCAATACTTGACATTATGAGTCAAGATTGAATTCCCATTCTTTGGAGTGAAACCAAGCATGCAAAGATAATAGACCTCTTGAGAGAACCAACCTTCAAGTGTATTAAGTCTTAGAAAAAATTGGGCAAAGTAACGGCTGTATACGGGTGAATTCCAGATTACAAACAAAGTATGTAATCACAATAACCTGCACACAAAACAAACAAACAACCCAATGTCTTGAGGTAAACCCCAAGAGCTCCAGACAAAATATACATTAAGGTCACAAGGTCTCCAACATAAGCCAAGGTTTCTAATCCTAAGTCCAAGAAGTCCATCACTCCAAAATGCAAAGGATAGTAACCAAGTAGTCCAAGTACCATTAAAGTTTTTTTATGGTTCATGTTGATTATTAAGTGTCTTTAAAAGGAAAATAAAAGCTCAAGTGAGCAAAATAAAAATGACGTAAAAGTAAATGCTCAAGTGAGCAAAATAAAAATGGCATAAGAATAAATGCTCAAGTGAGCAAAATAAAAATGGCATGAAATGTAAATGCTTAAATTAAATGGTACATAAAGCATAAAAATAAAAGCATAATGTAAAGTCAATTGTTTGAAATTAGTGGTTAGTTGGATGACCATCTTGAAACTTGCATTTGGAACTCATTAGAGGATTGGTAGAACCAAAGCTTCCACACAACAAGTTGCATTTGCTTTTTTGTCAAGTATATCATCCATTTTGGAATCCTTAAAAAGTAACATGTAATGATCAACGATGTTTAAGTGATTCGCGTTGACCAAAGGTGTTGTAGATCCATTAGAGGATTGGTAGAACCAAAACCTCCACACAATGAATCTCAAGGATATTGGATCAAAGAGATCAAATAAACATACTTGGGCTTGCAATCATAAGTTTGGGTCACGAATGATCATTTATTCGAATCGGGACAAAATTTAGCACTATGTTAATCAATCGTAAGTGGACTTATGTAAAAGTCGCACCTATTTTGAGGCTGATCAATAGCAATCTATGTACTTCATGTTTGGATAAATGATATAAAGATCATCATCCCTTAACATGTAGCACAATTAAGAAATAAAGGGATAAGATGAAGAGGGAGTGGAATGATAAGCTAATTTGGATCACCATTTCAAAATTCTTTCATCTTTAAATTCAACCACTCCTCTAGATGGATTAAAGCACTAAACATATTATTAATCCAAAGCACCAAAAATGAATTAAGTAATTCACTCTTAGGTAGATTTGAATCGATGAACATTTATCCAACTTCATCTACATCACAAAGTCCATTGAGTTTAAAGATAAATTGGACATTTAAAATTGCAATCCAAACCAACAATCAAAAGAAGTGAGAAGAAAAAGCATTTTGGATCAAAGCTGCCCCAAAACAAGGCAAAAAATGCATTTTGTCCCTGTGTAAATTGATTGCACTACTGTGTAAATCGATTTACACAGTACAATTTTCAAAAATTTATGCAAAATTGCTTCTGTGCAATCGATTGCACAGTTACTGCAATCGATTGCACACTGTTACAGTAGCAAAAACAACATTTTAAAAGGCCAAATACTTGTTCAATCTTTCCATCAAACACCTTATGATCATGGATCCAATTGAGCACGAAAATTCCATCAAATTATGAGAAAATAGTACCAATGGAATCACAAAAAAATGCTCAATGAATCAATCCCAAAGATCACCAAGAGATCACATTGTGAAAGATGAATTATCCAACTTACCAAAGGTAGATCTAGAGAATTACCAACACAACTTCAAGAATTTGCTTCAATTCAACCACAAGAATCAATTGCCAAGCTTGGATGTATAGAATTGATTAAGAAAAAGTGTTTATATGAAGGTTTAGCTCAAAGATTAGTAAGCTACAATGGAAAGCTTACTAACTTTTTGAAAATGGAGCTTTGAGTGAATTTGGTAGATGGAGAGAATTTGAGAGATTTTTTAGCAAGGTGGATTTGGCTATCAAAAGCTTGAAATTTGAATGAGATGAGGGCTATATTTATAGAGTTTAGGATTGGGATTAGTGGTAATTTGGTAATTGATTCTTGGAGCCAAAATTTGAATTAATGACAATTCTTTCAAAAATTAGAGCCAAATTGGAGCCAAAAATTTGACAAGCTTGAAATGCTGGTTTTTTTCTCCAAATTTTCACGATGTGCAATCGATTGCACTACAATGCAAATCGATTTGCACAGTGTATTTTTTCAAAAATGGTGCAAAATTCACTTTGTGCAATCGATTGCACTCTAGGAGCAATCGATTGCACAGTGAAAAAAATGAAAAAATTTTAATTCTTTTTATTTGCAAATAGAGATTTTAGGGAAATAATACTGGAAAACCTTATTTGCCATATGCTTCGACTCGGTACCTACAAAACACAAATATGCAAAGACAAAGACAAATATTTTTTGTATTTTGATTAGAAGTTAGTCAACAACACAAGAGCAAACTTAAAGATAGGATGCAAATATGATGAATGAAGATATTTATTAATGATTTTGACTGAATGACAAAATATGGTATGAAAATGCGACTGAAAAAGTTAGGGGCAAAATTTAGGGTACAACACCTCATCATCATCAACCTCACCTCTCCATCCAGCAAACCTAAAATAGCTAGCCTCCAACAGGAAATCGTAAACCAACAAAACCAACAAAAAGCAGAAAAACCAGAAAATACACAATCCAACCAATAGTCAGAAAAATGATAAATTAAACCTCTTCATTCACAAACCCATTTGCATGCATACTCCCTCTGTCTCATGAACAAAACCCTAATCATCTCATAAAATCCAAAAACGCATAAAGAATCATATGCAAATCAGAAGAAGAGGCAAAGCAGAAATTTGGAACATACCTTGGAGGTTAAAAAAGAGGTAACACATTATTAATTTCGATTTGATTCGCTCTTACCTTCCCTTACCCTTTTACAATCACTGTAGCATTTTGATTTGGGAATTTAGGGTTTCGCTGGGAACGATTTTAGCTAGAGACATGAGAGGTAATAGAGAGGGAGATTAATTTGTCATTAGAACAGAGAGATATCGAGAGAGACAGAGAGAAGATGAACATAAAGAAGATTGAAGCGTGAGAAGAGAGATAAGGTTTACAATATTTCTGTTTTTCCCTTTTCCCATCTGAAACAACAATAACATTAGCATTTCTATTAGGGTTTCACCCCTTTCCAATTCCTTCCTTAAATCGGGTTTGGGCCTGGTTTACTTGGCCCAACCCAATTTTGTCAGTTTTACATTATATATTTGCGAGGTTAATTAAGTTAATGAATGAACATTTGGTGTGATGGTTAAGGCGTTAGCGTTTAGAGAGGAAGTCCCGGGTTCGAGACCCTTGGGAACGTTTCTCTTTCCTTTTCTGATTTGTTTACTTCATTTGTTTGTTTTTGTTAAAACAAAAAAAAACCATGGGCTTAAGTCTCTAAAGCCCATACTCTAAAAAAGACAGCATCCCCCATTTTCAATTTAACACCACCCCTCCATTGTGTTTTGTTTTAAATATTTAATTTGATTTTACTTATTTATATTAATTTAGTAAATTTTAATTTTTGTTAATTAATTTTCTCAATTTAGCTTAGTTCTAATTTAATTTAGGAAAAAAACTTTGTAAATAATTTTACTAATTATTTTGTGCTTAAGTTTTAATTTGTTTATTTATTTTCTTAATGACCAAAAAACCCTAAAAGACAAAAATAAGTTTAAATTTAATTTCTTTATCTAATTAATATAATAGATTCTTTTTTTCTATTTTTCTTTCTTCAAACATTTTTTCTTTTCCAACAAATAACAAGAATTTTAGTTCCATACTTTGATAACTAATTTTTTATTTCCTAGACTGTTATAACTTTAGTTAATCGCTCAAATTAGATTTGGTTGTATTGTTTTCTTTTTAGACTTTTAATCGCATTTGACTCATCCCCATTTGTAAAAATTGTACCCCCATTCCCGAAAGCTCTATAATAGCGTAGAATTTCCATTTCTGCAATTTACTGTTTTTCTTATACTGTATAGTAATTAGGCATGTATGGCAAGATTTAAAATCAATCGCTAGATAACCTAATTTCAACAAAATAACTTGAATCAAACACACTTTTTCACACGAGCACCTCTAGGGTAACCTCGCTCGTTGCCTCGGAAACACAGTCACGTACCTCAAATATAGGACGCTTTAGCAAAGACCCTTCGATAAAAGATCGTAGTCCCTCAATGACCCTCGATGTTGCCTTCTACAAAATGATCTAGTCCCTTATGAAAATTGCTAAAAGCGTCTCATAAGTTGCTTTCGATGACTGTATGATTGACCCGCGCCTGTCCCTTCACATCCAACGATGGGGCTTCTTACCAAATCAATGGTAAGATAGCAACATCTAAAGGAGGAAGAAAAGAACATTTAAGACCTTTCAAGTAGGTAGATTCGCTCCTAGTTACTCGCTTGCTCACGACAAAAACCCTTTTTTTACACCGACACTTTCATCTCAAAACATTTTCAAAAAGACAAAACATTTTGTATATGTTCTTATAGAGACGGGAACCATTGCAAAACATCTTTTCAAAAACCACTTTCTAAAACACATTCCACAAACACATCTTTGAACTATTTTTCGAAACAAACTTTGTATTCGTTCTTATAGAAACGAGAACCATTACAAAGACATTTTCAAAATAATTTCAAAGCCCACACCACAAGCACATTGTCAAAGAAAAAGTAAGTGATCTAGCGAGTAACTAAGAGCCCGTAGATAACTACGGATGAAAAGGGTGCTAATACCTTCCCTCTTCATAATCTACCCTCCGAACCCGAGAAATAATCTCGAAAGGTCTTTCCTATGCTTTTTTACCTTTCCTTTTAGATAAAAGAAAAGTCGATGGCGACTCTTGCTATCCGCACAATTGCGATCAAAACGCAAAAACTCAAGTCAGTTCTCCCACTGTATCACAATTATCCTTCAAAAGGTTAAGGAAAGACAAAACCACAATGATTAACTTTCACTTATCAGGAGTGTACATAAATTAATGATATCCCAATGGGTATCTGTGATCGGTGGATTTAGAACTGACTGTTTAAAGCTGGTTCGCGAAATGTCGCGGAAGCAAGAGTCGCCACCGTCTTTTATTTTCTCCAATATGGACAGGACAAAAGCACAACAAAATTCCTTATGAGAACTTTTCTCGATTCGGGAGGTAGATTTATAGAAAGGGAAGGTGTTAGCACCCTTTCTATCCATGGTTATCCATGGGCTCTTAGATACTTGCTCTTATGTTTTCAAAAATTTTGCTTTTCAAAATGTGAGTGGGTTTGAAAAAGTTTCATTGAAAGATTTCTGAATGACTCTTGTATCTGTCCTCAAGAGTGTTTGAAAAATTTTCTTTGAAAGCTTTTGAAAGTGTCAGTGTGAAAAGGTTTTTGATTTGTTTTTGAAGAGAGAAAGTATCCATGAGTCATCTACCTACCCTAAGGAATTAGGCTGTGTAAAAGTCCTTAAAGTAGTGCCATCCCACCATTGAAGGGTAGGTAGCACCACCGTTGGAGGTGTTCGGGTCAATTCGATTGTAGGGACAGTGTGGTCACCGAAGCAACAGTGGGACACCTTAGAAGCTACCCTTATGTCCTTGATCCTTTTTTAATCTGAGGCAACCGTTTCGAGGCAACTGTTTCGAGGCAACCGTTTCGAGGTAACTTGTTTCGAGGCAACTGGATCATGGACATAAGGACCGCTAAAACGTCCTATACTTGACGACCACGTTTCGAAGGCAACGAGTGAGGCGTACCCTAGAAGTGGTGTGTGTATTTGTGTGTTGTTTTCATGTTAACAGTTATCTTTGATCATGGCATTGTGAGCTATGCTTGTTTTTAATTAATATACATTCTTTCATGCAATTTAGAATTTAGGAGTGCGGAAAATTAAAAGCGGAAAGATAAAAGTTACGCTATTACAAGGCGCGGGTCTATACATCACCAAAGTACAAAGACCCGTTTTTGATAAAAGATGCGGAAAGTAAAAGAAAAGTGATAAACCTAATTACTATTACATCCTTGAGCAGTTACATAATATTCAAAAGAAAATAAATGCGCGAAAAGAATAAATTGGACGTCCGAGGGTTTTGACCCTTTGCTTGAAATTAAATTAAATTAAAGCCTAATAATTATTTAATTAAAGAAAAGATGTTTTTTATGTTTTTTGTATTTATGAATAAAGAAAAAGAATTAAAAGGAAAACCCTAAATCTAGATTATTTTAATTATTAAAGAAAATGTCAAAGTTGACCTAATTTAAGCTAATTAATTATTTACATATTTATGTACAAAAATAATAGTAATTAATAACAAATAATGATGAAAATAAGAAAAAAGATAAAAATGTCAAAAAACCTAATTCTAAGTATTTTTTATTTATTAAGAAAAGATTGAAATTTAAAACCTAAATTAAACTAAATTAATTGTTAGTTATTTATTTACAAAAATATTCAAATGGTGAAATTAAATATTAATTAAAAAAAACATTTTTTGAGTTTCTGATTTTTCTATGGAAAATTAATTATTTTAGGGTGAAAAAACAATTAAAACAAATAAAAAGAATTAGAAGAGGAAAGAAATTAAAAAAAAAAAGGATGCAAACCAAGGGGGGTATCGGGCCCAAAGGGAGGTTTTTTGGAAGTAATTCAGGCCCAAGAACACAAGGCCTTCGTTTGACTTTTCTGATCGTGTGGATGCTCATTGACTGGAGCATACCATGGACTTCACTCTGCAGCCTTCAGATTGCTCATCAAAGCCACTTGGCAGGCCAACGTATGAAGGTGTAGGAAGGAGTTCTGGGCACGTGCTGCATTGGAATATATTGGAACAAAAAATAGCAATTATATGGGGGGACCTGGGAATCGAACCCAGGTCCCAATGGTTGCAATACACATCCTCTACCAACTGAGCCACTTAGCGCGTTTGTAAACAATATAACAAAGAATTATAATATATGAAAAAAGACAATTATGCTGAAACAAAGAAAAAAACGCGCTAATATTTGAATCTTCCAGTAGCGCTTGGACACCTCAGCTTTCTTCTTCGTTTTCACCTGCAATATGAATGAGATAGCAGGGGTTTTAAACTCCCACTAACCATATCCACGAAAAATAGCGAATAGAAGAGGCGTTAATATAAATTGAGCGTGAGGTTGCCATTCAATTCGTATGGAGCTCCTGAATTCAACTGCATAGGTTTCAAGGTTCAATTTTTCCCCAACAAGAAAGCCCTAATTTGGAGCTTCAGAAACCCTAGGTTTCATCCATGGTGAATTTCGTTTCAAGGCATATTAATGGAATTAAATCATACCAAAAGCTTTGCCTGAATGCTGTGAACACAAAACAATCAACCAAATGTATTAACAATGCATGAATCGTGATGTGCAAATCTGGAAAATAAAGCAAACCGTGTGGTCTATGTTCTTGGATTCTTCACGTGTTAGGATTGATTATGGATGCCAATAGACTCCTGGAAGGTCCATCAACGTGTTGGAATAGACTTTAGGCCTTGAATTATCCTGCAACTATGAAATCAGTTTCAAGCTTTTTCTCTATTTTTTTGCAAATTGGTTATGAGTTTTCAGCAGCTTTTTCGTGTCTTCTGCACTAGGGTTCACTCTTGCATAAGTATGTGAAGCAAATTAGGTCAAAATAAAGCCCATGAATCCATGAATTGATGACTTGAATCTTTGATTGCTAATCATATCTTTTTTCAATCTTTTTCCATGGAAACTTTGCCAATTATGGAAGATCTTGTCTTGTTGATTGATGCACGAAATCCTTAGCATGTATGGAGTATATTTGCTGCATAAAAAGATTTGACAACCATTATTTGATATTTTTCTACAATTAAAACTAATTAAATGAATTAATAAGAATAAAAATTCAATTAATTAATTAAAAATAAGAAAATAAATCATTTTGAGCTCAATGGGTCGTGCATAGGCTTTGGGTAATGATTCAAGGAAGAATTTGAGGCCCATTAGCAAATTTGAAGTGTTTTAGGCAAAGTTGACTTTTGAAAGTTCCCAAAAATTTCCCAACTTCTCCAATGCATATCTTGCTCAATTTTGAAGCTATGATCATGTTCTTGGACATTTTGGAAAGGTATTGAAGTCCTATAACCAATGCCTTAGGTCCCATGTCATTTTGATTTACCAATCTCAAGTTATGGTCTTTGAATTAAAGTGCCTTTTTGTTGACTTTTGAAAATGACCTATAATGTTGAAATTGATAACTTTTTGTGAGAGCATTTCTTGGACTTGGAGTGTGAAGATGAGTTGTAGGAAATGTCACCCCCTTCACAATGAGATTTGGATGGTATTTTTCTGATAATCCATGAAAACGTTATGCCTTGGTCTATTTGCAGTTGACTTTTCAACTGTCCAAAAATAGAAACTTTTGCATCTTGAGACTTTTTGAGCCATGCTTTTGGAATCATGATCAAGAATTGATCAAATGATGATTGTGACCTCAAAATAAGATGTTGACCAAATTTTTTGACTTTTGACTGTCAAATGACCATTTTGCCCCTACAGTTGACTGTGGAGCAATTAGGGTTTTTGACTGTGCAATTTGATGCTGTGAGTCTTGAAATTTGACATATGGATGCTTGACAATGTTTATAGGCATATGGGACTTGATTGGACACTTGGAAACCTCAATTTCTTTGCCAGAACCAAAACCCTAATTTTGACTGTGTTAGGAGGCAATTGGACTGTGCAACCCTTGAGAGATTTTGAAGCTTGATCTTGCCAAATCTTGAAGAATATGGGAGGGCAAATTTTGGGGTACAACAGTATCTCTTGTACATCAAGAAGTCGAGATCAGATGACAATACAACAATGGCTATCCCTCATCTACCAAAGACTCAGACAGTCACGATAATTTCCAACAAATAAAAATGGCGTAAAGGTCAACAACTTGTTCAAAATGGAAAGAATGAATAAGAAAGAAACAAAAAGCCCCGCTAAGTCGAAACTTGAAAACAAGTCGTTTAGGCAAAAGTTAGGGCATCCTGCTGGACTTTTAAATCGAAATTCAAAAGAATTTGTCCAGGAAAATGTTAGGGAAATAGAGAAAGAATTTGAAAAGCCTAAAAGGCGAGGAAAAGGATTACCAATAAAAATCCTCATCGAAAGAAAAAGGTCGTGTGATCAGATACCAAAATCAAAAGTTAGTGACTGTCATGTCTAAGAAACCTCAGTGGTTCCTCAACCATTGCAAAATATTCTCGAAAGATGAATGCTCGTATCGGGTTAACTGAACGTAGGAATGTGGAACATCATGGTGAATGGGTGGGCACAAAATAATTTTGAGCCTTAAATCTTTTTTCTAAAACTGTGAACCAGACCACGTTACAACCTCTAAAAGTCCTAACTGAAGCATGGTGCAATTCGAAAGCGTGCTACAACGAGATAGCGTTTAACTGACTCCTAAGAGGTATGTTTAAATATCTATGTTGGCATCATATGCTTGAATTATCTTTCATGAAAAATAATTTGCAAATGTTGCTATCTAGCTAGTGATTCGTTCATAACAGAGTTATGACACCATCTCATTCAAAGTTTTTTTCAAACTTCAAGACTTACATACGCGTTGCATTAGAATTATCATTCTCATAATAAACATTCTTCTACATACAAAACAATTGATTGACATCAAGTAAGGTTACACAATGAACATCAGTAAAGAGCTCTATCTTGTCAAAGAAGAGAGGCTTTAATACCATGTTGAAGTAAAAGTCAGTTGTCACAAGAGAAATGACTTATCCAGGGGCACATTTCCTAGAGATTCTGTTAAGCGATAGAATCTTGGTGCTTTACAATCTGAATAACCTTTAGGGATGAAGTTAACAGATTCCGCCAATCTGGGGAAATCAAGTTGAGATTTGATCTCTCCGAGTTCGGCCAAATTTTGGGCATTCGTTCAAAGCTATCAAATCATAGGCTATCACGTCGATAAATCTCTTCGAGCTATACCCAATCAGAAGCTATCACGTCGATAAATCTCAAGTTTCCATCAATCAGAGTCCATCACGTCGAGAAATCTATTCGAAATTCATTCAATATGGGGCAGTTATGTCGAGATTCGACAAATCTCTCCAAGAAATTTGTAATGAAAGACAATTTATTTCGTGACTCAAGACATTAGGGTAGGCCACCTCATATCGTATTGTGGCACGAATATTCCGGTCTTCTATTCAGCACAGATTCTTTCATAAATTCCACAAATAGGGGGCATTCCTCATTTGTACTCGCAAAGCTGCTCAAGCCAACTATGTTGTATGAGATGAGTACAATCAACCTAAAAGCACCATAAAGTCACCCTGATCTAGCCAGCGTGCAAATCCGCCTTCATCTGCTACAGAAAACTTCAAACCTGATTCCCCAAGTCAATTTAGAAAGTTCGGAGTCGCCGCTTGATTTGGCACGCGTAAGTACATCCCCAGTGGAGTAAATTGGGGTATTCGCAGAGCTAAACCGGGGAATTTGCAGATGTCTATGTCCATCTTTTCATCCCCAGGTGATTCGAGAGGTAATTCCCCAGTGTGGCGTAAAATTGGGGCAGGTATTAGAAGATATCCACATGGTGTTCAGTACCCACTCCTCGACATATTCAGTTCTACCATCCTCTCAGCGGTCCAGGATGTAGAGAAGTCGGGCCAGATTATCTCTTCCCTAATAATACGATTCAGAATTCAGTGGTGTACCTGAAAACTCGCTTCGTCAGCAATTCAATCTTCAGCAGATTCATCATAATCGTCGGTATCATGAGCTCCCCGGTGCAAATTCTTATCAGTATCCCTAGTAATCTTTGGTACTACAGGTTTCCAACACCGATATGTATTGGCATATCCAGTGATGAGCAACACTTCCCAACGAGCCTTTTCTTATCCCTGTGAAGTTTATTTCTTCGCATTTCATATAGCTATCGCTACATAACATTACATATTCGAAAGCATGTAGCTGCTCCATTAGAATGGATCTTTATGGCAAAATAAATTCAAACATGCATACGAAGCGTAAGCCAAATCAGGTACCTTACACAAAAGGCCTGAGTCATTCAAAGATGACAATACATCCCACAAGGGGATATCTCTCCCAAACCTTCAGCTGACGTCCTTCGTTACATCACGATCTCTAGCTAGCGGTGTCAGTGCATTGTACTTCTAAACACCCATGCGTGTTTAACCTTTATTCGATATACGTCTTTATTGATTCAAACACTCGTTTTTGTTTAACGTTTCTTTGATACTCGTCCGAATCTTCTTTCGATACTCGTATGTATTGATTCAAACACTCGTTTGTGTTTAAAATTTCTTCGATAATTGTCCATATTGATTCAAAGACTTGTCCGTGTTTAAATTTTCTTTGATACTCGTCTGTATCTATTCAAACACGCGTCTGTGTTAAACCTTTATTTGATACTCGTCTGTATATTCTTTCGATACTCGTCTGTATTGATTCAAACACTCGTCTGTGTTATCCTTTCCTTAATACTCATCTGTGTCTCCTTTGATACTCTCCCGTGTCCTCTTCTGATACTCTTCAGTACTGTTTCAAACATGCGTCTGTGTTAATCTGTCACGGATCCCAGATGAAGTCTTTCTTCCAGCGCTCGTCGTGTCAACTTCTAAAAACTCGTCGTGACATTTTCCAACACTCGTTGTGTCGATTTTCTAACACTCATCGTGTTAACTTCTAAACACTCGTGTGAGATTTTAAAACACTCATTGTGTCGGTTTCCAAACACTCATCCTGTTAACTTATAAACACTCGTTGTGTCATCTTCCAACACTCGTCGTGTCAACTTCCAAACACTCGTAGTTTCGGCTTCCAAAAACTTGTCGTGTCAACTTCTAAACATTCGTCGTGTCATATTCAAACACTAATTGTGTCAATTCCTAAACACTCGTCGTGACATTTTCCAACACTCGTCGTGTCGGTTTTCAAACACGCGTCGTGTTAACTTCTAAGCAGTCGTTGTGTCACCTTCAAACACTCGTCGTGTCAACTTCTAAACACTCTTCGTGAAATTTTCCAACACTCGTCGTGTCGACTTCCAAACACTCCTTGTGTCGGCTTCCAAACACTCATCGTGTCAACTTCTAAACACTCGTCGTGTCATCTTCAAACACTCGTTGTGCAAACTCCTAAACACTCGTCGTGACATTTTCCAACACTCGTCGTGTCGATTTACAAACACTCATCGTGTTAACTTCTAAACACCTGTCATAACTGAAACAACCGGCTGAACAATCAATTGATAATGAAATTAATGAAGTCGCTATTGAATGTATTTTATCCCACAGGATGGGAAAGGTAAACATCGAGAAAACCTAAAGGGGTGAAATTACGGTCTTGCGACCATCGAGATCAGGTAAGGAAGTCGGTTATGCAAGGGGAAGGTGTTAGCACCCCACAGGCCTGTAGTAATCTATGGTATCCACTCTTGTTGTTCTAATCAAATGGTGTGTAAGAATCTATATCTAAGCTTAATAGCTAAAAAGATGCAAAGGGGGAATGCATGCAAAAGAAAAGAGAAAATAATATAGGGAAAATAAAAGTTGTGCTCGTTCGGGCCCTACCCCAATACCTACGTATCCCTATTAAGGAATCATAATAGCCGTAGTTCGGCTTCAAAATTTTGTTGGTTTGTATTTTTTAAATGAACAATATTAATTTATCCTTCTTCCGCAACTCAACCTTTGGAGACTTACGCGTCAGCACATAAGTGAATTAACATGTTCTTTTGAAAAGGGTTTTGAAAGAAAATCCCAAAGGCAAAAGAGTTTGTGTTGGTTGGTGTTTTTGCTGCAGATAACATCTAGTTAATCTCAAGAGAGAGATATTATCCATTTTTCCACTTATTTATGAAATATGTATTTGAGACTTGAACCATACCAAAACTTAGAATGAAAAAACAATAAGATCGAGAAGAAACCCGCTTATCATTTCCCAAGCTCAACAAAGATATGATTCTCATAAGTAATTTTAAAGTGTTTTGAAGTTTCCAGGAAAATAAGTTTTATTTTAAATGCAAGGATGCAAAAGGGAAAAGAAAAGTCTAAGGGGAGACCAACCTAAAACTATCCCTAATGTTATCATACAATGATTGATCCTATGGTTTCAGTTTTGAAGGGAAATCTCTACCCTATGTTGGAATACATGGATATAAGTCTAAGGTCTATTCAATTCACACTTGAAATAGGATGAATTAAAAACTTATGGGGATCATACAAGAAAATGGGTCTACTTAGAGAAGAAGAAAGAGATGGCTAAGCATTAAGATTAGTCAACACTATTAAATAAAGCAAGAGATGAAAATCTTAATCACACCAAGAGAGATGGATAAGAAGCAACCATGCTTGGATAGAATATAAGGGTACTTGAAGTATGAGATAATAAGGAAGGATAGGGTCAAACCCTAAACTTCTAAACACAAGCAAATGATCAAGATGAAATCCTAATATGTTCCCTAATCAAAATTAATTTAAAACAAATGAAGAAAAGTTTGTAAAAATTGAGCCAATTAAAACCTAACTTTCTAAAGGCTTGTAAAAATAAAAAACATGATTAATAGTCATTGGATTTAATTTAGGGGTTAGAAATGATTAGGAACTACTAAGACTAGTTAATAAAGAGGTCAAACTAGAGAGTTTTAGTATAATATTTGTGGAAAAATGCAAAATTAAAAGTTAAAAATTAAAAAAAAAATTTATTGTTTCAAGCATCCAAGGAATATAAACATATTTTCTATGACTTTTCAAGTAGAGGAAATTAGGGTTTCAAAAGCTTCTTATAGCCTAAGCAAAAAAAGAAAGTCCAAAATTATTATTAATTTATAAAATTTGGAAAAATAGGAAAATTAAGATGTATATTCAATTAAAAGTTATAGTAAATTGGTTTAATACCTAAGGGTTAGTAAAATTATTTTTATGAAATTTTATTAATAGAGGAAGATACCAAAAGAAAATTATTTTCACATAATACCAAAAAGGGTAAAGAAAACAAGATATTGTCAAAGATTGATTTTATTTTCTTATCACAAGTTTTTTTTATACAAATCAAACAAAAATTATTTTTATGGATTATATTCAAAAATGGAACCTAACATATTTTTTGGGGATTTTTTATATTAGTAAAAATTAGAAAATAAAATTTTAAAACCTAAAAATGATTAAAAATCCTAATTAAACTAATTTATTCATTTAATCATACAAAAAATGATGAAAATATGAAATAAAAATTCATAATGTGAAAATATTCTAAAAAAGAAGTTTAGAATATTTTTGTGATAATTTTTTAATCAAAAAAATTATTAAAAACAAAATAAAGAAAACAAATAAAATTGAATAAAAATTGAAATAAAATGAGATCTACTACACTTGTTTCAAACAGAAAGCGCTGTAAAAGAAAATTAAACCATCTTTAATTGAGTAATGTCACGTAATCATCCTTGTAACTGAACCATGCCTTAAGCGTGTTTACTCAGTTTTTTGCCCTGATTTCAGACCTTAATATCTCCTTCGATTCTTGATGAAAACGCACAAATTTGCAACAAAATTAAATATCTCATGAAATACATCATCATAGGATCAAGAAATTTCAAAAATGATTCATTAAGCATGGAGAAAATCGCGCGCGAAAATTATTGAAATCAACATATTATTTAACTTGTAAAAACAAAACTCAACCATGCTACTTCAGATCCATTGATCTCTCTCATTTTTTAGCCGAATCACTTGATTCAAACATCAAAGTTTATTACGAACATGTGAAGAACAACAAAATGAACATAGATTTCATAACTAATGCATGATTAAGCAGAAATCTGAGCATGAAAGCATTTTTCCAATCAAAATTCAAACAACTTGTAGAGCATGAATTCATCATCAAATCTCTCATATTCATACTTCAAATCTAAGATACGGCTAGTTAGCATGATTAAAACAAGATCTATATTGCAAATTCATGATGAAATGATGATGTGAAGTTCATGAAACTTACCTCAAGTAGTGAAAAGTAAATTCACTAGGTGCCTCTGAACTTAACAAGAAAACCAGTGAATCTTTTCCTTCCAGCTTCAATGATGATGAATTGATGAAGAAATTGCAACTTGATGCAAGAGAATGGAGAGAGCTTGAAAGTTTGTTGAATAATGAAGAGAGAAATTGAAGCTTGTAAGAGAGAGTGGGGGAGCGTGTATGCATAGCCTTTTTTGTAATGAGGGTGAAGAAGAGTTTATATAGATTGAGGAAGAGTATTGAGGAAGCTTTGCTAGGGGTAGAAGAGTCTTTGGAGGCTTGTAGTCGCTAGAGGGTAATGATGGAAATTTGTAGCAAGTTTGAGTGAATCCAAGCAGCACGTTTCATGCCTTATTGCTGACCATATATGTGCGTTTTGATGAGTGAAAAGGGAGTGGGAAATGATCATCATGCATGTGACAAAATCAGGCCTGTGGAAAGTGTAAATGTTGTGCTGAAGCTTATGACAAAACATAATATGAAGCTTCCTTCCCTTAATCATAACTCTAAGAGTCCTTGATCAATTGACTCAATCTTGTGCTTAATGGAAAGAGAAAAGTAAGGGGAATAACTCTCATGTTGAAATAAAATTGAGTTAAAGTTTGGAGATGCCTTAAATCTGAGCATGAAAAGATAATGGTGATGACTGATCAACCTTGACCTAGAAGGCCGCGCGCGTGAGTGCATGGTCTTGCATGCTGGTAAATTTGTCCACTTTGAGAGTTCAAATTCCAATGGTGACATCTTCTTCATTATTGAGCCAAATGGCATGATCCAAAGAGCTAAATGAAGCTTATGTATCCTAATATAATTCCCCTTTGACCAATTTTCAAATTAAAACTTGAATCAAAAGATGAACTACTATGAACATGGGCACACCAAGTGTTTGATGTAACTATTGTACTAACGCGTGCGTGAGACAAATATTCTAGCCAGAAAGATAGCATTTCTTGCCCTCATGTTCATTTCATTGCAACTCTCACCATAATGCTCAGAATGAAATGATATTTAAATCAAAATTGAAGAGGAAACAAATATCTCCAACTTTAATGTTCAAAATTTTTTAAAATTATGATCCATTCTTTAAGAAAAATGATGGTGAAGATGTGCCCACCACATGTTTGATAAAATTTCGTGCGTGAGACCTCTGTTACTGGGCAAACTTACCATCTTTAGGCCCTAAACTCCTAAGCCAAATAACTCACAAATGCTTCACTTTTGAAGTTTAAGCACACATTAACAAACTTGTAGGTATTTTCTCAAGCTTTCCAAGCATATAAGATTTGCCTCCGTTTGATTAAAAACGAGAGAGTTATGAATGCCACAATTCAGTACTATAGGACTTGAAGACTTAAAATTTTCTTTCTAAATATCCAAATACCTTCTTGAACAAGTTATCTCCATTTTGATATTTTCTATTGACTTTATGACACAATGATTATCAAATATGAAAATATAATACTTGAATTGATGGCTGACCAGCAGTCCACTTGGTCAACTTTGACTTTGGTTGACTTTTGGTCAAAAATGACTATTTTGCCCCTTTTGATCAATTGAACTTATTTCAATCAAAATTGATGATCAACCTTCCTTTCATAGATGCTCATAAACATGTTAAGGAGCATGTAATCAAGTATTTATCAAGAAGTCAAAGATTTCTTGATTAAACCAAAAACCCTAATTTTGGCTCTCTGTGTTAGGAGATGATGACCATGCTTCAAAACCCCCCATTCTCCTGGTCAAATTGATAAATTGTTTAAGCGCATATGTCTTATATGATAATTAGGAGATGATGCTCCACACATTTTCCCTTTTGTAAGCCTCATACTCCTCAACTGATCAAAACCCTAATCTTGAGAGATGAACAGTGGAAATATGATTCTTCTCCCAACTTTGCAAATTTCTATGTTCTAATGATCATATAGGACAACTGGAATGTCTACCAATATAAGAAAACCTTATAGCCTTGAGAGAGTTTAAGGATTGAAGATACGAGATCCTCTTTTTCACTGATTGACCAAACAAACATCTTCTATAGCTTATAGAAGAACTTGGGAACTTGAATACCCTAATCCTTACCATGAGAATGTATGAATATGTATGATGAAACATAAGCCATGTAACTAAAATGAAAAGGTAAAGTTTTAGGGTGCAACAACTTCCCCTATTCAATATTCTTTAACCAGAGGGTGAGATTGGCAATAGCCTTTCGAACAACCACTATAAAAGAGGATTGAATACTCAATAAAACCATAAAAATTTTACTCTGAAGCCAGCCGAGCGAAGGTTGACTTGTTGGGGGTATAGATATGCGTATAAGGAGACTTGGTCAAAATAGGCTCTTATCATGGCAAGGGGTGATCAAAACAACTAAATCAGAAATGTTAGCTAAGCTAACAGAAGGTAAACTTGATCCAAACCGACGAACTAGAGAGAAAGAACTGATCAAAACAGAACCTAAATAAGGGAAGAAGATGATCAAAACATAACCTAACCGAAAATGTTAGCTAAGCTAACAGAAGTTGAACTTGATCCGAACGGATGAACCAGAGAGAAGGAACTGATCAAAACAAAACCTAAACAAGGGAAGGAGATGATCAAAACATAACCTAACCGAAAATGTTAGCTAAGATAATAGAAGGTAAACCCGATCCAAACAGATGAACCGAAGAGAAGGAACTGATCAAAACAAAACCTAATAAAGGGAATGAGATGATCAAAACATAACCTAACCAGAAATGTTAGCTAAGCTAACAGAAGGTAAACCCGATCCAAATGGATGAACCAGAGAGAAGGACTTGATCAAAACAAATCCTAAATACGCAAAGTTAATAGAAGGTAATGTCGAGTATATGGAAAAGAGACCAACCCAAGCAGGATCCTAATCAAGATACAACAATCAAAGGCGGACCTACCGATGAGAACAAATTGGTCAAAAGACATACTTTAGAGGGAAAGCACTAACCGGAGGAAGACTTACTGGGGATACTACATGCCAGATTCAATTAGGAAAACTGGACGAGAATTTTTTACCAAAGTAAAAGTGAATGCCGAATCAAAGGAGAACTTTACAGGAGAAAGAGACCAGCCGAGGGGTGCTCCGACAAGGATTTCCAAAAAAAATTGGAATTTCAAGGGGTTATGAATATGAAAGAATTACAATATCCCTCAAACAAAAGACGGGGTATCAATTCTTTTGAGAGTGGCAATTATCTGTACTTACACACAACAAACATGGACACTTGAATATTCGAGAAATAAGATAGGTTATACACCGACTCAATCTTATGTTTTGGCGACTAAGCAAACATGAGTAAAATGAATGAGGGCTTGCAAGGGAAAACCACGACTCACTGGGGCACATAAAGCACCAAAGGCTCAACCGATGGTAAATCAAAACAAACTCCGTTGGGGAAACAAAATAGGATCTTCCTAGACTTGTTGTGGAGATAATTAATTTCTAAGCGCGTAACAAACCGGTTGCCAAATTTGAACACAATTGGATTATACTTATGCATGTTTGAATTTTTATAGCGTAATGCTCCATATAATGGGAATGCTACGCGTTTTGGTAGATGCAATGAAATGATGCATGTTTTAGCGATGCACGAGGAACATCCGATAACAATCGACTCTTGAGAAGACAATGAACTACCAGACAAAGATATTTGCATATCTGGTCAGCCTGAATTTCAGTGGGGAATCACAATTCAGACCCATCAAAATCTAAAGATTTCTATCACTGGGCAAATGACTTATTGGGCAGAAAAACTGCGAACATAAAATCCCAATTCTAAAAGAATCTTGAACTCTGGTCAAACTCTCACCCCCCTGGGGAACAAATCCAATCCCCTCCAGATGAGGAAAACCTCACTGGAAAAAAGAGGCTTCTATCGTGGACTATAGAAATTTTGAACGAAAAGAACTCTATTAAAACCACACTGGGGATAATAACTAGAGGTGATAAACTCCACTTGGGGAAGAAAAGAAAACCTCTAAACCACAATTTGAAATTTGGAATTCTACCGGGGAATTCTCCAGCAGTATTCTCCTACTGAGGATAAGAGACCCTTAAATGAAAAACGTTAATGCATATTGGTTCAGAAAAAGCCAGGGACCTGACCCATTGGGGAATGAGCAGGCTTGATGATCAATCATCTCTTTAAGACACTTGATAGGGAAAAATTCGTTAGGGGAAAACAAACTTCACAAGGAGTCACATATCAACCTCACTGGGAATAACACCACCAGGATAGAAATCTTCACTTGAGAATAACAAACATCTTAGGATGGAAGCTTTACTGGGGACATATCAAAAAAATCTACTACCATCGGGGATGTAAGAGTTTATAATTGGCACTCTTACGTATGCCATACTGGGGAGATAAAGCTTGCTCCACTGGGGAATAAAAGCGAATTCATCTAGAATATCTCTGAAACTCGGCTTCGACTAAGGATAAAAACTAGCTCTTCTACTGAGCATCATAGAATCTTTGGATGGTGGCATCAATAACACCGATCATACTGGAGATAGCCATTTATGCAAAACCTTTTTATCAAAGATTTGTACTTGGGAAAAGAGTGCAAACTTCACTAAAGAGTAGCATGCATACTTTACAAAAGCTTATCTTTGACGGAGAAGCCGCATCATGTTGACTTCATAGGGAGGACATCAATAATCCTTCAATAAAACCAGAATGAACAAACTTCAATAAAGATAAAGAGTGTATTCAAACAACGGTACAACCTCGCTGGGGCTACATGATTTTGTCCTGAGAAGAAACGAGCATTCACTAGGGATATTGGACCCCATTCTGCACAAAGTGTATATCACATCGACATGCCCCAGTATGGGGTGTCTAACTTAGCCTTCATATCAGACACCTGAAACTCTAAGCAATTTCGCTTACCTGTATCATATGCTATAAAGATTTTAATGTTTTAAATGCAAAATTTATCAAAAATGTTGAACGTCTTCTGCATTCAAAACAATAAAATAAAATAAAAAACAAATTAGCACAAATCGAAAAAACATTTTTATTGATTGATTGGCCTGTAAATAGGCATTTACATCAAGAAGCAATTCTTGAAAAGAGGCAATTGCATACAAAGCATATAGAGGACAAAATAAAGATGGCAATGTGAGTGCCGATTTATCAAGTACAACTCTGCTACAACTCTCATGTCCTAAAAACCCCTCAGTATCTTGCTTTCTAAATAACTGATTGGACTGCTGCTTCCCCGAGCCAAACCCAACAACAATGTAAAATGATTTTATAGATGCAACGCAGACTATAACATTCGCTTTTAATCCCTAAATTTTTCTTGGATTTCCCTTTCGGATTTTCAATCCATCGGGATACACTTTTTTGCCTAAATTTCCTTTGATAGGTTCAATTTAGTGAGTGTACAATTATTTTTTACTCATTCACTCTTTCTTTTGTCCCTAACTTTTGCCCGAACCTATACTCGCCTAGGTTCGTCGGGATGCCTTTTTTGCCTGAGTTGGCCAACTCAACAGCCATTTTATGTGAAGTACTTTTTCACTACATCTGTCCATAATTGTGAGCATCATGGACCCTCCTAAAAAGACTTTCTTTACAACATACGGTCCTTCGTAATTAGGAGCCCATTTATCCCTAGCATTTGTATTATTGGGAGGAAAGATTCTCTTCAGCACGAGATCACCAGCTTTAAAATTCCATGGACGTACCTTCTTGTCAAAAGCTTTCTTAATCCTTCTCTAATATAGTTGTCCATGGCAAATAGCTGTCAATCTCTTCTCGTTAATGAGATTCAGTTGATCCAATCTATTCTGAACCCATTCAGCCTCATCCAAATGTGCATATGTCATTATCCTCAAGGAAGGAATCTCCACTTCTATAGACAAGACTGCTTCCATGCCATAAACAAGCGAAAAGGCATTTTCCCCAGTTGAAGTGCATGCAATGGTATAATAAACATGCAAAGCAAATGACAATATCTCGTGGCAATCCTTATAGGTGACAACCATTTTCTACACAATCTTCTTGATATTCTTATTAGCTGCCTCAACCGCGCCATTCATCTTGGGTCGGTAAGGAGAAGAACTATGGTGCTTAATCTTAAAGCTCTCACATATATCTTTCATCATCTTATTGTTGAGATTTGACCCATTGTCAGTAATAATCTTCTCGGGAACCCCGCATCGATAAATGATATTATGCTTGATGAAATGAGCAACCACCTGCTTAGTGACGTTGGCATAAGATGATGCTTCGACCCACTTAGTGAAATAGTCGATAGCCACCAGAATGAAACGATGCCTGTTGGAAGAAGTCGGCTCAATCTGGCCAATCATATCAATCCCCCACATTTCGAAGGGCCAAGGTGAAGTTAAGACATTCAGAGGATTGGGTAGCACATGCATCTTATCAGCATAGATTTGACACTTGTAACAGACCCTGGAATGATTGTAGCAATCATTTTCCATTGTTAACCAATAATAACCTGCTATCAAGATATTTTGGGCCATAGTATGCCCGCTGGACTGCGTTTCGAAGGAGCCTTCATGAATTTCTTCTATAATCCTGTTTGCTTCTTGTCTATCCACGCATCTGAGCAAATCAGAATCATAGTTTCTATTGTACAAAACATCCCCATCAAGGAAAAACTTAGCTGCATATTTCCTCAGAGTCTTCTTATCTATGACAGAAGCATCCTCTGGATATTCTTTTGTTTTAAGATATCTCTTGATATGATCAAACCATGGTTTCTCATCAACGACACCCTCTTCTATTTCAAACTAAAACATTGACTCATCCAACCTCAAGATGGTGATAGAGGTGGCTTCATTTACGTATCTAACTTTAAACATGGATGACAAAGTAGACAAGGCGTCCGCCAAGTTATTCTCTTATCTTGGAATATGATTGAAAGTAATATCATCAAAATAAGGGGTCAGCTTTAACACATGCTCACGATATGGAATCAAATTTGGTTGACGTGTCTCCCATTCTCCATTTATTTGATTAATTTCAAGAACAGAGTCCCCATATACTTCCATGATTTTAATTCATAAATAAATAGTAGCTTCTATCCCAAATATACAAGCTTCATACTCAACCATATTGTTTGTACAATCAAAGAAAATTCTGGCAGTGAAAGGAGTATGGAAACCTTCAGGAGAAGTAATCATCTGCCAACGGGCTATTCTCCCCGTGAGAGCTGAATTTTCAAAGATGTACTTAATTGGATCCATATTAGAGATCAATAAAGTGGTATGACTCAACATATACTACCTTAGTCGGTGAGCAGCCCATACCAAAGTGCAACAAGTTTTCTCGAATAGTGAGTATCTTATTTCACAGTCAGTAAACTTTTTGCTAAGGTAGTATATTGCATGTTCTTTTCAACCAGACTCATCATGTTGCCCCAACACACACCCTATTGAGTTCTCTAATACTGTTAAATATATGATCAGGGGCCTACCTTCCACCAGAGGCGAAAGAATCGGAGGTTCTAGCAAATATTCTTTAATTCTATAAATTCTTCTTGACAATTGTTATTTCACCTGTCCGTTTGATCGTTTTTTAACAATTTAAAGATTGGTTCACAAGTGTCTGCAAGGTGAGAAATGAATCTAGCAATTTAGTTCAATCTCCTGAGAAAACCACAAACCTCTTTCTCTGTTTTTGGTACAAGCATTTCTTGTATAGCTTTTACCTTGCTAGGATCAACCTCAATTCCTTTTTCGCTTACGATGAAGCCCAGTAATTTTCCTGATCTCACCCCAACGGTGCACTTATTAGGATTCAACCTCAGTCTGAATTTCCTTAATCTTTCAAATAGTTCCAACAGGTGGACAAGGTGTTCCTCTTCTGTATGGGACTTGGCAATCATATCATTAACATATACCTCAATCTCCTTATGTATCATATCATGAAAGAGAGTGACCATTGCACGTTGATAAGTTGCCCCTGCATTTTTCAAACCAAAGGGCATCACTTTGTAACAAAATGTTCCCTAAGGTGTAATGAAAGTAGTTTTCTCCATGTCTTATGGTGCCATCTTGATCTGATTATAGGCATAAAAACCATCCATGAAGGAAATTACTTTAGCCCGAGCAGCATTGTCAACTAGAATATCAATATGTGGTAAATGGAAATCATATTTAGGGCTTTCTCTGTTCATGTACCTATAGTCCACACACATTCTGACTTTACCGTCCTTTTTAGGCACCGACACAATATTCACAATCCACGGTGGGTAAGACATCACTTTTAGAAAACCAACATCAAACTATTTCTGAACCTCCTCTTTGATCTTCTTAGACATTTCTGGATGAGTTCTGTGAAGTTTTTGTTTAACGGAAGGACATTCTTCTCTAAGAGGAAGTTTGTGCATAACAATATGTGTATCCAGCCCAGGCATATCCTCGTACTACCAAGCAAAGATATCTACATACTCACAGAGTATTTTAATTAATCTTCTCTTAACATTGTCTTCTAAAGCGGCCCCAATCTTGACTTCTCTTCGAACCTCTTTGTTGCCCAAGTTTATTAACTTTGTAGTCTCTTGGTGAAGTTGAATGACTTTTTCTTCTTGTCTCAACAATCTAGCCAACTCTTTAGGAAGTTCACAATCTTCCTCAGTTTCTTCTTCAACTTGATAGATTGGATTTTCAAAGTCATAAAGACCCATAGCAGGATCATTCTCGACATTTTCCTGGATTAACGGGGGACATAATCTGCATGATTATTTTTATTTTTATTTTAGTTTTAAATTTTAAAAATAAAATAAAACTCATATTTTTCCAAAAATAAAAATAACGACAAGGAGAAAAATATTTGAATGTAAAAGATGTTCTTTATCAATGATAAATTTGCAATGAAAACATTATGGCGTTATAGCATGTCCACTACGTCTTAGGCAGGACACAGGGATTATTGCATGATAACAAATAAAAGAAAAATTACTCTTTATAATGGGTGAATTTAATGACGTCCTCAACAAACCAGTTATCAAGCTTTTCACCCGACACAATAGGACAAACCCACTTATCCATCTCCAATCACTGTCACCTTCTTCACTTAAAGCATAAGCTTCTTCATGGATATCCCCACCGCTGACAAACTGAATCGGCGAGTGGATGCCTTGAACCTTGGAAGGAGTAGTAATCGTCATGCTTCAACTAATCACAAAGCCTAAACCTTTCTTATCTATTTGAGTAGGGAGATCTAACACTCTTCCCCAGCCTTCTAGATGACCAGATTGAACAATATTTTATGCGTGACGATAGGATGAGATAGGGACTTCAGGCTTCTTAACCTCCTGTTGAGGAGCCCTCATAACCTGTATTGTCTCAAAAGTATGACACAGAGTCTCATGGATTTATCCCTTCACCTCAACATAGAAAAATGTACTCAGATGACTGATAATGTAATCCTCTTCGCTGCAAACGGTGACCACTTTCCCATTTAACATGAATTTCAATTTCTGGTGCAGAGTGGACGTGATGGCACCCTCCCCATGGATCCATGGACGACCCAACAAACAGAAATTGGAAGGGTTAATGTCCATGATAAAGAAAGTGACTTCAAACACCCGAGGACCTATTTTGATTGGCAAGTCGACTTCTCTGAACATTGTTCTTTTGGACCCATCAAAAGCCTTAACAATCAAATCACTTAGCCTTAATAAATGCCCATCGTAATCAAGTTTCAAGAGAGCAACCTTGCGTAATACATTGAGATATGAACCTGTATCAACCAGTACACGGGATAAGGTAGTTTTTGCAATTTCCATAGAAATGTGCAGTGCTTTGTTGTGCTTCCTCCCCTCGGGGGGTAAATCAAAGTCTGTAAAACCCAACCCATTACTCGCAGAAATGCTATTCACAATTCCCTCAAATTGATTCACAGATATCTCTTGAGGAACAAAATAGGTCCCCAACAACTGCATTAGTGCATTTCTATGGTATTTCGAATCCCTGAGTAAAGTAAGGATGGATATCTTTGAGGGTGTCTGACTCAATTTCTCAATGATCTTGTAGTCACTTTTCTTGATGTACCTCATTAACTCGGCTACATCCTGAGCCATTTCATCATCAAAGCAGGAATATGGGGATTTTGCCCCGGTTTATCACTATTGATCACAATCTTCCTGCCCCTAGTTTTTGTCGTGGCACCTGTGCTACCTTCGGGTTGTTCTGGTGGAGAGAAAATCCGGCCGCTGCGGGTAATTCTTCTTTCACCGATGATGTCATGAACTTCAGACTGCGCTTTCTCAGATTCACCCCTTTCAGACCTCTGAGTAACAAGCTTCTTCTCTTGTTGATAACATTCACCACCACAATATCAAGGGATTACTTTGTTGTTGTCATATGGTATTGGTCCGAGTACAATAATGGTTATAGGTGGATTTTTGGTAGGAACCAGAATTGTAACAGGTACTTGAGTGCTTTTTGCCTTGACATGAATTATTATTACATCAACTTCATCCTTACCCACTTTAGTCTCGACAATTGCTTGATCAAATTGCAGAACTCCCTGGGTAATCAGATCCTAGAATGCATCTTTCAACAATGAACAACCCTATGGTTGGTCCAAGCAAACTGCACAGTCTATCCCATAGCCCAAGAATACACCTTTACTCGACAACTACTCCTTCACAAATGAGAGTGGTGTAATTAATTGGCTAAAATCCATAATCAAATTCAAATTTCCATCTTCCAGGATGGCACCGACAATGGTTCCGCCATGGGTTGGTAAAGGCTGATTCGTAATGTTAGGCGCTGGTCAAAAATTGATGGCATGAGATTCCAATAGGTCTTGGACCTTGTGCTTGAAAGCATAACAATTCTCAATAGTATGCCCTTGCCCTCCAGAGTGAAAATCACACCGAGCATTAGCATCAAAGTGAGCTGGTAATTTCTCAAGGTCGATCTTCCATGTATGCAACTCAATTAACTTCAACTCAAGCAACCGAGGTAACAACTCAACATACGATATGGGAAGCGCATCAAACTTTCTAGGAGGGATTATTTGTTTTTGCTGATTATTCGGTCTAGGTGCATGTGCTTGGTGCTGAGGTGCAGCAACTGGAATTGTTACAGCAGCAATCTGATGATCTGAACCCTGATATCTTCTTTTCCCTTTTCGAGAATAGATCGCATTGGATTCCCCCTCCTTTTTCTTTTGGTGACCACCAAAATACTTCTTAAGGTTACCAACATTATTTCCAGAAACGACATCTTGGATTTTCCCCAACTTAATTCTGATTTCAACTCGCTCTCCATGTGTTACCATCTCAACATAAGTACCTGATATACTGCAAGTCATGTAGTATTGGCCTTGTAATGTACTATTAAACATTTCCACCATCTCCCGCTCTAACATGGGCGGTTGAACCATCACAACCATCTCTCACCACCTCTGGGCATACTCTTTAAAATACTCATCCCGCTTCTGGGACAAATTATGAAATTGGGTTCTTGTGGGAGCCATGTTAGTGTTATACTGATAGTGCCTAACAAAAGCCTCAACTAATTCTCTCCATGTACATATGTGACTACTTTCCAACTGCATGTACCACTCGAGTGGGCCACCTGTTAAGATGTCTTGAAAGAAGCGCATCAATAGTTTCTCATCATCAGAATATGCAGACATCTTTCGGTAAAAAGACTTAACATGGGCCTTTGGACATGAAGTGCCTTTTTATTTCATGAAATGAGGTACCTTAAACTTTGGGGGAATCTTCACCCCAAACACTAAGCCCAAATCAGACATGTCAAAGCCTACCACACCTTGAATTTCAAACTTGCGCATCCGCTCTTCAAGCCTATGCAATTTCTTGTCGGATTCTATTGGTTCATCAATGTTGGACATCCAGTCTTCCCAATTATCTTCTTCCACGGGCCTGGTAGGAATATAAATAGGCCTTGGTGGTACAAAATTTTATTCAATACTCCGAAGAATATGAGTAGGTGGAGGTGGATTCCGTACAACTTGGACCACAGGGATACCTTGATTATTTGCGGAACCGCTGAGATTTGCAGGCTAACCATTCTGAACATTCAGATCAACATTCAAATCTAGATTCCCATTTAGAGCACCTTCTGGATTCCCAATCACATTCTGAGCATCCAAAGTATCATTAGGATTGTTTACGACAACCCCTAGTAAATTTGTATTCACAGTTTCACAACCATTATTCCCTGATTCAGCAGGACTCATAATCATGGCCCTCATTTCCTCTTGCCGAAGAGCCATGTTTTGAATGATCTCCATCAACTGGTCAACTCGAGTATCCATTCTGGTACCCCTGGCAATAACATCTTCTTGAACTTGTTCCATTTGCTTTCTAGAAGTACTCCTAGTGTTGTAGTGGTGTGTGTTTGTAGTAACAATTTTTGAAAAGAAAATGGAAGATGAGAAACCTGTGGGAACTGCCTGTCATGATATGATATGCATGAATGAATGATTATGCATGAAATGTTTTATCATTTCCAGGGAATTCAAAAGTTTTGTCAACCCCTCAGAATATTAAACAAACATGATAAGAGAGATAATCAGCAATCGACAAGAGATATAATCAATGACAAATGGCTTTATTAAAAGTGATCCATATGATCAAAAGTGAATTTGTACAAGAATGATCTGAAATACATAATGAAATATAAATGACCCTATCCCCCAAGACTGGTGATGATCAATTTAAAGAAGAAAGAAAAGCGAGAATCAATATGGTGGATCTTTGATCTCTGTGTAGTATAATGGTCCTCCTTGTGGGAAGTACTCTTTACTCCACTGCTTGGTTTCCACGAATAGCTTCCTTTTCTTTTCACGATCTCGTCCACGTGTGAAGCTATCGATCACCACATCTTTCCAAAATATTTGTACCTCCAGATACACACATTTATCTAAGAAGCGATCACACTCCTTGCATTCTGGCAAAGGTATGGGTAAATGTGCATCTTCCATTTATTTTATTTTTTCTCAGAGTCTGGCATTTTCTTTCATTACTTCAGTCATCTGAACTTCCTTTGCTTCTAGCTCTAACATAACACCTTTGAATTGGTTTCCCAATTCTTTGGCCTTTGCCTTGTTTATATTGTTGGCCATTTTGAATTTCATGGTCTCTTGATGATTCTTCTCTGCGTCAGTAAGGGCCATCTGATACTCCTCCGTAAATACAAAAAAGTCTTTTGTCCCAGGTTTTGTTTTGTTCTTCCTGCTTTCAGAAATACCTTCACCTTCATATTCTTTTAGTTGACGATCTAATTCTCTCTTCTTTTCTATCAAGAAGTATATTTCCATTTCTTTGTCTTCAAGATTCTAACGAAGATCCCTATTTTCCAACTGTACTTGATAAAAGCGTTCTTTAGGTACGTCGTGTTGCAGCTCAGTGGGTTAAGGGTACAAGGATATCTCTTTTTCAAAAGGAAACATAAGAATCTTAACTCTCTCTTTCAACCAGTCCACATAGGGATCAAAAGCTAACACCTTCTTTAACCCGAATAACTCTTTCCCTTTCCTACCAATTTGAGCCCAAGCAACCTCTACTCTTTTCAACAATTCAAGTTTTCCCCCTTTTTACAGCAAACGGGTTCAATTTCTTTAGTTGTGGGTGGACGTCTCATGGCATAGCCTAATTGGAGAAGAGCGAGTACTGGATTGTAATTGATGATCCCTTTTGTTCCTATGAGTGGAACATTAGAGAAACCTACACAGTTAGAGATCACCTCAGTACTATCAACCTTGAGTTTGTACCACTAAATATTAAAAGAGGTGAGCGTCATCATTTTGGGTGCCCAAGAACGAGGGTTCTCCTTGAATGGTATCTTTGTAGGTAATTTTGCCATGAACCATTTGTAAAGCATCATCGCACAACATACCACTACTCCTTTCTTCCCATACCTAGAGTGAATGGTATGGTAAGTGTCAGCTAGCAAGTTAGGTATTAGATTTTTATTCATGAAGACACACAAAGCAGCCATGTTTACTATCTCCTTAATCTCAGGGAAGAGCACAACCCCATAAAGGGTAGCAGCCAATAATGCATAATAAGCATCCCAATGTCCCTTGTTTGCCATCTCCTTCACCTTTCCTGCCATGAAATCTACTGGAAGACCACAAGTAACTTTATTACGTCTCCACTTTCCTTTAGCATCATTGAGGTTCAAATAAAAACCTTAAAAATAGCCTCATAGTCAGGTTCAACGGGGACCTGGATGAAGGGAATGTGATTAGTAATCCTGATGTGGAGAAGAAGAGAATACTCCTCAAGAGTAGGTGCCAACTGATAATCCTGAAAGGTGAAACAACGCAACTCTGGATCATAAAACTGTAGAAAAGTTTGAACATGCTTATCATCAACCCGAGCATCTAACAAAGATAGGAGATTCCCATATCTTTCACCAAAAAAACCCATTTGTTGACAGTTCATGAGATATTTGAGTTCTTCAAGAAAGGGCCAAACACTTGGACGAAACTGGTAGCTGAAGTTATCCCTCTTGGTCCTCATGACGATATTAGTGATGTTTTCCATTCTTAGAGGAAAAGAAAACTCTAGAAAATCCTAGAAATCATAATGCATATGCTGGTTAATCTTTTGTACAACATATATATATATATATATATATATATATATATATATATATATATATATATATATATATATATATATATATATATATATATATATATATATATATATATATATATATATATTGAAAAGTAAATATGCTATGATGCAACATGATAGGACCAGGGTTTCCAATATACTGGACATTGTTGTTCTGCTATATAGAGTCATATGTTCAAAGGTTCGAGACAGTCATAACCATCACCCAAATTACGATCTTGCGACCATAGAGATCGGGTAAGGAAGTCAGTTACGCGAGGGAAATGTGTTAGCACCCCCACACACCTGTAGTACTCTACGGTATCCACTCTTGTTGTTCTAATCAAAGGGTGTGTAAGAATCTATATCTAAGCTTAAGAGCTAAAAATATGCAAAGGGGGAATGCATGCAAAATAAAATAGAAAATAAGGTAGGGAAAATAAATGTTGTGCTCGTTCAGGCCCTACCCCAATGCCTACGTATCCCTTTTAAGGAATCAGAGCAACCGTAGTTTGACTTCAAAAGTTTGTTGGTTTGTATTTTTTAAATGAACAGTATTAATTTTGCCTTCTACCGCAACTCGAACTTTGGAGACTTACGCATCAGCACATAAGTGAATTAACATGTTCTTTTGAAAAGGGTTTTGAAAGAAAAGACCAAAGGCAAAATAGTTTGTGTTGGTTGGTGTTTTTACTACAGATAACATCTAGTTAATCTCAAGAGAGAGATATTAGCCATTTTTTCACTTATTTATGAAATATGTCTTTGAAATTTGAACCATACCAAAACTTAGAATGGAAAAGCAATAAGATCAAGAAGAAACTCGCTTATCATTTCCCAAGCTCAACAAAGATATGATTCCCATCGGTAATTTTTAAAGTGTTTTGAAGTTGCCAGGAAAAGAAATTTTGTTTTAAATGCAAGGATACAAAAGGGAAAATAAAAGTATAATGGGAGACTAACCTAAATATATACCTAATGTTATCATACAATGATTGATCTTATGGTTTGAGTTTTGAAGGGAAATCTCTACTCTATGTTGGCTTACATGGATATAAGTATAAGGTCTATTCAATTCACACTAGCAATAGGATGAATTAAAAACTTAAGGGGATCATATAAGAAAATGGGTCTACGATCACAACTTTATGAGTCTACCAGGTGTAGTGACTGTAAGTGCACAGTCTAATCACGTAGTTTTAAAAGATATCAAACCCACAAGGACTGATGGTCAAACTACTGTTATCTTAGGGTCATTGTGTAAAGCTAAGGCTAATTATAAAATTAGGGTGTTTGGGTTTAAACTGGAATTAACTAAAATCTAATAATTAATAACGGGACACCGATATGTAATTTGTCGACTTCAGGGATTCAATAAGTCATTGGAAATATTTTGAGCATTAAAACATTGTTTCAGTGGAAACTATTTATTTAAAAACATTTGTCTCACAATTTCGTTCTATCGATTCAGGCCATATTATTAAACTCAAATGAGAGCTCTCACTGTTTCATTTATAATTCAAAAGTATTTTTTGAAAACAAATAGAGTCCAATTAATTTTAAAGTGCTCTCGATGTCTTTAAAATTAATATTCAATTACCACTATCTGGTAAAAACCTCAAACTCTCGCTCTGTTGATTTTAACCTTAGTATGTCTTTTACTCTCGTGCAAAAACAATTTAATATCCAAATTGGAAATCAAAACCAGAAAAGAGTTTTTGTAAAATATTTATGCCAATTAATAACTGAATCCCTTCGGTTTAGGACTTCACATACCGGTATCGGAGAATTTAGCCAGACATATTTTATTGCGTAACAACATAAAATAAAAGCATAAATTCAATAACACAGGCATGGTAAAAATAAATAAATTATACTTAAAATTGGAACCTAAAATAAACATTGAAGAAATAATTGAGCAGTATGTATCCTCCACAAGGAAGCAGGATTAACTTCGGAATAAAATATTCTTGAAGAAATTAAAATAAACCTAAACGAATTCTGGAAGCTTAGAAGGAAAACTAAAGTTGCAGTATTCCTCCGATGTGAAGAAATACTGCTTTAGTGGTGAGGTTTTTCTATTTCTTACGGAAATTATAACAAAAACTGGAAAGTAAACGAAGATCATAAAACTGGAAAATATCAAGTAACAATGTTGCATTATGCAGGGAATAATAAAATTGGAGCAAGTATTGACGTTCCAAGTGTTGGTAACTGTCTTCATTTTATAGATTCCAAAATGTTGAGCAAAAGTAGCAACTATCCCCTTGATCCTCGTTCTTCAATCGTGGAGAAGAATTCGCCAGCCGTGCATTTCGTACGCTTCATGGAGATATTTCTATAACTGTTGTATGTGATGTAACGAACGTCATGCACTCTATGACATTGTGCATGTATATTGATTCTGTATCGGTCGAGAAAAGAAGCGTGCCAAGGGTCACACTTATGCAATTTGTGACGGACGACATGTGCCTGTGACAGGCGACATGCGCTTCTGATACAGAATGCTTGCGTTTTGCTGCTAAATGGCCATTTCTTCTTTATTTCTCCATTTCTCCATTGTGTTTATTCCTTTTATCATTTATGCTTTGCAGAAACTAAATACCTGAAATATGCTGCAAATACTACAAATAGAGACATAATGCGACATAATAATTGAAGAATCAGAAGCTTAATCTATGTAAATCGGGCGGAAAACGCTATAACTTTTCGTGTTATAAAACTCCCCTAAGCTTGAACCTTTGCTTGTCCGCAAGCAATATAGTCAGTATAAAAATCAATAAAGCATAAGTTAAATGCAAATATATGATGCAATTCGAATCGTAAGAGGTTGCCAATGTTTTTGCAGAAACATAAGCTCAACATAACATAAAAGATACAATAATAACACTAGACACCTCCCATTGGTCAGACCAATTCCAGTCATGCCATTATAGCTCAACCTAATTCTTTTCGCTAAATTTCACCCATTTTCATTCTAGTTAAATCACATTAAGCCCTTTATCTTTACACGCACATAGTAAAGTAGCCGGTTAGTGAATATGATCCTTTTAAGCATGAGGTTCTAGAACATATATATGGTAACCTCCTTTAATTCACCCAATTGCAAGTTTCAGGGGGATCAGACCGTAGTCTTCCCTACCAAGTTCAGTACCAGACACCTCTGGACCAACCGATAATGGGTTTCTATGTTATATTATGTAGGTTCTGCATCCATTGGATTAAGTGACCGGGTGAGGGTCGCCTAACTTAATTGCTGCATTCCCTATTTTCTAATAGTAGAGCATGTATCTTTTTAAATACTCAGGATCATACTGTTGTACCCCAAAATTTTCCCTCTCATTTCTCAAGAATTTTCTCACAAGATCTTTCATGGCTCAAGTTTGCAGCACTGATACATCAATTTAGATTTGGAATTGGCACAAGGGCAAAATGGTCAAAATGCACACTGAAAAGCCAAACTTTGACTTTTGGATCAAAATCAAGTTTCAAGAATCACATTTCATGAAGACATGTTAGAATGTGAAGTTGGTTCATCAAGAAAATCAAAAGTCAAAATTACTCTGGAAAAGTCAAAATTCTAAACACTTAGAAATTTTTCTAAGTATTAAGAAAGTATGATAAGTTCAGAACTTTTGGTCAGATTTTCATCATGATGCAAGATGATTTAGGAAGAACTTATGACACGAGATTTGTAGATCTTAATGAGATCTAAAACATTGCAAAACAAAACTCCTCCTAGAAATGATGGGATTTCAAGTTATAAATCCTTGAAGACACGTCCATGAAACTAAAACACTTAGTAAATTCTGAGCATTCCCAACTCAGAATTTGATTAGAAATTCTGGGCCAGTTTTCACGTATATACAATCAGAGTTTGCAAAATTATTCAAAGAGGGGTTAAAAAGAATGTTACAAGCTTTCTGAAAAGTCTGAGAACTCCTTCAGATCATGCTGGAGCAGGGAGATTCAAAGATCAGAAGTTGGACATTTGTTCTTAAATCTAAGTTATGTTTATGCTGAACTTATGATCCAGTTTCAAGCTATGTTGCATAATCTCATGTTGCAGGCCTTCTTGCTTGTTAAATCTTATCATAATTTAATGCTTACATCAACTATTGAGTCTGTATCCCAATGTCTAAGTTTATTTTGAGCCCATACTTTACTTTGTTTCTGAGTGTACTTCCCCACAAATCATGCCTACAAACTCAGATTAGGCATGTTTATAGCTGCTAACCACCCTACCTTGCCTTGAAACCATGCTTGTCTAAACTTGCTTCAAAAACAAGTCAACGATCCATAACACATGATGGCTGTACTCCTGACTTCTCCAAGCTTCTAAATCCTTTGCCTATAAATTAAACTTCATTTGCAAACTTAAGGAGGATTGGAAAAAACTCTAAAACCTTGCTAAAAATTCCCAAGACCTTGAAACTACAACACAAAACCCGCTAGTTTCTGATTTTTGCATCCAAACTCTAATTTTCCTTGTGCGTTTCTTGGTCAAATCATCCACACAGTTTCTGGTATACACGTAGAAGCTTTCCCAACTTCTGCTTTCAAACTGTAATATAGTCTTCACCACTCTCCATTTCAAAAAAATCAGAACTTTACATCTTGATTGCTCTAGAGCATTCCAACCAGCCGTAACTCAAGTTAAGGGTTGCTTTAGCTTTCTGAGAACTTGAGGAAGCTGACCAGAACATCACGGAAATCTGAACCATGCTCTAACAATTTTCAGCTGCAAGGTAAGTTTCTGCTGATTTTCATCTCATCACTTAGGCATTGCTAGGCTGGAAATTTCAAAGACACAATGTAGATATCATGGATTTGAATCTGTACATATTTAGAGATTTCATTCATATGGCCTAAGTAGAGAGAATTTCAGATCAGAACTTCTTGAGAAAGTTAGGGTTCAAAATTAGGATTAGAAAAATTCATGCTTGCTTCTGGTTTACAGTTTTGATGATTTGTATTTCTGAAACCATGATGAAATTTGCCATAACTTCTATGTTTGCATTTTCCATTTTTGTTGAGAAATGACTAAGTTGTAGATACTCTGGATGGCGTGAAGAAGAAGATGAAGTTCATCATCAGAACTTACTTTGTAATATATGTTTATGTTTTTACTTCTAATATCGGATGTACAGCCACCCCACTGGTAGAGAACGCACGCATAAGGCATTAGTGTTAAGGGTCCTGGGTTCTAGTCCCAGAAACACCTTTTACGTTTATTTCTTAACATTTTTACCTCATTATTTGTCAAACAATAATCCTGGACCAAAACTTCTAGATAAACCCCCTCCCAATTGTTTGTCAAAACAGTACTCCTGGACCAGAACTTCTAGATATTCTCATCCAACAACATTGTCATCTCACTTACCCATTAACAGAACTTCTAGCCTTCCAGTAACACTAGAACTTCTAGGTTTCCAACTGCATCAGAACTTCTAGGCTCTCTCAGCAATCAGAACTTCTAAGCTTTCCTTTGTTCACAGCAACCCCAGAACATTAGTGCGTCTGGATCCAGAACTTCTAGCTTTCCCCATTTTTGCTAACATTTTCTTTCTGATTTGCAGCACGCCTGAGTCAGAACTTCTTCTCTCTCTTATTTCTGTTCTTTCTGCAGCACGCTGACTCTAACTCATATTCTCTTATTATTTTTATCATCACTTTTATTCTCATTAATCAAAAACACTAAAAAATACTTTATATTCATATACTTTACTTTATTTCTTTTAAAACAAAAAGACTAAAAACATTTCCTTAAGCAAATTTATTTCTTCTCTTAACAAAAACAAAACAACTCTATTTTATATTGCAATTCTTGTACATTATTTCAATATGGTTGTAATAGGTAATTAGGACTTTAATTTCTCGCAACCCCCATTTGTAAATTTGTACACCCCATCCCCAAGTGATTGTAATAGTGTAGGATATTTACTTTCCGCAATTTATCGCTTTCATATAAATGCTAGTAATTAGGATTTGTATGGAAAGATAAAATCAATACTTAGAAAGCCCTAATTCAAGATAAATCAAGCATGAAATACAAACACTTACACACTTATGTCTCTAGGGTTAACTCCACTTGTTTCCTTATGAAAAAATGGTCATGTTATGCACGTGAGGCGTCTTAGCAAAAACAATCAAAAAAACAAGATCATAGTCCCTCGATGAAGTTTCAAATGTTGCCTTACAAATGATCTTAGTCCTTCAAGAGAAATGCTAAGATATCTCACAACATTTCTATCATGACTATACGATGACCCACGCCCGTCCCTTTACATCCAAATATAAGGTTTCTTACCAATCAATGGTGAGATAGAAACATCTAAAGGAGGAGGAAAAGAACAAAGACTTTTGAGTAGGTAGAAACGTTCTTAGTTGCTTGCTCATCTTTCAAAATAAACATGTTTTCAAACACACCAAACACATTCAAAACATGAAATATTTTCAAAAATTCAACACTTTGTATGCATTCTTATAGAGACGGGAATCATTACAAAGCTTGCCTAAACAAAGGAGCTTTTCAAAAATACTTTCAAACCCACCACCAACACATTTCAAATAAAGTAATTTCAAAAGTGATCTAGCAAGCAACTAAGAGCCCATAGATAACTATGGATGAAAAGGGTGCTAACACCTTCCCTTTTTAAAATCTACCCCCCGAACTCAAGAAAATAATCTCAAAGGTCTTTCATGTTCTTTTCACCCTTTCCTTTATTGGATAAAAGAAAAGTAGGTGGCGACTCTTGCTATCCGCAACAATTACGATAAAACACATAACACTCAAGTCAGTTCTCCCACCGTATTACAGAACTGGCGACTCTGCTGGGGAGAATTTAAAAGCGGGGTTACCTTAGGGCTAGATCACCTTTACTTGCTTTTCTTTGTTTGACTTGTTTGCTTTACATTTTGGTTCCTTGTTTGGGCTTGTTTTGATCCTCTACCCGGACCTGGGGCACTTTTTAGGTAAGTAGCAATAAGTTGTGGAAACTTTGTAGGGTATACCGACATGGTCTAAGCAATAGCTATGTTAGTGTGACACATTTGTTGGTACCGGTAGCCCTTGAGTAGTCAAGGAGAATATGGGGCCACTGTGTGGTGTCATAAAGCACTAACTGACTTTAGAACCTTTACTTGAACAACTTGACCATTAGGAAGTAGTGAGGTAGCAGGCTTTGGTGAAGTTCAAAGGTTGTTGACACTCGATACTACGCTCATTGAGATTGGACTTTCGGGATATTTTGGTCTCCAATAAAGAGGCTTGCGCTGAAGCAATGCCCAATGAAGAAAGATCAGTGATATTGAGATCCCCTAGAACCCGATTACTTTCTAGGACAGGTTGAGCCAACTAAACTTCAAGAAGGTACTTACCTATAAACTCCATGCAAGCCTAAACCTAAGGACTTGTCTGCTTTGCGTATATGATTATTTGTACATAACGACTTGCTTGCTTTGCATACTCGTACATAACATCATGACATCATACCATAGCATTTTCAACAACCATTTCAAGGATCTCAAGGGCCTATGATGCAGGGTCATGTTGAACCAGATGCCTATCAAATGGGGCAAAAGGATTCATTCTCTAATCAAACATCGTCAAAGACCAAAGCATGGTAACTTGAGTCAAGGGCTATGACCCACTTGACATGTTGAGCTTGATTCTCGTGGAAGGATATCCACCGATACAAAGTTTTCCAATCAAATCTATTGATCAAAATTCAACTTCTAACATCTTATTGTGTTTACCCTGTGAGATCCTTGAAAACATGCATCCACTTACCATGCATCATATCATAACAGGTTTTCCCCACGCGGGTTTCTTATCTTCCTACTGTTTATTTCAGTAGAGATTGCTCTAGAACAAACAATGAAGGATCTTCAAGCATAAAATGCTCAATTACAACAAATGTTCCTGGCTCTAGCTAAGGGGCAGGAAGATCTCAACACACTCTTCACCAAAGAGAGAAAGAAGAAGACTAATAAAAGGGTTGTCATCCTCAACGTGGGAAGAAGGTCCAAGGGGCATGCCCAACTAGCTCAAAAAGAAGATGCTTCTTTTGAAGAAGAAGACAGTCAAGAAGAGGAAGCTAGAAGAATTAGAGCTAACATAGCTACAGATGAAGAACACTATTCTGAGGAGTAGTATCCACTGACGGATGAAAAATACAAACAACTTGAAGACAGACTAAAAGCTGTGGAGATCCAAGCTATGTCTGGCTTGGACTTAGGAGACATGGGTTTGGTTTTTGGAGTGGTCATCCTGCCAAAGTTCAAAATCCCTACATTTGCCACATATGATGGGGTCTCTTGTCCTAAGATGCATCTGAAGTCTTATGTCCGTAAGATTCAACCATACACAATTAATCAGAAGCTCTGGATCCATTTCTTCCAAGAGATTTTAGTTGGGATGCAACTTGAGTGGTTCTATTAATTGGAGAGTTCCCATATTCACACTTGGGAAGACTTGGCTAATTCTTTCTACAAGAAGTTCCAATACAACGCTTATTTTTCACCAACTCGTGTGCAATTGCAGAATATGACCATGCATTCCAACGAGGGCTTCAAAGAATACGCCCAAAAGTGGAGAGACCTAGATGGCAGGGTGCAGCCACCCTTAACTGTCAGGGAGCTGATCGACATCTTTATGGGAACTTTGACGGGACCTTTCTTTAATCACCTAATTGGAAGCTCCTTAGCTGGGTTCATCGAGATAATACTGACTGGCGAAAGGGTCGAAGCTTGCATCAAAAGCGGAAAGATCCAAGGAGCTACACCCTTTAATACTCAGAAAAGGCCATACAATGGGAAGAAAGAGTCCTATGTTGTGTATGGTCAAAAGGGTATTACAAAGAACAATCACGACCAACATGTGGGGGTAGTTTTGATCTCCGGTCCTGCATCGCGGTGACAACAGCAAAGGGGAAATTAGTGAAGGCAAGATGAGCCCAAAAGACAGTTTACCAACATCAACATGTCGCTGTCTCAAGCACTGCAACACTTGTTGAAGATGAATCCGATTACGTTGATAGGACCTCATCTAAACCCTAAAACTTCTTCTCCTAACTATAATCCTGATGCAATATGAACATATCATTTCGGAAAATCGGGGCATGATACTAATTGTTGTACCCAAAAAATTTCCCTCTCATTTCTCAAAAGATCATCCTGGACTCTCAGGTTTGCTTCTATCAAGTTCCAAGTCTTGAATTACAACTTTTCAAGAAAATCACCCACAAGGGAAAAATGGTCAAAAGCACATTGAAAAGTCAAACTTGGACTTTTAGATCAAAAATCAAGTTTCAACAATTATATTTCATCAAGACATGAAATTGGTTCATCAAAAAATCAGAAGTCAGAAGTTACTTTGAAAAAAAATCAAATTTCTAAACATTTAGAAAATTTTCTAAGTGTCAAGAGAATATGATACTTCAGAACTTCTGAGCCAGCCTCCATGCAAGTATAGTCAGAAGTTGCAAACACGGTTCAGAATATGATGCTTCAATCAAAACATGTAGAAGCGATGCTCTTTGGTCAAAACATGATTCTTCAACATATGAAGGCTATGCTCAACGCTTCGGTCAGAACATCACCCTTCGAGTCTCATTCTGGTCTTCTGCGATCAGAACATCACCAAATCCCAAGACCTCGTTTAAAAAACCTGTTGCGCTGCTACAACACAGTACTCTAACCAGCAGCTAATCCAGTCCACACCTGCATTTTCCAAAATCCCATATTTGCACCAAATACAAAAAGCTGTGATCAAAAAGCAATGGAACAGTGTACCAAAAAATTTTACATCCCATTCTCCCCCCCCCCCCCAAACCACAACAAATTCACCTATAAATAAGTTGCTCCATCACACTTTCAAGGGGCTGGTTTTTTGAGAGAGAAAATTGTCAAAAGAGAGAATAGAAAATTGTGAAACCTTCATAAAAAATCCAGAATTCCCAAATAGAAAACAAAACCTCTGTTCTTCCCTTTGAATCAAAGAACTTGGCATTTTCTCTCCCGTTGCTCTTGCTGACTCCAAAACATTTGAAGGCAGCAGTTCAAGTTCTAAGCACACGCTCCAGATTCAAGGTAAGTCTTTCTGACTTTGCATCTTCTCATTCAGAACATCATTAAATATGTAAATATCACAATATTAATGTTATCCATATCATTGCATAAGTATGAAAACTGTGGATCAAAACTTCTTGATTAAGGCTAGGCTCAGAATTAGGATTAGAACTTCTATAAACTGCTGTGCTTTTATCCTCCTGATTTGCTGTTAAGGATTGAATAAATTGCTGATGTGCTGGTTAATATGATGAAAGAGTTGAAATGTAACACAGAACTTCTGTTTTTCATTCACCATTTTAACACACAGAATTTCTAGGATTTTCTCACTGTTTAAGCACGCAGAACTTCTGAGTTCTCTTTACCATTTTAACACACAAAACTTCTTATGCTCACTCACTATTTTAGCACAACATAGAACTTATGAGTTCTCCCTACACATTAAACACACTGAAGTTCTGATGCTTCCACTCGCTGTTTTAACACTCAGAATTTCTGATTTTCCATACGCTGACAACACACTGAATTTCTGATGTTCACTCACTATTTTAGCACAACACATAACTTCTGACTTTTGGCTCACTGTCTGAATACCACCCATAACCTCTGTTTCCTTGCCTTCTGACGTTTCTTGTAGGACCTCAGAGTGTACCAATCCAGAACTTCTGATTCCACTAACATTCCTTTCTGAGTCACCACGCGTCTGGCTTCAGAACTTCTGATCCTTGTTGTTTTGCTTGCAGCAGCACGCTTGTTTCTATCCTTCATTTATTTTCTTTTTATCATTTTCAATATTAACCCATTTTTTATTAATATAAAAAAGACATAAAAATATTTTCTTTTATGAATTAATTTATTTATTTTTTTTTAATTCATTAAGAAAAAAAAAACCATTTTCTAAACAAGTCCTTTTTCTCTCTTGCATTGTACATTTCAATATGGTTGTAATAGTTAAATAGGGTTTAAATTCTTGCAACCTCCCATTTGTAAATATGTACCCTTATCCCTAAAATATTGTAATAGCGTAGGATTTTTATATTTCCGCAATTTAACGCTTTTCCAAATATAAAATGCTAGTAATTAGGATGTGTATGGCAAGATATGAAATCAACGAATAGATCACCCTAATCAAGACTAAATGCATGCAATCAAACACACTTGCACACTAGCACCCTTAGGGTAATCCCACTTTGTTGCCTATCAGAAAACTAGTCATGTCCCTCGAACATGGGAGTTTTTAGCAAAAGACACTCGATAAAAGATCGTAGTCCCTCGATGACCCTTGATGTTGCCTTCGATAAACGATCTAGTCCCTCACACGGCATTGCAAAAACGTCCCGCGCACGTCCCTTCACATCTAACGATGGGGCTTCTTATCAAATCAATGGTAAGATAGAAACATCTAAAGGAAGAGGAAAAGAACATCTACGACCTTTTGAGTAGGTAGATTCGCTCCTAGTTGCTCGCTTGCTCACAACAAAAACATTTTTATACACCAACACATCTCTTTGAACTATTTTCAAAACCAAAACTTTGTACGCATTCTCATAGAGACGAGAATCATTACAAAGTCACATTTTCAAAATACTTTCAAAACCCACATCACAAAGCACATTTCAAAATAAAATCAAGTGATCTAGCAAGCAACTAAGAGCCCGTAGATAACTACGGATGAAAAGGGTGCTAACACCTTCCCTTTTCATAATATATCCCCCGAACACAAGAAAACATCTCTAAAGGTCTTTCTTGTGCTTTTTCACCTTTCCATATTCGATAAAATAAAATTCGATGGCGACTCTTGCTATCCGCAACATTTGCGATCAAACGAAAAACAAAAAGTCAGTTCTTCCAACGTATCACAGAATTGGCGACTCTGCTGGGGATTCTATAAGTGGGGTTACCTTAGGGTTAGATCACATTTACTTGATTTTTTTTGTTTGTTTGACTTGTTCGCTTTACATTTAAGGGTTTTCTGCTTGGGTATTGTTAAAGATCCTACACCCGAATCTAGGGGACACTTATTAGGTAAACAACAAAAAGATCGTGGAGACTGTACGGCATAGACCGATATGGTTTAAGCGATGGCTGTGCTGGTGTGACACTTTGGTTGGTACCGGTATCCTTCGTGTGGAAACGAAGAGAATACGGGGGCACCGCGTGGTGTCGTGAAGCACTAACGGGCCTTAGAACCTTAGTTGAACAAACATGGCCATTAGAAAGTAGTGAGATAGACGGCCTCCGTATAAAGCTGAGGATTGGTTGATACTCGATGCTACGCTCATTGAGATCAGACTTTCGGGATATTTTGGCTGCAAGAAAAGATTGCTTGAGCTGAAACAATGCCTGATAGAGGATGATCAGTGATATTGAGAATCCTTAGAACCCAGTTACTTTTCCAAGACAGGTTTGAAACCAACTAAACTTTAAGAGGGTACTTACCTTTAACCTCATGTAAGCCTTTGAACCTAAGGACTATTGTGTGTTTGGCTTGTGTGTGATTTACTTTGTTTGAACATAACATCATGCATCATAACATAGCATCCATTCTTATTACACTAACCATTTCAAGGACCAAGGGATTTTATCTTTGTTCTATTTTGAAGATCATGGCCTCCGCTCGTAGAAACACTATTCAAACCAGCTTTATGAGAACACCTCCCCAACTCAAAGAACTAATATCAAGGGTTCCTGAAACTTCTGCGTTCACCAAGTGACATGGTCGACTTCTCAACCTGGTTACTTCAAGCTTTGATGAGAAGATGATGGGTGTACTCTTTCAGTTCTTTGATCCCGAGCACCATTGCTTCACCTTTCCAGACTATCAGTTGGTGCCTACCATGGAAGAGTTCTCTCAGTTATTGAATATACCCATTCTTGACCAGGTACCTTTCACAGGTTTAGAAGAAGTTCCGAAGCCAGAAGTCATCGCCTCATCTTTGCATCTAAAACGGGCCGACGTGGTATCCAATTGGGAAACAAGAAGCAGAGTCAAGGGTTTTCTAGCCAAGTTCCTAATAGACAGGGCCCATCTGTTTTGGGATGATTTGGATTTTCAGGCCTTTGAGGAGGTCTTGGCCCTTCTAATCTATGGGTTAGTACTATTCCCTAATCCGGACTTACTCATAGATGTGAATGCTATCAAGGTTTTCCGCTCTCGCAACCCTGTGCCTACCTTGCTCGGAGATATCTTACACGCTCTCCATACTCGTACCATGAAGAGAAGAGGGGTCCTTATGTGCTGCATGCCATTACTGTCGAGGTGGTTTATTTCTCACCTCCCTAAGTTAGTGCTGAAGAATGAAGAAGGTTTGGGTTGGTCGCAAAGGATAATGTCATTTTCTCACGCGGATATTCTCTGGTATTCTTGATTGATGGTAGATGTTTCCATTATTGACCGTTGCGGGGAGTTCCCTAACGTCCCACTACTTGGCATTAGGGGAGGCATAACTTACAATCCTTGTTTGGCTCTGCGACAATTTGGTAATGCCCGAAAGGATGGTCCTCATGAGTTACTTATCTGGGGAATTATATTTAACTATGAGGGGTATATTCAAGGGTATCGCCATAGGTTCATACAAGCTTGGGGAATGATAAACAGATCTGACGCCAAGACTTTGGGGCTGAAGAATTCCATTCCTATGGAACCTTATCTCCAATGGGTACGAGCTCGCGCTCAGAAACTTATGATGCCCTACATAGCCATCTTACCAGTGATTGTGGAGCCCATTACTGAAGGGGATATTCCCTACACAGTTCTCCATCCATATATGCCCACTGATCTTGAAGAACTACAGAGGTCTTGGATCCAGTTGAAGAAGGAACAGGATACTTATAGGGACCAGTTCTGTGCCCAGGAGAAGAAGGTTTTAGAGCTCACAAAGCAGCTTCATGAGGAAAGAAGCCTTAATGCCTATCTCGGCACGAAGAGGAAGCATCCATGGGAACTTGATTTTTTTTAGTTTTTAGAGTTTTTAATTATAACGCCTAAGAGGCAATTGTACCTTGAATTCTACTAATAAAATCTTTGTTTCATTTTGGTTTGCAAATTTAAATTTCCCAAAGTCCTTGGAATCATTGCATACGCATCCCATCTATATCATTGCATAAACAAGTACCATTACAGGTTTCTCATCTTCTTCACTGTTTATTTTAGCAAAGATGTCTTATGAATAAAGCATAAAAGCTCTTCAGGCACAAAATGCCCAATTTCAATAGATGTTCATAACTCTGGCGAAAGGGCAGGAAGATCTGAAGGCCCTCATCCTGAAAGAGAAGAAGAAGAAGAAGAAGAAGAAGAAGAAACCCGCTGGTATCCTTAATATGGGCAGAAGATTCGGGGGGCCGCTAAAGCAATCAGTCGATCTGACCTCCTCATCTAAAGAAGGGGAGAATCAAGAGAGACCGACAAGAGAAGAGGACCCCAGTCCTGAAGCTTTTGAAAATGATATAGACTACAATGATGAGAAATATCCTCCCATTGAGGATAGATACAAGAAGTTAGAGGATCGGCTGAGCACCGTGGAAGTCCAGAGAATACCTGGGTTGAACTTCAAAGAACTGGGATTGGTGTCGGGAGTGGTCATCCCACAAAAGTTTAAAGCTCCGGTTTTCGCAAAATATGATGGGGTGTCTTGCCCAAAGCTTCATCTCCGTTCCTACGTAAGGAAGATCTAGCCCCACACCGCTGATAGAAACTTATGGGTTCACTTATTTCAAGACAGCCTGTCAGGGACTCAGCTCAAATGGTTCTACCAATTGGAGGGAACCAATGTCCGAAACTGGGAGGAATTGGCTGCTGCTTTTTACAAGCAGTATCAATACAATGCCGACCTGGCCCCTAATCGTACTCAACTCTAGAGTACGTCCATGGGTGCAGGTGAAGGCTTTAAGAACTATGCGCAGAAGTGGAGAGATTTAGCTGGGAGAGTACAACCCCCTTTGTCTGATAGGGAGTTGGTCGACTGGTTTTACGGAGCTGATATTAACTGGAGAAAGGGTAGAAGCTGGAATTCGGAGCGGAAAATTACAGAAAGACACCTCTTTGAGTTCAGTAAAAAGACCCTTCACCGGTAAGAAGGAGGCCAGTGCCGTTTATAGTCCGAGAGGTCAGAGCAAAACGGAATACCGTACAACGGTAAGTGTTGTAATGATACCTATACCCGCGGCTGCCCCACAACGCAACAATCAGCAAATGGTAGAAAGACCACAAAGGCAGTTTACCCGGATTAACATGACATTGAAAAATTTTCTACCCCATATGCTGAGATCCATCTTGATAAATTTTAAAGAGGCTCCCAAGAATCCTAATACCTCATCTCCTCGGTACAATCCTAACGCTTGGTGTGCCTACCATTCTGAGAGTCCTGGTCACGATAGAAATGACTGCTGGGCTCTAAGAAATAAAGTACAAGATCTGCTTGAAGCTAAGGAGATTGATTTTGACGCTCTGGAGAAGCCCAATGTCATAACTGCTCCCTTGCCTAGGCACAACCGTGGAGTTAACACCATTGATTCTGATCTGTTTGTGACCTCAGTTAATGAAGTTTCTACTCCCTTTATGACTGTTAAGAAGAATTTGTTGTTGGCCGATTTATTTCGGGTTATAGTGAAGGTTGCCACATGTGTTCATGTTTGTCTTCTGGTTTCTATCTGCTAAAGACAGGTGTCCAGTGCCTGATGGATAGCAGAGAAATTTTGTTCGAGAAAATTTTGACTCCTGATGTTCCGTTCGAAGATGTTGCTATTATAACCATTTTTGTCAATCCTTCCAAGGCCTCCTTGAGAAGACTTGTTAGGATTAAACCTGCTCCAAGAGTTTCTCCGTTAATAACCATCTGTCCTGGTCCTGTCCCGTACACCTCGGACAAAGCTGTCCCTTGGCATTATGGCGCCGATATCTACTATCATGGCGTTAAACAAGACATGAAGAATGAAGAGGTTGATCCCAATGTTAGTAACATTGTCGGGACCAGTAGGATTACTAGAAGTGGAAGGGTTTTTTCTCCTAAGATCTCCCCAAAGACTGTCACTAAGCCTGTTGTTATTTCATCTACTGTTCCTACCAGTACTTCCGTCGCTACTCCTGTTCTTACTCCAATTATTACTTCTGTCGTAGAGTCATATGGGACTCGAGGCAAAGAAGCTATAGGTGAGCCTTCCCGGACGGAGGCACCTAGAAAGATTGTCGTGGAAACCTCTAAGCATGAGATAGAGGAAATTTTAAAAATAATTTTAAAAAGCGACTACAATGTGGTCGAGCAGTTGGGGCAGACCCCCTCGAAGATATCAATGTTGTCTTTGCTGTTATGTTCTGAGGCCCATGCGAAGGCTTTGATTGCATTCCTCAAAACCGCGCATGTGCCGTAAGAAACCTCAGTCGATCAATTCAAATACTGTGTAGCCAGTTTGACTGCCGACAATGGGCTGGGTTTTTCGGATGCTGACTTAACTCCGAAAGGGAGAAAACACAATGATGCTCTGCATGTCTCGATCGAATGCGGGGGAACTACCATGGCTCATGTGCTAGTCGATACTGGGTCTTCCCTGAATGTGCTGCCTAAGAAGGCTCTTGATCGTTTGAATTGTGAAGGCTTGACCCTAAAACCCAGTAACATTGTGGTAAGGGATTTTGACGGGTCGAAGAGAAAGGTGCATGAGGAGGTGGACATCCCTGTCAAGATAGGCTCTCAAACTTTTAAGTCCACCTTTTACGTGATGGACATCAGGCCATCGTATCTTTTTTGTTGGGTCGTCCATGGCTCCATGAAGTTGGGGCTGTTACTTCTACACTACACCAAATGTTGAAGTATCTGGTGAAAGGGAAGATAGTCACTGTGCATGGTGAAGAGGAGTATATGGTGAGCCACTTGAACTTCTTCAGGTATGTGGAAATGGACGGGGAATTCATAGAGACCCCTTGTCAAAACTTTGAAGAGGTTCCCCAAATTTTGGCGTCGACCGAGACTACCACCAGTACCAAACCTCCTTTGAAGATGGATTCTCTCATGGATGCCAGAACAGTGGTTGAGGAAGGTGGGTATACTAATTGGGGACGACTCCTTGATTTTACTCACAAAACTGACAAATTTGGTTTGGGCTTTACTTCAGGGGGCTCAAAGGGTTGTTCGACGCGCTCGGGCTGGAGGACCTCCCCTACGCATCAGTAATTGTGGGGTCAAAGCTATTGAAGACATTGAGGAAGACCTTGACATTGACGGGTGGATATACCCAACTACCAACGGTGGACCGAATAAGTGGACAGCTAGAGATTTTATTCCAGTTTCTTTTATTCTGCAGTAATTGTCTTACTTATGTTCTGAATTTGTAATGAACAATTTTTAAAACTTTTTGGCCTTGTGTCTTACCCGAGGCACAATGTTTCTATCTGTGAGGGTTATTATATGTCATTTCATATATCATCAATGAAGCATTGGACGTTCTTTGCATACAAATTTTACGCTCTCTATTTTTTTTCTTTTCTGTTTTTACATTATCAATTCAACTATGCTCTTACACACACGCACATATCAAACTGCAGATCCATATCCACTCTAGATCCCATTGATAACAATCCTGCTAATACCAGCTATAATTTCGAGAATCTGATCAACCGAGCCGAGAATGAAGGGGAGAATGATTGTGAGGTGCCTGGGGAACTATCTAGACTATTACAACAAGAAGAGAGGGCTATACAGCCTCACGAAGAGCCAGTTGAGACAATAAACTTGGGCACAGAGGTGGACAGAAAAGAAGTCAATATCAGTGCAAATCTGGAAGCTAATATCAAACAACGGTTGATACAGATGTTGCACGACTACTTTGAGATTTTTTCCTGGTCATATGAAGACATTCCTGGGTTAGACACTGACATCGTGGTACACTGTCTGCTAACTAAAGAGGATTGTCCTCCGGTTAAACAGAAGGTCTGCCGTATGCACCCTGAAATGTCAGAGAAGATAAAGGCAGAGGTCATGAAGCAGCTCAACGCAGGTTTCTTAGCTGTCACCTCCTATCCGCAGTGGGTTGCTAATGTTGTTTCGGTACCTAAGAAGGAAGGCAAGGTACGAATGTGTGTGGATTACAGAGATCTGGATAGGACAAGCCCCAAGGGTGACTTCCCGCTTCCCCATATTGATGTTCTGGTTGACAACATCGCGCATCATAAAATCTTCTCCTTCATGGATGGTTTCTCTAGCTACAACTAGATCAAGATGGCTCCTAAAGACATGGAGAAGACGACCTTCTTCACACAGTGGGCACCTTCTGTTAAAAGGTGATGCCTTTTGGGTTGAAGAATGCTGGGGCAACCTATCAGCGAGCCATGGTCGCTTTGTTGCATGATATGATTCACCATGAGATCGAGGTTTATGTTGATGAAATCATAGCCAGATCTCAAACTGAAGAGGAACATCTCGATCATCTACAAAAGTTGTTCGACAGGTTGAAGACATACAAGTTGAGGTTGAATCCGAACAAGTGCACCTTCGGGGTAAGGTCTGGTAAGCTTCTGGTTTCATCGTTAGTGAAAAAGGTATTCAGGTAGACCCCGCAAAGGTAAAGGCCATACAAGAGATGCCAACTCCCCGTACCGAGAAGGAAGTTAGAGGTTTCTTGGGATGCTTGACTTATATCGCCAGGTTCATTTGACATCTGACTTCTACTTGTAAGCCCATCTTCAAGCTTCTGAAGAAAGATCAAGTGGTAAAGTGGAAAGATGAATGCCAGACTGCTTTCAAAAGGATCAAAGAATATCTTCAAGAACCGCCAATTCTGATGCCTCCGGTTGAAGGAAGACCTTTGATATTATACTTAACAGTGCTAAACAATTCAATGAGGTATGTTCTGGGGCAACATGATGAGTCTGGTCGAAAAGAGCACATAATATACTACCTTAGAAAAAAGTTTACCGACTGTGAGACAAGATACTCATTGCTCGAGAAAACTTGCTGCGCTTTGGCATGGGTTGCTCGCTGGGTGAGACAGTATATGTTGACCCACACTACTTTGTTGATATCTAAGATGGATCCAATCAAATACATCTTCGAGAAGCCCGCACTCTCGAGAAGAATAGCGAGATGGCAAATGATCTTAACTGAATACGATATATAATATAAAACCCAGAAAGAAATCAAGGGGAGTGTATTGGCTGATCATTTGGCTCATCAGGCCGTGGATGACTACCAGTCCATGAATTTTGAGTTCCCGGATGAGAACATTATGCTGGTGACTGACTACGAAGAACCGAGACCGGATGAAGGACCTGAGAAAGGATCCCAATGGACTTTGGTTTTTGATGAAGCTTCGAATGCACTCGGTAATGGCATTGGCGCTGTAACCATATCCCCTGAGGGCTGTCACACTCCCTTCACTGCCCGATCATGTTTCAACTACACTAACAACATGGCGGAGTATGAAGCCTGCATCATGGGTCTCAAAGCCGCTATTGACCTTAGAATTAAGTTCCTAAATGTCTTCGGGGATTCAACCTTGGTGATAAGTCAGATCAAAGGCGAATGGGATACGAAGCATCCGAATCTCATCCCATACAAAGAGCACGTACTGACATTGCTCCCACACTTTGAGGAAGTAACTTTTGAACATTTCCCACGAGAGGAGAATCAATTAGCGGACACACTAGCTACCATGTCTTCTATGTTCAAAGTTAGGTGGGACAATGAAGCTCCCCGAATCACCATTGAAAGGTTGGATGAACCAGCGCACTGCTGTGAGATTGATACTAAAGAGGTGGAAGACAAACCTTGGTTTCATGAGGTAAAGAATTATCTCGAGACTCAAGAGTATCCCGAGGGGGCATCTGTCAATGATAAGAATTTATGATAAGGTTCGCTGTGAAATTCTTCCTCAGTAATGGAATCCTCTACAAGCGCAACCATGACTCTACCTTACTACGGTGTGTAGACAAGAGCGAAGCAGAGAGAATCATGACAGATCTACATGAAGGTACCTTAGGAACCCATTCCAGTTGACATACCATGGCTAAGAAGATCCTACGGGCAGGATACTATTAGTCCACTATGGAAGCAAATTGTTATCAGCACTCCCGAACTTGTCATAAATGCTAAATTTATGTTGATAAGGTGCATGTGCCTCCGGTTCCTTTGAATGTCTTGACAGCTCCGTGGCCCTTTGCAATGTAGGGCATTGACATGATCGAAGAAATCAGGCCCATATCCTCCAATGGGCATCGCTTTATCCTAGTGGCCATCGATTACTTCACGAAATGGGTTGAGGCAGCCTCCTTTGCTACTGTTACCAACAATGTTGTGGTGCGGTTTATCAAACATAACCTGATCTGTCGGTATGGCGTTCCAGAGAGAATTATCACTGATAATGGCACGAATCTCAATAACATGATGATCACCGAACTCTGCAAGCAGTTCAATATACAGCATCATAACTCTTCTCCCTACCGGCTGAAGATGAATGGCGTTGTTGAAGCGGCTAACAAGAACATCAAGAAGATTATACAGAAGATGACGGTGACATACAAAGACTGGCATGAGATGCTACCATTCGCTCTGCATGAGTATCGTACCTCAGCACAGACATCGACAGGGGTAACACCCTACTCTCTGGTATATGGCATGAAGGCAGTCCTACGCATTGAGGTTCAGATTCCTTCCCTAAGGATTATGAAGGAAGCAGGTCTGAATGAAGATGATTGGATCCAAACTCGACTTGATCAACTGAATCTGATTGATGAGAAGAGACTTACTACTGTCTGTCATGGTCAAACGTATCAAAAACATATGATCAAGACTTTCAACAAGAAGGTCAGACGCCAAGAGTATCAAGTCAGGGATCTAGTGATCAAGCGCATCATACTTCCGCAAGGTGACCCCAGGGGAAAATGGACTCCCACATATGAAGGGCCATTTGTGATTAAAAACATTTTCTCGGGTGGAGCCATGATTCTGACCACCATGGACAGTGACGACCTTCCTCACCCTGTCAATGCGGACATAGTGAAAAGATACTACGCATGATAAAAGACCCGCTAGGTCGACTGGCCTAGGCAAAAATAAGGGCTTCCCGACGAACCAAAAGGGTTCGGGCAAAAATAAGGGATGAAAATGAAAAAAATATGTACACCCGACAAGTCGAAAACCTGAAAAGGCGACTTGGGAAAAAAAGGGTATCCGGTGGACTGAAAACCCGAAAGGGCGGTCCAGGAAAAAGTTATGGATGAAAAGCGTATCACTATGTCCCATTGGATCACCCTGCCATCTGACCGCAGTATCGATTGTCAAGCTCAAACAACATCGATCAACCTAATCAGCTTAGGACAAGAAGCAAAGTGATGAGACGCTCGAAGACAGCAGCGATAGCAGAATTGGAACCCAATGGGATTATTGTACATAGCTGTTTTCTTTTTACACAATATTGTATAACTTCTATTTTTACGGCGGTGTTCTCTTACTAGAACGTCATCCTCCTTGTACAAAAATGCCTATTATAGGCCAACTTCAAAAAATCAATACAAAATCATTTTCATAAGAAACTTTGAGTTTTTCTTTTTCTATTTTGTTTTGCAAGAACGTCCGTTGATTTATTTTTGACATATGCATTTAAATACGATCGCTGCTCATAAATATTTACATAAGGAAACAAAAGACAATTACTCGTAATTCCAGAAATAAGGGCAAACCCATAGTTACTCTATCCAGCAGGTACCAGGGCAGAAACGGCTTTGGAGCACAGTCATCAATACATGCGACCTTGTAACATTTGTATTCCCCATAGAGTAAAGGTAATCAAAGCATTGATATCAGTTTTCTCAAAATGGGAAGTAATATCTGTAGCCAGGGTCGTCCAGAAACCTGACATCTATATCCCCCATCCGAATTGCATGATCGCGAGCGGATCATCATAAATTATTATCTCCCCAAGCAGAGTTTGTTTCTCTAGCTCAATCCCCAACAGAGCTTAACAAGAGTCATTCCCCCACAGAGCTATTCTCGAACAAAGTCTCTCCCTAGCAGAATGTTCACAAACAACAAAGAGCAAATCTCCGGCACAGTCATTTCCGTTCACCATCTCCAACGGAAGTAGAAGAACCACGGTTCTCTACAACAGTCAGAAATGCTATATTCTCCAGCAGCTATCAGGGATTTATTTTCCTAGACTCCAATATGTCACAAATAACATCTCATGTTCATACATCATGACATGCACACACATATCTCATACAGCATAATCTCATTTATTCTGAGAACATCATCTCACAATGCATTTCATGCATCACATATGATTAACTCTATTGTCTTTTCAGGAAAGACAATTATCACCAACAATTCCAGCAATTATACATATCATATCTGCAGACAGCTAATGAATAAATCAATTCCCGAAACTAAGTGGGTCAACTAATCTACATGATCAAGCAAATTAACCCTACTACCCAAGTTCCTTCTCATAGCCATACTATCTAGGCTTTCATCTCGAAGTAACCCTACTACCCAGGTTCCTTCTCATAGCCCTACTATCCAGGCTTTCATTTTGAAGTAACCCTACTACCCAGGTTCCTTCACATAGCCCTACTATCCAAGCTTTCATTTTGAAGTAACCCTACTACCGAGGTTCCTTCTCATAGCCCTACTATCCAGGCTTTCATCTCGAAGTAACCCTACTACCCAGGTTCCTTCTCATAGCCCTACTATCCAGGCTTTCATCTCGAAGTAACCCTACTACCCAGGTTCCTTCCCATAAGCCCTACTGTGATACAGTGGAAGAACTGACTGTTAATACTGGTTTGCGTTTTGTGTTTTGTGTTTGCAAAATGTCGCGGTAAGCAAGAGTCACCACTGACTTTTATTTCATCCAACCGGAAAGGAAAAAAGTACAGAAAAAAAATCCCTTTTCAAGATATTCTGAGTACGGGGGGTAGATTATAGAAAGGGAAGGTGTTAGCACCCTTTATATCCATGGTTTTCCATGGGCTCTTAGATACTTGCTCATCTTTTTAAAATTGCTTGTGTATGTGCTTTGTTTTGAAAATGTTTTACTTCGTGATAACCCTTGTATCAGTCCTCAAAGGTGTGACGAAGTTGTTTTGAAAATTGTTTTGAAATGTGTAAGTGTGAAAAGTTTTGTTTTGAGCAAGTACCTACTAGCATCTACCTACTCAAAAAAAGATTGTTTCTATTCTCATTTCCTTTAGACAGCATTATCCCACTATTGAGAAATAGGTAGCACCGTCATTGGAGTTGTAAGGGTCAATTCGAAAGGGACGTACGACCATTAAAGCAACGTTAGGACGTCTTAGTAATAACCCTAGAGCCTTAAGATCATATTCGAGGCAACATTTCTGAGGCAACATTTCTGAGGCAACATTTCCGAGGCAACATTTGATCTTTGTTACACTGGAGGGCAACCACTAAGATAGCCTATGCTTAATGATCGTTTACCGAAGGCAACCGAAGTATGATTATACCCTAAGAGTGATATGTACGAGTGATCTGTTTTCAGTTATTTGTATTTGCACATTAGGCTTTCCTAACTGGATTAATTTGTCATGCATTCTTGTCATACAATTCCATTAGCATATATCTAAACAATCAAAACAGTCAAATATTTGCGAGAACTAAAATGCGAGAAAGTAAATCTATGCTATTACAAGGCTTCGGGGAGAGGGATTAATTACATAGCCAAAAACCCGGAAAAAAGCGATAAATAAAAAACCTAGATTAAACTATTACAAACCATGAGCATTTACAGAAATATGGGTAAAAATAATAATACGCGCGCGATGAAGCGAATACGGAGCAACTAGGGTTTTGACCCTTGCCTAAAACTAATTGCGATTAATTAAAGAAAATGTTTTTGTTTTGTTTTGTTATTTTAAGAAACTAAAGAAATTATTACATTTAAAAAGAAAATCCTAATCCTAATTAATTTTAATTTTAAGAAAAAAAATGAATTAATTTAATCTACAACCTATTTTTGTATTTTTATTTATTTGAGAAAAAGAGAAAAATAAAATTAAAAGTTAACCTAATTTCTATTTTATTTTATTTTTGAAAACAAATTATAATTTTCCTAATTTAAACTAAATTAAATTAATTTGATAAAATAAAAACTAATCCTAATTTTTGATGAATTATTGATTTTATGGTTTTTTGTGAAAAAAATAATTAATTTTCCAATTAAATAAATAAAGGAAAATAAAGAATAAAAAAAGTAAAGAAAAAGAAATAAAGAAAAGTTAGTAAATGGGCCTGGTGGTGTTTGCTGAAAAAGGGGGGTTGGAGTTGAATTTCTGGGCCCAAATGGTTAAGGCCTGCTTGACCTCATTTAATCCAGTGCGCACGTTGACTGGGGGCGCATGGTGGACCTTCAATGGAAAGGTGTTAGATCCTGGCTAGCTGATGGATCTGATGATTGGATCTTGATGTCTCATGATGGACTCCAGAGGGTGTGACGCACTTGATCTTATAGAGAATATCAGGAAAATGTAAAAGTACCACGCCTGGGGTCGAACCCAGGACGTGTACCTTATATATCCTCCCTTTTGCCAACTGCACTGAAACGTTAGTCATAATATTAATGAAATAAATAAAACATGAATGAAAACAGGGTGCTAGATCCAGATCAGCAAATAATTGCACGCGTCAGCAAGCATGGGCCAATCAAATGGGGTGATAGAAAGTCATCATTCAGTCCAACCAATGGAATTATGAGAAACAGCTACACTAGCTGTTGACCAGAGACTGGTTAGTCCAACCACTGAAGTCGGTGGTTTCCACCATCTTCTCTGGTGGGCCACCTGAAAATATTAGTCAAACGGAAAAACAAATGATGCCAATTGCCTTAAAAAGATCCCCTGATCATGATTTTGGCCTTTAAATTAACTAATTACCTACACATCGCTGGATTCAAACTTGGAACCCTAACCGCTGTCAACAATGGCATAACGTGATCCTGGGCATTAGCTTCGCATGTGATACATTCAAACACACATAAACATCAGTAGAAACAAATGTGTATGATCAATATGGATTTATATCAAGTATTGCGCGAGTTTGAAGTCAAAGAAGTTTTACCAATGGTGATACACGAATATCCTGATTCGAGGATGCTATAGGCTTTGCAAATGGTCTGGTTTCGCTCCTTGGAATCTCAACAAGATAATGGGGCGATTGGAATCAAAGAAAAGAGATTAACCAATGTGTTTGAAGATTGCACACTTCTTTCAAATTTTTTGAATATTCTTTCTCCTTTTTGGCCGGTTGCGTGTGTCCTTCTCTCTTTCTTTAGGGTTTGAAACCTTTATTTATATGTGAGGCCTGCAATAGGTTAACATTCTTGGAGCAAATCCAAAGAGATATGGAATTTTCAATTTTGCTTCAAATCTCTTTATTTTCAAATATTTCCTTCCCTTTCATAGCATGGCACGATTTCCTTGTCTATTTCCAGTATATTTGATCCATTATTCAATGCAAAAATCAAATCAAATTAAATCCATATTATTTATCTAATTTAATTTTGATTTTTCTAATGGTTGAAACCAAAATAAATCAAATAAATAAGACAACAATGCATGGATGTTCTTATGGGTCGTGGACTATGTTATCATTAAAGTGCAAGCATAAAGAGTTGGGCCCATTTAGCAAAAAATGCAAATTTGAGCACATTTGACTTTTGGCAATTTTGCAAAAAAGGTCAAGTTGGCCAATGCATAACTCTCTAAATTTTGACCCTAGAGAGGTGTTCTTGGACTTTTTAGAAAGCTTAGGATGTCCTCTAAGCAACCCTTTTAATCTCATCTAAATTGAGTCTTCCATGTTCATGTATGAAGAGTTGATCCAAAAGGTGTTTTTGTTGACTTTTCAAAATGACCTATAATGTCCAAATTCATATCTTTTTGTGAATGCATATTTTGAACTTGGGAGATGAATATGAATTGTATGGAATTGCATCCTATTAAAAATGAGCTTTGGATGGGTCCTTTATGATAAAGTATGAGAAAGTTATGCTTGGTCAAAGTTGAGTTGACTTTTCCTACAAGACCTTAATTTAGCAACTTTTGGGTTTTGATGAATTGTGAGCAATCCTTGGTGAACCATGATCAACCCTTGATCAAATGATGAATGATATCTCAAAATGAGTATGTTGACCAAAAATATTGAAGTTTGACTGTATGTGGGTCACAATTGACTTTTGACCTAGCACAGTCGATTTTCAGGCCTTTAAGCAATTGACTGAGCAAACTTCCTCTGCAAGGCTTGAAATTTGACATGGATGATCTTGAGAACATATTAGGACAATGGTGAGAATTTGGGATCCTTTAGTCCCAAGCATCTTGATGAAAAATGAAACCCTAATTTGAGGTAGACTGCCTTAGGAGAGAGTTTGTCTGGTCAACTCTTGGACTTCCTTGAGCAGTTTGGGGACTTCACTTACCATGTTTTGAGAAATATGGGAGGGCATATTTTGGGGTACAACAGCTTTCCATTTTCAATCTTTTTAAACCTGAGGATGTAAATTGGCTTGTCTGCCTTTCGTGATTTGGAGGTAGAAGATGATTGAACACTAGAGTGCCCGGAAATTTGCACTCGCATGAAGTGGAACTTGATTTGTGATATCGAGAATGGGCTTATAGATGGCATTTGGAGGTTGAGGATTGAAGGAGATGGGCTTAAATATGCCATCCGAAGATGTGTCGATCGCATAAGATGTTCCTTTGCGAGAACCCGTATACTTGTTGTTGAGGAGGACTCCACTGGGGAACGATGGTCTCTGTCTTGAGGGAAATAGAGTTTTAGGAGCTTCAGTTGTCCGTTACTCTACTGGGGAATAATTCTGATTTGGGAAGCGGAAATGAACTGTGTGTTTGGTCGGGGTATATACTGCACCGCGACCTACTAGGGAAATGTAAAATCAATTGTGTTTGATTGGGTCCCAGTCTTACAGTGTTGTGGACTGTTGTCTAGGGATAGGAGAGGAAGAACCCGGATAGTAAGGTTACGAGAAGGAACTTGGGTAGTAGGGTTACTTCGAGATGAAATCCTGGATAGTAGGGCTGTGAGAAGGAACATGGGTAGTACGGTTACTTTGAGATGAAAGCCTGGATAGTAGGGCTGTGAGAAGGAACCTGGATAGTAGGGTTACTTCGAGATGAATGCCTGGATAGTAGGGCTGTGAGAAGGAACCTAGATAGTAGGGTTGCTTCGAGATGAAAGCCTGGATAGTAGGGTTACTTCGAGATGAAAGCCTAGATAGTAGGACTGTGAGAAGGAACCTGGACAGTAGGGTTACTTCGATATAAAATCCGGGATAGTAAGGCTGTGAGAAGGAACCTGGATAGCAGGGTTACTTCGATATGAGATCCTGGATAGTAGGGCTGTAAGAAGGAACCTGGATAGTAGGGTTACTTCGATATGAAAGCCGGGATTGTAGGGCTGTGAGGAGGAACCTGGATAGTAGGGTTACTTCGATATGAAAGCCTGGATAGTAGGGCTGTGAGAAGGAACCTAGATAGTAGAGTTACTTCGATATGAAAGCCGGGATAGTAGGGCTGTGAGAAGGAACGTGGATAGTAGGGTTACTTCGATATGAAAGCTGGGATAGTAGGGATGCTTCAGAATGAGTTTGGGTAAAACTGCAGAGGGAACCTGGGTGAGGTTGTTCTTGTCGCGCTGATGATTACTCTGTTTAGCTTTGAGTGTTGATCATGTACCTGCTGGAAACTGTTGATAATAACTATCTTTTCCTGAAATAAATACATGGTTAGTTATGTGTGATGCATGAGATGCATTGTATGCTGATGTTCTCAAAATAAATGAGACTATGTTATATGTGATGTATGCACATGTAATGATGTATAAACATGAAATGCTGACGTGATAATATGAATCTGGGAAAATAAATCCCTGATTGCTATGAAAACCATAGTTCCTCCACTTCTGTTGGGGATGGTGAAAAAAGATGACCGTGCTGGGGATTTTCCCCTTGGCTGGTAAATATTCTGTCGGACGAGACTCTGTCTGAGGATAATTCTACGGGGAATAACTCTGTTGGAGAGGAGATACTTTGTTGATAGATCTTCTGACTTGGAGAAACAACTCGGATGGGGATGAATTTCCGTTACCGGTGATAAATAATTTTGTTGGAGATTGAATTTCTGCTTGTGAGAGAAATAAACTCTGCTTGGGGAAAAATTTACTGACTCACTCGCGATGGCGAACTTCAGTAAGGGAGAGTTATGTCCTGTTCGGGGAAGCTAACATCACTGTCTTTGGATACTTTTTACTTTGTGTGGAGTATAGGTACCACTACTCATATTCTCAAGCTGTCTCTATCCATGTACCTGATGGACAGAGTAACTGTAGGGTTTGGGCACTTCTTGTTTGTCTCTGTTCCTAGAATTACGAGTAACCGTCTTTTGTTTCTTATGTAAATATTTATGAGCAGCAATTATTTTCAAATGCATATATCAAAATTGAATCATTGGACGTTGTTGTACCCCAAAATTTTCCCTCCCATATTTCTCAACACATTTCAAGTGAGACCCTCAAAATTGCTCAAGGAAGTCCAAAGGTTGATCAGACAAACTCTCTCCTAAGGCAGTCTACCTCAAATTAGGGTTTCATATTGCATCAAGATACCTGAACCAAAGGGATCCCAAATTCTTACTATTATCCTAATATGTTCCCAAGATCATCCATGTCAAGTTTCAAGCCCTACAGAGGAAGTTTGCTCAGTCAATTGCTCAAAGGCCTGAAAATCGACTGCGCTAGGGCAAAAGTCAACTGTGGTCCACATACAGTCAAACTTTAAGATTTTTGGTCAACGTCCTCATTTTGAAGTATTATTCATCATTTGGTAAAGGGTTGATCATGATTCATCAAGGATTGCTCACAATTCATCAAAACCCAAAAGTTGCTAAATTAGGGTTTTGTTGGAAAAGTCAACTCAACTTTGACCAAGCATAACATTCTCATACTTTATCTAGAATGACCCATCCAAAGCTCATTTTGAATAGGATGCAATTCCCTACAATTTATCTTCAGCTCCCAAGTTTAAAATATGCACTCACAAGAAGTTATGAATTTGGACATTATAGGTCATTTTGAAAAGTCAACAAAAACACATTTTTTGTCAAAGCTTCATACATGAACATGGAAGACTCAATTGAGATGAGACCAAATGGTCTGCTTAGAGGACATCTTGAGCTTTCTAAAAAGTCCAAAAACACCCTCATAGAGTCAACATTGAAGGAGTAATGCATTGGTGAAGTTGACCTTTTTTGCAAAATAGCCAAAAGTCAAATATGCCTCAAATTTCAATTTTTGTCAAATGGGCCCAACGTTTTGTGCTTGTATTGAGTTTGTAACATGGTCCACGACCCATGATCCTTTCCACTTGCCTTTATTTTATTTTTGCCATTTATTTTGATTTTTATTTCAATTAAATCAATTTAAATCAAAATAAAATCATGAAAATATCAAAATCATTTAAACCTTGAGATTTTGTGCATATTTCAGGTCCATGAATAGCTGGCAATGAGATCAAATCGTGCAAGGCTTGTTTGTACACAAAAAGATTGTTTTTTGGCTTATTTTGGAAAGATTTACAAGAGAATCAAATCTTGATCAATCACCTTAATTGAAGAAGATTTGAAACAAATTTGTAAACCTAATTCACTCAAGACTACATATAGAACGTTTTAGACCAAATGCACAAAGGTTAGAGGCGTGAAGAGTGAAGAACAACTTTCAAAAAATCAAGAAAAAAGTGCAATCTGATTTCATAGTTCCAGGCTATCTCAAGCCTTCCAAGCTATCTCATTCGCTTCCTGGGTGTTCAAGGAGCCTATCCCAATCACCAACAAGCATTTTCGTGCACAAAAACTCACTGTAAGTGTCTCACGACCTTGGCATTTTCTTGAAATCCAATATCATTATTTTGGCATTTGTAGCATGAATTCTTTATATATTATGGTTCAGTGAAACATTTTCTAGCTATTGGTAATGATTGATTGCATTTTTGCTATCCATACAGAGATCTACCATTGTTAAGGTTTAGGTTTCGTTTTTAGGGTTTTCTTGTGCAGGTGAAATTGGCCCAAAAGAGAGGTACCATGATGTTCACAAGGCCAAGAAGAACTGGCCTGTAGCATTGGGTTTCATTTATGGTGCGTGTATGAGATTCTGGAAATCACAGGGGCTATAGCTACAAACTTTTTCTGTAGGTAAAAGTCTGGCACTTTTACCAACAGAGAGAGGAAGAAGAAGGGTGGCACGGCACCCCCTGGTTCGTCCATTCAAAAGTTCGCGCGCTGGCATATATTAATTTGTGTTTTTTTAATATAATGTTTATTTGTTATTTGATATACAACAAGGCACGCTAGCAGGGTTGGTCAGTGGGAGAGAGAAAAAGCCAAATGGCCTGGGTTCGATCCCCAGGTCCCCTTGTTCTTCAATATTATTTTTCTATACATGTTTCCATGCGCAGGCTTCTAGGATGTCGACCATAAGTCCTCAATGATCAGTCAGCCAGATGGCCAACAAACCAAATTTAACGCTTGGCATGTGAGGATCTACAATGCACCCTAGTCAATTTGCAACGTGGAATCTGAGAAGTCAAACATGGATCCAGGCTATTGGGCTCAAATATGCTATGGACACCCCTCAATTGTTAGCATACCAGGCCCAATTCTCTCTTCTTTTATATTTTCTTTATTTAATTTATTTTGTTTAAATTATTTTCTCACAAAATTAATTCTTTTTGATCAAAAACTCAAAAAATCAATTTCATCAAATTTAGGTTTTTTTTAATATATTTTGTCAAAATTAATTTAATTAGTTTAATTTAATTTTAGGGTAACTTTAATCTTTTTGTAAATAACTTAAAATAAATTAGAAATTAGGGTTTTGTTTAATTTAATTAATTTTTTTTTAAATAACAAAAATACAAAAATAAGTCAAAATTAATTATTTTTATTAATTTAAGTTAATTAGTAATTAGGTTTGTATTTATTCATAAAAACCTCATTTTCTTAAAATAATCAAAAACAACCAAAAAAATGACTTTTCTTTTAATTAGGTTAGACGGGGTCAAAACCCTAATTTTTTTCTCGTTCTCGTTTCATCGCGCGCGTTTATTTATTTTTGCAAATATTAATGTAACTGCTCATGGGATGTAATAGTTTAATTACGATTTTCCTTTCATTTATCGTTTTACGGGGTTTTGGCTATGTAATTAATCTCCTTCCCCGAAGCCTTGTAATAGCGTAGTTTTATTTCTCTCATTTTAAATTTTCGCAAATATTAAATGTTAGATGTATGATAATAGGATTGCATGACAAGACTGTATGTTAATTTTAAAACGGTTAGCAAACCTTAAATGTGCAAAGATAATAACTTGAAATCAAATCACTCGCACATGCGCACTCCTAGGGTATACTCTCACTTCAGTTGCCTTCGGTAAACGATCATTAAGTATAGGGTGTTTTAGTGGTCTCTCTCTTGTCTAAACAAAGATCAAATGTCCCGTTCGGAAATGTTGCCTCGGAAAGGTTGCTTCGGAAATGTTGCCTCGAATATGATCTTAAGACATTAGGGTTATTACTAAGACGTCCTAACATTGCTTTAGTGATCGTACGTCCCTTTCAAATTGACCCTTACAAACTCCAACGACGGTGCTACGTACTCACTAATAGTGGGATAGCACTGTCTAAGGAAAAAAGAACAAAAACATTCTTTTTTTCTAGTAGGTAGATGCTAGTAGGTACTTGCTCAAAATCAAACTATTCCACACTTACACTCTTTTTCAAACAAAGTTTTCAAAATGACTTCGTAACACTCTTGAATACAGAAGCAAGGGTTAAATCGAAGTAAAAAAAACTTTTCAAAACACACAAACACGGAAGCAATATTTAAATGATGAGCAAGTACCTAAGAGCCCATAGAAAACTACGGATAGAAAGAGTGCTAATACCTTCCCTTTCTATAATCTACCCCCCGTACTCAAAATCTCGAAAAAGGAATTCTTCTGTGCTTTTTTCCTTTCCAGTTGGATAAAATAAAAGTCGGTGGCGACTCTTGCTTAACGCGACATTTTGCAAACACAAACGCAAAACGCATACCAGCATTTTCCAAAACAGTCTGGTTCTGCCACCGTATCACAGAAATGACGACTCTGCTAGGGACTAATAAGTGGGGTATACCTTAAGATTAGTTCATCATAAATTTCTTCTCTTGTTTTATTTGATTGCTTTACTTTTGAGGGTTTTGTATTGGGAGTTACTATAGATCCTAACCCGGATCTGGGGGACACCTTTTAGGTAAGTAGCAATAAACTGTGAGGGAACTGTACGGCGTAGACCTTTATGGTTGAAGCAGTAGCTACATTGATGTGGCATATTGGTTGGTACCAGTATCTCTTGTGGAGAAATGAGGAGAATATGGGGCTGCTATATGGGTCGTTAAGCATAAACTGACCTTGGAACCTATAATTGACCAACTTTTCCATAGGAAGTAGTGAGATAGCCGGTCTCGGTATAAAGCTAGGAACTCGTTGATACTCGATGCTACACTCATTGAGACCATACTCTCGAGATAGTTCCGGCCGCAAGAAAAGATTGTGTGAGCTGAAACCATGACCGATGGAGGATGGTCAGTGATATTGAGAACCTCTAGAACCCGGTTACTATTATTAGGATAGGTTGAAACCAACTGAACTTCAAGAGGGTAATACCTAGACCCCATGCAAGCCTGAAACTTAAGGGCTATTGTGTGACTTGTTTGCCTTTACCATGTCTGTTATCTTCCATTCCTGTTGTGTGTTTTATCATGACATCATGCATCATAACATAGCATGCATGCTTCATTATACTAACCATTTCAAAGACCGAGGGGATTTATCTTTGTTCTATTTTGCAGATTATGGCTTCTATGCACAAAAACACCATCCGAGTTAACTTTGTGAAAATACCTACTCAACTCAAAGATTTAACCTCAAGAGTTTCTGATACTTCTTCATTCATTAGGAGACATGGTCAGTTTCTTATCTTGGTTACCTCAAAGATTGATGAGCAAATGATGAGTGTGCTTTTCCAGTTCTTCGATCTGGTGCATCATTGCTTCACTTTCCCAGATTATCAGCTAGTCCCCACTATGGACGAGTTTTCTCACTTATTGGGCATATCCATCCTTGAGCAGACACCCTTCATAGGTTTGGAAGAGGCTCTTAGACCAGAAGACATTGCTTCAGCTTTGCATCTAAAAAGGGATGATGTAGTATCCAACTGGGAGACACGAAGCGGGGTTGAAGGTTTCTTAGCCAAGTTTCTGATGGATCAAGCTCAACTATTCTGGGATAACTTGGACTTTCAGGCTTTTGAAGACATCTTGGCTCTCCTTATCTATGATTTGGTTCTTTTCCCGAATCCAGATTGCTTCATATATGTGAATGCGGTTAAGATCTTCCTGTCTCGCAATCCTGTGCCTACTCTTCTGGGTGATATCTTGCATGCCCTCTATACTCGTACTATGCGTAGAAGAGGGACTCTCATGTGTTGCATGCCTTTGCTGGCGAGGTGGTTTATTTCGCACCTCCCCAAGTCTGTGCTAAAGAATGAAGAAGGGTTGGGATGGTCCTACATAATAATTTCACTTGCCCATACAGACATTCTTTGGAGTTCTAAGGCTATGGAAAGTGTTGCTGTCACTGATCGATGTGGTGGATACCCTAATGTCCCGTTGCTTGGAATCAGAGAGAGAATAACCTACAACCCATGCCTAACTTTATGACAGTTTGGTCGCGCTCGGAGAGACGGTCCTCGTGAGCTACTTCTTACAGATATTGTCTTTGACTATAAGGGGGACGTTGACGAGCATCGCCGAAGGTTTATACGAGCCTGGGGCATGGTGAACAGGTCTGACCCTCAAGATCTAGGACCAAAGACTTCTCTCCCTATGCAACCTTATCTCCAGTGGGTCCGAGCTCGAGCCCATAATCTTGGGATTCCTTATGAAGCCGTGTTGCCAGTGATTGTGGAGCCCACCAATGAAGAGGGCATTCCTTATACAGTCCTTTATCCCTACATGCCCACTGATCTTGGAGCATTGTAGAGATCCTAGATTCAGTTGAAAGAGGAGAGGGATACCTACCGAGAGAAGTGCCATGAGCAAGAAAGGAAGATCTTGAAGCTCACCAGGCAACTTGAGAATGGAAGAATGATCAATGACTATGTCAGCACCAAGGGGAAGCGTCCATGGGATTTCTGATTTTTCTTTTTCTAGTTTAGATTTGTTTTTCATTTACTTATTTGTAAACGCCTCAAAGGAATTGTTAAACATTTTTACAAGTTTAGTCTAATAAAGTTTGTTTATTTCTTGGTTTGAAAATTTAAATCTCCCAAAGTCTTTGAAATCATTACATACGCATCCCATTATCATGCACATCATTACAGGTACCATTACAAGTTTCTCATCTCATTCGCTGTTTATTTCAGCATGAAATGTCTTATGAAATACCTACCGATCAAACCATCAAAGCTCTTCAGGCACAGAATGCCCAATTCCAAGAGACGTTCTTGAACTTGGCTAAAGGGCGAGAAGATTTGAAGACTCTCATCCTGAAGGAGAAGAAGAAGAAGAAGAAGAAGAAGAAGAAGAAGAAGAAGAAGAAGAAGGTGGTTCTTCTGAATATGGGTAACAGATTTGGGAATAGGCTGCGACAGGAAGCTGATCTGTCTCTTTCATCCAAAGGAGAGGAAAACCAAGAGGAAGAAAAGGGTCCCAGTCATGTGGTCTCTGATAATGATACTGATTTTGATGATGAACAGTACCCTCCTGCTGAGGATAGGTACAAACAACTTGAAGACCTTCTTAGTGCTATGGAGATTCAGAATATCCCTGGTTTGGACTTCGAAGATTTAGGACTGGCATCGGGAGTGGTGATCCCACACAAGTTTAAAGCTCCGGCTTTTGCTAAGTACGATGGAGTATCCTGTCCAAAACTCTATCTCGGCTCGTACGTCAGAAAAATCCCACCTTACACTGCTGATAGAAATTTGTGGGTACATTTCTTTCAAGATAGTCTGCCAGGGACTCAGCTTGAATGGTTTTATCAATTGGAAGGAGCTAATGTCCAAAACTGGGAGGACCTTGCTGCTGCTTTTTACACACAATACCAGTATAACGCTGAACTTGCTCCCACTCGTACTCAACTTTAGGGTATGTCTATGGGTGCAAGTGAAGGTTTTAAGGACTATGCTCAAAAGTGGAGAGATCTGGCTGGAAGAGTCTAACCCCCTTTGTTTGACAGGGAGTTGGTTGACATGTTTCTAGGGACGCTGTCTGGTCCATTTTTCAATCATCTGATCGGTAGTTCGTCATCTGGGTTTACTGAATTGATTTTGACTTGGGAGAAAGTGGAAGCTGGTATCCGAAGTGGTAAGATACAGAAGGATATGTCGTCAAGTGCAGTAAAGAAGCCTTTAACCGGTAAGAAAGAAGCTAGTGCATTCTACGGCTCAAAGAGCCAAAGCAGACCGGAACGCCGTCAAGCAGTAAATGTGGTAGTAATATCAAGACCCATCGTTGCCCCAAAACGCAACAATCAGCAAAGAATGGAGAGACTGCAGAGACAGTACACTCGACTTGATATGACCTTGTCTCAAATTCTACCATAATTATTGAAGACCAACCTGGTAACTCTGAGGGAAGCTCCGAAGAATCCCAGCACCACATCTCCGCTATATAATCTGAACGCCCGCTGTGCCTATCACTCCGATAGCCCAGGTCATGATACGAACAACTGTTGACGCTGTTGTACCCCAAAATTTGCCCTCTCATGTTTTCAAAGGTCTTCCCTTACATGGTTGGTCACAAACCCTTGCCTAAGGAAACAGAAAATTTTTGGGTGGTGCTTTAAGTACCTTTCGATTGGCATTTTGAAAGACACTTCGATTGGCATTCTGAAGGAGCCTTTCGATTGGCATGCATAATTCCCTTCGAGTGGCATTATGGCCAATCCTTTCGATTGGAATTATGGACAAGCAGTTCGATTGGCATTATGTCAAGGCCTTCGATTGGAATTCTGAAAGACCTTTTCGTTTGGCACCCTGGGCCAAGCCATTCAATTGGCATGCCAAGGGATCCTTCGATTTAGCAGTGTGTCAAGGCAAAGGACTCTTCGATTGATACTTATTAACTTCACTATTTTATTTTTGTAAATAAACCATTAACCAATTAATTTAGTTTTTTTTTAGGTTTAATACCAACATATTTTGCAATAAATTAAAATTGACTTAGAATTAGTTTTTTTTTAATATTTCTGATTTTATTTCCTTAATTAAAATAAAACTCAAAAAAATATTTTCTTTTAATTAATTAATTCCATTATTAATTTAGACTTAATTCTTAATTCAAAAAAGACCAAAAATACGCTTTATTTAATGAAAAAAAAGGGTCAAAACCCTAGGACGCTCTGATTCAATTTTCTCGCGCGCATTTTATTTTTGATCCATATAATTGTAATTGCTCCGAGGATGTAATAGCTTTAACTTAGGACTTTTATTTATCGCTTTTATTTACTTTTTCGCATTTAATTTTTAAGGGTTTGTTTTTGGCGATGTAAATACCCGACGCCTTGTAATAGCTTAGTTTTATTTTCCGCAATTTAGTTTCCGCAACCATTAACTGCTAGATGTATGAATAATAGGCTATGCATGACAAGATCTATCTTAATTCAAAATCAACCGTAGCTCACCATAACACGTACAAAGATAATATAAACTGAAAATTGACACACTCGCACATGCCACTCTTAAGGTACGCCTCACTTGGTTGCCTCGAACGTGGTCATTGAGTATAGGATGTTTTAGAGGCCGTCCTCTTGTCCAAAGATCATAGTTGCCTCGAAACGGTTGCCTCGGAAAAATGATCTAAGACATTAGGGTTACCGCTAAGGCGTCCTAACATTGCTTTAGTGACCACACGTCCCTTAAATCGAATTGACCTGAAAAATCCAACGACGATGCTACCTACTCCTCAATAGTGGGATAGCATTGTCTAAAGGACATTAGCAAAGTTTAATTCCTTTTTGAGTAGGTAGATGTTCTTAAGTACTTGCTCCTTTTAAAAACAAAACAAAACTTTTCGCACTTACACTCTCTTTAAAACAAAAACTCTTTTCAAACCCACAAACACAAAGAAAAGCAAACTTTTGAAAACACAATGAGCAAGTACCTAAGAGCCCGTGGATAACCACGGATAGAAAGGGTGCTAACACCTTCCCTTTCTATAATCTACCTCTCGAACCCGAGAAACATCTCGAAAAGGAATTTTTCTGTGCTTTTGTCCTTTCCTTGTTGGATAAAATAAAAGACGGTGGCGACTCTTGCTTACCGCGACATTTTGCGAAAACAAACGCAAACGCGAACCAACATTCCAAAACAGTCAGTTCTGATTCCCACCGATCACAGACGCTCCGGAGAAACCCAACGTCATAACCACTCCTATGCCCAAACATGGTCATGGAGTAAGTGTTGTGGACGATGATTTATTTATGACCTCCGTGGAAGAAATTTCTACTCCTTTGATGACAGTTAAGAAGAATCTATTGTTGGCTGGTTTATTTTCGAGTTGTGGCAAGGGTTGCCACCTGTGTTCAGTTTTGCCTGTTGGTTGTCACTTTTTGGAAGTCAGGTGTTCAACGTCTGATGGATAACAAAGAGATCATGTTCGAGAAGACTTTGGTTCCATTAGTTCCCATTCAAGATGTTACCATCATAACCATTTTCGCCAATACTTCCAAGGCTTCCTCGAGAAAGCTTGTTAGGATTACACCCGTTCCAAGAATCGCTCTGTTAATCATTACTATCTCTGGTTCTATCCCATACACTTCGGATAAGGCTATCCCTTGGCACTATGGGGCCGATGTGTATTACCATGGAGTTAAGAAAGATTTAGAGGTTGAAGAAGTTGAGGCTGATATCAGAAATATTGTCGGGGCTAGCAAGGTCACCAGAAGTGAAAGACTCTTCTCTCCTGAGATTTCCCCTTCGACTGTTCATAAACCTGTTGTCATTCCATCTGCTAGTACATTTGCTGTTGTCCCAGTTCCTGTTCCAGTTATCACCCCTGTCTCCGAGTCATCTGGCACTCGGGGCAAAGAAATCACAAGTGAGCCTACCTGGACAGAGGCACCTAAGAAGATCATTGTAGAGACCTCTAAGCAGGAGATAGAGGAAATTCTGAAGATTATCAAGAAAAGCGACTACAACGTAGTCGAGCAACTGGGGCAGACCCCGTAAAAAATATCCATGTTGTCCTTATTATTGTGTTCTGAAGCCCATGCAAAGGCTTTAATTGAATTCCTCAAGAATTGGCATGTGCCGCAGGAAACTTCTGCTGATCAATTCAAAGACTGTGTAGCTATTTTGACTGCCGACAACGGGTTGGGTTTCTCAGATGTAGATCTGACTGCTAAAGGAAGAAATCACAATGATGCTCTGCATGTCTTGATCGAGTGCAGGGGCACTACTCTGGCCCACATATTGGTGGATATTGGGTCCTCATTAAATGTTTTGCCAAAGAAAGCATTAGACCGTCTGGACTGTGAAAGTTTGGTTCTGAAGCTTAGCAATATTGTGGTTAGGGCTTTCGACGGGTCAAAAAGGATGGTGCACGGGGAGGTGGACGTCCTGGTTAAAGTTGGCTCTCATACTTTTGCATCTACGTGCTATGTAATGGATATCCGACCATCTTATTCTTGCTTGTTGGGTCGCCCTTGGATTCATAAGGCTGGGGCAGTGACTTCTACGTTCCATCAGATGTTGAAATATCCAGTAAAAGGGAAGATTGTTACGGTACGAGAAGAGGAGGAGTACATGGTGAGTCATCTTAATTCCTTTCGCTATGTGGAGATGGATGAAGAGTTCATCGAAACCCCGTGTCAGAACTTTGAAGAGGTACCCCAGACTTTGGCGTCAACTGAAGTAGCTATTGACGAACCTCCGATGAAGATGGCTTCCCTCAAGGATTCCAGGGCTGTAATTGAGAAAGGTGGGTGTGAAAATTGGGGTCAACTCCCTGACTTCTCACACAAGACTGACAAGTTTGGTTTGGGCTTTACTGCAGAGGATCAAAGGGCTGTTCGGCGCGCGCGAATTGGAAGACCTCCTCTGCATATCAGTAATCAGGGAGTGAATGCAATTGAAGATGGTGAAGAAGATTCAGATTTCGACAGCTGGATCTACCCGACTATCAACGGTGAATTGAACAATTGGACGGCGAAGGACTTTGTGCCCGTTTCTTTTATTACACAATAATTGACTTTTGCTTTGAGATTTGTAACAGACAGTTTGAAACTTTACGGCCCGGTGCCTTGCCATGGGTACCTTGGCTTTGTTTGTGAGGGCTTATTATTTGTCATTTTCATATATCATCAATCAAGCATTGAACGTTTTCTTGCATTACAAATTTTACGCTCCTTGTTTTTCTTTTTTATCTCGCACTTTATCAAAACAGCTATTGTCTTACACACACTCACATATCATAATGCAGATCCACATCCAGTCTGGATCCCATTGATAACGAATCTGCTACTGCCAGTTATGACTTCGAAAATCCGATCAACCAAGCCGAGGACGAAGGTGAGGATGATTTTGAAGTGCCTGGGGAACTTGCTAGACTGTTACTACAGGAAGAGAGGGCCATACAGCCTCATGAAGAGCCAGTGGAATCAGTGAATTTAGGTACGGAGGAAGACAAGAAAGAGGTTAAGATAGGTGAGAATCTGGAGCCTAGTGTCAAGCAGCAGTTGATATAGATGCTACGCGATTATGTTGAGATCTTCACTTGGTCTTATGAAGATATGCCTGGTTTAGACACTGATATTATGGTACACCGCCTGCCAACTAAAGAATACTGTCCTCCGGTAAAGCAGAAGGTTTGCCGTATGCGCCCTGAGATGTCTGAAAAAATTAAAGCTGAGGTCATGAAACAGTTTGACGGCGGATTCCTAGCTGTTACTTCTTACCCGCAGTGGGTTGCCAACGTTGTTCCGGTGCCTAATAAGGATGGAAAGGTACGGATGTGTGTGGACTATAGAGATCTGAATAGGGCGAGCCCCAAAGACGATTTCCCACTGCCTCACATCGATGTTCTGGTCGACAACACCGTGCAGCATAAGGTTTTCTCCTTTATGGATGGTTTTTCTGGTTATAATCAGATTAAGATGGCTCCCGAGGACATGGAGAAGACAACCTTCATTACGCAGTGGGGAACCTTCTGTTACAAGGTAATGCCTTTTGGGTTGAAGAATGCTGGGGCAACTTATCAGCGCGCCATGGTCTCTTTGTTCCACGACATGATTCACCATGAAATTGAGGTTTACGTTGATAATATGATTGCAAGGTCCCAGACTGAAGAAGAACACCTTGACCATCTCCAGAAACTATTCGACAGGTTGAAGATGTACAAGCTGAGGTTAAACCCGAACAAGTGCACCTTCGGGGTAAGGTCTGGTAAGCTGATGGGCTTTGTCGTTAGTGATAAAGGTATTCAGGTGGATCCTGCAAAGGTGAAGGCTATACAGGAGATGCCAGCTCCCCGAATGGAAAAGGAAGTCAGAGGATTTTTGGGATGTCTAAATTACATTGCCCGATTCATTTCACATCTGATTGCTACTTGTGAGCCAATCTTCAAGCTGCTGAAGAAAGATCAAGTAGTAAAGTGGAATGATGAATGTCAGACTGCTTTCGAAAGGATCAAGGAATACCTCAAAGAGCCACCTATTCTGATGCCTCCAATTGAAGGAAGACCTTTGATTTTATACTTGACAATACTGGACAATTCAATGGGGTGCGTGCTGGGGCAACATGACGAGTCTGGCCGAAAAGAGCATGCTATTTACTACGTTAGCAAAAATTTTACCGACTGTGAGACTTGATACTCGTTGCTCGAGAAAACTTGCTGCGCTTTGGCATGGGTTGCTCGCCGGCTGAGATAGTATATGCTGGCTCACACTACCCTATTGATATCAAAGATGGACCCAATCAAGTATATCTTCGAAAAGCCCGCCTTGTCAGGAAGAATAACAAGATGGCAGCTGATCTTAACTGAGTATGATATCCAATACACAACCCAAAAAGTAATCAAGGGGAGTGTGTTGGTGGATCATTTTACGCATCAGGCCGTGGATGATTACCAATCCATGAATTTCGAGTTCCCGGATGAGAACATCATGTTGGTGACCAACTGTGAAAAACCTGGACCGAATGAAGGACCTGAGGAGGGATCCCGATGGTCTATGTATTTTGATAGAGCCTTAAACGCGTTGGGTAATGGAATTGGCACTGTGATTATATCTCCTGAAGGCTGTCATACTCCGTTCACCGCCTGATTATGTTTTAACTGCACCAACAATATGGCGGAGTATGAAGCGTGCATCATGGGCCTTCGAGCAGCTATTGACCTAAGGATTAAGTTCTTGAGTGTATTCGTAGATTCCACTCTAGTGATCAGTCAGATCAAAGGTGAGTGGGATACGAAGCACCCAAATCTTATTCCTTACAAAGAGTATGTATTGACGTTGCTCCCACACTTTGAGGAGATAACCTTTGAACACTTCCCCATAGAAGAGAACCAGTTAGCGGACGCGCTAGCTACCATGTCTTCTATGTTCAAGGTCAGGTGGGACAATAAAGCTCCCCAGATTACCATCGAGAGGTTGGACGAACCTGAACATTGCTGTGACATCGAGACTGAAGAGGTAGCAGATAAACCCTTGTTTCACGAGGTAAAGAGTATCTTGAGGTTCAGGAGTACCCCGAGGGTGCATCTATTAATGACAAGAAGTTTCTGAGGAGATTCGTGGAGAAGTTCTTCATCAGTAATGGTATCCTGTACAAGCGTAACCATGATTCAACCTTACTGCGATGTGTGGACAAGAACGAGGTAGAAAGGATCATGGCAGAGTTACATGAAGGTACTTTCGGAACTCATTCCAGTGGACATACCATGGCAAAGAAAATCCTACGGGATGGATATTATTGGTCTACTATGGAAGCCGATTGTTATTGTTGCACCACAAAATTTACCCTCTTGATTTAGGCTTATGTTTCATCATGAACATCATATTGCATCGCATTCATACATTGTGATAGGATCAAAGTACTTTGGTTATCAAGTTTTCCTCAAGCTTTGAAGGTTCATTGCATTGACAAGTTGCTCAAGTAGAATCTTATCATCTAAACCTATGGATATTTTAAGCTCAAAGTTTATGGCATATATCAAGATATTTCACCCATCTCTTTGGATCATCAGAGGATTGAAGTTTGTGTTTGATCACAAGGGGAATCACTCTTTGGATTCACCAGTCAAATTAGGGTTTTGCTTGATCAAGGCTATTGGCCAATATACAAGTCTTTATTTAGGGAGCTATAACATCTCTTTGGTATCTAAGATGTCTTTGCACAATGATTTGGTCATGATGCCCAAGGGATTTGAAGTTTTGAAGATGATTCATCAGTCTCCTGAGGTGTTGACCAAAACTAGGGTTTGAGTTTTTATCAAGTTTCCTTGAGAATTTTGAAGTGAAACTTTGTACATTTCCTCTATATATTTAGAATATCATATGTTTGAAGTTTTGACCATTAATTTTGAAGGGAAGTGGATCAATTGATTCAGAGGGGAAAATGGTCATTTTGGTCAAAATCAGTCAAAGTCAAGGTTGACCAAGTGAACCTTTGGCCAACCATTAATTCAAGGATGTACTTTTCATATTTCAAGTCCTTTCTGTTCATTGGATCAAATAGTTTGAAGTTTGGGTTGAAACTTGTTCTTGAAGAAACCCTAAAAGTTACTAATTTTGGAAAATAAGGATTTAATTTCAAAAAATCATATTTTATTCACCCTTGATCAAGAAGATGCAAATAAAATATGCTTGGAAAGCTAAGAGAATTATCTTTTACCTCCTTTTGGTCTCATGTCCAAATTGGCAAGGAATCAAGAGTTATGGTATTTTGAAGTTACAAAATTATAGGTCAATTTTCAAAATTAGTGAATTTCAAGATAGATTTTGAGAACCTTAATGGATTAATTTGCAAAAACTCTAAACTAAGGGTTTGTATATATTTTCAAGACCTTTCCAAATTGTGCTCATTTGTATCAAAAATCAAAAGTATGAGCAAGTTGTGACTTTGGAATTTTGAGGCTTTTCATTGAATTCATGCATGCCATGCAAATTGCAAATTGTTGATAACTTGATTTGTGGCCTTTTGTTTCACTCCAAACTTGGCCCATGACCAATATGCAATGTACCAAGGCCCATCATGCCAAAGTTTGATCTGCACATGGACAAATGCGAAGGGAATTCGTGATTTTGCAAAAAATGGCATGAAGTTGCCTAATCACCAACACTAGCTTAATACAAGGATTTAAGTCTTAAATTTGTTGCTAATCTCTTCCTGAGGTAAAATGGACTGAAATGCACGTAAAAAGCAAGCCCACACACGAGGGATTGGGAGGCTGCATGTGCATACTTGATTTTGGCCAAAAGAAGATTTCATTCATTGCAAGAGCTTTCAGCGTGAAAAACCTATCCTACCCTCCTCCTGATGCTCTATATATTGAGAAGCAAGCCTCAGTGAGCATGGTTCGTGCTTCATTTCATCAATCAAATTCAGAAACTCCATAGCTTGTTGCTCTGCATTTTTTCTTCGATTCTTCCATCTCCCTTGCGCGTTTTGGCCAATTCTTCTTGCATTCTCTTCTCTAAGTGATAAGGATTGTAGATCGAGGCTTGGTTTGCAACTAGAGTGAAGGAGACAGTAGATCCATTTTTTCTCAAAGGTTTGAATTCTCAACTTTGAATTCTGATTTCTAGCCGTGCATTGTGAGATTTAAGTTCATAATCATGTTGTTTGAAGTTCATTAAGTGTTTTTGAAGCTTCAGAGCTTTTAATTTGATGAAATATGCATGAATGATGTATCTGAATTTTTCTGTTCAAGTGAGTTTTTGACATTTTTGCACGATCTGTTCTTGATCCATGGTTCACTATTTGTTTTTATTCAAATTGCAATGTGAAGTATGAAATGCTAGCTTGAATTTGCACGAAATTTCATGGAAAATGTTGTAGAGTTGAGCATGTTATGTTGACTGGAATATGAGAGGATGAACTGGATCATGCGCACGTGTTTTCCCTAGCCAGAGGTTGAAGATAATTACATGGTCTCCTCTGGTTGGCTGGCTTATTTCTTTAATTCATTTGAATTTTGTTTTATAAATTGATTTCTATAATTTTATTTCTTACTGAAAAATGATTGGAAAATTCCGAAAAAATTATCACAAATTTAAAATAATATTTCTGACTTTGTGTTTTTTTTTTTGATAATTTTTGAAAATGTTTTGATTGGTTAAAAAATTCATAGGTTTAATTAATTAATTGATCAAAGTTTTTTTAATTTTAATAGTTCCTTTGATCTAAAAAATCCACAAAAAATATTCTAGACTCATAAAATAATGTAAAGTTTGATTCTGAATTTGATTTAGCATATTTTCTATTTTTGATTAGAATTTTAATTTGAGAAGTTTATTTTGAATTTTTGCTTTGTAATTTTTATTTTAATATTTCTTTTAATCCAAAAAATTCAAAAAAATTATGCAAGCTTGTTTTTAATCATAGAATCTGAACATATTTTTTATTTTGACCATTTTTATGATTTTTTGGCTAGGGTTTGCATTTTGCCATTTAAATAATAGTTTAATTGTTAATTGTTTGTTTTTTATTTTTAATATTTTCCTTTAATTCAAAAAATTCACAAAAATTCATGGATGTGTGTTTTTAGCTCTAATGTTTGAATATAATTTTGGTAGGCCATTTTTCTGACTTTTTGATTTAAATATTATTTTGATATTTGAGTATTTGTTAATTGCATAATTGTTTGAATTTAATTTCATTTTTTGACTTTTCCTAATTCAAAAAAATATGAAAAATATATTTTCTGACATTTAGGGTTCCTTGGTGATTTGTGTGACCTTGGTTCAATTTGTTTGAGTTTTGATCCTATTTAATTAATATTTAGGATTAAAAGTCAAAATTTAGGGTTTTGTTGCTTATGGTGCAAGTTTTATTTTCAAAACCACTATGCCCTGGATTTTTCTATAGGATGCAAATCTTGATTAGGGTTCATGAATGTGTTGGGGATTTGAAAACCATTTTTCTTGAATTATTTGACTTGGTTTGACATTTTTCCACAAATGATTTTGAAAACTTGTCTAGTTTGGTAGTTTTGCCAACTAGTCTTGAACTTTAGACTTCAGTTGGTCTTCTCCTCAATCATTCATGAATTTATGGCTTGCATTCTGACTTCTATACCTTTCAAAGATGCTAGTATTTTTTTTGGTTTGAATTATGGACCCTTATATCCATTTTTGATGTAATTTTGGAGTGGAGGTACCCAATTGAGTTTGCATATCTTGTTGCAATTTGTTTGATGGCCAATGAACTTGAGTGAGGCCTATAATTGGGAACCTAATGATCATGTGGGTTTTGATTGTCCATGTAAGCATCAAACCATTTTGACTCAATGTCTCATTCTTGAATGTTTTGAACCTTCTAATGCTTTATGTAGGTTTCATCTCCTATTGTGTTCATGAAGTTGTGATTGAATTAATTGTGCATGATTAATATATGTTTGCTACTGACCTTCATGGTCTTTATTCATATTAGTCTCAAGCTCTTATGATCCTTGATTTATATTCAATTGTCAATTCAACATGGTGATAGAAAGGAGCAATATTCCTCTTATTCTTTTGACCAAATATGTGCATATGCTTGTTTCCTCTTGCCTATCATGTCTAATGTTTGATAATTGCCACCATGTTATTCTCACTTTTTCACCTTATGGAATACTAACTTGGTTGTTGAAAATGCAAGGTACTTTGAGAAAGTTGCCACTTTTGGCTTGAGGCTTTTGTGTTTCACTTTATTTGTGGAACACAATTTATTATACTGGCATTATTTTTGTGCTTGGTATGTTTGATGGTTTATGCAGGATATACATACATTTGATTGTGAATGTTACACATTGCCCATGGGATTTGTTTCATATCTGATAAATTACTTACATCCTGATGGTGTAATTTCTGACTCGATTTGTCTACTGATGCCAGCTTGCTTGAAGTTTCTATGGGTTTCTTTTATTCTTGCTTGATTGCTACAGATAGTTATCTGTTTGGTATTGTACTACTTTCTTTCTCCCATTTTCATTTTGCATAATTCTCTGACTGCATGATGGGACCTCTTGCTGATATATATCAGGAGGCCCTCTGGTTTTTTTGTCTGATGCATGTGATATGTTTGTTTTTGATAGATGAGTCACTCAATTTAGAAATTGAGATCACAACTTAGCTCTCATTGCATGTTCCCCATAGGATATTTATTGCTTTTCTTCTTTAATTTTTGATCGATGAGTCACTCAATTTAGAAATTGAGATCACGACTTCGCTCTCATTTCATGTTCCCTATAGGATATTTATTGCTTTTCTTCTTTAATTTTTTATCGATGAGTCACTCAATTTAGAAACTGAGATCACGACTTCGCTCTCATTGCATGTTCCCTATAGGATAGTTTTGTTAAGCCCCCTTTAACATGTTAACATAGGATAGGATTTTCCTTTGTCCTCAACCTTAGGATCAACCATGGCATGATAACACTAGGGATAGTGCTAGGCTAGTTTCCCTTAGTTGTTTTTCCTTTCTTTGCATTTTGCATCTTAAAACAAAAATTGTTTTCTTGGAAAATCATAAAACACCTCTAATAAACTCAAACCCTTCTTCAAGGTTGAAATTCTGGCTGCAGATACTCAATGTCACGTTCAATGTTATGACACCGTATCTGACTTTCTATATGACAGTAAATACAAAAGCAATAAAGAACACAGTCAAATGTTTACCCAGTTCAGTGTGCAACAACACCTACTCTGGGGGATACCAAGCCAGGGAGGAAATCCACTATAAGAGATGTTAATTCAGGAATAAACCAACCAGTTTATCTCCTTCACTTAAGACCTACCCAATGCAATTCCAATCTAAGTACAACTTAAACCTGAGTTCCTACTCACTCCCCCTCAATCACAGCAGTGATACATAAAACAATTTGACTTAAGAATTGATGAAGACACTCTTCAAAAACAAACACTTGATTAAGCTTCACAGCTTTTTAATCAAGCAACACAATCACTCTTGCTTCACAGCTTTGAGTGATGCACACAGCTAACTTGACTCTGCTTCACAGCTTTAGTCAAGGAACATTCAAACACTCTTGCTTCAAAGCTTTGAGTGCTACACAACCCTTACAATTAGAAACCTATTCCAAGTCACTTATCACAATGATAATTGCTTGGAGTACAATAATCAAACCTATACAGATTACAAATGATCTTCTGATCAATAAAAGGGATGCCTTGCAAAACAGCAGCTCTGTTGAATATATAGCAGCTGCAACTTCAGTTAGGGTTTCCACAAAAACCTAGGGTTAATTCCGTTTGACCTAAAGACCAGGTCACAGGACTTTATTAACCAGGTTAGGGTTGAGCTAGGTTACCCCTCAAAAAACGCAGGATTCTGTTCAGGAAAGACTGAGTTATTTTCCTGAAAAAACTCAGACTTATCCAACCTGCAAACCTGTTAGTTCAGAACAGGATGTCATAACATCTGTTATGACATCTGAGAAAACCTGTCTACTGATTTAGCAAAATGTGATCATTTTGCAAAATGCTCAGATACACACTTATAAACATCAGTACTTGAATTACAATATTTTTCTGCAAAGGTACCTAATGAGTCAGTACAAACTAAACTAGAATGTTATGACATCAGTCATGACATTCACACATACACTTGGGTTTTACCAAAAATTCAAGCCAATACCTAAACAACTACAAACTCCCCCTTTGGCAGATTTTTGGCTAAAGACCCTAAGCAATCAGAGATAGATAGCAGCAGAAATAAATGACTGTAGAAAAATAGAATGTCTAATTGAGCAAGTACATATTAAGTACCAAAATATTCTCCCCATCTTTAGCCACAAATGGGCCAAAGATACATGTTCATAATGATTATACAGTTATCCAAAAACAATTAATAAGAGCAGCAGCAGAAAAAAAGAACTGAACACACTTCCAAACTCCACCAGATATCAGCACTAACCAGCAACACCACCAAACATCAACCAACCTTCAAGCACTGTCATCAGACCCAGACGATTTGGGCTTCTTTCTTTTCTTGTGAGCAATGTCAGCATTCTTCTCTTTGTTTGATGTCTCAACATTCTTAGAGACATCTGGATTTGTTTCAGCATTTGAACTTTCTTGGTTCAGAGGAACAGAAATGCCAGGAACTGAGTGGTTCTCGTTCAGAATTCTTGAAACAATTTTTGCTATTGCTTGATTAACATAGGTTGTCCCTTCCCTATTTGCAATTTCAGGGGGAACTGAAGAAGAAGGATGAGATGGATTACCAGAGGCAGAAGCTTGGGACTTTCCTGCATGTCTTGTTCTCAACTCTTTGACCTTGGTGGGCTTAGTTCCCACTTTTCTACGAGAAGAGATCTCCAGAACTTCAGAGTCCAGACAAGAAGAGATTGTTCTAGAATCTTGATCAGAGGAAGAGGTTGAAATAGTCGTATTGGATGATGATGGTGCTTGAGACATTTTGACAGTCCTAGAGGACCAACAGCAACTGAGGAGAAAATTCTGATTGAGAGACTGGGTTTTGATGAGGAGACGAGAGAGGAAGGAAGCAAGGGAGTGTCTATTCAACTTCTTAAAAGAATTGTAGGAAATGGGAAAATATAATTTTAACCCAATCGGAACAGGCATAACTCCTTTGATCCTTGTTTTAAGCAAAATTAATTGCTACAATTCCTCATGTTGGCAAATACCCAACTTACCCCTTAAGTTTTCAAATTGATTTGCATCCAGAGCCTTGGTAAAAATGTCAGCCAGCTGTAGCTCAGTGGCAACATGTTCCAATTTGATTGTCTTCTCTTCTACAAGGTCTCTGATAAAGTGATGTCGTATGTCAATATGTTTGGTCCTGCTATGCTGAATGGGATTCTTGGATATGTTGATTGTACTCAGATTGTCACAGTACAATGTCATAACATCTTGTGTGACATTATACTCAGTGAGCATCTGTTTCATCCATATCATTTGAGAGCAGCTACTACCAGCTGCAATGTATTCAGCTTCAGCAGTGGAAAGAGACACACAATTCTGTTTCTTGCTGAACCAGGAAACCAGATTACTTCCCAAGAAGAAACATCCTCCAGAGGTGCTTTTTCTATCATCAGCACTACCATCCCAATCAGCATCACAGTAGCCAGTCAGAGCTGGTTCACAGCCATGAGTATACATCAATCCATAGTTGTAAGTACCACTTACATACTTCAAAATTCTCTTCACTTGATTGATATGACTGACTTTGGGATCAACTTGGTATCTTGCACAAACTCCAACTGCAAAGGCAATATCAGGTCTGCTGGCAGTTAAGTACAACAAGCTTCCTATCATGCTTCTGTACAGACTTTGATCCACCTTAACCCCACTTGAATCTTTGGAAAGCTTTAGATGAGTAGGAGCAGGAGTCCTTTTGTGACTTGCATTCTCCATACCAAACTTCTTTACAATGTTCTTAGCATACTTGCTTTGAGATAAGAAGATTGAGTCCTCCATCTGTGAGACTTGTAGTCCAAGAAAATAAGTTAGTTCTTCCATGAGACTCATTTCAAATTCAGCCTGCATTTGGTCAGCAAAGTGTTTAACCATATGTTCTGACATTCCTCCAAACACTATGTCATCAACATATATTTGGGCAACCATCAACTTTCCTCCTCCAGTTTTGACAAAGAGAGTTTTGTCCAAGCCTCCTTTTCTGTAGCCTTTGTCTGAGAGAAACTTTGTTAACATGTCATACCATGCTCTAGGAGCTTGTTTCAGGCCATATAGGGCTTTTCTCAATTTGTAGACATGATCAGGGTGGGTTGGATCCACAAAGCCTTTAGGTTGTTCCACATAAGCTTCCTCATTCAAGTACCCATTTAGAAAGGCACTTTTCACATCCATCTGAAATAACTTGAACTTCAGAAGATAAGCAATTGACAACAAGAGTCTGATTGATTCCAGCCTGGCTACAGGTGCAAAGGTTTCATCAAAATCAACCCCTTCAACCTGGGTGTATCCTTGAGCAACAAGTCTTGCCTTATTTCTGGTGACAACTCCTTCAGCATCTGACTTGTTCTTGAATATCCATTTTGTCCCAATGATGTTAGTTCCTTCAGGTCTAGGAACCAGTTCCCAAACTTCATGTTGCTTGAATTGGTTCAGTTCATCTTGCATTGCACCAATCCAATATTCATCAGTTAAGGCTTCCTTGACATTTCTTGGTTCCATTTTGGACACAAAACAAGAGTTTGAGATGATTTCTCTAGATCTTGTGATGACTCCACTATTGGGATCTCCTATGATGAGCTCTTTTGGATGATCCTTCTGAATTCTGATGGAAGGGATCTTGCTAGCTTCCTTTGATTCAGATTCTGTTGTGGTGGAGTTGGGTAGGTCATTCTGTTGGGTTGAAGTCTCAAAGAATGTCTCAACAGTACAAGGAACATCTATTTCTTCATGATAGTCATCAATTATAACATTTATTGATTCCATCATGGTTTTGGTTCTGGAGTTGAATACTCTATAAGCTCTGCTGTTTGAGGAGTATCCTAGAAATATGCCTTCATCACTTTTAGGATCCAGTTTTCTTCTTTGTTCACGATCAGCCAGAATATAACATTTGCTGCCAAACACATGGAAGTACTTCACAGTTGGTTTTCTTCCTTTCCAGAGTTCATATATGGTGGATGAGGTTCCCTTCCTCAAGGTGACCCTGTTATGAACATAGCAGGCTGTATTCATAGCTTCAGCCCAAAAGTACATAGGAAGTATTTTGGCATGTAACATTGCTCTGGCAGATTCCTGTATGGTCCTGTTTTTTCTTTCCACAACTCCATTTTGTTGAGGTGTTATAGGAGAAGAAAACTCATGACTAATTCCTTCTGAAGAGCAGAAATCACCAAACTTGCTGTTTTCAAATTCCTTGCCATGATCACTTCTGATTCTGACAATACATCCTTCCTTCTCTCTTTGAATTCTTTTGCACAATTCTTTAAAAACTTCAAATACATCTGATTTTTCCCTAATGAAATTAATCCAGGTGAATCTGGAAAAATCATCCACAACCACATAGGCATATCTTTTACCACCAAGACTCTCTACTTGCATTGGTCCCATCAGATCCATATGGAGGAGTTCTAAAACCTTAGAGGTGGTCAGATGTCTTGACTTTGGATGTGACATCCTAGTCTGCTTACCAACCTGACATTCACCACAAACTCTTCCTTCATCAATTTGCAGTCTTGGAATCCCTCTGACTGCCTCCAAGGAGATGATCCTCTTCATACCCCTTAGATGAAGATGGCCAAGTTTTTGGTGCCACAGTTTCACCTCTTTTTCTTCTCTTGCAAGGGAACACACAGATGAGAAATTAGTGTTCTCAGGCTCCCACAAGTAACAATTGTCTTTGGATCTGACTCCTTTCATTATTATCTCTTGTTTGTCATTGATTACAAGGCATTCAGATTTTGAGAAATTGACCTTGAATCCTAGATCACACAATTGACTGATACTAATGAGATTAGCGGTCAGCCCTTTCACCAGCAGTACTTCATTCAGACTTGGAACTCCAGGGCAGTCCAAATCACCAACTCCTTTGATTTCACCTTTAGCCCCATCTCCAAAGGTCACAAAACTGGTGGTGTGAGGCTTAACATTATTGAGGAGGTTCTTGATTCCAGTCATGTGTCTGGAACATCCACTGTCAAAGTACCAGTCTTCCTTTGCAGAGACCCTCAGGGAAGTGTGAGCTATCAGTGCAGTAGCCTTTTTCTTCCATTTAGGAGCATGTGGTACCTTTTTAGACTTAGGTTTGACACCTGAGTTCTGATTAGGATATCCATGTAGTCTGAAGCAGAAGGGCTTTATATGGCCATATCTCCCACAATGATGACATCTCCATCTTTGGTACCTTTTCTTCATATGTCTCTGTTCCTGATGTTGAGAGTTGTGTTGAGACATCTGTTTTGACATTTGCTTACCAGTACCAGATTTCTTTGCTTCCATAAATCCTAGTCCAGATTTATTTCCCACATTTTGTCCAACCTGAAGGATCTCTTCCAATTTGTCTGTTCCATTGGTCAACATCTTGATAGATTTGGTCATTTGATTCAGTTGTGAGTTCAGCAATTGAACTTCTCCTTCTAGATGACTTATAGTTTCAAGGTTTGCCCTTTTTTCAGCCTCCAGCTTTATGATGAGTTTTGATTGTTTCTCATTCTGCACACAGACTTCAATACTTCTGATACACAATTTCTTGTAAGTATCAGCCAGTTCTTTAAAAGTCACCTCTTCATCACTGATGTCACTTTCAGAGGTACAAACACCAGTTAAAGCAGTAACTTGTTTGGCAGATTCTTCTTCAGAATTACTTTCTGAATCACAGTCAGACCAAGTAACTGTCATTCCTTTTTGTTTCTTAAGAAAGGTAGGACATTCAGCTCAAATATGCCCATATCCTTCACAACCATGGCATTAAATTCCTCTGCCTTGAATTCCCTTCTCTTCTGACCTTGGTCTTCTGCTGGAACTGTCAATGTCAGAGGGAATGTTATGAACATTAGACCTTGACTTTGGATCTATTCTTTTGATGAGTTTGTTGAACTGTCTTCCAAGCATGGCTACAGCTTCTGAAATGTTTTCTTCAACATCAGTGTTGGACATAAGTGCTATGCTCTTGTTCTTCTTGACACCATTATCAGTGATTCCCATCTCAAAAGTCTGAAGAGACCCAATAAGTTCATCCACTTTCAACTTGCTAATGTCATGGGCTTCCTCTATGGCGGTTACCTTCATTGCAAATCTTTTAGGCAAGGATCTGAGAATCTTCCTCACCAGTTTTTCTTCTGACATCTTTTCTCCCAGTGCTCCTGAGGTGTTGGCAATCTCCAAGATGTTCATGTGAAACTCATGAATGGTTTCATCTTCCATCATTTTTAGATTCTCAAATTTGGTAGTCAACATCTGAAGCCTTGACATTTTTACTTTGGAAGTGCCCTCATGAGTAATTTTGAGAGTGTCCCAAACTTCCTTGGCCAGTTCATATTGATGTACTAATCTGAAAATGTTTCTATCAATTCCATTGAACAAGGCATTTAAAGCTTTGGAATTTCCCAGGGCTAACTCATCTTCTTCTTTACTCCAATCTTCCTCAGGCTTCAGACTGATTGTCCCATCTTTCTCAGTTATGGTGGGATGGATCCATCCTTTGTCAGCAGCTCTCCAAGCCTTTTTGTCCAGAGATTTTAGGAAGGCAATCATACAGGGTTTCCAGTAGTCATAATTAGTTCCATCCAGAATGGGTGGTCTATTTCCAAAAACTCCTTCTTTGTCCATAGTGCCAGAAAGTGATATCCCTAGATCTCACCCAGTAATACAGGCAGGGTGCCTGCTCTGATACCAATTGAAATTCTGGCTGCAGATACTCAATGTCACGTTCAATGTTATGACACCGTATCTGACTTACTATATGACAGTAAATACAAAAGCAATAAAGAACACAGTCAAATGTTTACCCAGTTCAGTGTGCAACAACACCTACTCTGGGGGCTACCAAGCCAGGGAGGAAATCCACTATAAGAGATGTTAGTTCAGGAATAAACCAACCAGTTTATCTCCTTCACTTAAGACCTACCCAATGCAATTCCAATCTAAGTACAACTTAAACCTGAGTTCCTACTCACTCCCCCTAAATCACAGCAGTGATACATAAAACAATTTGACTTAAGAATTGATGAAGACACTCTTCAAAAACAAACACTTGATTAAGCTTCACAGCTTTTTAATCAAGCAACACAATCACTCTTGCTTCACAGCTTTGAGTGATGCACACAGCTAACTTGACTCTGCTTCACAGCTTTAGTCAAGGAACATTCAAACACTCTTGCTTCAAAGCTTTGAGTGCTACACAACCCTTACAATTAGAAACCTATTCCAAGTCACTTATCACAATGATAATTGCTTGGAGTACAATAATCAAACCTATACAGATTACAAATGATCTTCTGATCAATAAAAGGGATGCCTTGCAAAACAGCAGCTCTGTTGAATATATAGCAGCTGCAACTTCAGTTAGGGTTTCCACAAAAACCTAGGGTTAATTCCGTTTGACCTAAAGACCAGGTCACAGGACTTTATTAACCAGGTTAGGGTTGAGCTAGGTTACCCCTCAGAAAACGCAGGATTCTGTTCAGGAAAGACTGAGTTATTTTCCTGAAAAAACTCAGACTTATCCAACCTGCAAACCTGTTAGTTCAGAACAGGATGTCATAACATCTGTTATGACATATGAGAAAACCTGTCTACTGATTTAGCAAAATGTGATCATTTTGCAAAATGCTCAGATACACACTTATAAACATCAGTACTTGAATTACAATATTTTTCTGCAAAGGTACCTAATGAGTCAGTACAAACTAAACTAGAATGTTATGACATCAGTCATGACATTCACACATACACTTGGGTTTTACCAAAAATGCAAGCCAATACCTAAACAACTACAAAGGTAAAAGATACAAACCAATCATATTTGTTTGTGCACCTCTTGGCGTTGTTTTTAAACTTGATTTGTCGATGTTTCGTCATCGCATATTTGTTTGAAGACGATGTTTCGCCATCACACGTGTTTGTTATCCTACTTTGATTCTCAATATCATTGTTAGGTGTGATGTTTTTTCATCCAATTTATTGATGTTTCGTCATCTTTGCCATGATATTTTTGTTATCTTTAAGCCAATGTTTCGCCATCGCACATGTTTGTTATCCTACTTTGATTCCCAATATCATTGTTAGGTGTGATATTTTGTCATCTGTTTTATTGATGTCTCGCCATCTTTGCCATGACTTTGTTATCTTTTAGCCGATGTTTTGCCATCACACATTTGTTTGAAGTCGATGTTTCGCCATCGCACGTGTTTGTTATCCTACTTTGATTCTCAATATCATGGTTAGGTGTGATGTTTTGTCATCCGTTTTATTGATGTTTCGCCATCTTTGACATGTTACTTTGTTATTATTTAGCCGATGTTTTACCATCTCATTTGTTTGTTGTTTTATTTGATGTTTTGCCATCTTGACTGCTATCTTTGTTTGTCTTAATTAAAAAACACAAACCAACCAAAACACATAATCCGAACTATGGCTGCTCTGATTCCTTAAAAGGGATACGTAGGCATTGGGGTGGGGCCCAACCGAGCACAACTTTTATTTTCCCTACATTATTTTCTTTTTCCTTTTGCATGCATTCCCTCTTCAGTTGTGAGCCATAGACATAGGATTTGACCACACCCATTAGATTAGACAACAAGAGTGGATATCATAAAGTACTACGGGCGTATGGGGTGCTAATACCTTCCCCTCACCTAACAGATTCCCTTACCCGACCTCTCGGTCGAAAGACCGTGTTTTCTCCCTTTTCAGGTTTTCTCGATGTTTACCTTTCCCTTTTGGCAGGATAAAAGATGTTCGGTGGCGACTTCATTGATGTTTCATTAACATCCAGATGACAGGTCTCGGCCGCGTAGTTTCAGCTGGCGACTTCACTGGGGACAGATTGACCTTTTGCTGGTCCATCCTGGAGTCGTTCCTAGATCTTGTTTGTTTTATTTTTGGGTGTTCATTTTACCGCTTTGCATATTTATCTATTTTCATTGCATCATATGTGCGCTTTACTTTCTGCATACTGGATTTGGCTGGACTATTTGGTTTATGGATTTTTATTGGTGGGTGGGTTGTTCCATGAGGTAAAAGGCCTCATACCCAGGCCATGAGTGAATTCCATAGGAACTAGGAATAGAGTGGCCATGGCAGCTACGAGGCAAATGCTTTGTAGACCTGACCATGAGACCCATGACTTCGGAGGTAGTTTGGATAGGTGTTATCGTATGATGATACCGACATTCGAGCTCTCGTACTCTGATTTGGATTTTAACCTTACCTTGACCTAGACTACACCCGTGAGAGGGACGGGAAAACTTTTCTTACAGGTACAGGTACTATTGGTGACTTTGTGTTGCGAAGGTGACTCAGGTTCCCATGATAGTTTTGAAGCTTCGGGATTTTCTTTTGATCTTGAGTGGTGTTGTTCTGTAATGGTCCAACCATGATCCAATGTGAAACTTTGATCCTGTCATGTTGCATCATAGCATATTTATTTCTATAAAAAATGATGTATAAAAAATAACTAGCATGCGCATGTCATTTTCCAGAGACATTCAAGAGTTTTCTTTTTCCATCAGAAATGGTTGGTCTCCCTCCAGTTGAGTTTGATTCCGTTCGTGTTAAAGAGCCCATCAGGCACACTTTCTCTTATCAGATTCCTAATATTGATGTGGCCGAGTATGAGGCTTGCATTTATGGCATTGAAGCAACAATCGACCTGCGCATCAAATTTTTGAAAGTTTACGGGGATTCCAATCTTGTTATCATCCAGATTAATGGAGATTAGGAGACTCGCCATCAGAACCTAGTTCCCTATCGTGAGCATGTTATGAAGCTGATTTCGTACTTCGAAGAGATCACGTTTGAACACATTCCTAGAGAAGAAAACAATCTAGCTGATGCACTGGCAACTTTGTTCTCCATGTTCAAGGTTAAGTGGGCTAATGAGGCACCTTCCATTACTATCAGAAGTTTGAGTGAGCCAACTTTCTGTTTTGAGGCCAATTTGGAACCAGATGGTAACCCTTGGTTTTATGACGTTAAGCGATATCTGGAAACACAAGAGTACCCTGAGGGGGAATTCGTCACAGATAAGAAGTTCTTGAGAAGATTTTCAGCCAAGTTATTTCTCAGTGGTGGTGTGTTGTATAGAAGGCATCATGATGGTCTATTGCTCAGATGTGTTGACAAGAAAGAAGAAGCTAGAATCATTAAGGAGATACATGAAGGTGATTTTGGGACCCATTCCAACGGGCATACCATGGCTAAAAAGATTTTGCGAGCAGGTTATTATTGGTCCACCATGGAGACTGACTGTTACAATCATGCACGGGTTTGCCACAAATGTCAAGTCTATGCTGATAAGGTGCATGTGCCGCTAGTACCTTTAAATGTCTTGACTTCCCCTTGGCCGTTTGCGATGTGGGGAATTGATATGATCGACAAAATTGAACCGACTGCGTCCAACGGGCACCATTTCATTCTGGTTGCTATCGATTATTTTACAAAATGGGTCAAAGTTGCATCCTATGCCAATGTCACCAAGCAGGTGGTAACTCGGTTCATTAAGCATAATATTATCTGTCGCTACGGAGTGCCTGAGAAGATCATTACTGATAATGGGTCTAATCTGAACAACAAAATGATGAAGGAGCTTTGTGAGTCCTTCAAAATCAAGCATCATAATTCTTCCCCATATAGACCGAAGATGAACGGCGCTGTCAAAGCAGCCAATAAGAATATCAAGAAAATCGTGTAAAAGATGGTAGTAACCTATAAAGACTGGCATGAGATGCTACCTTTCGCTTTACATGGTTATCACACCACTGTGCTTACTTCGACTGGGACAACCCCATTTTCATTAATTTACGGCATGGAAGCAGTACTGCCAGTAGAAGTCGAGATTCCTTCTCTGAGGGTCATGAGAGATGTTGAGCTAGATGAAAGTGAATGGGTACAGAATCGGCTGGATCAGTTGGAACTTATTGACGAGAAGAGGTTGACGGCTGTATGTCATGGTCTGGTATATCAGCAAAGGATGAGAAAAGCTTTTGATAAGAGGGTACGGCCCCAGTGTTACAAGTCGGGTGACCTTGTGCTAAAAAGGATAATTCTCCCCCAGGGGCAAGTGGGTTCCAACTTATGAAGGTCCTTTCGTGGTCAGAAAAGTTTTCTCTGGAGGAGCGGTGATGATCACAATTATGGATGGAGAGTACTTCCCTGTCCCTGTAAATGCTGACGTAGTTAAAAAATACTTTGTATAAAAAAACAAATAAAAACCCGCTAAACTGAAAACTCGAAAAGGCGGTTTAGGCAAAAAGAGGGTGTCCTGGTGAATCAAAAACCCGAAAGGGCGATTCAGGCAAAAGTTAGGGACTTGAAGAAAATGACTACGCTCAGCATGGGATCCTTTGTTTCTTTCCTTCATTCCGTCATCTGGCATGAGCTCGAAGCTAATCCAAGAATGATCTGTCTGAAAGTAAGAAGATAGAAGGGTGAAAGTTATAGGAGTCATAGCAGAGTCGGGACTTGATGGAGATTCACATTCACATTGCCATTTGTAAACACTTGTTTGTTTTGATTTTGTAATTACTTGCTGCCAAATGTAAATGCCTTTTTCACAGGCTGATTTCTCAAAATCAATAAAATATCTTCTTTCAAGTATGCGTAGGCATTTCTTTTCTCCCTTTTACTATTTTGTTTGCAAAAACGTCCAATATTTTTTATAAGCATGAGCATATAAACTTCGTGGACCTTACATGGATATGGTAATCTAAGTCATGGTTAGTTGATCGCTTGAAATATGGATAACAAACACCACTACTACTGTGCAAGGGGCATGTTTGTTTTTCTGTTTGATGGATTTCTCTTTCACTCTGTTGGCATTTTGCCTTGCCATTTTGTTTCACAGCTCTGAGCTATTGGTAGAGATCATGGGTCAGGGTAATATCAAGTTTACTGAAGGTCAGCGGGACCGGGGAACCTGGTTGGAGATACTTTTTCCCCATAATGGCTTTTATGACTTTTCTTTTCCGCACTCTCATGTGTCATATTGATTGATTGTTTTAGCATTGTCTGCATATAGGATTTTGTTTATAGCTGAATGTCAGTCTTGGTGCGTTGAGTGTTTTTGCCTAAAATTTTTTTTCATACAATATCACTCTTTAATCGTTTTTTCGGGCATTTTGATATCAACTGTGCTAATCCTTTTGCACGACCAAGAATTTGGAGGGAGGAGTTTAGCTAAAAAAAACAGTGACTATAGTGGTATGCTTTTGAGTAGAACCCCGTTGACGATGTACATGAATTGTTTCGATCCCCAAACATTGGAGATATAAGGGAGTTAGACCCTCGTTAACCCCTCTGAGCCTTCGAAGTAGGAGTTTCCTTTCTGTTTAAAAATAATAAAAATAAACCTTGTTTTTTTAACCAGGGGCAGGGTAGATGTTCAGTTGATTTGACCAAGCATTCAAATTTCAGAAGGAATGTCCCATCTAAGGATCACCACATTTTATCTCTCGCATCATGAGATCAGGAAAAATGTCTAAACCACGATGTTCATTTCCTCACAAAGTCCTGAGGTCGAGATCGAATCAATACGATAATGGATATCCCTTGCCGACCAAGGAATGAGGCATTTGTTTTCTTCAAAAAAGAGAGAAAGAATGAAAAAGGTTCAAAGACCTAAAGTCACATTGACTTGTTCAAAATGGAAAGCATGAATAAGAAAGAAACAAAAAGCCCCGCTAAGTCGGAACTTGAAAACAAGTCGCTTAGGCAAAAGTTAGGGTATCCCGCTGGACTTCCAAAATGGAAATTCAAAAGATTTTGTCCAGGAAAAAATTAGGGAAAAGAGAGCCTAAAAGTCCAAAAAAGATTATCCAATAAATTTTCAGAAGAACAATAATACAAAAAACAAAAGCAACAAAAGTTAAGCGACAATCATGTTGGAGAATTTGTCATGATCGCTCAACCATTATGAATCCTTTTGAAAGATGAATGCTTGTGATAAGTCAACTAAACTTAGGAAAGGAGGATACTACGAAGGGGGTGGGCACCAAATAACTTGAACCTTGAAATTTTTTTTCAAAAGAACCTCGAACCAGGCCATGTTACAACCTCTAAAATTCCTAACTGAAACAAGGGTTTAACTCGAAAGCATACTACAACAGGATAACAGTTCCTAAACTCCCGAATATGTGTTGCATATCCACGTTGGTATCTTATCACCCGCGTTTTGACTTGTTTTTCAAAAAGGGGAAGAAATTTTTTAAATTTTTTGCACTCTAGCCAGTGATTCTTTCACAACAGAGATGCGATATTTTGTTAAAATTTTCAACTTCAAGGCATAAATAATCATCGCATCAGGTTTGTCATTCCCGAAATAAACATTTTTCTGTATGCAAAATAGTTGCTTGACATCAAAAAGAGTTTACACATTGAACACCTGTAAAGAGCTTAATGATTGTCAAGAGGGGAATGTTTGGCTTTCTTCTATTTTGATAGAGCCCATGTATTAATTAGGACTCTGCTTATCCCTAGTGAAGTTTCTTACCCCCAGTGAAGTTTCGCTTCCGCAGCAAAGGTTTGCTGCCCCAGGATTTTTCTTTCAAAAAGCTTCATTCTAGTACTTCAAGTTTGGATATGTCGTCTATCGCCAGTGGAGTCGTTAAGTAGGAACCCATATTTTGAGGAAGTTTCAACTCCCCATTGGAACTGCCAACAGAGATCGCTCGCCATGACCTCTGTTTCCCAACCGATTTGCTAACTGGGGCATCTTTATGTTAGGGATCTTCTCTTATTCCCCAGTAAGGTTGTTACTGTGTGACTATCTGCAGGATTCATCCATTGGTTGCATTCCGAGAGAATATCTCTCCATTGGAAAATCTTCTTCAACAGATTTCTATCTCCCCGGTGAAGTCCCACTTCTTCAGCAGAGCTTTGTTCCCCCAACAAAAGTTTTCCACCCCTCACGTTCGAGTATTTTGTTTTGGTGTCATCCTTAACATGGCCGTGCGCTATCTTTTCCAGAGATTACAGTCTTACCCTGATCTTCTCTCTCAAATTCCTGATCTTTAAATGGTGCCCTTCTTCAAAAGCTACAGTGTCGATCTGATCTTCTGTAGGAGTTTGTAATTTATTTTTGCAGCTCCTCTCAATGTTTGTGGCCCGTTTCTACTAGTTGCTCATTTGTTATTCTCCGTGAAGCTACATCTCTTCGAGGTTCCCTCTCTAGTGGTTTCCCGTGTTTCCTTCTCTCCTTTGGATTTTGCAATTTATTTTTGCAAGTCTTGTCAGATTCTGACTTCTTGGTTTTTGGCTTCTCAATTGGCCATTCCCCAGTGAAACTTTTAAACATGCATCATTACATTTCATCTACCTAAACGCGTAGCATTTCCATTATATGGAGCATTGCGCTATATAAAAAGAATTCAAACATACATCGGAACATAAGCCTTTATTATTTCCATCATCCCCAGTGATTTTTTATAATACTTCGGATTAAATCCCCAGCGAGGTCTTCGTCCTCATTATCTCAGTTTCCTCCCCATACCAATATCCTTCTGACGTCAATCTTTTGTTTGTTTGAGTGTCTACTTTTGACTATAGTTCAGTTTCACCCTGGCACGGTCTTCTCAGGTTTAGTATTCACTACCCTCTCCAGTTCATTCCAATGTCTATTGATGCACCTTTCGAATACCAGTTTCATCCTGATATTCGCTTTCAGCAGGTTTTTAGGTGTACGCCCTAATCCCCTTACTTTGGGTCGAGTTTCGCCTCGTCGCCTGTGCATGAAATCCAGTTTCGTCCTGGTACTCATCTAGCTTAGTTTCGCCTAACTAATTATTAAGTCGAGTTTTGTCTCGTCTTTGTTTTCATACATTGGGGTGGGGCCCTACCGAGCACAACTTTTATTTTCTCTAAATTATTTTCTTTTTCCTTTTGCATGCATTCCCTCTTCATTTGTGAGCCATAGACATAGGATTTGACCACACCCGTTATATTAGACAACAAGAGTGGATACCGTAGAGTACTACGGGCGTGTGGGGTGCTAATACCTTCCCCTCACGTAACAGACTCCCTTACCCGATATCTCGATCGAAAGACCGTGGTTTCTCCCTTTTCAGGTTTTCTCGATGTTTACCTTTCCCTTTTGGTGGGATAAAAGACGTTCGGTGGCGACTTCATTGATGTTTCATTAACATCCAGATGACAGGTCTCGGCCGCGTAGTTTCAGCTATCAGCATTCTCGGACTTGTCATAAGTGCCAAGTCTATGCTGATAAGGTGCATGTACCTCTTGTTCCTTTGAACGTCTTGACAGCTCCTTGGCCTTTTGCAATGTGGGGCATCGATATGATCGGCGAGATCAGACCTACTGCGTCCAACGGGCATTGTTTCATTTTGGTAGCTATTTATTATTTCACGAAGTGGGTTGAAGCAGCTTCCTTTGCTACAGTAACCAAGAATGTCGTGGCGCGGTTCATCCGACACAATTTGATATGTCGATATGGTGTACCAGAGAGGATCGTTATGGACAATGGTACAAATCTCAACAATACAATAATCACCAAGCTCTACAAACAGTTTAAGATACAGCATCACAACTCTTCTCCTTACCAGCCGAAGATGAATGGGGCTGTTGAAGCAGCTAATAAGAACATCAAGAAGATTGTGCAGAAGATAACAATGACATACAAAGACTGGCACGAGATGCTACCATTCTCTCTTCATGGGTACCGTACCTCAGCACGGACGTCAACAGGGGCAACACCCTACTCTTTGGTGTATGGCATGGAGGCAGTCTTACCCATTGAGGTCCAGATACCCTCTCTTCGGATTATGAAGGATGCAGGTTTAAGTGAAGATGATTGGATCCAGACCCGGCTTGATCAGCTGAACTTAATTGATAAAAAGAGACTTACTGCTATTTGTCATGGTCAGACGTATCAAAAGCAAATGATCAAGGCATTTAACAAGAAAGTCAGACGACAAGAGTATCAAGTCGGGTATCTGGTAATCAAACGCATCATGCTGCCACAAGGTGATCCCAGGGGCAAATGGACCCCTACGTACGAAGGGCCATTTGTGGTTAAGAACATTTTCTTGGGAGGAGCTATGATTCTAACCACCATGGATGGTGACGACCTTCCTCACCCTGTCAATGCAGGCATAGTGAAAAAATACTACGCATAATCAAAGACCCGCTAGGTTGATTGGCCTAGGCAAAAATAAGGGCTTCCCGACGAACCAAAAGGGTTCGGGCAAAAATAAGGGATGAAAAAGAAAAAAACTGTACACCCGGCAAGTCGAAAACCTGAAAAGGTGGCTTGGGCAAAAAAGGGTATCCCGGTGGACTGAAAACTCGAAAGGGCGGTCCAGGCAAAAATTAGGGATTAAAGCGTAACACTATGTCTCATTGGGTCATCTTGTAACCAGACTTCGGTATCAACTATCAAGCTCGGACGGCGCCAATTAATCTGATCTACCTTCAACCATGTAGCAAAGTGATGAGATGCTCGAAGATATAAAGGCAATAGCAGAGTTGGAACCCAATGGGATTGTTCACATAACTGTTTTTTTTTGTTTTTCACAAATTGTATAATTTCTACCTTTCCGCGGCATTCTCTTACTAGGACGTCAACCTCTTGTACAAAACGCCTATTATAGGACAACTTCAAAATCAATACAATTCATTTTACAATAAATTTCAAAGTTGTTTTTCTTTTCCTATTTTGTTTTGCAAGAACATCCAATGATTCATTTTTGATATATGCATTTGAAAATAATTGTTGCTCACAAATATTTATAGGCGAAACAAAAGACGATTACTCGTAATTTCAGGAACAGGGGCAAACAGAAATGTCCAAACCTTACAGTTGCTCTACCCACTAGGTTCAGCATAGAGCCGGCTTGAGAATATGACTAAAAATGCATACACTCTCCGCCGAATAAGAAGTACTCAAAGTCAGTGGTGTTAATTCTCCCCAAGAAGAGTTTATCTATCACCAGCACTAGAAGACTATCCTCAGTGGAGTTTATTTCTTTCACAAGCAGAAACTCAATCCCCAATAGAGTTCATCATTGCCAGCAACAGTAATTCATCCCCAGCCGATGTTATTTCTCCAAATCAACAGATACTCTAGCAGAGTATCTCTTCCCCACAGAGTCATTCTCTCGTCAGTTTATTCTCCAGCAAAATTATTCTCCCTCCAATTTATTCAATCATCTTTAGTCGTTATCCCCAGCGAGAATGAAGAACTCAACTCTTTATATTCTCCAACAGTAGTCCGGGATTTATTTTCCCCAACTAGAGAATATCATAAAAACATTATGTATCCATACATCATGACATGTGCATAAGCATCATACAACACAATCTCATTTATTTTAAGAACATCGTTGCTCAATACATTTCATACATCATGGCATTACATACGGCTAACCCTTTACCTTTCAGGAAAAAATACAATCAAATTCTCACAAAGTTCAAGCTATGAAGCCCGAACCCGACCGGATAATATCTTGATTCCTCCTTCATATTATGAAGCCCGGAGAACGACCGGATAACAGTATCAAATACCGCGAAGCCTAGAAACGACCAGATAGTGGTCTATCTTAAATTTAAGTTATGAGGCCCGGATTCGACCGGATAATAGTTTAATCCCCAGCAAGTTATTGTGAAGCCTGGATTACGACCAGATAGCAATACAAAGACACCATGAAGCCTGGAATCGACCAGATAGTGATATATCATAAACACAAGCCGTGAAGCCCGGAAATCAACCGGATAACAGCTTAACAAGTTATTGTGAAGCCTGGATTACGACCAGATAGCAATACAAGACACCATGAAGCATGGACTCGACCAGATAATGGTAGAAGACATTATGAAGCCTGGATTACGACCAGATAGCATCCAAGAATACTATGAAGCCTGGAGTCAACCAAATAGTGGTATATCTTTAACGCAAGTTATGAAGCCCGGATTCGACCGGATAATATCTTGATTTCTCCGAACACCATGAAGCCTGGATTTGACCAGATAATGGTATAATACATCGTGAATCCTGGATTACGACCAGATAGTGGTAAAGACATTGAAGCCTGGGATTACGACCAGATAACAGTAATGGACCCTGCGAAGCTTGGATTTCGACCAAATAGCAGTTTACCCGGCCAATTACTATGAAGCCCGGAAATCGACCGGATATTAGTAGGCCTTAAAGTCAAATAGAAGCCCGGATGCAACTGGATAACCACTTGATTTCTTCTGAAGCCTGGAATACGACCAGATAAGAAGTAAAGTATTGTGAAGCCTGGAATCGACCAGATAGCAGTACAGGACACCATGAAGCTTGGATTCGACCAGATAATGGTATGAAACATCGTGAAGCTTGGATTACGACCAGATAGAAGTAAAGGACAAAGAAGCCTGGGACTACGACCAGATAATAGTACAAGACATTACGAAGCTTGGATTTCGACCAAATAGCAGTTTACCTGGACAATTACTAAGAAGCCCGGAGTCGACCGGATATTAGTATGCCCTAAGTTCAAGTTGAAGCCCAGATGCGACCAGATAACAACTTAATTCCTTCTGAAGCCTGGAGTACAACCAAATAAGAATTGAGAAATTGCAAATCCTGGATTACGACCGGATAGCAAGTTTAATCTCATCTCCCCAGTAAGTCACTGTAAAGCCTGGAGCACGACCAGATAGTAGTCGATCTTATCACTATGAAGCCTGGATCACGACCAGATAGTAGTTCATTTTCACCTCTTCGACCAAGAGACGATTCCCCAGTAGAATAACGGACGAACGAAGCTCCTAAAATTCAACTTTTCCCCAAAACAGAGAACAAGCATTCCCCAGTGAAATCTTCCTCAACAACAGGTACACAAACTCTCGCTAAGGAATCTCTTATGCGATCGACACTCCTTAGGATGGCATCTTTAAGCCCATCTTCCTTCATCAATCTCCAAATGGCATCTATAAGCCCATTCCCGATATCACAAGGCAAGTACCACTTCATGCGAGTGCAAATTTCTTGGGCATTCTAGTGTTCAATCATCTTCAACCTTCAGATCACGAAAGGAAGATAAGCCAATCTACATCCTCATGTTTAAGAAGATTGAATAGGGGCAGCTGTTGTATCCCAAAATTTCCCTCCCATATTTCTCAACACATTTCAAGTGAGACCCTCAAAATTGCTCAAGGAAGTCCAAGGGTTGATCAGACAAACTCTCTCCTAAGGCAGTCTACCTCAAATTAGGGTTTCATGTTGCATCAAGATACCTGAACCCAAGGGATCCCAAATGCTCACTATTGTCCTAATATGTTCCCAAGATCATCCATGTCAAGTTTCAAGCCCTACAGAGAAAGTTTGCTCAGTCAATTGCTCAAAGGCCTGAAAATCGACTATGCTAGGGCAAAAGTCAACTGTGGCCCACATACATTCAAACTTCAAGATTATGGGTCAACTTCCTCATTTTGAAGTTTTATTCATCATTTGATCAAGGTTTGATCATGATTCATCAAGGATTGCTCACAATTCATCAAAACCCAAAAGTTGCTAAATTAGGGTTTTGCAAGAAAAGTCAACTCAACTTTGACCAAGCATAACTTTCTCATAATTTATCAATAATGACCCATAAAAATCTCATTTTGAAGAGGATGCAATTACCTACAATTCATCTTCATCTCCCAAGTTCAAAATATGCACTCACAAGAAGTTATGAATTTGGACATTATATGTCATTTTGAAAAGTCAACAAAAACACCTTTTTTGTCAAAGCTTCATACATGAACATGGAAGACTCAATTGAGATGAGACCACAAGGGTTGCTTAGATGACATCTTGAGCTTTCTAAAAAGTCCAAAAACACCCTCATAGAGTCAAAATTGAAGGAGTTATGCATTGGTGAAGTTGACCTTGTTTTCAAAATTGCCAAAAGTCAAATATGCCTCAAATTGCAATTTTTGTCAAATGGGCCCAACTTTTTGTGCTTGTATTGAGTTTGTAACATGGTCCACGACCCATGATCCTTCCCACTTGCCTTTATTTTATTTTTTCCATTTATTTTTATTTTTATTTCAATTAAATCAAATTAAATCAAAATAAAATCATGAAAATATCAAAATCATTTAAACCTTGAGATTTGGGGCATATTTCAGGTCCATGAATAGCGTGCAATGAGATCAAATCGTGCAAGGCTTGTTTGTACACAAAAGATTGATTTTTGGCTTGTTTTGGAAATATTTACAAGAGAATCAAATCTTGATCAATCACCTTAATTGAAGAAGATTTGAAACAAATTTATAAACCTAATTCACTCAAGACTACATATAGAACGTTTGCAGACCAAATGCATAAGGGTTAAAGGCGTGAAGAGTGAATAACAACTTTCAAAAAATCAAGAAAAAAGTGCAATCTAATTTCATAGTTCCAGGCTATCTCAAGCCTTCCAAGCTATCTCATTCGCTTCCTGGGTGTTCATGGAGTCTATCCCAATCACCAACAAGCATTTTCATGCACAAAAACTCACTGTAAGTGTCTCACGACCTTGGCATTTTCTTGAAATCCAATATCATTATTTTGGAATTTGTAGCATGAATTCTTATATATTCTGGTTCAGTGAAACATTTGCAAGCTATTGGTAATGATTAATTGCATTTTTGCTAACCATACAGAGATCCACCATTGTTAGGGTTTAGGTTTCGTTTTTAGGGTTTTCTTGTGCAGGTGAAATTGGCCCAAAAGAGAGGTACCATGATGTTCACAAGGGCAAGATGAACTGGCGTGTAGCATTGGGTTTCATTTATGGTGCGTGTATGAGATTCTGGAAATCACAGGGGCTATAGCTACAGACTTTTGTCTGTAGGTAAAAGTCAGGGACTTTTACCAACGGAGAGAGGAAGAAGAAGGGTGGCGCGACACCCCCTGGTTCGTCCATTCAAAAGTTTACGCGCTGGCATATTTTAATTTGCGTTTTTTTAATATAATGTTTATTGGTTATTTGATATACAACAAGGCACGCTAGCAGGGTTGGTCAGTGGGAGAGAGAAAAAGCCAAAGGGTCTGGGTTCGATCCCCAGGTCCCATTGTTCTTCAATATTATTTTTCTATACGTGTTTCAATGCGCAGGCTTCTAGGATGTCCACCATAAGTCCTCAATGATCAGTCAACCAGATGGCCAACAAACCAAATCTAATGCTTGGCATGTGAGGGTCTACAATGCACCCTAGTCAATTTGCAACGTGGAATCTGAGAAGTCAAACATGGATCCAGGCTATTGGGCTCAAATATGCTATGGACACCCCTCAATTGCTAGCATACCAGGACCAATTCTCTCTTCTTTTATATTTTCTTTATTTAATTTATTTTGTTTAAATTATTTTCTCACAAAATTAATTCTTTTTTATCAAAAACTCATAAAAATCAATTTCATCAAATTTAGGTTTTTTTTTATATTTTGTCAAAATTAATTTAATTAGTTTAATTTAATTTTAGGGTAACTTTAATCTTTTTGTAAATAACTTAAAATAAATTAGAAATTAGGGTTTTGTTTAATTTAATTTATTTTCTTTTTTTTAAATAACAAAAATACAAAAATAGGTCAAAATTAATTATTTTTATTAATTTAAGTTAATTATTAATTAGGTTTGTATTTATTCATAAAAACCTCATTTTCTTAAAATAGTCAAAAACAACCAAAAAAATGACTTTTCTTTTAATTAGGTTAGACGGGGTCAAAACCCTAATTTTTTTCTCGTTCTCGTTTCATCGCGCGCATTTATTTTTTTTTGCAAATATTAATATAACTGCTCATGGGATGTAATAGTTTAATTAGGATTTTCCTTTCATTTATCGTTTTACGGGTTTTTGGCTATGTAATTAATCCCCATCCCCGAAGCCTTGTAATAGCGTAGTTTTATTTCTCGCATTTTAAATTTTTGCAAATATTAAATGTTAGATGTATGATAATAGGATTGCATGACAAGACTGTATGTTAATTTTAAAACGGTTAGCAAACCCTAAATATGAAAAGATAATAACTTGAAATCAAACCACTCGCACATGCGCACTCCTAGGGTATACTATCACTTAAATTGCCTTCGGTAAACGATCATTAAGTATAGGGTGTTTTAGTGGTCGCTCTCTTGTCTAAACAAAGATCAAATGTCCCGTTCGGAAATGTTGCCTCAGAAAGGTTGCCTCGGAAATATTGCCTCGAATATGATCTTAAGACATTAGGGTTATTAATAAGACTTCCTAACATTTCTTTAGTGATCGTACGTCCCTTTCGAATTGATCCTTACAAACTCCAAGGACGGTGCTACCTACTCACTAATAGTGGGATAGCACTGTCTAAGGAAAGAAGAACAGAAACATTCTTTTTTTCGAGTAGGTAGATGCTAGTAGGTACTTGCTCAAAATCAAACTATTCCACACTTACACTCTTTTTCAAACAAAGTTTTCAAAACGACTTTGTAACACTCTTGAAGACAGAAGCAAGGGTTAAATCGAAGTAAAACAAAAACTTTTCAAAACAAACAAACACGGAAGCAATTTTTAAATGATGAGCAAGTACCTAAGAGCCCGTAGAAAACTACGGATAGAAAGGGTGATAATACCTTCCCTTTCTATAATCTACCCCCCGTACTCAAAATCTCGAAAAAGGAATTTTTTGTGCTTTTTTCCTTTCCAGTTGGATAAAATAAAAGTCAGTGGCGACTCTTGCTTACCGCGACATTTTGCAAACACAAACGCAAAACACAAACCAACATTTTCCAAAACAGTCCGGTTCTGCCACCGTATCACAGACGTTCTTGCAAAACAAAACAGAAAAAGAAAAAACAAGTTGAAATTTCTTGTGAAAATGAATTGTATTGATTTTTGAAGTTGGCCTATAGTAGGCGTTTGTACAAAGTGGCTGACGTCCTGGTAAGAGAACACTGTCAAAAGATAGAAATTATAATTTGTATAAAAGAAAGAGAAAAACAACTATGTGAAACAATCCCATTGGGTTCCAACTCTGCTATCGCCTTTATATCTTCAAGCGTCTCATCACTTTGCTACTTGGTCAAAGGTGGATCAGATTGATTGGCGTCGTCTGAGCTTGATAGTCGATACCGAAGTCTGGTTGCAAGATGATGCAATGAGACATAGTGTTACACTTCAATCCCAAATTTTTTCCTGGACCGCCCTTTCGGGTTTTCAGTCCACTGGGATACCCTTTTTTTCCCAAGTCGCCTTTCCAGGTTTTCGACTTGCCGGGCGTATAGGTTTTTCATTTTCATCCCTTATTTTTGCCCGAACCCTTTTGGTTCGCCGGGAAGCCCTTATTTTTTCCTAAGCCAGTCAACCTAGCGGGTCTTTGATTATGCGTAGTATATTTTCACTATGTCTGCATTGATGGGGTGAGGAAGGTCGTCACCATCCATGGTGGTTAGAATCATAGCTCCTCCCGAGAAAATGTTCTTAACCACAAATGACCCTTCGTACGTGGGGGTTCATTTTCCCCTGGGATCACCTTGAGGTAGTATGATGTGTTTGATTACTAGATCCCCGACTTAATATTCTTGACGTCTGACTTTCTTGTTAAAAGCCTTGATCATCCGTTTTTGATACGTCTGACCGTGACAGATAGCAGTAAGTCTCTTTTCATTGATTAGATTCAGCTGATCAATTCGGGTTTGGATCCAATCGTCTTCATTCAAACCCACATCCTTCATAATCCTGAGAGAGGGTATCTGGACTTCGATGGGTAGGACTGCCTCCATGCCATACACCAAAGAGAAGGGTGTTGCCCCTGTCGATGTCCGTGCTGAGGTACGATACCCATGAAGAGCGAATGGTAACATCTCGTGCCAGTCTTTGTATGTCACCGTCATCTTCTACACAATCTTCTTGATGTTCTTGTTAGCTGCTTCAACAACCCCATTCATCTTCAGCCGGTAGGGAGAAGAGTTGTGATGCTGAATCTTGAACTGTTTGCAGAGCTCGGTGATTATTGCGTTATTGAGATTTGTACCATTGTCAGTAATAATCCTCTCTAGTACACCATATCGACAAATCAGATTATGCCGGATAAACCGCGCCACGACGTTCTTGGTTACCGTAGCAAAGGAAGTTGCCTCAACCCACTTCATAAAGTAATCAATTGCTACCAGAATGAAACGATGCCCGTTAGATGCAGTAGGTCTGATCTTGCCAATCATGTCAATGCCCCACATTGCAAAAGGCCAAGGATCTGTCAAAACATTCAGGGGAACCGGAAGTACATGCACCTTATCGACATAGACTTTGCACTTATGATAGGTTCGCGAATGCTGATAACAATCGACTTCCATAGTAGACCAGTAATATCCTGCCCGTAGGATTTTCTTCGCCATGGTATATCCACTGGAATGAGTTTCAAAGGTACCTTCATGTAACTCTGCCATGATTCTTTCTGCCTCGCTTTTGTCTACACACCGCAGTAAGGTTGAATCATGGTTACGCTTATAGAGGATTCCATTACTGATGAAGAACTTCGCAGCGAACCTTCTCAGAAATTTCTTGTCATTAACAGATGCTCCCTCAGGGTATTCTTGAGCCTCAAGATACCTTTTTACCTCGTGAAACCAGGGTTTATCTGCTACCTCTTCAGTCTCAATGTCACAGCAATGTGCGGGTTCATCTAACCTCTCAATGGTAATCTGGGGAGCCTCATTGTCCCACCTGACTTTAAACATAGAAGACATGGTAGCTAGCGTGTCCGCCAACTGATTCTCCTCTCTTGGGAAGTGTTCAAAAGTTATCTCCTCAAAGTGTGGGAGCAATGTCAGTACATAAGGAATAAGATTCGGGTGCTTCGTATCCCACTCACCTTTGATCTAACTTATCACTAGAGCAGAATCTCTGAATACACTCAAGAACTTAATCCTCAGGTCAATAGCAGCTCGAAGACTCATGATGCATGCTTCATACTCCGCCATGTTGTTGGTGCAGTTAAAACATGGTTGGGCGGTGAACGGAGTATGACAGCCTTCAGGAGATATAATTACAGCGCCGATGCCATTACCTAATGCGTTCGAGGCTCCATCAAAATACATAGACCATCGGGGTCCCTCCTCGGGTCCTTCATCTGGTCCAGATTCTTCGCAGTTGGTTACCAACATGATATTCTCATCCGGGAACTCAAAATTCATGGACTGGTATTAATCCACGGCCTGATGTGTCAAATGATCCGCCAATACACTCCCCTTGATTACTTTTTGGGTTGTGTATTGGATGTCGAACTCAGTTAATATCATTTGCCATCTTGATATCCTTCCGGAGAGAGCGGGTTTCTCGAAAATATACTTGATCGGATCCATCTTTGATATCAATAAGGCAGTGTGAGTCAGCATATACTGTCTCAGCCGGCGAGCAGCCCATGCCAAAGCACAGCAAGTTTTCTCGAGCAATGAGTATCGGGTCTCGCAGTCGGTAAACTTTTTGCTAAGGTAGTAAATGGCGTGCTCTTTTCGGCCAGACTCGTCATGCTGCCCCAACACACACCCCATCAAATTGTCCAGCACTGTCAAGTATAATATCAAAGGTCTTCCTTCAACTGGAGGCATCAGAATTGGTGGTTCTTGAGCAGCTTGAAGATTAGCTCACAAGTAGAAGTCAGATGTGAAATGAACCTGGCGATGTAATCCAGGCGTGCCAAGAAACCTCTAACTTCTTTTTCTGTGCGGGGAGCTGGCATCTCTTGTATGGATTTTACCTTTGCAGGGTCCACCTGAATAACTTTACCACTGACAACAAAACCCAGAAGCTTACCAGACCTTACCCCGAAGGTACACTTATTCAGATTCAACCTCAGCTTGTATGTCTTCAACCTGTCAAACAGTTTCTGAAGATGATCAAGGTGCTCTTCCTCAGTCTGGGACCTGGCTATCATGTCAACAACATAAACCTCGATCTCATGGTGAATCATGTCGTGGAACAAAGCGACCATGGTGCGCTGATAAGTTTCCCCAGTGATGGTGTCTGCGATCGACTTAATGTCTGACGGTATCTTAACTGCAAGCGCACAGCCTATCGCGGTAGTAATAAAAGATTGTCGAATCCACAGGGACTTTGTAATCACTCTAGTGTTGTAAAACAGGTTGGTTTAGCTAAGGCAGAAATTGTCACGTTGATTTTGGCAAGATTAAGGAAGGTAAATTAATTGATTTTAAAGTAATTATAAAATGAAATGGTCGGTATGCAATAGAGTCGACCTAAAGGATCTAATCGGACCTAGGCATATAAGGATGGTCAACTTGGTTTATCTGTAGAATTAATCAGTTTAAAAACCCTCAACTCACACTTTCATGGTCTTATCTCGGATTATATGTCTAAAGCCCTATACCTGCTTTCGCTAGCCTATAAGTGTTTAGAAGTATTTTTTAGAAACTTAATTAATTCTAATTTGGTTTAAAGCGCTTTCACTGTATTTAAATCAAATGCCTAACTTTAGCTATCCGGTTAAAAACCTCACACTTTCGTGGTCTCGATCTAACCTATTTACTCTTCTTACTTTCGTAAGAAAGGTTTTATTATTAAGCATAAAAAGTTATAACCAGAGTTAAGTTGATTAAAGTTTTAGCCTAAGTTTGATCAGATGCCTAATGTCTCTTACTATCCCATACCGACACTAAAGGTTTAGCTAGCCATGGAAATTAAAATGAACGTACTGGAAATAAAAACAAACAAATATAGATTGGACATTATAAATAATAAATTAAACATGCATTAATTAATTAAAAGGTATGTAATACAATTGCAAAATAGAAACCTGAAAATAAAGCCAATACTTCAATCCCTCTTCCACAGATCGGAAACTCGGACTTGGTATCGGTAATATGACGAATTCTGAGGCTTGAATAATAAATCCTAAACTATAATAATAATTCCCTGATGTTGGAAATTATTATTTGGGCAATGAAATTAAAAGAACGGAAATAAATGAATGCAGAAAAATAACAACTAAAGGAATAATCATTTTTAATTTCGGCAGAGCTTCCGCACAAGTAAACTGTAAAATGCTCTGTACTTCTAACGTTGAATGTTGAGGTATTTATAGAGGAATGAATTTGGCAGTTGGCTTGAAGACTTGTACCTAAGCTTTCCTTAAAAATCTCCACAAATGTAGGAACGTGGGTAGTTGAGGAAGAAGTGGTGAACGTGGGGTTTGACTGGAGAGAAATAAGGAGTTTGAAAACTCCTTCTGTTTTGCTTTGCCACGTTCTGCATTTTCCAAATAACTGATATACGCGTTACGTTCGTTAGCTTGGCGTTACGAGCAGGTTTGATACTTCCCCGTGTTACGGTCGTGGCCAATGTGTTACGGTCGTAACACGCTTCAAGATGGCTTACGGTCGTGGCAGATGCATTACGACCGTCACAGCTACAAAATCTGTGATTTCTTGACAGATTTATCTTTTTCTTCTATTCTTTTGATGCTTTCTTGCATTGTTTCATGTTTTCTTCTGTTTTGAGCTGAGTTATGAATACCTGCAAAAAGTAATGACAAACTTGAAATATTCGGGAGTTAATCGAGTCAAAATAATACATAACGGGTAAATTTCATGGAAAATAAACGATACAATTTCGTGTTATCAAATTCCCCCATACTTAAACCTTTGCTTGTCCTCAAGCAAAATAATCAATTAAAAATATCGAACAAGTTTTTATAAACACACATAACTAGTATACCTTTCGTTTTCAAATAATTTCAAGAAATCTTAAGTTAGTTCGGCCGAGAAAATCGAATGAAACCACAACGATACGTAAATGACACAAGCAACAAGCTAGTCGACGACTATCCGTTTTAAAAGAAACGTCCAATTATACCGTTATAATTCAACTCAAGGTTTCTCGTTTATATTTCACCCGGTTTCGTTCTTGCGCAATCACATTAAGCCCATTATTCTTGCACGCACGTAGTGGAATAGCCGGTTAGTGATTCTGATCAAAACACGACGGTTTCTGGCACAATTATGTGGCAACCTCTTTTATCCAATTGCAAGATGCGGGGGATCAAACCGTAGTCTGCCCTACCGAGTTCAGTACCAGATGCTTCTGAACCACCTAGACAATGGATTCTCATGTTATTTAGTAGAAGCTTTTGCATCCGTTGGATTAAACGATCGGGTGAGGATCGCCCAATTTAATTGGTGCAATACGTATTTCCTTAAAGCATGTAACATTCTATTCAAATAAATTTGCAAGATCATCCACTTATGTTCATCGACTTTCCACGTGGATTGTGTTAAGACTGGTGCTGACTGCTAATATAAACTACTGGGGGCTAATTTTAAGACTTAAAACTCAAAGTATCGGTATAACGAAAATGGAGACGATTCGGGTAAGTAGGGAGTCGAAGGTGTCATAATCGTATAGTTCTCGTTGGATCGCTCTCAGCCTTCTAACTAAGATTTCGGTTAAAGTAGGTAACTAACAGTTATGCGAATATAAAAGGCGAAAAATTTTGGTATGGCTAAATAAAACGGGGAGAAAATGAAATAACGAAATATAACTGAAATAGAAATGAAATTACTCGTTCTGAAATTAAGAATGCAGTACTCCTCCCACACTATATCAAACATTGTCTCAATGTTATGATATAATGGCGAGGTTAAATGAAAAGTACATCGGAAAAACAAGGAAAACAACAAGAAAAGGAAAAACTACTGGCAACCACGGCGGCTTCGGGTTCGTGACCGTCTGGAAGGAGTAGCTTCAGGGTCAGTGTCCTGGGGTCCAAGAGATGTAACATCCATCCTTAAAGCATTAAGCTCGCATAGCACTTCATCAAACCTTTCATTCGTCGAGCATTGACCACTCAAGATTTGGACATTTTGCTGATGTAAGGCGTCGAAACGCTCCTGATGCTTCCTTTCAAGAGCTACAGCCATCTGATTTTGTTGATGGAGGGCTCTGAGGACGTCCTCCATAGTAAAAGGAGGTGGTGCAGAAGAGGACGACTCAGGAATGTCAGGCACGGGAACAACTCGATCCAGTTCTTCCTGCATCTCATCAGCAGGGCCGACATGAGGTTCTTCTTGAGCAGCAGCAGGGCCTTCAGGGTTAAATAGCCAGTTGGCTCGGTTCTGAGGGTCGATTCGGTCCCTACAAGGCAAAACAATGTTAGTGTAAACTCGGTTCTGTATCACTGGATGAAATCTTCCGTCGTCCCGCTCGTGGATGAGGTGGGCCGATTTGCAATGATCCAAAGTAAGCAGAACCGGTGGTCGGGATGGCAGATGAACAAGGGTGTCACCATGGTTTAGTGCTAAAGCAAGAGAAGTGACAAGCCCTCCGAAATAGAAAGGTTTGCCGCCTCTGGTGCAGATGGAGTGAATATGAGCCAGGAGGAAAGGTGCGGCATTAATTTTTTGACCCGAGAATGCACAATGCATGAAAAATAACTCCTTGGAGTTAAGCTTGTGGTTACTATCCCTTGCAAAGATTGTGTTGGATAAGATGCGGTGGAAGTAGCGAATGGCGGGGTTGTGGATTTGGGTAGAATTGAGGTGATCGTATGAATCAGCCCAATTATTGGTCAAGCTATGCCACAGGTTGAAGGATTCCTCGTGAAAGGTGTCGGGCACACGTAGGTGAGCGCCTTTATCAGTACAGAAATCAAGTAGGCGACCGAATGCATTCTGAGGGAATTCGTATTCGGTGCTGAAAATGCGGAACCTTACCACACCGGTAAGTTGATTTCTTGGGCCGTTTGGAGTGATGTAGCAAAATGAACTGAGAAACTCAAGGGTGAGGTTCTCGTACGTTGGTTGTGGCTGGCTACATAGGGTCCAAAGGTTGACATTCTGTAGTAGGTGTTGAACACTTTCAAGTAACCCGAGGTTTCGGAGGCAGTCAGTGTCGACGAACCTCGTAGGATGGATGCCTCGGTGTTGGAACTTCAGGAACCGTGTGCGCTGAGTTTCACCTGCTTCGCCATTTCGTAGGGTAATGCCAGGAATGGGTTAGAGATTGTTCGCCATTTGTATGCAAGAGTGTTTGAGTGAGAATGGTTGTTGGTTGGTGAATGAGAGAATGAGAAGATGATACGGGTAATGGATGTATATATGGTGGAAGGAGATAGTGGAAGTTTGAAAATTGATAGGTATTAATGGTGGGTTGAATGGGGTTAATGGGGAGTTATGGAAGAAGAATAGAGAAAGGTTCAGGGAAGAGGAAAAGGGAACGTTCTGCTAACAGGGTTACTGATGTAGCCCGTGTTACGGTCGTAACACCAAGCTGACGAACGTAACACTCTGAAAGGCGCGTTACGGTCGTGGGGGATGGATGACGATTGTGGCAGCTACAGATTTTGCAAATTTTTACAGAACAGAACAGAACACAATTACACAGAGTATATATTTTTATAGCAGGTAGGTAGAACATCTCAGGCATTCCAACATAAACACAACATTAATTTATTCAACATATAATCCAACATATATAATTCGCAATAGAGTAGAAAACCATAAAATTGTAAGCGGCATAATGATTGTAAGTTTAAAATTGAAAACAAACAATTGCATTAATTCAAATTGAGTAACTTGTTCTTTTTGACAGAAAATAAATGACTTGTAAATTGAAATGCAGTAATTTAATATAAAAAATTGAAACTACCTAGGAACAAAGCGGAATGGAAAAAATCTAAAAACAAAGAATTGAAAAACTGAAAACTGAAAAACTAAGAAACTAAAAACTGCTTCATCCAATCTTTTCTTTTAATATTTCCAAAGCTTGGATGATGTTATAGAATTGCTCCACCGAGATGTCAGTTAAACCAATAAGATCCAAACGCATAGTCTTCAATTCATTCTTTATTCCATCAATGTCAGTTTTATAAGCATCCAAAGTGGTCAGAATGGTGTTTAATTGTGTAGTATATTCTCCTTGGTCAGGGGCTACTTGTGCTTCAGCCATATTTGTAAAGTCATGGTAACCAGGAGGAGTTTCAGGATCTGTTTCGTTTTCAGACATGAAATTATTAGCAACAAAATATGATTGTGGTGTTTCTGGTGTCGAAGGATGATCGGGTGGGTTCAATTCGTACAACCAATTTTCCCGGTTATGGACACTTATTCGGGCATGGTTCGGAAGGGTAAAAAGAGTAACAACTTCGTTTCTGATCAGGTAATCATAAGGTGCAGGGCCTAAATTTCCTATTATCCGGTTGTTGAAATAGAAGTCAATATTCATAGGCCTAATTGATCCAAATGGTGCACAGTTATTAAGTTGGTAACGAGGTCCAAGAGCATGTGCAATCATTGTAACTAATCCTCCCACACTGACAGGAACATTAGGGTCCTCACTAATGCGGGTAAAGGTCTTCATCAGGAGTGGGACAGCATTTACAGGGCATCCTAGGTTCATACAATAAAGCAGAGATAATTCATCCTTGGATACAGCATTTTGATTTTGTTCTTTTCCAAACAGAGTGTGGGCAAGAATCCTATGGAAATAACGGATGGATGGGTTATGTATCTCATTGTTATCCATACTTTCTGGGTCAGGGTGATAGTTTCCGGTTAAAGTACCCTAGAAGTAATCCAGCTCAAAATCCAATAAATCGGCCTCAGGGGAAGTAAAAGCTAAGGATCCGCTGGGGAATCCTAATAAAGCAGTTAAGTCCCTATGGTTATAGGTGAACTCAATACCAAAAAGTCTGAAGGTAATGATTCCTTTTCGGGCTCCGACACCGTGTTCAGGGATGTAAACTAGAGAACTCAAGAACTCAAGGGTAAGCTCTCGGTAAGTGACAAACCTATTTTTCAGGTGGGCTTTCTCCCATCCCAACTGGTTAAACATGTAGTACACACTGTCAGTAATGCCTAAAGAGTCCATAGTGGGTTCATCATGATACAGGGTTAAACTGATGTCTCGTTGAAACAAAGCCTCAAATCTTCTTCGTTGGTTTCTACCTCTAAAGGTGGTTTCCATAAAGTTCTGTGGAGGAGCCATAGCAAAAACAAAGCGGGGAAACAGAGTAGAGGAGAAAGTAAAGAGAAAAAGACTATTCAGAAATCCTGTGTGTTGTACCCCAAAATTTGCCCTCCCATATTCTTCAAGATTTGCAAAGAACATGCTTCAAAATCTCCCCAAAGGGTTGCACAGTTCAAGGGCCTCCTGACAGTCAAAAATTAGGGTTTTGGTTCTGACAAAGAAATTGAAGTTTCCAAGGGCCCAAACTAGTCCCACATATCTATAAACATTGTCAAGTATCCTCATGTCAAGTTTCAAGACTCACAGCACAAAATTGCACAGTCAAAAACCCTAATTGCTCAACAGTCAACTGCAGGGGCAAAATGGTCATTTGACAGTCAAAAGTTCAAATTTTTGGTCAACATCTTATTTTGAAGCCACAAACATCATTTGATCAATTCTTGATCATGATTTTCAAGGCATGGCTCAAAAAGTCTCAAGATGCAAAAGTTTCCATAGTTGGACAGTTGAAAAAGTCAACTGTAACTTGACCAAGGCATAACTTCCACATGGTTTATCAGAAAAATTCCATCCAAAGCTCATTTTGAAGAGAATGACATTTACTACAACTCCTCTTCACACTTCAAGTCCAAGAAATGCTCTCACAAAAAGTTATCAATCTCAACATTATAGGTCATTTTCAAAAGTCAACAAAAAGGCACTTTAAGTCAAAGACCATAACTTGAGATTGGTAAATCAAAATGACATGGGACCAAAAGCATTGGTTAGAGGACTTCAAGACCATTCCAAAATGTCCAAGAACATGATCAAAGCTTAAAAATTGAGCAAGATATGCCTTGTGGAAGTTGGGAAATTTTTGGGAATTTTGAAAAGTCAACTTTACTTCAAATGCCTCAAAATTGCTAATGGGCCACAATTTCTTCCAAGAATCATTATCCAAAAGTTATGCACGACCCATTGACCCAAAGGGGAGTTATTTCATCATTTTTTATTATTTATTTGAATTTCTATCACCATTAATTCATTTAATTAAATAAAATATGACAAAAATACTCAAGCATGCATTTTAAATCTTTTTATGCAGCTAATAGGTCTATCATAACTCCAAGATTTCGTGCACACTCAATATGGAAAGATTTGGCCATGATTGGTATCAAAAGGGCATGAAAAAGATTGAAAAAAGATTCATTGAAAATCAAATATTGGATTCATGAATGCAAAGGTTTCTTGGCTTGGATTTCACCCTAATTCATTCCTCATATAAACACAAAGCTAACCCTAATGCAAAGGACCTGGAAGCTGCGCCTCAAACAAAATACAAACTTTGCATTTCTTTTCAAAAAGTTCAAAACTGAAAACACAGTTTCAGTGCGTTTCAAGGAAAGATAACCATTCCAATAGCTTGCCAAGGTTACCAGGGATCTATTCCAATCAAAACCACAGCCTCTAACACAAAGAATCGGTAGAACGAAGCCGCCCTGTTCTTGATATTTCTCATATTCGTGTTTTGATTTATGCGCATTATCCATGCATTTTTCTTGTTGATTTGTACTAATCTAACCATTCTAAAGCTAACAGTGCTATTCAGTTGAGTTTTTAAGGCCTGTATGAGAATCTACCATGGGAGCTCGTTAGGGTTTCAGGAACTTTAAAAGGGGGTTTCTTTCAACTGGAAAAATTAGGCAACAAGACTAGTACCATCAAAACCAGGGCATCTGGACGAAACGATTGATCCTATCGCGCCTAATTTATATTACGTGATACTCTATTCGCTATTTTTGTAGGTACCACTTAGTGGGGGTTTAAAACCCCCGCTATCTGTTCTATATTTTCAGTCAAAACAAAGGCGTGATAGAGAAGATGCTGAGGTGTTGGACATGGGTTGGCCAGTTTGAATAGCTGGCGCGCTTTTTGCTTGGTTAATACTATAAGCGCTTGTTTCATTTATATTATTTATATTCCATTGGCTAACAAACACGCGCATACAGCTCAGATGGTGGAACGTGAATTTGGCAAACGTTGGGACCTGGGTTCGATCCCCAGGTCCCCCATATTTCCTTCTATTTTTTCTTATAACATGATTAGGTATCCAACACGCCCAGAAGTCCACCATGCACCCTATGCTCAAGCTGGCCACGCGTCCCACAACATCAATCCAAGGGTCAGCATAGGAGGACTATCATACGCATTGGTCAACGCCTCCACACACAAGCCAGGAAAGTCCACGTGGGCTTGTATCTCATGGGCCAGATTGCCTGCACTGCACCTCCTACAGGGTCAACAAACCCCCTTTGTTTGTATTTCTTCCTTTATTCTTTTCTTTTCTTTATTTTGTTTTAATTCTTTTCTCTTAATTCTTTAAATTAATTTTAAATAATATAAAAATACAAAAAAATCATAAAGTCAAAAATAAAAATATATTTTATTATTTAATTCACTAATGTTCTATTTTGTAAATAAATTCTAAAAACTAATTAGTTTAATTTTAAGTTTAATTTTAATATTTTTTTGAATAAACTAAAAAAAAGGTAGAAATTAGGGTTTTTATACTTTTATTCTTTTTTTCCTTTTTTCACCATATTTAATTATTAACTATTTTTTTGTAAATAAATTTATAATTAGGTTAAAATTAGGTCAAGATCAAACATTTTGTATATAAAATAAAAACAACTAGAATTAGGGTTTTGTTTAATTTTTTATTTTAATCCATTTTTCTCTATTATTATTAAATACCAAAAACCAAAAAAATAATTTCTTTTTTCTTTAATCATTAATTCCAATTTAATTTCCTTAAAAGGATCCAACACCCTCGCATTCCCGATTTTATTTCTTTTCAGATTTACTTTTATTTCATTTTTTGAATTTCACGTACTTTCCCCAAAGCCTTGTAATAGATTAATTAGGATATTTATTTTTCCGCATTTTTATTTTTTTCAAATCGGGTCTTGGATTAATTTGGCAATGTAGACCCGCGCCTTTGTAATAGCGTAGGACTTTTAATTCCGCATCTTTTAACTGTTAATAACTTGCATGAAAGAATGAATGCCAAAAATAAAAACAAAGCGTAGATCACCAATGCATGAACCAGACAAATATAATTGAAAATGACACACAAATCACACACCACCCCTAGGGTACGTCTCACTGTTGCCTTGCCCCTCGAAATGTGGTCGTCGAGTAGAGGATGTTTTAGTAAGTCCTCATGTCCATGAACATGGCATGGGGGTAGCTTCTAAGGTGTCTTCCCATTGCTCTGGTGATCACAATGTCCTGAACCCTCGAATTGACCCGAACACCTCCAACGGTGGTGCTACCTACCTCTCAATGGTGGGATGGCACTACTTTAAGGACATTTACACAGACGAATTCCTTAGGGTAGGTAGAGAACTCGTAGATACTTGCTCTAATTTCAAAACAAATCAAAAAAACTTTTTTCACACCGACACTTTGCAAAAAGATTTCAAAAATAACTTTTCAAACACTCTTGAGGACTGATACAAGAGTCGAACTGAAATTTTAAACGAAACTTTTTCAAACCCACTCACCTTGAAAAGCAAACAAACAATTTTGAAAACACAAATGAGCAAGTATCTAAGAGCCCATGGATAACCATGGATAGAAAGGGTGCTAACACCTTCCCTTTCTATAAATCTACCTCCCGAACCGAGAACTAATCTCAATAAGGAATTTTTCTGTGCTTTTGTCCTTTCTATTTGGAGAAAATAAAAGATGGTGGCGACTCTTGCTTCCGCGACATTTCGCGAACCAGCGTTAAACAGTCAGTTCCAGATCCACCGATCACAGAACTGGCGACTTTGCTGGGGAGAATTTTAAAGTGAGGTGTACCTTAGGACTAAGATCACTGTGTTTTCAATTGCTTTGACTTGTTTGCTTTATTATTGTGGGACTGTCTTGGGAGTTCTATAGATCCTAACCCGGATCTGGGGGATACCTTCTTAGAAAGTAGCAACAAGGCTGTGAGGGAACTGCGCGGGGTATACCGACATGGTTGAAACAGTCTGCTACGTTGATGTGGCACTTTGGTGTGTACCGGTAACCCTTGAGTTCAGTCAAGGAGAGTACGGGGCCTCCATGTGGTGTCGTGAAGCATCAACTGACCTTAGGAACCTTAATTGAACTATCTTGGCCTCTTTAGGGTAGTGAGATAACTGACTTTGGTGCAGTCCGAGGTTGGTTGATACTCGATACTACACTCAATTGAGGGTTGCTTTCCTGGAATATTTCGGTTGCCAGTTCAGTGGCTAAATCGAAACGATGAACAATGAAACAATCCAGTGATATTGGGACCCTTAGAACCCGGTTACTTCTAATAGGACAGGTTGAGCCCACCAACTTCAAGAGGGTAATACCCATACCCCATGCTGGCCTAAACTCTAAGGGCTTGTCTTGTGTGACTTGTGTGCCTTACATGTTTGCCTTTGTAAATATTTGTGGTGTGTTTAATCATAGCATCATGACATCATCCAGCATCATATGCATTGACTAACCATTTCAGGGGTTCGAATCTTCATCTTTGTTCTTGTTTTGTAGGACATGGAAACTGTTCGCAGAAAGACAATTCAAATCAGCCTTGTAAGGATCCCTCCTCAGCTTAAGGAGCTTATATCCAGGATTCCCGAGAGCTCTTCATTCAGTGAAAGACATGGAAGACTCATCAGCTTGGTCAATACCAATATTGAGGAAGATATGATAAAGGTCCTGTTCCAGTTCTTTGACCCTCTGCATCACTGTTTCACTTTCCTGGATTATCAACTGGTACCTACATTGGAAGAGTTCTCCCGGCTTCTGAAGATCCCTATCCTTGATCAACTACCCTATAACGGTACGGAAAAGGAACCCAAACTTGAAGAGATTGCTAAGGCCTTACACCTACAACCATCTGACCTCAAGGGACATTGGGAAGCTAGAAGTGGTATCAAAGGGTTCTTAGCCAGGTTTTTGTTTGAAAAGGCCCAAGAATGTTGGAACTCCCTTGACCTACAGGCTTTTGAAGAAGTTGTGGCCCTCCTTGTCTATGGTTTGGTGTTGTTCCCTAACCCAGATCAGCTTATAGATATCAGTGCTGTCCAGATCTTCATGTCCAGGAATCCTATACCTACATTGCTTGGGGACATCCTTCACTCATGTTACACTCGAACCATGAGAAAAAGAGGTGTTCTTATGTGCTGTACTCCTCTCTTGGGAAGGTGGTTTATTTCGCACCTTCCGCAATCAGTTTTGAAGAACGAGCGGGGTTTGAGATGGTTACAACGGTTGATGACTCTTACACATGCAGATATACATTGGTGCCCTCGGTCCAGAGAGGATGTCACTATCATTGATCGTTGCGGGGAGTACCCTAATGTTCCTTTACTTGGAATCAGAGGAGGTATTACTTACAACCCATGCCTGGCTTGGAGACAGTTTGGTTATGCTCGGAGGGACGGCCCTCATGACATGTTAATTCCTGACATAGTTTTTGACTTCGACAACGATGCACAAGGACTTCGCCAGAGATTTATCAGAGCTTGGAGGATGCCCAGTAAGATAGACAGAAAGACCCTGGGGCACAGGAATTCCATCCCGTTGGAGCCTTATCTCAAGTGGGTACGAGCCCGCTCCCAGAAGTTAGTAATGCCATATCCTCATATGCTCCCTGTGATCAAAGAGCCAGTCTCGGAGGGAGAGGTGTCCTACACCATTCAACATCCTGACATGCCCACGTCCTGGAAAGAGATGCAGAAGAGCTGGATCCAGCTTAAGGAAGAACATAATTCTCTTGAGACCAGTCTACATGCTAGTGAAAAGAAGGTCTTGGAGCTCACCCGCCTATTGCACGAGGAGAGGAATCTCAATACCTACATAGCTCCAAAGAGGATGCGTAGTGTCTTTTGGGATTGATTTGCTTTGTAATACGCGCCCATGAGGCTTTGATGTACTGAACAATTATTTCCTTAATGATAACGTGTGTTCCTTTTTTATCTACAACAAATTTGAACTTTCGAACCCTTGAATGCATTGCATAAACACATATCATTCATCATGTGCATAGCAGGTTTTCTTTTTTTCAGGTTGCTTACTGTTCTTCGCTGTTTATTTCAGCATCATGAACCCTGACTCATCATCAACCGAGATGTCAATCAAGGCCCTTCAGGCGCAGAACGCACAATTTCAGGAGCTGATCATGGGTTTGGCTCAAGGCCAAGAAGAGCTGAAGGCTTTACTCCTGAAGAAGGAGAAGAAGAAGAAGAAGAGAACTGTTCTTTCAACTCGGGCCGAAGGTTTGGCAACACTCTGCAGAATGAAGAAGCTGGTTCTTCTGTAGGCAAAGGCAGTCCCCAGGGGGGAAAGGCTTCAAGTCCAGTAGTCTCTGACAACGAGACTGACTTTAATGAGGAACAGTATCCTCCGGCTGAAGACCGGTACAAGCAGTTGGAAGACAGACTGAATGCAATGGAGATCCAACAAGTGCCTGGGCTGGATTTCGGAGACTTGGGTTTATCTACTGGTGTGATTATTCCTCACAAGTTTAAGGCACCATCTTTCACCAAGTATGACGGGGCGTCTTGTCCCAAGCTACACCTCAGATCTTATGTGCGGAAGATTCAACCGTACACAGTGGACAAAAACTTGTGGATCCACTTCTTCCAGGAGAGTCTTTCAGGGACTCATCTCGAATGGTTCTATCAGCTGGATGGAACCAAGGTTCGTAACTGGGAGGAGTTGGCTACTGCTTTTTACAAGCAGTATCAATATAATGCCGACCTTGCTCCTACACGTACCCAACTCCAGGGTATGTCGCTAGGATCAAGCGAAGGTTTCAAAGAGTATGCACAGAAGTGGAGGGATCTGGCTGGCAGGGTGCAGCCTCCGTTAACAGACCATGAGCTGGTGGATATGTTCTTGGGGACCCTATCTGGGCCATTTTTCAATCATCTTATCGGTAATTCGTCTGCAGGGTTCACTGATCTTATTCTGACTGGGGAGAGAATAGAGGCTGGAATGAAGTCCGGTAAAATTCAGAAGGGTGCATCTGCAAGTTCTGAGAAGAAACCCTTTAAAAAGGAGGCCAGTGCTGTATATGGGCCTAGAGGGCAAGAGAAACCAGAACGCCGCCAATCTGTCAACGCGGTGATGATTGCAAAGCCTGCTGCCGCTCCTCGGCAAACCAATCCACCCTGGGCTGAAAGACCCAGAAGGGAGTTTACCCGGTTGAGTATGACCCTATCACAAATCTTGTCGCAGTTCCTATCCACCAATTTGGTGACTATCAGAGAGGCCCCAAAGGTTGTAAACACTGCCTCTCCCAAGTACAATCCAAATGCCCGTTGTGCTTATCATTCCGATAGCCCGGGGCATTCCACTGATGATTGCTGGGCCTTAAGGAATAAAGTGCAGGACCTTATTGATGCGAAGGAGGTACAGTTTGAGGCATCTGAGAAGCCTAATGTAGTGACAGCTCCCTTGCCTGCTCATGGAGTGAATGCTATCAGGGATGATGACAAGGTGGAAGAATCTGAGTTCAACAGCTGGATTTACTCAACAACTGACAGTGGACTTAGCAATTGGACTGCGAAGGACAACCTACCTGTTACTTTTGTTACGGAGTAATGAATTCCTTTGTTTTTGTTATTTGTAATAAACAATGAATTAAAACTCTATGGCCCGGTGTCTTACCCGGGGCACCGTGGCTTCATTTGTGAGGGCATATTAATTGTCATTTCATATATCATGAATAAAGACCTTGGACGTTTTCTCGCATTTCAAATCTTATGCTCCTTTTCTTTCTTTCCTTTCTTTATATATTGCAAAAACAGCCGTATTTACACACACTCACTCATACAGGTTCCAATCCACTCTGGATCTCACTGGTAACGACTCTGCTACTGCCAGTTATGACTTCGAAAATCCGATCAACTTAGCCGAAGACGAAGGTGAAGATGATTGCGAAGTGCCTGGCGAGCTTGCAAGACTGTTACTCCAGGAAGAGAGGGCAATTCAACCACATGAAGAGCCGGTGGAAACAATAAATCTGGGTACTGAGACGAACAAAAAGGAGGTTAAGATTGGTGCCAACCTAGAGCTCAGCGTGAAGCAATGGTTGACTCAGATGTTACATGACTACATGGAAATCTTTGCCTGGTCCTACGAAGACATGCCCGGGTTGGATACCGACATTGTGGTCCATCACTTGCCTACCAAGGAAGACTGCCCTCTGGTTAAGCAAAAGGTCCGTCGTATGCGTCCAAAGATGTCTGAGAAGATCAAAGCCGAGGTTATGAAACAGTTTGACGCCGGTTTTCTTGCAGTGACTTCTTACCCTCAGTGGGTTGCTAATGTGGTGCCGGTACCAAAGAAAGATGGAAAGGTCAGAATGTGTGTCGATTACAGGGATCTGAACAGGGCCAGCCCCAAAGATGACTTCCCCTACCTCACATTGATGTCCTTGTTGACAATACTGCTCAGCATAAGGTGTTCTCTTTCATGGACGGTTTTTCAGGCTATAATCAGATCAAGATGGCACCTGAAGACATGGAAAAGACTACCTTTGTTACTCAGTGGGGCACCTTCTGCTACAAGGTCATGCCATTCGGGTTGAAAAATGTTGGGGCAACCTACCAACGTGCCATGGTTGCCTTATTTCATGACATGATCCATCATGAGATAGAAGTGTATGTCGATGACATGATTGCAAGATCCCAAACTGAGGAAGAACACCTTGATCATCTGCAGAAATTGTTTGACCGTCTGAAGTTGTACAAGCTGAGGTTGAATCCGAACAAGTGCACCTTCGGGGAAAGGTCTGGAAAGTTGCTAGGCTTCGTTGTAAGTAATAAGGGTATTCAAGTGGACCCTGCTAAGGTTAAAGCCATTCAAGAGATGCCAGTTCCTAAGATGGAGAAAGAGGTCAGAGGCTTTTTAGGGCGCCTGAATTACATTGCCCGATTCATCTCCCACCTAACTGCTACTTGTGAACCAATCTTCAAGCTGCTGAAGAAAGATCAGGTAGTACGTTGGAATGATGAATGTCAGGCCGCTTTTGACAGAATCAAGGAGTATCTCCAAGAACCACCCATTCTTAGGCCACCGGTTGAAGGGAGACCTCTGATATTATACCTGACAGTACTTGATAACTCAATGGGGTGTATGCTGGGGCAGCATGATGAGTCTGGCCGAAAAGAGCATGCCATTTATTACCTTAGCAAAAAGTTTACCGACTGTGAGACCCGATACTCACTGCTTGAGAAAACTTGCTGCGCTTTGGTATGGGCTGCTCGCCGGCTGAGACAGTATATGCTGACTCACACTACCTTGTTGATCTCAAAGATGGATCCTATAAAGTACATATTTGAAAAGCCTGCTCTGTCTGGGAGAATAGCAAGATGGAAAATGATCTTGACAGAATACGACATCCAGTACACAACCTAGAAAGCCATCAAAGGAAGTGTATTGGCAGACCACTTGGCACATCAGGCAGTAGATGACTATCAGTCAATGAACTTCGAGTTTCCAGACGAGAGTATCATGATTGTGCCTGATTGTGAAGTACCTGGACCGGATGAAGGACCTGAAGAAGGATCCCGATGGTCTATGCACTTTGACGGAGCCTCCAACGCTTTGGGTAACGGCATCGGCGCTGTGATCATATCCCCTCAAGGCACTCATACTCCACTCACTGCCCGGCTATGTTTCAACTGCACCAACAACATGGCGGAGTATGAGGCATGCATCATGGGTCTCCAAGCTGCGATTGACTTAAGGATCAAGTTTCTGAGTGTCTTCGGAGATTCCTCTCTCGTGATCAATCAGATCAAAGGGGAGTGGGATACGAAACATACGAATCTTATTCCTTACAGAGAATGTGTGTTGACATTGATCCCCCACTTCACAGAGATAACCTTTGAACATTTCCCAAGAGAGGAGAATCAGCTGGCGGACGCGTTAGTTACGTTGTCTTCTATGTTCAAAGTCAAATGGGACAATGAGGCTCCCCGGATCATCATCTGGAAACTGGACGAACCGGCATACTGTTGCGATCTCGAGACTGAATTGGTGACTGAGAAGCCTTGGTACCATGAGGTGAAGAGATATTTGGAAGCTCAAGAGTACCCTGAAGGTGCATCTGTCAATGATAAGAAGTTTCTGAGAAGGTTCGCAGCAAAATTCTTCCTTAGCAACGGCATCCTGTACAAGCGAAACCATGATTCGACCTTACTGCGTTGTGTGGATAAGACTGAAGCAGAAAGGATCATGGAAGAGCTACATGAAGGGACCTTCGGAACATATTCCAGTGGACATACTATGGCAAAGAAGATCCTTCGGGCAGGGTATTTCTGGTCCACAATGGAAGCCGACTGCTACCAACATTCTCGGACATGTCACAAATGCCAGATTTATGCAGACAAGGTGCATGTTCCTCCAGTTCCTCTGAATGACCTGACTGCACCTTGGCCTTTTGCAATGTGGGGCATATATATGATCGGCGAGATTAAACCTACAGCATCCAATGGGCATCGCTTCATCCTGGTAGCGATTGATATTTCACGAAGTGGGTTGAAGCAGCTTCCTACGCCACAGTAACCAAGAACGTTGTGGCACAGTTCATTCGGCATAATCTGATCTGTCGGTATGGCGTCCCAGAAAGGATCATTACGGACAACGGTACCAATCTCAATAATAAGATGATCACTGAGCTCTACGAGCAGTTTAAGATACAGCACCACAACTCTTCTCCTTACCGGCCGAAGATGAATGGGGCTGTAGAAGCAGCGAATAAGAACATTAAGAAAATTGTGCAGAAGATGACAGTGACTTATAAAGATTGGCACGAGATGTTACCGTTCGCTCTACATGGGTACTGTACCTCAGCCAGGACGTCAACCGGGGCAACTCCCTTCTCTTTGGTCTACGGTATGGAGGCAGTCTTACCGATCGAAGTACAAATACCCTCTCTCCGGATAATGAAGGATGCAGATCTGAATGAAGATGATTGGATCCAGACACGACTTGATCAGCTAAACCTTATCGACGAAAAGAGACTTGCTGCTATTTGTCATGGTCAGACGTACCAAAAACGGATGATCAGGGCATTTAACAAAAAGGTCAGACCACAAGAATATCAAGTTGGGGATCTGGTAATCAAGCGAATCATCCTTCCTCAGAGTGACCCAAGGGGCAAATGGACCCCTACGTACGAAGGGCCATTTGTGGTTAAACATGTGTTCTCAGGAGGAGCCATGATTCTAACCAACATGGATGGTGACGACCTTCCTCACCCCGCCAATGCAGACATAGTAAAAAGATACTACGCATGAAAAAAGACCCGCTAGGTTGACATACCTAGGCAAAAATTAGGGCTTCCCGGCGAACCAAAAGGGTTCGGGCAAAATGAAGGGATGAAATAAAAAAAATCTGTACACCCGGCAAGTCGAAAACCTGAAAAGGCGGCTTGGGCAAAAATGGGTATCCCGGTGGACTAAAAACCCGAAAGGGCGGTCCAGGAAAAAGTTAGGGATGAAGCGTAAATACTATGTCTCATTGGATCACCTTGCATCCAGAATCCGGTATCTACATCAAGTTCAGACGGCATTGATCAATCAGCTTCATCTTCGGTTAGGTCATCAAGTGATGAGACGCTCGGAGATATAAAGGCGATAGCAGAGTTGAAACCCAGTGGATCATTCTTTTCACACAACTGTTTTGTTTCCCTTTTGTACAAATTGTAAACTCTTTTGTTCGGCGGCGTTCTCTTACTAGGACGTCAGCCTCTTGTATATAAACGCTTATTTACAGGCAAACTCAAAAATCAATACAAAAATCACTTTTCAGTTAAAATTGCCAATTGTTTTTCCTTTTCTGTTTTTTTTTTGCGAAGAATGTCCAAGGTTCAATTTGTGATATATGCATTTGACAAATATTGCTAACTCATAAATATTTGCATACAAAACAAAGGGTTAATTACAGGTAACTTTAGAAACAGGGGCAATAATGAGTGGTCTAAGCGATCTATTTGTTCTGTCCACCAAGGTACCAAGATAAGTTCGGCTGAAGAACGTAACCAGTATATCTCAGTTCCCCAGAGAGTGAGTCAGCAAGTCAGTGCACTCTCCCCAAGCAAAACTATTATCAGTCTCAAGGAAGTTGGGTATCCCCGCAGATCTCAACATTCCCCAGCACGATATACAGATATTCTTAAACAAGCATCCCCGGCAGTCTTGACCTAAAGATTGTTCCCCGGCGGTATATCAAGCATTCAATGGAGTCACTTCCCCAATATAATTCAAAATTTCCCCAGGAGAGTCCAATCAAGATTTCCCCAGGAAAGTTTGAATCCATCTCCCCAACAGGAAGCTTATCCCCAGTAGATTCTGGAAGCTTATCCCCGTAGAGCACGAACGCGTCCCCTGGCCTTATTCAAAGGACATTTCCCTACCAGGATATAACTGGGTTATCCTCAGCCAAAAGCCACGGAAAGATCGTCCCCGACAAAGTCTTCCTATCCCCAGCAAAGTCTATTAACACTTCCAACGTAACAACGGTATCCCCAGCGGAGTTACCATCAATATCCCAGCAAGTACCTCTCTTCCCACAGAGTTTTGTTCCCAGCAAGATCGCTAGAATAATTTTCTCCCCGCAGAGTAATCTCTTCGTCAAGTTTATCCCCCAACGGAGTTATCTTCTCCCACCAGTATTCTTGCAACTATCCTCCCCAGTGGAAACAAATATTCTTTTCTTCAAACATCAGCCCAGGATGTGACTTCCCGGCACCCGTCAAGGATTTACTTTCCTAGACGACAAAGATACATTCATAAACATCACATTTTCATACATCATTATAGCATGCATATATGCATCATATCTTACAAATCTCATTTATGTTGAGAACATCATTGCTTGATCCATATCATGCATTGCATATGACTGACCTTTACATTTCAGGAAAGATCCAGCTAAGTTCTCAGCTATATTTCAAAGACTTTAGTTTAGTTCAGTTAAATCGATTCTAAGATTTTTCTGATTCTTATCCAGTCAAAGTTAACTCAGTACCTTCTCTGGTTCAGTCAGATCGACCCTAAGATCTCCCTGATTCTTATCCAGTTGAAGATATTCCAAGACCTTGCCCGGTTCAGTTAAATCGACCCTAAGATTTTCCTGATTCTTATCCAGTCAAAGGCCTTCTCTGGTTCAGTCAGATCGACCCTAAGATCTCCCTGATTCTTATCCAGTTGAAGATATTCCAAGACCTTGCCCGGTTCAGTTAAATCGACCCTAAGATTTTCCTGATTCTTATCCAGTCAAAGGCCTTCTCTTGTTCAGTCAGATCGACCCTAAGATCTCCCTGATTCTTATCCAGTTGAAGATATTCCAAGACCTTGCCCGGTTCAGTTAAATCGACCCTAAGATTTTCCTGATTCTTATCCAGTCAAAGGCCTTCTCTGGTTCAGTCAGATCGACCCTAAGATCTCCCTGATTCTTATCCAGTTGAAGATATTCCAAGACCTTGCCCGGTTCAGTTAAATCGACCCTAAGATTTTCCTGATTCTTATCCAGTCAAAGGCCTTCTCTGGTTCAGTCAGATCGACCCTAAGATCTCCCTGATTCTTATCCAGTTGAAGATATTCCAAGACCTTGCCCGGTTCAGTTAAATCGACCCTAAGATTTTCCTGATTCTTATCCAGTCAAAGGCCTTCTCTGGTTCAGTCAGATCGACCCTAAGATCTCCCTGATTCTTATCCAGTTGAAGATATTCCAAGACCTTGCCCGGTTCAGTTAAATCGACCCTAAGATTTTCCTGATTCTTATCCAGTCAAAGGCCTTCTCTGGTTCAGTCAGATCGACCCTAAGATCTCCCTGATTCTTATCCAGTTGAAGATATTCCAAGACCTTGCCCGGTTCAGTTAAATCGACCCTAAGATTTTCCTGATTCTTATCCAGTCAAAGGCCTTCTCTGGTTCAGTCAGATCGACCCTAAGATCTCCCTGATTCTTATCCAGTTGAAGATATTCCAAGACCTTGCCCGGTTCAGTTAAATCGACCCTAAGATTTTCCTGATTCTTATCCAGTCAAAGGCCTTCTCTGGTTCAGTCATATCGACCCTAAGATCTCCCTGATTCTTATCCAGTTGAAGATATTCTAAGACCTTGCCCGGTTCAGTTAAATCGACCCTAAGATTTTCCTGATTCTTATCCAGTCAAAGGCCTTCTCCGGTTCAGTCAGATCGACCCTAAGATCTCCCTGATTCTTATCCCAGTAGAAGACATCCAAGATTCTCTCAACATTCCTGTTGAGGTAGTAATCGTCCCAAGGTTCTCTCAGCGTTCCTGTTGAGGTAGTAATCGCTCCAAGATTCTCTCAGCGTTCCTGTTGAGGTAGTAATCGCTCCAAGATTCTCTCAGTGTTCCTGTTGAGGTAGTAATCACCCAAGATTCTCTCAGTGTTCCTGTTGAGGTAGTAATCGTCCAAGGTTCTCTCAGCGTTCCTGTTGAAGTAGTAATCGTCCAAGGTTCTCTCACCGTCCCGTCGAGGTAGTAACCATCCCTGGTTCATTCATCACCATTTGAAGCTCCAGATTCAATTCCTGTAACCAGTCAGGGCACATCTATACAAAGAGTTTGAAGACCAGCTCCTGTAACAGGCCAGGTACTCATTTTCTTTTTCAGGTTCGCAAGTTCTCGCTAAGGAATCTCTTACGCGATCGACACCCAGATGGCATCTATAAGCCCATCCACCTATCCATCATCTCTCAACATGGCATCTGTAAGCCCATCTTCCTATCCATCAATCTCCAAATGGAATCTGTAAGCCCATTCCCATCATCACACTACCATGTGAGCGCAAATTTCTGGGCACTCTAGTGTTCAATCATCTTCCACCTTCGGATTACGAAAGGCACGTCAGCCAATCTACATCCTCAGGTCTAAGAAGATTGAACAGGGGCAACTGTTGTACCCCAAAATTTGCCCTCCCATATTCTTCAAGATTTGCAAAGAACATGCTTCAAAATCTCCCCAAAGGGTTGCACAGTTCAAGGGCCTCCTGACAGTCAAAAATTAGGGTTTTGGTTCTGACAAAGAAATTGAAGTTTCCAAGGGCCCAAACTAGTCCCACATGTCTATAAACATTGTCAAGTATCCTCATGTCAAGTTTCAAGACTCACAGCACAAAATTGCACAGTCAAAAACCCTAATTGCTCAACAGTCAACTGTAGGGGCAAAATGGTCATTTGACAGTCAAAAGTTCAAATTTTTGGTCAACATCTTATTTTGAAGCCACAAACATCATTTGATCAATTCTTGATCATGATTTTCAAGGCATGGCTCAAAAAGTCTCAAGATGCAAAAGTTTCCATAGTTGGACAGTTGAAAAAGTCAACTGTAACTTGACCAAGGCATAACTTCCACATGGTTTATCAGAAAAATTCCATCCAAAGCTCATTTTGAAGAGAATGACATTTCCTACAACTCCTCTTCACACTTCAAGTCCAAGAAATGCTCTCACAAAAAGTTATCAATCTCAACATTATAGGTCATTTTCAAAAGTCAACAAAAAGGCACTTTAAGTCAAAGACCATAACTTGAGATTGGTAACTCAAAATGACATGGGACCAAAGGCATTGGTTAGAGGACTTCAAGACCTTTCCAAAATGTCCAAGAACATGATCAAATCTTAAATATTGAGCAAGATATGCCTTGTGGAAGTTGGGAAATTTTTGGGAATTTTGAAAAGTCAACTTTACTTCAAATGCCTCAAAATTGCTAATGGGCCACAATTTCTTCCAAGAATCATTATCCAGAAGTTATGCACGACCCATTGACCCAAAGGGGAGTTATTTCATCATTTTTTATTATTTATTTGAATTTTTATCACCATTAATTCATTTAATTAAATAAAATATGACAAAAATACTCAAGCATGCATTTTAAATCTTTTTATGCAGCTAATAGGTCTATCATAACTCCAAGATTTCGTGCACACTCAATATGGAAAGATTTGGCCATGATTGGTATCAAAAGGGCATGAAAAAGATTGAAAAAAGATTCATTGAAAATCAAATATTGGATTCATGAATGCAAAGGTTTCTTGGCTTGGATTTCACCCTAATTCATTCCTCATATAAACACAAAGCTAACCCTAATGCAAAGGACCTGGAAGCTGCGCCTCAAACAAAATACAAACTTTGCATTTCTTTTCAAAAAGTTCAAAACTGAAAACACAGTTTCAGTGCGTTTCAAGGCAAGATAACCATTCCAATAGCTTGCCAAGGGTACCAAGGATCTATTCCAATCAAAACCATATCCTCTAACACAAAGAATCGGTAGAACAAAGCCGCCCTGTTCTTGATATTTCTCATATTCGTGTTTTGATTTATGCGCATTATCCATGCATTTTTCTTGTTGATTTGTACTAATCTAACCATTCTAAAGCTAACAGTGCTATTCAATTGAGTTTTTAAGGCCTGTATGAGAATCTACCATGGGAGCTCGTTAGGGTTTCAGGAACTTTAAAAGGGGGTTTCTTTCAACTGGAAAAATTAGGCAACAAGACTAGTACCATCAAAACCAGGGCATCTGGATGAAACGATTGATCCTATCACGCCTAATTTATATTACGTGATACTCTATTCGCTATTTTTGTAGGTACCACTTAGTGGGGGTTTAAAACCCCCGCTATCTGTTCTATATTTTCAGTCAAAACAAAGGCGTGATGGAGAAGATGCTGAGGTGTTGGACATGGGTTGGCTAGTTTGAATAGCTGGCGCGCTTTTTGCTTGGTTAATACTATAAGCGCTTGTTTCATTTATATTATTTATATTCCATTGGCTAACAAACACGCGCATACAGCTCAGATGGTGGAACGTGAATTTGGCAAACGTTGGGACCTGGGTTCGATCCCCAGGTCCCCCATATTTCCTTCTATTTTTTCTTATAACATGATTAGGTATCAAACACGCCCAGAAGTCCACCATGCACCCTACGCTCAAGCTGGCCACGCGTCCCACAACATCAATCCAAGGGTCAGCATAATAGAACTATCATACGCATTGGTCAACGCCTCCACACACAAGCCAGGAAAGTCCACGTGGGCTTGTATCTCATGGGCCAGATTGCCTGCACTGCACCTCCTACAGGGTCAACAAACCCCCTTTGTTTGTATTTCTTCCTTTATTCTTTTCTTTTCTTTATTTTGTTTTAATTCTTTTCTCTTAATTCTTTAAATTAATTTTAAATAATATAAAAATACAAAAAAATCAGAAAGTCAAAAATAAAAATATATTTTATTATTTAATTCACTAATGTTCTATTTTGTAAATAAATTCTAAAAACTAATTAGTTTAATTTTAAGTTTAATTTTAATATTTTTTTGAATAAACTAAAAAAAAGGTAGAAATTAGGGTTTTTATACTTTTATTCTTTTTTTCCTTTTTTCACCATATTTAATTATTAACTATTTTTTTGTAAATAAATTTATAATTAGGTCAAGATCAAACATTTTGTATATAAAATAAAAACAACTAGAATTAGGGTTTTGTTTAATTTTTAATTTTAATCCATTTTTCTCTATTATTATTAAATACGAAAAACCAAAAAAATAATTTCTTTTTTCTTTAATCATTAATTCCAATTTAATTTCCTTAAAAGGGTCCAACGCCCTCGCATTCCCGATTTTATTTCTTTTCGCATTTACTTTTATTTCCTTTTTTGAATTTCACGTACTTGCCCCAAAGCCTTGTAATAGATTAATTAGGATATTTATTTTTCCACATTTTTATTTTTTTCAAATCGGGTCTTGGATTAATTTGGCGATGTAGACCCGCGCCTTTGTAATAGCGTAGGACTTTTAATTCCGCATCTTTTAACTGTTAATAACTTGCATGAAAGAATAAATGTCAAAAATAAAAACAAAGCGTAGATCACCAATGCATGAACCAGACAAATATAATTGAAAATGACACACAAATCACACACCACCCCTAGGGTACGTCTCACTGTTGCCTTGCCCCTCGAAATGTGGTCGTCGAGTAGAGGATGTTTTAGTAAGTCCTCATGTCCATGAACATGGCATGGGGGTAGCTTCTAAGGTGTCTTCCCATTGCTCTGGTGATCACAATGTCCCGAACCCTCGAATTGACCCGAACACCTCCAACGGTGGTGCTACCTACCTCTCAATGGTGGGATGGCACTACTTTAAGGACATTTACACAGACAAATTCCTTAGGGTAGGTAGAGAACTCGTAGATACTTGCTCTAATTTCAAAACAAATCAAAAAAACTTTTTTCACACCGACACTTTGCAAAAAGATTTCAAAAACAACTTTTCAAACACTCTTGAGGACTGATACAAGAGTCGAACTGAAATTTTAAACGAAACTTTTTCAAACCCACTCACCTTGAAAAGAAAACAAACAATTTTGAAAACACAAATGAGCAAGTATCTAAGAGCCCATGGATAACCATGGATAGAAAGGGTGCTAACACCTTTCCTTTCTATAAATCTACCTCCCGAACCGAGAACTAATCTCAATAAGGAATTTTTCTGTGCTTTTGTCCTTTCCATTTGGAGAAAATAAAAGACGGTGGCGACTCTTGCTTCCGCGACATTTCGCGAACCAGCATTAAACAGTCAGTTCCAGATCCACCGATCACACTGTGGCAAGTAAAATTGTTTTGAAATCAGCAGCAGTTTCATAAAAGTTTTAAAAAAAAAGAAAAATACTTATATAGCAAGCAAAAACAAATAATACAAACAAAATCGCAGTTAAAAACAAATAAAATGGGTTGCCTCCCATGAAGCGCTGTTTTTAACGTCATAAGCCTGACGAAATGCCTAGTGAAAGATTAGTCGGGAGAAATAGGTAGCAGTTCTACGAGTTTAAGCTTATTCGTATAATCTCTATTATCTATACGATGATATTGTTTTAACCGCTGCCCGTTTACAATAAACGGGGCGCTATTTCTATCCTTGATTTCTACCGCTCCGCTAGGAAAAACTCTTGTAATTTCGAAAGGACCGGACCATCTAGATTTAAGTTTTCCAGGGAAGAGTCTAAGTCTAGAATTAAATAAAAGTACGACATCTCCCACACTAAATTCTTTCCGCGATAAACGCTGATCGTGCCATTTATTAGTTCGTTCTTTGTATATTTTAGCATTTTCGTAAGCGTCTAGTCTTAATTCTTCCAGTTCATGTAAATCGAGGATTCGTTTCTCGCCAGCAGCAGTGTAATTAATATTGAGTGTCTTTATCGCTCAATAAGCTTTATGCTCTAATTCTACCGGGAGATGACATGATTTTGCGTAAACAAGTTTGAAAGGTGTAGTTCCGATAGGAGTCTTGTAAGCCGTCCTATAAGCCCATAAAGCTTCGTTAAGCTTGGATGACCAATCTTTTCGAGATATTGCGACAGTTTTTTCTAATATTCGTTTAATCTCTCTGTTTGAAACTTCGACTTGTCCGCTAGTTTGCGGATGATAAGGTGTTGCTACGCGGTGTTTCACTCCATATTTAGATAGTAATTTATCAAATATCTTCGAAATAAAATGAGATCCACCGTCACTGATAACAAGTCGGGGAACACCAAAACGCGGGAAAATTATATTCTTGAAAAGCTTAATCACTACTCGTGTGTCATTTGTAGGAGAAGCTATTGCCTCGATCCATTTTGAAATGTAATCGACAGCGACGAGTATAAACTTGTTTCCAAAAGAAGATGGGAAAGGTCCCATAAAATCTATTCCCCAAACATCAAAGATTTCAACTTCAAGTATTCCTTTCTGAGGCATTTCATCGCGTCTTGAGATATTACCGGTGCGTTGGCATCGGTCACAATTTTTAACGGTGACGTGGACATCCTTCCACAGGTTAGGCCAGAAAAGGCCGGCTTGGAGAATTTTGGCACACGTTTTAGAGGTGCTAGTATGTCCGCCATAAGGAGATGAATGACAATGGGAAATGACGTTTTCTATTTCTTCGTCGGGTATACACCGGTGGAAAATTCCATCAGGTCCTCGTTTAAATAAAAGTGGTTCGTCCCAATAGTAACTCTTGAGATCATGGAAGAATTTCTTTTTCTGTTGGTAAGTTAAATCAGGTGGAAGCGCTCCGACAGCTAAATAATTAACGATGTCAGCATACCAAGGCAATCCTATGGTCATGTCGATGGCTTCCACGACTTCTTTAGCTTCTGGTTTATTTAAATTCAATTGAGCTAGGTCGCTTATCATATGTGCTATCAGATGTTCATACGGAAAATCATCGTTAATTGGCACTTGTTCGGGTTTTATACCTTCTAAACGGGATAAATGATCCGCTACGACGTTTTCGGTTCCTTTCTTATCTTTAATTTCCAAGTCGAATTCTTGTAAAAGTAAGATCCATTGGAGGAGTCTGGGTTTTGCATCTTTCTTGGCAAGTAAATATCTGATAGCAGCGTGGTCTGTGTAAATGATGATTTTTGCTCCTACAAGGTAAGAACGGAATTTGTCAAGCGCGAAGACCACGGCTAAGAGTTCTTTTTCAGTGGTGGCGTAGTTCATCTGAGCTGAGTCTAGCATTCTGCTAGCGTAGTAAATTGCGTGAAGTTTCTTATCTTTCCTTTGTCCAAGAACTGCGCCTACAGCGTAATCACTTGCATCGCACATGATTTCGAAAGGTAACTTCCAATCGGGCGGTTGCATGATTGGTGCAGAAATAAGTGCGGCTTTAAGGGTTTCAAAAGCTTTAAGACAATCGTCATCGAATATGAACTCAGCATCCTTCATTAATAGACCGGTAAGTGGTTTTGTAATTTTCGAGAAATCTTTAATAAAACATCGGTAAAAACCGGCGTGTCCTAGAAAACTTCGTATCTCTCGAAAGGTCTTTGGTGGTTGGAGTTCTTTAATCACTTCTATCTTAGCTTTATCAACTTCAATTCCTTTATTAGAAATAACATGTCCAAGTACGATTCCTTCTCTGACCATGAAATGGCATTTTTCCCAGTTGAGCACAAGGTTTACTTTCACACATCGTTCTAAAATACTTTCTAAATTAGATAGACATCCTTCAAAGCTTTGTCCACACACAGAGAAGTCGTCCATAAACACTTCCATGATGTTGTCAATGAAATCTGCGAAGATGGCCATCATACATCGTTGGAAAGTTGCGGGAGCATTACATAATCCAAATGGAATTCGTCTGTACGCGAACGTTCCATAGGGACACGTGAATGTAGTCTTCTCTTGATCATCAGGGTGAATCGGAATTTGGAAAAATCTGGAATAACCGTCTAAATAGCAGAAATAGGAGTGTTTGGCTAATCGTTCTAACATTTGATCAATAAAGGGTAAAGGAAAATGGTCTTTCCGAGTAGCTTTGTTCAGTTTTCGATAATCAATGCACACTCTGTGTCCACTAACTACTCTTTGTGTTATTGATTTGCCTTGTGCGTTTTTCACGACAGTGACACCTCCTTTCTTAGGTACGACATGCACTGGGCTAACCCATTTACTGTCGGAGATCGGGTATATAATTCCAGCTTCCATTAGCTTTTTGATTTCATCTCTGACTACAGTGCTTAGAATCGGATTGATTCTTCTTTGAAGTTCTCGAGAGGTTTTGCAATCCTCTTCTAATAGAATACGGTGCATACAAATTGAAGGACAAATTCCTTTGAAGTCTGATATGTTGTAACCTAACGCAGTAGGGTATTTCCTTAGAACGTCTAAAAGTTTCTGAGTTTCGAGCGTTCCTAAACTGGAATTCACTATTACAGGTCGAGTTTGTTCAGTATCAAGGAATTCGTATCGTAGATTTTTAGGTAGAACTTTCAATTCTAGTTTTGGTTTCTTGGAACATGGCATATGATCGGGTGTAAGTGCTAGACTTTCGCTTAGACTGTCATCTTTATATGGTTCTCGCCAATTGTCGTCTTCGAATATCAGAGGGGTTTCAATTTTCAATATTTCGGAATATGTGGTTTGTTCAACTTCTATCTCTCTCACGCACTCGTCTATAATATCGAGTAAATAACATGTGTCATTCATGGCGGGTGCTTATAGAAATTGAGTGAGGATGAATTCCACTTTTTCCTCTCCGACTTCGAATGTTAATCTGCCCTTCTTGACATCAATTATAGCTCCAGCTGTGGCTAGGAATGGTCTTCCTAATATGATAGGGGTAACTGAGTCCTCGGTTATGTCCATGGTGATGAAATCGGTAGGGATATAGAATTGACCTATTCTAACTGGAACATTTTCCAGTATACCTACAGGGTATTTAACTGATCGGTCGGCTAATTGGACGGACATTTTCGTGGGTCTGAGTTCTCCCATCTCTAGCTTTTTGTAGATAGATAAGGGCATGACACTAATGCTTGCTCCTAATTCACATAGAGCTTTGTATATGACAAATTTTCCAATATTACAAGGTATAGAGAAACTACCTGGGTCTTTTAGCTTAGGAGGCATATTGTTTTGAATGATCGCGCTACACTCGGCAATGAGTGTAACTGTTTCGTTATCCTCTATCTTCTTCTTGTTGGATAGGATTTCCTTAAGAAATTTAGCGTACGAGGGCATCTGAGTGATGGCTTCTGTAAAAGGTATTGTTATATTGAGTTGTTTCAGAAGTTCAACGAATTTCTTGAACTGGCCCATCATTTTGGAATTTGTAAGTCTCTGAGGATACGGGATTGGTGGTTTATAAGGTGGTGGAGGTACATAAGGCTTCTCTTGCTCCACTGCCTCTTGCGTTTCGATTTCCTTTTCTTTTTCTCTAGGTTCATTGGCTTGTTCAGGCAGCTCGCTCTGCCTTTGGTACATGGCTGGATTTTCTAGTCTCGGGTCAACAGGTCCGTCGAGTTCTTTTCCACTTCTCAGTATCACAGCATTAGCATGTCCTTTCGGGTTGGGCTGTGGTTGACCAGGAAAAATTCCGGCTGGTGCCGCAGTAGGTGCTTGTTGTTGAGCTACTTGTGAAATTTGCGTCTCAAGCATCTTGTTATGGGTGGCTAAAGCATCAACCTTGCTAGCTAATTGTTTTATCTTCTCATTAGTATGTAAATTTTGATTCATAACGTCTTTATTAGTCTGAGCTTGGGAAGCAACGAAGTGTTCTATCATGATTTCTAGGTTAGATTTCCTAGGAGCATTAGGTCCATTACCAGGATGATTTGGGATAGCTTTTGGATAACCGGGTGGTGTGGTAGGAGCTTGTACAGGCGCGTATAACGCGTTGTTATTTTTGTATGAAAAGTTCGGATGATTTTTCCAGCCTGGGTTATAGGTATTGCTATAAGGGTTCCCTTGTACATAGTTTGCTTGTTCAGCTGGAACTCCTGTTAGAAGTGGGCATTCTGGAGCAAGATGTGATTGAAGACCACATAGATCGCAAGTTTGGACAACTGCAGCTACGGTAGCTACAGGAGCAGTGGTAAGGTTTTCTAGCTTTTGGGTAAGAGCTTCCACTTTAGCATTGACTTGGTCCAGGATATTCACTTCAGACATTCCACCTTTGGTTTGGGATTTCTCCATATTAGCTCTTTCGCTTCCCCATTGATAGTGGTTCTGGGCCATACTTTCGATAAGTTGATTTGCTTCGGCATATGGTTTATCCATCAGTGCGCCACCAGCAGCGACGTCTATAGTCATTCTTGTGTTATACAACAGACCATTATAAAACGTATGAATGATTAGCCATTCTTCTAAACCATGATGAGGACAGAGTCTAATCATATCCTTGTAACATTCCCATGCTTCGAAAAGTGATTCGTTATCTTTTTGTCTAAAACCGTTGATGTTAGCTCTAAGCATAGCAGTTTTGCTTGGTGGGAAATATCTAGCCAAGAAGACTTTTTTCAATTCATCCCATGTGGTGATTGAATTTGAAGGAAGGGATTGGAGCCAGGCTCGGGCTCTGTCTCTTAAAGAAAAAGGAAATAGGCGCAATCGTATCGCCTCGGGGTTTACACCATTCGCTTTTACAATGTCTGCGTACTGCACAAACACTGACAGATGTAGGTTAGGGTCGTCAGTAGGAGATCCAGAAAATTGGTTCTGCTGAACGGCGGATAGAAGCGAAGGTTTCAGCTCGAAATCGTTTCGAGCGATAGCAGGGGCGGCAATGCTGTTGTGAGGCTCCGCTTGTGAAGGAACTGCGTAGTCCTTAAGAGCGCGAGGCGGATTTGGTACGTCAGCCATTGTTGATTCTTCGGTAGATTCCGATAACGGGATATCAGGAATTTTAGTTGGAGGAAGATTGTTGAGAGATCGGTATTCTTGAATTCGGCGTCTTAATCTTAAGTAACGCTCGATATCGTTAATTTGTAAATGCAAAGGCTAGTTTTGAGAACGAGTGTTTGGCATACAACAGAGGGAAATATAAAAAGTTGCCTTAGTCTAGACAACGTTGTTTTCAGATTACACTAGTGACTAAACTAAAGTCCCCGACAACGGCGCCAAAAACTTGATGGTGTCTGCGATCGACTTAATGTTTGACAGTATCTTAACTGCAAGCGCACAGCCTATCGCGGTAGTAATAAAAGATTGTCGAATCCACAGGGACTTTGTAATCACTCTAGTGTTGTAAAACAGGTTGGTTTAGCTAAGGCAGAAATTGTCACGTTGATTTTGGGAAGATTAAGGAAGGTAAATTAATTGATTTTAAAGTAATTATAAAATGAAATGGTCGGTATGCAATAGAGTCGACCTAAAGGATCTAATCGGACCTAGGCATATAAAGATGGTCAACTTGGTTTATCTGTAGAATTAATCAGTTTAAAAACCCTCAACTCACACTTTCATGGTCTTATCTCGGATTATACGTCTAAAGCCCTATACCTGCTTTCGCTAGCCTATAAGTGTTTAGAAGTATTTTTTGGAAACTTAATTAATTCTTATTTGGTTTAAAGCGCTTTCACTGTATTTAAATCAAATGCCTAACTTTAGCTATCCGGTTAAAAACCTCACACTTTCGTGGTCTCGATCTAACCTATTTACTCTTCTTACTTTCGTAAGAAAGGTTTTATTATTAAGCATAAAAAGTTATAACCAGAGTTAAGTTGATTAAAGTTTTAGCCTAAGTTTGATCAGATGCCTAATGTCTCTTACTATCCCATACCGACACTAAAGGTTTAGCTAGCCATGGAAATTAAAATGAACGTACTGGAAATAAAAACAAACAAATATAGATTGGACATTATAAATAATAAATTAAACATGCATTAATTAATTAAAAGGTATGTAATACAATTGCAAAATAGAAACCTGAAAATAAAGCCAATACTTCAATCCCTCTTCCACAGATCGGAAACTCGGACTTGGTATCGGTAATATGACGAATTCTGAGGCTTGAATAATAAATCCTAAACTATAATAATAATTCCCTGATGTTGGAAATTATTACTTGGGCAATGAAATTAAAAGAACAGAAATAAATGAATGCAGAAAAATAACAACTGAAGGAATAATCGTTTTTTATTTCGGCAGAGCTTCCGCACAAGTAAACTGTAAAATGCTTTGTACTTCTAACGTTGAATGTTGAGGTATTTATAGAGGAATGAATTTGGCAGTTGGCTTGAAGACTTGTAACTAAGCTTTCCTTAAAAATCTCCACAAATGTAGGAACGTGGGTAGTTGAGGAAGAAGTGGTGAACGTGGGGTTTGACTGGAGAGAAATAAGGAGTTTGAAAACTCCTTCTGTTTTGCTTTGCCACGTTCTGCATTTTCCAATTAACTGATATACGCGTTACGTTCGTTAGCTTGGCGTTACGGGCAGGTTTGATGCTTCCCCGTGTTACGGTCGTGGCCAATGTGTTACGGTCGTAACACGCTTCAAGATGGCTTACGGTCGTGGCAGGTGCATTACGACCGTCACAGCTACAAAATCTGTGATTTCTTGACAGATTTATCTTTTTCTTCTATTCTTTTGATGCTTTCTTGCATTGTTTCATGTTTTCTTCTGTTTTGAGTTGAGTTATGAATACCTGCAAAAAGTAATGACAAACTCGAAATATTCGGGAGTTAATCGGGTCAAAATAATACATAACGGGTAAATTTCATGGAAAATAAACGATACAATTTCGTGTTATCACCCATCATTCTTCAACCCAAAAGGCATTACCTTGTAACAGAAGGTTCCCCACTGTGTAATGAAGGTTGTCTTCTCCATATCCTCAGGAGCCATCTTGATCTGGTTGTAGCAAAAAAAACCATCCATGAAGGAGAAGATCTTATGATGCACGGTGTTGTCGACTAGACATCAATGTGAGGAAGCGGGAAGTCATCCTTGGGGCTTACCCTGTTCAGATCTCTATAGTCCACACACATCCGTACCTTACCGTCCTTCTTAGGTACCGGAACAATGTTGGCAACCCACTGCGGATAAGAAGTGACAGCTAAGAACCCTGCGTAGATCTGTTTCATGACCTCTACCTTGATTTTCTTTGAAATTTCGGGGAACATACGGCGAACCTTCTGTTTTACTGGAGGGCAGTCCTCTTTAGTCGGCAGGCGATGTACCACAATATCAGTGTCAAAACCAGGCATGTCTTCATAGGACCAAGCGAAGATCTCAACATAGTCGTGTAGCATCTGTATTAACCGTTGCTTGACACTAGGCTCCAGATTCGCACCTATCTTAACCTCTTTCGTGTCTTCATCTGTACCCAAATTCACTGACTCAACCGGCTCTTCATAAGGCTGTATGGCCCTTTCTTCCTGCTGTAATAGTCTAGCAAGTTCTCCAGGCACCTCACAATCATCCTCACCTTCGTCCTCGGCTTGGTTGATCGTATTTTTGAAGTCATAACTGGCAGTAGCAGAGTTGTTATCAATGGGATCCAGAGTGGATATGGATCTGCAATATGATACGTGAGTGTGTGTAAGAGAATAACTGTTTTGATAGACAGAAAAAGAAAAACAAGGAGCACAAAATTTTTATGCAAGAAATGTCCAGTGCTTTATTAATGATATATGAAATGCCAAATAATGAGCCCTCATAAGCAAAGCCAAGGTGCCTCGGGAAAGGCACCGGGCCATAAAGTTTCAAACTGTTTATTACAAATCTTAAAATAAAAGTCAATTACTGCGGAATAACATAAACATGTATGAAGTCCTTCGTCGTCCAGTTGTTCAGTCCCCCGTTGGTTGTTGGGTAGATCTAGCTGTCGATGTCTGAATCTTCTTCACTGTCCTCAATTGCGTTAACTTCCCGATTGCTGATGTCTAGAGGAGGTCTTCCAATCCGTGTGTTCCTAACAGCCCTTTAAGCCCTTGTAGTAAAGCCCAAACCAAATTTGTCAGTTTTGTGAGTGAAATCAGGGAGCTGATCCCAATTGGTACACCCACCTTCCTCAACTACAACTCTGACATCCTTGAGAGAAGCCATCTTCAGTGGAGGTTTGTCAGTAGTAACTTTAGTTGATGCCAAGATCTGAGGGACCTCTTCGAAATTCTGACAAGGAGTTTCTATGAATTCCCCGTCCATCTCTATGTAACGAAAGGAATTGAGGTGACTCACCATATACTCTTCTTCACCTTGCACCATGACAATCTTCAGATGGAATGACAATAGGTTTATGGACAATCAGAGGGGAAATATCGAGAGAAAAGAGTCTTCCACTTTTGTAAACCTTACTGGTCCCGACAATATTAATGATATCAGTATCAGCTTCTTTAGTCCTCAGGTCTTGCTTAACACCATGGTAATATACATCAGCACCGTAATGCCAATGGGATAGCCTTATCTGAGGTATATGGGATGGGACTCGGAGCAGTGATTATTAACGGAGCAATTCTTGGAACAGGTGTAACCCTAACAGGTTTCTCGAGGAAACCTTGGAAGGATTGGCGGAAATGGTTATGATGGCAACGTCTTCATTTGGAACAAACAGAATCATAGTCTTTTCAAACAAAATCTCTTTACTATCCATCAGGCGCTGAATACCTGATTTCAATAAATAACAACTGGAAGGCAGAATCACACACATGTGGCAACCTTCACTACAACCCGGAAATAAACTGGCCAACAACAAGTTCTTCTTAACTGTCATCAGAGGAGTAGAGATTTCTTCCACAGAGGTCACAAACGAATCGGTGTCCACGACATTAACTCCACGACCATGTTTGGGCATGGGAGCAGTTATAACATTTGGCTTTTCCGGAGCATCAAACTCTATCTCTTTAGCTTCCAGCAAATCTTGTACTTTATTCCTCAGAGCCCAACAATCGTTTGTGTCGTGGCCTGGACTCTCAGAATGGTAGGCGCACCGCGCGTTGGGATTGTGTCTGGGAGAAGCAGTGTTTGGATTCTTAGGAGCCTCTTTCAAGGTTGCCAAGTTGGATTTTAACAGATGAGGCAGAACTTTATCCAAAGTCATGTTGATGCGGGTAAACTGCCATTGTGGTCTTTCCATCCTTTGCTGATTATTGCATTGTAGAGTAACCGCGGGTCTTGGTATCACTACATCATTTACAGCTTGACGGTGTTCAGATCTGTTTTGGCCCCTCGGGCCATAGACTGCACTAGCTTCCTTCTTACAGGTGAAAGGCTTCTTTTTTGAACTTGACGAAACATCCTTCTGTATTTTACCACTTCGAATGCCAGCTTCTACTCTCTCTCTAGTCAAAATCAACTCAGTGAAACCAGATGACGAGCTGTCGATCAAGTGATTGAAAAATGGACCAGATAGCATCCCTAGAAACATGTCAACCAACTCCCTATAAGATAAAGGGGGTTGGACTCTTCCAGCTAAGTCTCTCCACTTTTGAGCATAGTCCTTAAAACCTTCACTCGCACCCATAGACATACCCTGGAGCTGAGTACGAGTGGGAGCAAGGTCGGTGTTATACTGATATTGCTTGTAAAAAGCAGCAACAAGGTCTTCCCAATTTCGGACACTGGCCCCTTCAAACTGATAAAACCATTCAAGTTGAGTCCCCGACAGACTATCTTGAAAGAAGTGAACCCACAAATTTCTATCAGCAGTGTGGGGTTGGATCTTTCTGACATATGAGCGGAGATGGAATTTTGGACAGCATACTCCATCGTACTTGGCGGAAACCGGAGCTTTGAACTTATGAGGGATGACAACTCCCGATATCGATCCCAATTCTTCGAAATCCAAACCAGGGATTTTTTGAATCTCCATAGCACTCAGACGGTCTTCTAGCTGCTTGTACCTATCCTCAGCAAGAGGATATTGCTCATCATCGTAATTTGTATCGTTATCAGAAACTACAGGACTAGGGCCCTTTGCTCTATCTTGGTTCTCCCCGTCCTTGGATGAGGAGGTCAAATCAGCTGGTTGTCTCAACCTTTCTCTGGATCTTTTACCCATGTTCAGAATACTGACCTTCTTCTTCTTCTTCTTCTTCTTCTTCTTCTTCTCTTTCAGAATAAGGGTCTTCAGATCCTCTTGCCCTTTAGCCAGACTTATGAACATCTGTTGGAATTGGGCATTTTGTGCCTGAAGATATTTGATGGCTTGATTGGAAGACATTTCTACTGAAATAAATAGCGAAGAAGATGAGAAACCTGTAATGGTACCTGTAATGATGTGCATGATAATGGGATGTGTATGTAATGATTTCAAAGACTTTGGGAGATTTAAATTTGTAAACCAAAAAATAAACAAAACTTTATTAGCTTAAACTTTGAAAGTTTCAATAATGCCTTTTAAGGTGTTACAAAGAAGTAAATAAACAAAAGTCTAAAACTAGAAAAGTAAAATCAAAAGTCCCATGGTCTCTTCCTCTTTGTGCTGATGTAGTCATTGATCACTCTTTCTTCCTCGAGCTGCCTGGTGAGCTTGAAAATCTTCCTTTCTTGCTCATGGTATTGTTCCCGGTAAGTGTCTCGCTCATTCTTCAGCTGAATCCAAGACCTTTGCAACTCCCCAGGATCAGTAGGCATGTAAGGATATAGAACTATGTAAGGAATGCCTTCTTCATTAGTGGGCTCCACAATCACTGGTAATACTACCTCATAGGGCATCCCAAGCTTCTGGGCACGAGCTCAGACCCATTGGAGGTAAGGCTGCATAGGAAGGGAAGTCTTTGGTCCCAACTCTTGGGGGTCATATCTGTTCACCATGCCCCAAGCGTGTATAAACCTCGGACGATGCTCCTTAATATCCTCCTTATAGTCAAATACAATGTCCTCAAGAAGTAACCCATGGGGACCATCTCTCCGAGCACGACCAAATTATCACAAAGCTAGACAAGGATTGTAAGTTATACCCCCTCTTATTCCAAGCAATGGGATATTAGGGTATCCCCCGCAATGGTCAATAACAACAGTGTCTTCCATAGCCCGGGAACACCAAAGAATATCTGTATGAGCAAGTGACATTATTCTGTAAGACCAACCCAAACCTTCTTCGTTCTTTAGCATAGACTTAGGGAGGTGAGAAATAAACCACCTCGATAGCAATGGAATGTAACACATAAGAGTACCTCCCATCCTCACAATACGGGTGTAGAGAGCATGCAAGATATCTCCCAGCAAGGTAGGCACAGGATTGCGAGAAAGGAAAATCTTGACAGCGTTCACATCTACAAAGGAATCCGGATTCGGGAAGAGAACCAAACCATAGATAAGGAGAGCCAAGACATCTTCAAAAGCTTGAAAATCTAAATCATCCCAGAATAGCTGAGCCTGGTCTATCAGAAATTTGGCTAGAAAACCTTCGACCCCGCTTCGTGTTTCCCAATTGGATACTACATCAGCCCGTTTCAAATGTAGAGCTGGGGAAATGTCTTCTGGTCTAGGAACTTCTTCCATACCTGTGAAGGGTACCTGTTCAAGGATGGATATGCCCAATAGATGAGAGAACTCTTCCAAGGTGGGTACCAGCTGGTAATCTGGAGAGGTGAAGCAATGATGCACGGGATCAAAGAACTGAAATAGTACGCTCATCATCTGCTCATCAAGAGTTGAATTAACCAGGCTGAGAAGTTGACGGTGTCTCTTAATGAACATAGAAGTCTCATAAACTCTTGAGGCTAGCTCTTTAAGTTGGGCAGGTATTTGCACAAAGTTGACTCGGGTGGTATTTCTGCATACGGAAGCCATGATCTGCAAAACATAACAAAGATAAATTCCCTTGGTCTTTGAAATGGTTAGTGTAATGAAGCATGAATGCCATGTTATGATGCATGATGTCATGGTAAACCACAGGTATAGCAAACATAGATATTTCAAACACAGTCAAATCACACAAAGCCCTTAGGTTTAAGGATTGCATGAGGTCAAAGGTAGTACCCTCTTGAAGTTTAGTTGGTTTCAACCTGTCCTAGAAAAAGTAACCGGGTTCTAGAGGATCTCAATATCACTGACCATCCTCCATAGGTCATGGTTTCAGCTCACGCAATATTTTCTTGCGGCCAGAACCATCTCGAGAGTATGGTCTCAATGAGTGTAGCATCGAGTATCAACCAGTTCTCAGCTTTACACTGAGGCTGGCTATCTCACTACTTTCTAATGGCCAAGTTGGGAGATTAAAGGTTCTAAGTTCAGTTGATGCTTAACGACACCACGCAGCGGCCCCGTATTCTCCTCGTTTCTCCACAAGGGATACCGGTACCAACCAATGTGCCACATTAACATAGCTACTACTTCAACCGTATCGGTCTATGCCGTACAGTTTCCTCACAGTCTATTGCTACTTACCTAAAAGGTATCCCCAGATCCAGGTTAGGATCTATAGTAACTCCCAAATAAAACCCTCAAAAGTAAAGCAAACAAAGCAATCAAGAGAAGCAATTATGATGAACTAGATCCTAAGGTATACCCCACTTATTATTCCCTAGCAGAGTCGCCAGTTCTATGATACGGTGGAAGAACCGATTGTTAATACTGGTTTGCGTTTTGTGTTTGCAAAATGTCGCGGTAAGCAAGAGTCGCCACCGACTTTTATTTCATCCAACCGGAAAGGAAAAAAGTACCAAAAAAAATCCTTTTTCGAGATATTCTGAGTACGGGGGGTAGATTATAGAAAGGGAAGGTGTTAGCACCCTTTCTATCCATGGTTTTCCATGGGCTCTTAGGTACTTGCTCATCTTTTTAAAATTGCTTGTGTATGTGCTTTGTTTTGAAAATGTTTTACTTCGTGATAACCCTTGTATCAGTCCTCAAAGGTGTGACGAAGTTGTTTTGAAAATTGTTTTGAAATGTGTAAGTGTGAAAAGTTTTGTTTTGAGCAAGTACCTATTAGCATCTACCTACTCGAAAAAAGATTGTTTCTATTATAATTTCCTTTAGACAGCATTATCCCACTATTGAGAAATAGGTAGCACCGTCGTTGGAGTTGTAAGGGTCAATTCTAAAGGGACGTACGACCACTAAAGAAACGTTAGGACGTCTTAGTAATAACCCTAGATCCCTAAGATTATATTCGAGGCAACATTTCCGAGGCAACATTTTCGAGGAAACATTTTCAAGGCAACATTTGATCTTTGTTAGACTGGAGGGCGACCACTAAGACACCCTATGCTTAATGATCGTTTATCGAAGGCAACTGAAGTGTGAGTATACCCTAATAGTGATATGTGCGAGTGATCTGTTTTCAGTTATTTGTCTTTGCACATTAGGGTTTCCTAACTGGATTAATTTTTCATGCATTCTTGTCATACAATCCTATTAGCATAAATCTAAACAGTCAAGACAGTCAAATATTTGCGAGAATTAAAATGCGAGAAAGTAAATCTACGCTATTACAAGGCTTCAGGGAGGGGGATTAATTACATATCCAAAAACCCGGAAAAAAGCGATAAATAAAAAACCTAGATTAAACTATTACAAACCATGAGAATTTACAGAAATATGAGTAAAAATAATAATACGCGCGCGATGAATCGAATACGGAGCAACTAGGGTTTTGACCCTTGCCTAAAACTAATTGCGATTAATTAAAGAAAATGTTTTTGTTTTGTTTTGTTATTTTAAGAAACTAAAGAAATTATTACATTTAAAAAGAAAATCCTAATCCTAATTAATTTTAATTTTAAGAAAAAAAATGAATTAATTTAATCTACAACCTATTTTTGTATTTTTATTTATTTGAGAAAAAGAGCAAAATAAAATTAAAAGTTAACCTAATTTCTATTTGATTTTATTTTTGAAAACAAATTATAATTTTCCTAATTTAAACTAAATTAAATTAATTTTGATAAAATAAAAACTAATCCTAATTTTTGATGAGTTATTGATTTTATGGTTTTTTGTGAAAAAAATAATTAATTTGCCAATTAAATAAAGAAAAGAAAATAAAGAGTAAAAAAAAGTAAAGAAAAAGAAATAAATAAAAGTTAGTAAATGGGCCTGGTGGTGTTTGCTGAAAAAGGGGGGTTGGAGTTGAATTTCTGGGCCCAAATGGTTAAGGCCTGCTTGACCTTATTCAATCCAGTGCGCACGTTGATTGGGGGCGCGTGGTGGACCTTCAATGGAAAGGCGTTAGATCCTGGCTAGCTGATGGATCTGATGATTAGATCTTGATGTCTCATGATAGACTCCAGAGGGTGTGACGCACTGGATCTTATAGAGAATATCAGGAAAATGTAAAAGTATCACGCCTGGGGTCGAACCCAGGACGTGTACCTTATATATCCTCCTTTTTGCCAACTGCGCTGGAACGTTAGTCATAATATTAATGAAATAAATAAAACATGAATGAAAGCAGGGTGCTAGATCCAGATCAACAAATAATTGCACGCGTCAACAAGCATGGGCCAATCGGATGGGGTGAGAGAAAGTCATCGTTCAGTCCAACCAATGGAATTATGAGAAACAACCACGCTAGCTGGTTGACCAGAGACTGGTCAGTCCAACCACCGGAGCCGGTAGTTTCCACCGTCTTCTCCGGTGGGCCACCTGAAAATATTAGTCAAACGGAAAAACAAATGATGCCAATTGTCTTAAAAAGATCCCCTGATTACGATTTTGGCCTTTAAATCAACTAATTCCCTATGCATCGCTGGATTCGAACTTGGAACCCTAACCACGGTCAACAATGGCATAATGTGATCCTGGGCATTAGCTTCGCATGTGATACGTTCAAACATACATAAACATCAGTAGAAACACATGTGTATGATCAATATGGATTTATATCAAGTATTGCGCGAGTTTGAAGTCAAAGAAGTTTTACCAATGGTGAGACACGAATATGTTGATTCGAGGATGCTATAGGCTTTGCAAATGGTCTGGTTTCGCTCCTGGGAATCTCAGCAAGATGATGGGGCGATTGGAATCGAGGAAAAGAGATTAACCAATGTGTTTGAAGATTTCACTTCTTTCAAATTTTTGGAATATTCTTTCTCCTTTTTGGCCGGCTGCGTGTGTCCTCCTCTCTTTCTTTAGGGTTTGAAACCTTTATTTATATGTGAGGCCAGCAATAGGTTAACATTCTTGGAGAAAATCCAAAGAGATATGGAATTTTCAATTTTGCTTCAAATCTCTTTATTTTCAAATATTTCCTTCCCTTTCATAGCATGGCACGATTTCCTTGTCTATTTCCAGTATATTTGATCCATTATTCAATGCAAAAATCAAATCAAATTAAATCCATATTATTTATCTAATTTAATTTTGACTTTTCTAATGGTTGAAACCAAAATAAATAAAATAAATAAGACAACAATGTATGGATGTTCTAATGGGTCGTGGACTATGTTATCATTAAAGTGCAAGCATAAAGAGTTGGGCCCATTTAGGAAAAAAAATGCAAATTTGAGCACATTTGACTTTTGGCAATTTTGCAAAAAAGGTCAAGTTGGCCAATGCATAACTCTCAAAATTTTGACCCTAGAGATGTGTCTTGGACTTTTTATAAAGCTTAGGATGTCCTCTAAGCAACCTTTTTGGTCTCATCTAAATTGAGTCTTCCATGTTCATGTATGAAGCTTTGATCCAAAAGGTATTTTTGTTGACTTTTCAAAATGACCTATAATGTCCAAATTTATATCTTTTTGTGAGTGCATATTTTGAACTTGGGCTATGAAGATGAATTGTAGGGAATTTCATCCTCTTCAAAATGAGCTTTGGATGGGTTATTTCTGATAAAGTATGAGAAAGTTATGCTTGGTCAAAGTTGAGTTGACTTTTCCTGCTAAACCCTAATTTAGCAACTTTTGGGTTTTGATGAATTGTGAGCAATCCTTGGTGAACCATGATAAACCCTTGATAAAATGATGAGTGATACTTAAAAATGAGGATGTTGACCAAAAATCTTGAAGTTTGACTGTATGTGGGTCACAATTGACTTTTGACCAACCACAGTTGATTTTCAAGCCTTTGAGCAATTGACTGAGCAAACTTCCTCTGCAAGGCTTGAAATTTGACATGGATGATCTTGAGAACATATTAGTACAATTGTGAGCATTTGGGATCCTTTGGTGCCAAGCATCTTGATGAAAAATGAAACCCTAATTTGAGGTAGACTGCCTTAGGAGAGAGTTTGTTTGGTCAACTCTTGGACTTCCTTGAGCAGTTTGGGGACTTCACTTACCATGTTTTGAGAAATATGGGAAGGAAAATTTTGGGGTACAACACCTACTATCCAGGATTTCATTTAAAAGTAACCCTACTACTCAGGTTCCTTCTCATAGCCCTACTATCCAGGCTTTCATCTTGAAGTAACCCTACTACCCAGGTTCCTTCTCATAGCCCTATTATCCATGATTTCATTTCCAAGTAACCCTACTACCCAGGTTCCTTCTCATATCCCTACTATCCAGGCTTTCATCTCGAAGTAACCCTACTACCCAGGTTCCTTCTCATATCCCTACTATCCAGGCTTTCATCTCGAAGTAACCCTACTACCCAGGTTCCTTCTCATAGCCCTACTATCCAGGCTTTCATTTCGAAGTAACCCTACTACCCAGGTTCCTTCCCATAAGCCCTACTGTCCAGGCTTTCATCTCGAAGTAGCCCTACTATCCAGGTTCCTTCTCCCTTATCTCCAGACAATAGTTTACAGCACTGTAAGGCCCAAACCCGACCAGATACGGTCGGTTTCACATTTCCCCAGTAAGTCGCTATACAGCCTGGACCCTGACCAGGTATACATTCTACTTTCACTCCCTCAATCAAGAGTTAATTCCCCAGTAGAGTAATGGACAACCGAAGCTCCTAGATTTTACTTCCCAAGGCATAAACTAACATTCCACGGTAAAGTCCTCCTCAACAGCAGGTACATGAATTCTCGCCAAGGAATCTCTTATGCAACTGATATTTTTGGGATGGCGTCTTTAAGCCCATCTCCGACGATTCCCCATCGCCTTCCAAATGGCATCTGTAAGCCCATTCTCGATATCACCAATCAACATTACTTCATGCGAGTGCAAATTTCTGGGCACTCTAGTGTTCAATCATCTTCCACCTTCAGATCACGAAAGGAAGACCAACCAATCTACATCCTCAGGCTTAAGAAGATTGAATAGGGGCAACAGCTGTACCCCAAAATTTGCCCTCTCATTTCTCAAAAGATCATCCTGGGCTCTCAGGTTTGCTTCTATCAACTTCCAAGTCTTGAATTACAACTTTTCCAGAAAATCATCCACAAGAACAAAATGGTCAAAAGCACATTGAAAAGTCAAACTTGGACTTTTGGATCAAAAATCAAGTTTCAACAATTATATTTCATCAAGACATGAAATTGGTTCATCAAAATATCAGAAGTCAGAAGTTACTTTGAAAAAAATCAAATTTCTAAACATTTAGAAAATTTTCTAAGTGTCAAGAGAATATGATACTTCAGAACTTCTAAGCCATCCTCCATGCAAGTGCAGTCAGAAGTTGCAAACACGGTTCAGAACATGATGCTTCAATCAGAACATGTAGAAGTGATGCTCTTTGGTCAGAACATGATTCTTCAACATATAAAGGCTATGTTCAACGCTTCGGTCAGAACATCACCCTTCGAGTCTCTTTCTGGTCTTCTACGATCAGAACATCACCAAATCCCAAGACCTCGTTTAAACAACATGTTGCACTGCTACAGCACAATACTCTAACCAGCAGCTAATCCAGTCCACGCCTGCATTTTCCCAAATCCCATATTTGCACTAAATACAAAAAGCTGTGATAAAAAAGCAATGGAACAATGTACCAAAAAAGTTTACATCCCATTCTGTTGTACTCCAAAATTTTCCCTCTCATTTATCAAGACTTTTCTCACAAGATTTCTTTGACTCGAGACTAGATTAGGGTTTCGTCAGCTAAAGGCATCTCATCATGCACTGATGACCCAGGACTATGGTTTGAGATTGCACAAGGATTTTTGGACTATCAATGCTTCATGTGACTTTCAAACATCATTATGGATCCCTAAGATCACTCGTGACAAGTTTTAAGCCTTGAACCATATTTTTGATCAGTCAATTGGACAGTTGACCTAAAAATCAGTTGTATTGGGGAAAAAGTCAACCATGGCCAATTTACAGTCAAACTTCTTAATTTTTGATCCACATCAACATTCTAGACTCATGTGTATCATTTGATCAAGTTTGGACCACAATTCCTCAAAAAAATTGATCAAATCACCAAAAGGGCAAAATGGTCAAAATTAGGGTTTTGACTGAGGAAGGGCAATTTTTGATTTTTTACCTAGAAAATGACCAATTGAGTTAAGGCATCATTTCAAGGATTAAATTACATCATCTTGACCTTATTACATGGCTCAAAACATTTCAATTTCATTGGATTGATAGATGAAATTTGCAGTCAACTCATCAAAAGTCAATTGTACACTGAAAAGTCAAACTTTGACGTTTTGGTCAAAATCAAGTGCCAAGGGTCACAATTCATCAAAAAATGTAAAAATGTGAAACTTTTTCATCAAGAAATCCAAGTTTGAAGATTAGGGTTTGAATTTGAAATTTTTCTTAACTTAGAAAATTTTCTAAGTATAGAAAATTTCTTATTTTTTCTCAACTTTAGGCCATTTTTTCACCATGATGCATAATGATTCAAGGAAAGTTCCAAACATGAAAGTTGTAGACCTCCATGAAATCTACAACTTTTATTCACACACTTTTCCCTAAATATGCTTGGATCTCAATATATGAATTTATGAATACATGGTCATGAACTAAATAACTTAGTGAAATTTTGCCCTAATTTAGGCAGGTTTTGGATCCAACTTCATGGCAATTTTTCACCTAGTTCCAAGAGGTATCTCCAAATGCATTTCAAAGATGAGTTTTATAGCACATTGCAAGATTTCCAAAATGTCATAGAACTTCTCAAGATCATTTTTGAGTAGGGAGAATCGAAGAGATGAAGTTGGCATTTTCTCACTTTTTGTCCAAGCCATTTCATGTAGAACAAAGTTGCAATCAGTACCTATGCTGCCTAATCCATGCTTTACAGGTCCCAAACTTGTTCCTCACTCCTTAATTTAATGCTTACTTAGTTGACAAAGCTTTGATCCATGCCCTAGAGCAATTACCCAAGTTGCAATTCCATAAATGGCATAAAGTGACCATTGCCATTTTGGAAAAGCACAACTTTTGCCACTTTCCAATTCTTGAGCATTGCACATGTCTCCATTGTACATATAAGTCTCACAGGTCTAAAGCAAATTGTACAAGCTGATACCAACCCTAAGAGAGCAAGTACAAGCATGGCAAGCATTGTCCCTTCATTTTACTTCAAATGCAAGAAAAGTGGCAAAAAGGCTAGAACTGGAACAACTGTTAGAGGGTTGACATGAAACCAATTCTATACTAATATACAAACATAATACAACTTAGCACATGATTCGAGAAGGCCTTAAACACTCCCAAGCAGAAAAACACCAGAAAACTGTCCAAACTTGCAGTTTTGGCATAAGGATACCAATCTCACATTTGGCTCGTGCGTTTCCATTCTTGATCATCAAAACCCTTACCTACTTGATATCAAACCAATCCAGACCTTCATGCCTGTTCTGTAACCACTTTTCCATCATCTACCATTGTTGCTTTCAAAGCTTATAGTTTGACTTGGCCAAGGAGTTTCAGGCACTTTCAGAGCAAGACAAAGGTTGGAATACGTTCAGGGAAGTTCAAAGAAGCTCAAGAAAGCATCAGACCTCCATCAAACTCACTCCAGTTCCATCCATGATTCCAACTAAAGGAGGTAAAATATCAACTTCTATCTCCTTATACAAGCAACCATTGGCCATAATTTGTGAATAAAAAATGTAGCCCTCATTGAAACGAAACTGTACATATTTTTATCTTGCATTTATTTTACTTGAGTTGAGAGAATATAGAACTTGAAGTTTCTGAAAATATTAGGTTTAAATTTAGGGTTGTTAAAATTATTTCTGACCCTTGATTGTTAGTTCACATAACTTATATGGTTGGAATTGTAAGTTCAAATACTACAACTTTCATGTTATGAGTTTTCATTTTCATGGAAGTATGAGAGAGTTACAGGATGTCTGGCCAAGCTTGAGGAAGAAGATGAAGTACAGGGCAAGGACTTATTTTGTGTTATAATATTTTTTCTTTCCTTAAGACAATGGATGTATAGCCACCCCAGTGGCAAAGTAGCGCGCTGGTAAGACCCATGTCCTGGGTTCGAACCTGGGCGCTACTTTTATTTTTTTCACATTTTTCCTTCTCTCCACTTTTCTGATTTTTACAGGTTTGGGATTAGTTCCTTGGGCTTGGCATTTTTTACTAACATTGCTGCCAGTTTTGCTATATCACCCCCTGACAACTTTTTATATTTTTTATTTGTTTTATTTTCATTTTTAATATAATAAATATTTTCTTTGATGCATAAAAATCATAAAAAAGTGTAAATTTCATAATATTGCATTTTTATTTTATTTTAGTTTATTTTTCACATAGAAATATATTTTATTCTTAATATATATATCATGTATTTTCTTAATAACTTGTAAAATATAATTAAAGTATATTTAGTTTAATTCACTAATTTATTTCTCATTTCATACTTATAAATATTTATTTTTGCATATATAAAAACTTTATCTTTTTATACAATATTATTTATTATTTTTAATACAAAAATACATAAAAAATAATATATATAAGAACTTTATTTTATTTTAAAATAATAATTAGGGTTAAGTCTCCCTTTTAAAAATTAATTCCTTTTCCTTACATTTTTTAGGTTTAGATTAAAATCTCTTTTACATAAAAATAAAATAAAAATCTTTTCCTCACATGTATATCATATTGCATCTTTAAATATTGTGCTATTTATTTTAATTCGTACAAATTCGATTTGGTTGTAATAATCTACTTAGGTTTACATTTTGCAAATACCCATTCAAGTTTGTATTCCCCCCTCCCATAAAATTGTTGTAATAGTTTAGTAATATTTACATTACGCAATTTATCGCTTTACATGCCATGATTAGTAATTAGGGTTTATATGATAAGATCGAAACAAAGCAAAATAGAAAACCCTAAATACAAGATAAAACCAAAGCATGAAAATGATACACTTGCACACAAGCATCCTTAGGGTTTCTCCACTTGGTTGCCTAAAACAAAAATGGCCATATTATGCACACGAAGTATCTTGGCAAAACAAACAAATATAAAGATCATAGTCTCTCGATGACGCTATTCAAAAGTTGCCTTACCAAATGATCTTGGTCCCACAAAATGCTAAAATACTTTGCAAACATTGCTAATCATGGTTATACGATGACCCACACTCGTCCCGCTTACATCCAAAGATAGGGTTGCTTACCAAATCAATGGTAAGACAACAATGTCAAAGGAATAGAACATATAAAAGAAAGACATTTGAGTAGGTAGATTGCTCCTAGTTACTTGCTCCATTTCAAACAACTATCATTGCTATTTTCAAAACAAACACACACACTTAAAAAACATCTTATAATCATTGAAAACATTTTCAAAAGACAAAAATCTTTGTATACATTCTTAAGAACGAGAATCATTGCTAAGATTACCTAAACGAATGGCCTCTTTTACAAAATACTTTCAAAACCACACCAAACACATTTTTAAACAACAAAAGAAAGTGATCTAAGCAAGTAACTAAGAGCCCATGGAAAACCATGGATGGAAAGGGTGTTAATACCTTCCATTTTCATAATCTACCCCCCGAACTCAAGAAAACATCTCAACGGTCTTTCCAGTGCTTTTTCACCTTTCCTTTTGGATAAAAGAAAAGTCAGTGGGGACTCTTGCTAACCGCAAAATTTGCGATCAAATGCAAAAACCTCAAGTCAGTTCTCCCACCGTATCATGGAACTGGCGACTCTGCTGGGGAATTTTATAGAAGTGGGGTTACCTTAGGGCTAGATCACATTTATTTGCTTACATTGTTTGACTTGTTTGCTTTACATTATAGTTCTTTGTTTGGGTTTGAATCCTCCACCCAGATTTGGGAAACATTATAGGTAAATAGCAATACATTGTGGAAACTGTGCGGGGTATACCGATATGGTCTAAGCAATAGTTATGTTAGTGTGACATATTTGTGGGTACCGGTAGCCTTTGAGTCAATCAAAGAGAATACGGGGCCGTTGAGTGATGTCATGAAGCACTAATGAACTTCTAGAACCCTTTACTTGACCAACTTGGCCTTTAGGATGTAGTGAGATGACCAGCTTTGGTGCAGTCCGAAGTGGGTAGATACTCGATACTACACTCATTGAGGGTTGATTTCTTGGGATATTTCGGTCGCCATTAAAGAGGCTTGATCTGAAACAATGACCAAGGAAACAGTCCAATGATATTGAGCTCCTTAGAACCCGGTTACTATTATTAGGACAGGTTGAGCCAACTAAACTTCAAGAGGGTACTTACCTATAAAACCCCATGCAAGCCTAAACTAAGAACTTGTTTGATTTGCTTGTATATACATACTTGTACATAACATCATGGACATCATGAACATCATATGCATTCACTAACCATTTCAAGGATTTTGGAGATTCATCTTTGTTCTTATTTTGTATGATATGGATTCACTTTGCAGGAAAACTATCCAAATCAACCTTGTAAGAATTCCTCCACAACTCATGGAGCTAGCTTCAAGGATCCCTGAGAACTCTCCATTCACCGAGAGGCATGGTCGTCTACTCAATTTAGTCACTTCCAACACAGAGGAGGATATGATGAAAGTATTCTTCCAGTTCTTCGATCTTTTGCATCATTGCTTCACATTTCCTGACTATCAGCTTGTACCTACTTTGGAAGAATTCTCTCATCTCTTGAGGATTACTATTCTCAATCAACTACCTTTCAACGGTACGGAAAGAGATCCAAATCCAGAATAGATTTCTCAGGTTCTGCACTTGCACTCATCTGGTGTCATAACTCATTGGGAAACTAGAAGTGGTGTCAAAGGCTTCTTAGAAAGTTTCTGTTTGAGAAGGCTCAAAGCTGTTGGAATTCCTTAGACTTGCAAGCATTTGAGGAAATTGTGGCTCTTCTTATCTATGGGATGGTCTTGTTCCCCAATCCTGACCAACTCATAGATGTGAGTGTCGTCAAAATCTTCATGTCACGCAATCCAGTGCCTACATTACTAGGGGATATCCTGCACTCTTTTCACACTCGTACAATGAGGAAAAGAGGTGTATTTATGTGTTGCACTCCTCTCCTAGCAAGATGGTTTATTTCTCATCTTCCCCAATCAGTCTTAAAGAATGAGCAAGGTTTAAGGTGGTCACAAAGGTTAATGACGCTCAAACATTCAGATGTTCATTGGTGCTCTCGATCCAAAGAGAATGTTATCATTGTTGACCGTTGTGGGGAATTCCCTAATGTCCCTCTACTTGGCATTAGGGGAGGCATCACCTATAACCCATGTTTGGCTCTAAGACAATTTGGTTGTGCCCTAAGGGAGGGCCCACATGATATGCTGATTCAAGGCTTGGTATTCGACTACGACAACAACGATGAAGGACTTCGCCAGAGATTCATCCAAGCTTGGAGGATGCTAAACAAGGTGGATAGAAAGACTTTGGGACACAATAATTCCATCCCTCTTGAGCCTTACCTCAAGTGGGTCTGAACCCGCGCTCAAAGTCTTATGATTCCTTATCCTTCTATTCTCCCGGTGATTATTGAGCCTGTTAAGGAAGGAGAAGTTCCATACACTATCCTACATCCTGACATGCCCACATCTCTTGAAGATCTGCAAAGGGATTGGATATATCTCAAAGGAGAGCGAGATACTTTCAAAGCCCAATTCTACGCAAGCGAGAAGAAGGTTTTGGAACTCACTAGGCTACTTCATGAGGAGCATACTCTAAATGCTTACATAGCACCAAAGAGGATGCACACTACTTTTTTTATCTTAGAGTGTTGTATTATTTTGCCCAAGGGGAATTGATGTACTCAAACTCTATCTTATTAATATAACGTGTGTTTTCTTTTTGTTTAAAACGAACTTGAATCTTTTAAAATCCTTGAAAACATTACATGTGCACATATCATTCATCATAACATAAACAGGTCTTTTGCAACAAGTTTCCTCATCTCTCTACTGTTTATTTCAGTAAGATGGATCTCGAGCAGACAGTCAAAGATCTTCAAACTCAAAACATGCAGTTTCAACAGTTACTCACAACCCTGGCCAAAGGACAAGAGGAGATGAAGACTCTGTTGGCAAAAGAGAAAAAGAAGAAAGAGAAGAAACCAACCGGTGTTGTAATCACGGGGAGAAGGTTTCAAGGACAAACTAGAAGAACCTTGAATTTCGCAGCAACATCTGATGAAGGGGAAGGAAAAGGGAAAGAAACAGCAGTTCTGTCAGAATTTGAAGAGGAGGAAGAAGAGGAAGACTACTCTGAGGAACAGTACCCTCCGGCTGATGATAAGTACAGACATCTTGAAGAGCGTTTAAGCGCTATGGAAATACAAAGAGTACCAGGTCTAGACTTTGAAGAATTGGGGCTAGTGTCGGGAATCGTGATCCCACCAAAGTTCAAAGTGTCGTTGTTTGCAAAATATGATGGGGTGTTATGTCCTAAAATGCACCTCCGATCATACATGAGAAAGATTTAGCCACACTCCTCCGATAAAGACTTGTGGGTCCATTTTTTCCAAGATAGCCTATCTGGAACACAACTCGATTAGTTTTACCAATTGGAAAGGGCCGACGTACACAATCGGGAAGACCTTGCCGCAACTTTCTATAAACAATACCAGTATAATGCAGATTTGGCGCCTACCCGTACTCAACTTCAGAGTATGGCTATGGCTTCAAACGAGGGTTTCAAAGACTACGCGCAGAAGTGGAGAGATCTAGCTGGAAGAGTGAAACCCCCTCTGTCTGAAAGGGAGTTGGTGGATATGTTCTTGGGAACTCTATCAGGCCCTTTCTTCAACCATTTGATTGGAAGTTCATATGCTGGATTTACTGAGTTAATATTAACCGGAGAGAGGGTAGAAGCTGGTATAAAAAGTGGAAAGATTCAGAAAGATTCATCTGCCTCTACAGCTGTGAAAAAACCCTTCACTGGGAAGAAGGAGGTATATGCTGTTTATCCGTAAAGGAACTAAGGGAGAGCTGAACGCTGACTAATGGTAGGGGCCATTATGATCCTAAAGCTTACATCTGATCAACCAAGGAGTAATCAACCGAGGGTGGAAAGGTCGGTCAGGCAATTCACCAGAATTAATATGACTCTAGCCCAGGTTTTACCACATCTTCTGAAATCTAACTTGGCAACTTTGAAGGAAGCTCCAAAGAATCCCAACACGGCGTCCCCTCCTTATCACCCAAATTCCAGATGTGCATATCATTTTGAAAGTCCGGGTCACGACACTAACAATTGTTGGGCTTTGAAAAACAAAATTCAAGACCTTATAGATGCAAAAGAGATTGAGTTTGAGGCGCCTGAGAAATCAAACGTCATTTCCGCTCCTATGCCTAGGCATGGTCACAACGCCAATGCTGTCGAAGAAGATTTGTTTGTTACCACAGTGGATGAAATCTTGACTCCGCTCTTAACCATTAAGATAAACTTGTTGAAAGCTGGTGTATTCCAGGGTTGTAATGAAGACTGTCATCTTTGCTTATCCTCACCAACTGTTTACCCTCTGTTGAAGACAGACATTCAACGCTTGATAGACAACCAAGAGATTCTGTTTGAAAGTGCTCCTGTTTCACCTGTTCCTGTTAAAGACGTCTCAATCATAACCATCTACGCCAATCCTTCCAGGGCTCCCAAAAGACCTGTTAGGATTACATCAGTTCCAAAGACTGCTCCTCTTATAATCACAATGCCCGGGCCGGTCTCGTATGAATCAGACAAAACAGTACCGTGGAATTACGGTGGAGACATCTACTACTATGGTATTAAACAAGATGGGCTGACCGCCGAAGAAGTGAGCTCCGAAGAAGAAGATTCCGACATTAGCAATATTGCCGGAACCAGTAAGATTACCCGTAGCGATAGAATCTTCTCTCCAGAAATTGCCCCTCCAAAGGCAGTTTTTAGACCCGTGGCTGTTCTGAAGGTTACCTCCATACCAATAATCATATCTGTAAGTGCTCCTACTGACAAAGACGACACAACCCCCTGTTGTTATCCCTACCAATACTTCTACTGTTGAAATTCAAGGAAAAGGTGTTCAAGAAGAGCCTGTCCGGATGAAGGCTCAACTGCTGACTATCCCCGAAACCTCCAAGAAGGAAATGGAGGAGATCCTGAGAATAATAAATAAGAGTGACTATGACGTAGTTGAACAGTTGGGGAAAACTCCCTCCAAGATCTCCATGCTAGCATTGTTACTGTGTTCTGAGGCACATGCGAAAGCTCTGGTGAAGTTTCTGAAGACAGCCCATGTGCCACAAGAGACATCTGCTGACTAATTCCAAGATTGTGTGGCCAGTTTGACAGCTGATAACGGCCTAGGCTTCTCTGATGTTGATTTGACACCAAAAGGGAGAAAGTACAACGAGGTGTTACATGTCTCTGTGGAGTGTAGAGGAACAACTCTGGCCCATGTCTTGCTGGACACTGGCTCATCTTTGAATGTTTTACCGAAGAAAGCTCTTGACAGGTTGGATTGCGAAGGACTGACATTGAAACCTAGTAACATAGTCGTAAGAGCATTTGATGGCTCAAAGAGGATGGTCCACGGGGAGGTGGACATCCCCATAAAGGTGGGAACTCAGACTTTCAACTCAACCTTCTATGTGATGGACATCCGCCCCTCTTACTCCTGTCTGTTAGGACGGCCCTGGATCCATAATGCTGGTGCTGTCACCTCTACATTACACCAAATGCTGAAATACCCGGTCCATGGAAATATTATCACTGTCCACGGAGAAGAAGAGTACATGATTATCCACCTAAATTCTTTTCAGGATGTGGAGTTGGATGGCGAGTTCATTGAAACTCCTTTTCAACATTTCGAAGAAGTTTCTCAAGAGGTAGAGGTAACCAAGACGATATCCCAAATCCCCAAGATCACAAGACCTCCGCTTCGGATGTCATATCTAAAGGATGCCAAGGCAGTAGTAGAGGAGGATGGATGCACCATCTGGGGGCATCTTCCAGACATTCCGTATAAATCCGACAAGTTTGGCTTATGGTTTACTTCAAATGCTCAGAAGGCTGTGTGTCGTGCCCGTGCTGGAGGGCCACCTTTGAAGATTAGCAACCAAGAGGTCAACGCAGTGGAAGATGTTGAAGAAGATGGCAGCTTGGAGGATTGGATATTTCCTACTGTCAACGGAGGACTTCGCAATTGGGAAGCCAGAGACTTTGTCCCAATAACTTTCATCTCTCAGTAATTTATCTTTTGCATTTCTGTTGGACTTGTAATATTCATAAACAATTCGCACATTAAAAACCTTGTGTCTTACCCGAGGCACAATGGTCCATTTGTAAGGGTTTTTATTTCATCTTCATATGACATCCAATGAATCATGGACGTTTTTCACATACAAACCTTTTGTGCTTATTGTCTTTCTTTTACATTTTATTGTTTAAAGATGGCTATACCCTTACACACACCCACACTCACAAATGCAGGTACCCCTCCATTCCGGATCCCATGGGTAACAATACTGCTATGGCCTTTAGTGACTTTGAAGATCTAATCTACCTAGCCGAAGACGAAGGTCAGGAAGATTGTGAAGTACCAGGGGAATTGGCCAGACTACTACAACAAGAGGAAAGAGCTATTCAGCCTCATGAGGAACCGTTGGATACAATCAACTTGGGTACCGAGGAAGATAAAAAGGAAATCAAGGTGGGTGTCAATCTAGAGCTGAGTGTCAAGAAGCGTTTAATTCAGCTATTGCATGATTATGTTGAGATATTTGCCTGGTCATACAAAGACATGCCAGGACTTGATACAGACATCGTGGTACATCGTCTACCCACAAGAGAAGACTGTCCACCAGTGAAACAAAAAGTCGGCCGCATGAGACCTGACATGTCAGAGAAGATCAAAGCGGAAGTCATGAAACAATTCAATGTTGGATTCTTGGCTGTCACTTCCTATCCTCAATGGGTTGCAACATTGTTCCCGTGCCTAAAAAGAATGGCAAAGTACGAATGTGCATGGATTATAGAGATTTAAACAGGGCCAGCCCTAAAGATGATTTTCCACTTCCCCACATCGATATCCTGGTCAATAATACAGCCAAGCACAATGTATTTTCCTTCATGGACGGATTCTCAGGTTATAACCAAATCAAAATGGCACCAGAGGACATGGAGAAAACTACATTTGTCACACAGTGGGGCACATTCTGCTACAAAGTGATGCCATTCGGACTGAAGAATGATGGGGCAACCTATCAACGCGCCATGGTAGCCTTATTTCATGATATGATACATTATGAGATAGAGGTCTTGTAGATGACATGATAGCCCGATCACAAACTGAAGAGGAGCACCTTGGTCATTTGCAAAAGTTTCTTGAGAGATTGAAGGAGTACAAACTAAGGTTGAATCCAAACAAGTGTACATTCGAAGTTCGGTCCAGTAAACTCTTAGGTTTTGTTGTCAGCAACAAAGGCATCGAGGTTGATCTTGCCAAGGTTAAAGCGATACAAGAAATTCCTGCTCCTCGTACTGAGAAGGAAGTCAGAGGATTCTTGGGACGCCTGAACTATATTGCCATATTCATTTCTCACCTAACAGCTACTTGTGAACCAATCTTCAAACTCTTGAAGAAAGATCAAGTAGTCAGATGGAATGATGAATGTCAGGTTGCTTTTGACAAGATCAAAGAGTATCTACAAGAGCCTCCTATTTTAATGCCACCAGTCGAAGGAAGACCACTGATCATGTATCTGACCGTTTTAGAGAGTTCAATGGGGTGTGTATTGGGGAAGCATGACGAGTCTGGCCGAAAAGAGCACGTTATTTATTACCTGAACAAAAAGTTTACCGACTGTGAAACCAGATATTCACTGCTCGAGAAAAATTGCTGCGCTCTGGTATGGGCTGCTCGCCGGCTAAGACTGTATATGTTGACTCATACCACTTTGTTGATATCTAAGATGGATCCGATAAAGTACATCTTCGAAAAGCCTGCTCTGTCTGGGAGGATAGCTAGATGGCAGATGATCTTAACAAAATATGACATACAGTACACTACCCAGAAAGCTATAAAGGGCAGTGTGCTAGCTGATCATCTTGCTCATCAAGCTGTAGAAGATTACAAGTCCATGAAATTTGAATTCCCGGATGAAGACATTATGACATTAGACAACGGTGAAGAAATCAGACCATATGACGGGCCTGAACAAGGATCCCGATGGACCCTGTTCTTTGATGGGGCATCCAATGCACTTGGTAATGGTATCGGCGATGTACTCATATCTCCAGAAGGGTGTCATAATCCCTTTACGGCCAGACTTTGCTTCAACTGTACGAACAACATGGCAGAATACGAAGCATGCATCTTTGGTCTCAAGGCTTCCATAGACTTGGGAATCAAATCCTTAGATGTATTCGGAGATTCAGCTTTGGTCATCAGTCAGATCAAAGGAGAATGGGACACTAAGCATCCAAACCTTATCCCTTACAAAGAACATGTTTTGACATTGCTACCATATTTCGAGCAGATTTCCTTCGAGCATTTCCCGTGAGAAGAAAATCAGTTGGCAGATGCTCTAGCCACAATGTCATCTATGTTTAAACTTAATTGGGATGACGAGGCTCCCCAGATCACCATTGAACGAATGAATGAACCAGCACAATGTCACGAGATTAATACTGAAGAAGTAGTGGTACAACCTTGGTTTCATGAAGTCAAGAGGTATCTTGAGGCTCAAGAATATCCAGAAGGAGCTTCAATCAATGATAAAAAGTTCCTAAGGAGATTCTCTTCTAAGTTCGTCTTGAGTAACGACATCCTATACAAATGAAATCATGACTCCATTCTGCTCCGGTGTGTGGATAAGATTGAGGCTGAAAGGATCATGGCTGAATTACATGAAGGTACCTTTGGAACTCACTCCAGTGGGCATACGATGGCGAAGAAAATCCTACGGGCAGGCTATTATTGGTCTACCATGGAAGCAGACTGCTATCAACACTCTCAGACCTGTCATAAGTGTCAAATTCATGCGGACAAGGTGCACGTACCTCCGGTTCCTCTGAATGTATTGACAGATCCTTGGCCCTTTGCTATGTGGGGAATCGATATGATTGGAGAGATCAAGCCTACAGCCTCCAATGGACACCGCTTCATTCTAGTAGCCATTGACTATTTTACAAAATGGGTCGAAGCAGCTTCCTTCGCTTCCGTTACTAAGAATTTTGTTTCCCGCTTCATCAAGCAGAATCTCATTTGCCGGTACGGTATCCCGGAAAGGATCATCACTGATAATGGTACAAACCTTAACAATACTATGATCACCGTCTTGTGTGAACAGTTCAAGATTCAGCATCACAATTCATCCCCCTATCAGCCAAAGATGAATGGTGCCGTTGAAGCTGCAAATAAAAACATTAAAAAGATCATACAGAAAATGACAGTCACCTACAAGGACTGGCATGAAATGCTACCATTTGCTCTCCACGGTTACCGTACCACGGCTCACACATCAACTGGGGCAACACCCTATTATTTGGTTTATGGCATGGAGGTTGTGTTGCCTATTGAGGTTCAGATCCACTCTTTGAGAATTATGAAGGATACAGGTTTGAACGAGGACGTTTGGATCCAGACTCGACTTGATCAACTAAACTTAATTGATGAAAAGAGACTTACTGTTGTTTGCCATGGTGAGATGTATCAAAAATGGATGATCAAGGCTTTCAACAGGAAAGTCAGACGCCAGGTATATCAAGTTGGAGATCTAGTGATCAAACGCATTATCTTGCCACAAAGTGATCCCAGGGGCAAATGGACTCCTACCTATGAAGGACCATTTGTAATCAAGAACATCTTCTCTGGTGGGGCGATGATTTTAATCACCATGGACGGTGATGACCTGCCACACCCTGTGAATGTGGACATAGTCAAAAGATACTACGCATAAGAGACCCGCTAGGTTGATACACCTAGGAAAAAAAAGGGCATCCCGGCGAACCAGAAAGGTTCGGGCAAAAATTAGGGATAAAATATTAAAAAAATCTTTACACTCGGCAAGTTGAAAACCCGAAAGGGCGACTTGGGAAAAAAAGGGTTTCCCGGTGGATTGAAAACCCGAAAGGGCGGTCCAGGAAAAAGTTAAGGAATTAAAACATATGATTATGTCTCGTTGGATCACTTTGAGGACAACCTCTTGACTTCCACTGACAAACTCAACGTTTATGATCAATTCAATCATCTTCGGAAGAAGCAACAAATAGAAAAGATATCCGGAGATACGAAGGCTATAGCAGAATAGAAAGCCCATGGGATTATTACACATAGCTATCTTTCTTTGTATAAAATTTTTCTTGCTTTTTATGGCATCATTTTCTTACTAGAATGATTGTCTCCTTTGTACAAAACACTTATTCAAAGTCAATACAAAGATATCTCTTTGAAAGTACAAAAAACTATTTGTCTTTTTCTTTACACTTGTGTTTTTATTTGCAAAAACGTCCAATGATTCATTAATGAACATATGCATTTAAACATAATTGTTATTTACAAATAAACAAAATGAGAAAGACAATTACTGATAGGTTGAAAGGATAGGGAAACGTCTCTGGGCTATTCCATAAGCAATCCCCACAATACGTCATTTAGATCCCCGACGGAACTAAAGCTTCAAATTATTAATCCCCAGTAGAAGTCGTCAAAATTCTCTGGATTCTCCAAGCGGGTCTGGCAAGGCAGTACATGACATTTCCCTCGCAACGGAATTTACTTCTCTCAACAAGAGTTTGTCAGTACTTCAAACTCCAAGACACGAAAATTCAACATATCCTCAGCAGCAGCCAGGGATTTACTTTCCCCAATCTGACAGCAATACAGCAAATCAGCTTACATGCGCATACATTACATCCATATATCATACATTTTGATAAAACAAATACATTGCATCACATATTTCATGCAGCATAACTTTGTGTTTCAACTAACATTTTACCCTTTTCAGGATAAGATTAATAGCTACCATTAACAATGTGCAATCATGATACAGTACAGATACGCTCCAGGCACGGGTGCCATTCTAATACTCATTCAGATTCAACTTTCAGATACAGTACATATATGCTCCAGACACGGATGCCATTCTAATACTCATTCATATTTCAAGTTCAGATACAGTTCAGATACGCTCCAGAGACGGATGCCATTCTGATACTCATTCAGATTTCAAGTTCAAATACAGTTCGGATACGCTCCAAACACGGATGCCATTCTGATACTCATTCGGATTACCCACTCAGATACTCATTTAGATTTCAAGTTCAGATACAGTTCAGATACGCTCCAGACACAGATGCCATTTTGATACTCATTCAGATTTCAAGTTTAGATACAATATGGATACGCTCTAGACATAGACGCCATTCTGATACTTATTCTTTCAGCTTACAATTTACAATTCAACAAACATTCTTGGATGGCATCTACAAGCCCATCTCCAACAAGGTTATATCACTTCTCCAAGTGGCATCTTTAAGCCCATTCCCTCAACTACACATTGTCGAGCGTAAATTTATGGGCACTCTAGTGTCCAATCATCCTTCACCTTCGAGTCACGAACGACAAAACTCGTCAATCTAACTATTCAGGTTCAAGAAGATTGAACAGGGGCACCTTTTGTACCCCAAAATTTTCCCTCTCATTTATCAAGACTTTTCTCACAATATTTATTTGACTCAAGACTGGATTAGGGTTTGGTCAGCTCAAGGCATCTCATCATGCACTGATGACCCAAGATTAGGGTTTGAGATTGCACAAGGATTTTCAGACTATCAATGCTTCATGTGACTTTAAAACATCATTATGGATCCCTAAGATCACTCATGACAAGTTTCAAGCCTTGAACCATATTTTTGATCAGTCAATTGGACAGTTGACCTAAAAATCAGTTGTATTGAGGAAAAAGTCAACCATGGCCAATTTACAGTCAAACTTCTTAATTTTAGATCCACATCAACATTCTAGACTCATGTGTATCATTTTATCAAGTTTGGACCATAATTCCTCAAGAAATTTGATCAATTCACCAAAAGGGCAAAATGGTCAAAATTAGGGTTTTGACTGAGGAAGGGCAATTTCTGATTTTTTTAGCTAGAAAATGACCAATTGAGTTAAGGCATGATTTCAAGGATTCAATCACATCATTTTGACCTTATTACATGGCTCAAAACATTTCAATTTCATTGGATTGACATATGAAATTTGCAGTCAACTGATCAAAAGTCAACTCTACACTGAAAAGTCAAACTTTGACTTTTTGGTCAAAATCAAGTGCGAAGGGTCAAAATTCATCAAAACATGTCAAAATGTGAAACTTGTTCATCAATAAATCCAAGTTTGAAGATTAGGGTTTGAATTTGAAATTTTTCTTAACTTAGAAAATTTTCTAAGTATAGAAAATTTCTTATTTTTTCTCAACTTTAGGCCATTTTTTCACTATGATGCATAATGATTCAAGGAAAGTTCCCAACATGAAAGTTGTAGACCTCCACGAAATCTACAACTTTTCCTCACACACTTTTCCCTAAATATGCTTGGATCTCAAGATATGAATTTATGAATACATGGTCATGAACTAAATAACTTAGTGAAATTTTGCCCTAATTTAGGCAGGTTTTGGACCCAACTTCATGGCAATTTTTCACCTAGTTCCAAGAGGTATATCCAAATTCATTTCAAATATGAGTTGTAGAGAACATTTCAATATTTCCAAAATGTCCAAGAACTCCTCAAGATCATTTTTGAGTAGGGAGAATCGAAGAGATGAAGTTGGCATTTTCTCACTTTTTGTCCAAGCCATTTCATAAAGAACAAAGTTGCAATCAGTACCTATGCTACCTAATCCATGATTTATAGGTCCCAAACTTGTTACTCACTCCTTAATTTAATGCTTACTCAGTTGAAAAAGCTTTAATCCATTCCCTAGAGCCATTACCCAAGTTGCAATTCCATAAATGGCATAAAGTGACCATTGCCATTTTGGAAAACCACAACTTTTGCCACTTTCCAATTCTTGAGCATTGCATCTGTCTCCATTGTACATACAAGTATCACAGGTCTAAAGCAAATTGTACAAGCTGATACCAACCCTAAGAGAGCAAGTACAAGCATGGTAAGCATTGTCCCTTCACTTTACTTCAAATGCAAGAAAAGTGGCAAAAAGGCTAGAACTGGCACAACTGTTAGAGGGTTGACATGAAACCAATTCTATAATAATATACAAACATAATACAACTTAGCACACGATTAGAGAAGGCCTGAAACACTCCCAAGCAGAAAAACACCAGAAAAATATCCAAACTTGCAGTTTTGGCATAAGGATACCAATCTCATATTTGGCTCGTGCATTTCCATTCTTGATTATCAAAACATCTTACATGCTTGATATCAAACCAATCCAGACCTTCATCCCTATTCTGTAACCACTTTTCCATCATCTACCATTGTTGCTTTAAAATCTTGCAGTTTGACTTGGCCAAGGAGTTCCAGGCACTTTCAGAGCAAGACAAAGGTTGGAATACGTTCAGGGAAGTTCAAGGAAGCTCAAGCAAGCATCAGGCCTCCATCAAACTCACTCCAGTTCCATCCACGATTCCTACTGAAGGAGGTAAAATCTCAACTTCTATCTCCTTATACAGGCAACCATTGGCCACGATTTGTGAATAAAAAATGTAGCCCTCATTGCAACGAAACTGTACATATCTTTATCTTGCATTTATTTTACTTGAGTTGAGAGAATTTAGAACTTGAAGTTTCTGAAAATATTAGGTTTAAATTTAGGGTTGTTAAAATTCTTTCTGACCCTTGATTGTTAGTTCACATAACTTATATGGTTGGAATCGTGAGTTCAAATACTACAACTTTCATGTTATGAGTTTTCATTTTCATGGAAGTATGAGAGAGTTACAGGATGGCTGGCCAAGCTTGAGGAAGAAGATGAAGTACAGGGCAAGGACTTATTTTGTGTTATGTTATTTTTTTCTTTTCTTAAGACAAAGGATGTATAGCCACCCCAGTGGCAAAGTAGCGCGCTGGTAAGACCCATGTCCTGGGTTCGAACTTGGGCGCTACTTTTATTTTTTTCACATTTTTCCTTCTCTCCATTTTTTTTTATTTTTGCAGGTTTGGGCTTAGTTCCTTGGGCTTAGCATTTTTTACTAACATTAATGCCAGTTTTGCTATATCACCCCCCTGTCAACTTTTTATATTTTTTATTTATTTTATTTTCATTTTTAATATATTAAATATTTTCTTTGATGCATAAAAATCATAAAAAAGTGTAAATTTCATAATATTGCATTTTTATTTTATTTTAGTTTATTTTTCACATAGAAATATATTTTATTCTTAATATATATATATATATCATGTATTTTCTTAATAACTTGTAAAATATAATTAAAGTATATTTAGTTTAATTCACTTATTTATTTCTCATTTCATACTTATAATATTTATTTTTGCATATATAAAAACTTTATCTTTTTATACAATCTTATTTATTATTTTTAATTTAAAAAATACATAAAAAATAATATATAAGAACTTTATTTTCTTTTAAAATAATAATTAGGTTTAAGTCTCCCTTTTAAAAATTAATTCATTTTCCTTACGTTTTTTAGGTTTAGATTAAAATCTCTTTTGCATAAAAATAAAATAAAAATCTTTTCCTCACATGTATATCATATTGCGTCTTTAAATATTGTGCTATATATTCTAATTCATACAAATTCGATTTGGTTGTAATAATCTACTTAGGTTTACATTTTGCAAATCCCCATTCAAGTTTGTATTTCCCCCTCCCATAAAATTGTTGTAATAGTTTAGTAATATTTACATTACGCAATTTATCGATTTACATGCCATGATTAGTAATTAGGGTTTGTATGATAAGATCGAAACAAAGCAAAATAGAAAACCCTAAATACAAGATAAAACCAAAACATGAAAATGATACACTTGCACACAAGCATCCTTAGGGTTTATCCACTTGGTTGCCTAAAACAAAAATGGCCATATTACACACGCGAAGTATCTTGGCAAAATAAACAAATATAACGATCATAGTCCCTCGATGACGCTATTCAAAAGTTGTCTTTCCAAATGATCTTGGTCCCTCAAAATGCTAAGATACTTTGCAAACATTGCTAATGATGGTTATACGATGACCCACACCCGTCCCGTTTACATCAAAAGATAGGGTTGCTTACCAAATCAATGGTAAGAAAACAATGTCAAAGGAATAGAAGATATACAAGAAAGACATTTGAGTAGGTAGATTGCTTCTAGTTACTTGCTCCATTTCAAACAACTATCCTTTCTATTTTTAAAACAAACACACACACTTCAAAAACATCTTACAATCATTGAAAACATTTTCAAAAGACAAACATCTTTGTATACATTCTTACGAACGAGAACCATTACAAATATTACCTAAACGAATGGCCTCTTTTACAAAATACTTTCAAAACCACACCAAACACATTTTTAAACAACAAAAGCAAGTGATCTAAGCAAGTAACTAAGAGCCCATGGAAAACCATGGATGGAAAGGGTGCTAATACCTTCCCTTTTCATAATCTACCCCCTGAACTCAAGAAAACATCTCAAAGGTCTTTCCTGTGCTTTTTCACCTTTCCTTTTGGATAAAAGAAAAGTCGGTGGCGACTCTTGCTAACCGATGTGCTTTTATCCTCCTGATTTGCTGTTAAGGATTGGATAAATTGCTGATGTGCTAATTAATATGATGAAAGAGTTGAAATGTAACACAAAACTTCTGTTTTTCATTCACCATTTTAACACAGAATTTCTAGGATTTTCTCACTGTTTAAGCACGCAGAACTTCTGAGTTCTCTTTACCATTTTAACACATAAAACTTCTGATGCTCACTCACTATTTTAGCACAGCATAGAACTTCTGAGTTCTCCCTACATGTTAAACACAGTGAACTTTTGATGCTTCCACTCGTTTTTTTAACACTCAGAATTTCTGATTTTCCACACGCTGACAATGCACTGAATTTCTGATGTTCACTCACTATTTTAGCACAACACATAACTTCTGACTTTTGGATCACTGTCTGAATACCACCTAGAACCTTTGTTTCCTTTACTTCTAACATTTCTTGCAGAACCTCAGAGTGTACCAATCCAAAACTTCTGATTCCACTGACATTCCTTTCTGAGTCACCACGCGTCGGGCTTCAGAACTTCTGATCCTTGTTGTTTTGCTTGCAGCAGCACGCTTGTTTCTATCCTTCATTTATTTTCTTTTTATCATTTTCAATATTAACCCCTTTTTTTATTAATATAAAAAAGACATAAAAATGTTTTCTTTTATTAATTTATTTATTTCTTTTTTTTAATTCATTAAGACAAAAAAACCATTATCTAAACAAGTCATTTTTCTCTCTTGCATTGTACATTTCAATATGGTTGTAATAGTTAAATAGGATTTAAATTCTTGCAACCCCCCATTTGTAAATATGTACCCCCATCCCTAAAATATTGTAATGGCGTAGGACTTTTATATTTCCGCAATTTAAAGCTTTTCCAAATATAAAATGCTAGTAATTAGGATGTGTATGGCAAGATGTGAAATCAACAAATAGATCACCCTGATCAAGACTAAATGCATGCAATCAAACACACTTGCACACTAGCACCCTTAGGGTAATCCCATCTTGTTGCCTATCAGAAAAATAGTCACGTCCCTCGAACATGGGCGTTTTTAGCAAAAGACCCTCGATAAAAGATCGTAGTCCCTCGATGACCCTCGATGTTGCCTTCGATAAATGATTTAGTCCCTCACACGACATTGCTAAAATGTTCCATGGGTTGCCTTCTATGACTATACAAAAACGTCTCGCGCTCGTCCTTTCACATCCAACGATAGGGCTTCTTACCAAATCAATGGTAAGATAGAAACATCTAAAGGAAGAGGAAAGGAACATTTAAGACCTTTTGAGTAGGTAGATTCGCTCCTAGTTGCTCGCTTGCTCACAATAAAAACATTTTTATACACCAACACATCTCTTTGAACTATTTTCAAAACCAACACTTTGTACGCATTCTCATAGAGACGAGAATCATTACAAAGTCACATTTTCAAAATACTTTCAAAACCCACATCACAAAGCACATTTCAAAACAAAAGCAAGTGATCTAGCAAGCAACTAAGAGCCCGTAGATAACTACGGATGAAAAGGGTGCTAACACCTACCCTTTTCATAATATACCCCCCGAACTCAAGAAAACATCTCTAAAGTTCTTTCCTGTGCTTTTTCACCTTTCCTTATTGGATAAAAGAAAAGTTGGTAGCGACTCTTGATATCCGCAACATTTGCAATCAAATGCAAAACAAAAAGTCAGTTCTCCTATTGTATCACACTAACGATTGTTGGGCTCTGAAATACAAGATTCAAAACATGATTGACGCCAAGGAGATCGAGTTTGATCCGCTGGAGACTCCCAACGTGATCATCGCTCCCATGCCAAATCATTGAGTGTTCCAATTCATTTTGAATTTTGAATTTTAAATTGTAATTTCTTTTGTTATTCAAACAATTATCTATTAATGTTAAACTTTGTTTCGTTAATGCATTGCATATGTTTGTCTTGAATTCATCCATATTGTTTTCACTATATTTAAGCTATGCTCTTTACTCTCTTTATGACATTCAACTCTTGATAAAAGTTACAAACCTTTAGAGGGAGGATGACAAAAACAATGCCATAATCTCATGCAGTATGCTTTTGGACAGATCTTGCTGACGATGTACATGCATTTCTTTCAATTCCTAAACACTGGAGTTATAAGGAGGATAATCCCTAGTCAATCCCTTTGAGCCAAAGAATTAGGAGTTTCTTCTTCTTACACAAATTGAAACCTTTAAACAAAACAAGGGCAGGGTAGTCTCTCAGTTAATTCAAGTGCACGTTAGTCATAAGCTTTCACTTTGTACACAACAGATGATACCAAAAACATCCTTCTGAACCAAGAGATGGCGATGGTTCCTTACAAAATAGGAAGTCATTGTCTCTCAAAAGAAAAACCCACTAAGTCAAAACCTATGAAGGAGACTTAAGAAAAAAACGGGGGCATCTAGTTGACCGTAATCTCAAAACAAGAACAGTCAGGCAAAAATCAGGGATAGTAAATAAATAAATAAAGAGGACACTACAAATCCTCAACAACATGGAAATATGGCAAAAATGAATGCCTTCCAAAAAATAAACTTCCAAATTTCTGAACCATCAACAAAACGTCATTATAGACTCAATTGGAGTTCAAACGCACAATTAACTGAGTTTAGGGACTGAAGAACATCACGAAGAACGGGCGGGTATAAAATACACTTTTAGCCTTATCCTTTGTTTATTAAACCATGAACCAAGACACACTACAACCTTCAAAAGTCCTAATTGAAGCATGGGTTAGTTTGAAAGCATATTGTTACAAAAGGTATCCTGACTTCTGTAAGGCTTACTGTAAATCCTGAGTTGAATTCACGTTCTTACAAAATTATTTTATCTGCTAAAACACATTTTCAAAACTTCAAGACAAGCATAAACTTTGCATTATTTGAATATCGCTATTTGCATATGGCTATTTGTTTGACAACGGAGAAATTCACACGACGAATATCCAGCGAACGAAAGCTCTCTCAGTAAACAAAATCACTTAAAAATGATGACACTTCCAATGGAAAATATCCTATAAGTAAGAGGGCATGGCATGATCATTGTCTAGCACATCTGGGGAAGTCAAGTCAATATTCCAAGAAATCTCTCAATAAGTGCTGAGTAACCAGGGACAGGTCTTTGTCTGAATCACTTGGAGCATTGAACTTGAATTTCAGCAAAGGGTCACATACGACCAAGTAAACATTTTTCTGGAAATGCTATAACACTTGCTACTCGGGGAAGTGAAAAATCTCCACAAAGTCCTTTTCCTAGGGTGATCCCCAGCTAGAATTTCAATCTCTAAAAGCATCTCTAGCTGAGTTGATCTCAAGAATCCTCGAGGGTTTCTGCCAAAAGAAAACACCTCTCCAATATATTGGCGACATGGTTTATTTCCCCAACAAACGATAAGATTCCCCAGCTTGAATTTGCCTCTCGGGCTATCACAAATCAAGGGAATACAACTCCTCTTCTCCAGTAAAGTGCTCTACAATCCCCGGTGAGTTGCTGCAAAACCTGGGAGACAACCAGATAACAGTTAATTTCTTTATCCCCAACAAATTGTTAACTCCCTTTCTCTTCCATCAAGAGATAGCTCACCAGTAGAGCCACGGACAACTAAACTCCTTTCCCTAAGAAAAAATCAACATTCTCCATAGAGTTTTATTCTCAAGCAAAATTAACATCCTCTAGTGGAGTTCTCCTCAAAAAACAAACACGAATCCCCAGCAGAAACATTTTAAAAACAAGGCCTAGAAAGGTGTGCATACTCTTCATCCCCAACGGCCATCCAGGATTCAGCTTCCCAAGGCTCTCCAGCATCTGTCAAGGATTTATTTTCCAAGACAAAACTACATTCCGACAACATTTCATGCATCATATTTACATACGTGATAAATGCATACAGCATAACCCCATTTATTTTGAGAACATCATTACGCCATGCATTTCATACATCGTGACATTGCATACAACTAACTTTTTACCTTTTCAGGAAAGATCAAACAACATATAACTATCGTCAACATTTTTTAACAGTTCCAGCTTAATACATGTAACAAGACAGTACAACTATCTGTGGACGACCGATTGTAGTTCAATACCTGAAACAAGCCAGGGAAACTATCTACACAACCAGCTGAAACAACACTACCCAGGTTCCTTCTCATGTCCATATGTAGTTTTACACTGACTCATCATGAAGAAACCCTACCCAGGTTCCTTCTTAGACATTTCCAGATGCAGTTTTACACAGACTCATCATGAAGCAACCCTACCCAAGGTCCTTCTCAGACATTTCCAAATGCAGTTTTACACGGACTCATCATGAAGCAACCCTATCTAGGTTCCTTCTCAGACATTTCCAGATGCAATTTTACACGGACTCATCATGAAGCAACCCTACCCAGGTTCCTTCTCAGACATTTCTAGATGCAGTTTTACACAGACTCATCATAAAGTAACTCTACCCAAGTTCCTTCTCAGATATTTCTAGATGCAGTTTTACACAGAATCATCATGAAGCAACTCTACCCAGGTTCCTTCTCAAACATTTCCAGATGCAGTTTTACACAGACTCGTCATGAAGTAACTCTACCCAGGTTCCTTCTCATTTCCAGATGAAGTTTTTCACACTGACTCATCATGAAGTAACCCTACCCAGGTTCCTTCTCCTTTCTAGATGCAGTTTCACACTGACTCATCATGAAGTAACGCTACCCAGATTCCTTCTCTTAGATTCTAGATGAAGTTTCACATAGATTCATCCTGAAGCAACCCTACCCAGGCTTCCCTCTCATATGTCTCCTAAAGTAGCCCTACATAGGCCCATCATAAAAAAAAATATTCAAGACCTTTGCTGGTTCAGTTTAAATCGATCAATGGATTATCCTGATAGCTTCCCCAGTCATTCTGGATGGCATCTATAAGCCCATCTCTGACAACTCTCTATCATCTCCCCAGATGGAATCTTTAAGCCCATTCCCTACACAGTCAACTAACACATCATCGAGTGCAAATTTCTGGGCACTTTAGTGTTCAATCATCTTCCACCTTTAGTCACGAATGGCGGGCTCGTCAATCTAGATCTTCAGGATTAAGAAGATTGAACAGGGGAAGATGTTGTACCCCAAAATTTTCCCTCTCATTTCTCAAGAATTTTCTCACAAGATCTTCCATGGCTCAAGTTTCCAGCACTGATACATCAATTTAGGTTTGGAATTGGCACAAGGCAAAATGGTCAAAATGCACACTGAAAAGTCAAACTTTGACTTTTGGATCAAAATCAAGTTTCAAGAATCACATTTCATCAAGACATGTTAGAATGTGAAGTTGGTTCATCAAGAAAATCAAAAGTCAAAATTCTAAACACTTAGAAATTTTTCTAAGTATTAAGAAAGTATGATAACTTCAGAACTTTTGGTCAGATTTTCATCATAATGCAAGATGATTCAGGAAGAACTTCTGAAATGAGAGTTGTAGATCTCAATGAGATATAAAACATTACAGAACCGAAATCCTCCTAGAAATGCTGGGATTTCAAGTTATAAATCCTTGAAGACACGTCCATGAAACTAAAACAGTTAGTAAATTCTGAGCATTTCCAAGTCAAAATTTGATTAGAACTTTTGGGCCAGTTTTCACGTAGGTAAAATCAGAGTTTTCAAAATGATTCAAAGAGGGGTTACAAAGCATTTTGCAATCTTTCTAAAAAGTCTGAGAACTCCTTCAGATCATGCTGGAGCAGGGAGATTCAAAGATCAGAAGTTGGACATTTGTTCTTAAATCTAAGTTACGTTTATGATGAACTTCTGATCCAGTTTCAAGCTATGTTGCACAATCTCATGTTGCAGGCCTTCTTGCTTGTTAAATATCATCATAATTTAATGCTTACACCAACTTTTGAGTCCTTATCCCAGTGTCTAAGCCTTTATCCAAAGGACCTTCCCACGTGTGGCATAAAAGTAGCACTCTTGTTCTTGAAAAGCAAACTTTTGTACAAAGTTTATTTTGAGCCCATACTTTACTTTGTTTCTGAGTGTACTTCCCCATAAATCATGCCTATAAACTCATATTAGGCATGTTTAAAGCTGCTAACCACCCTACCTTGCCTTGAAAACATGCTTGTCTAAACTTGCTTCAAAAACAAGTCAACAATCCATAGCACATGATGATTGTACTCCTGACTTCTCCAAGCTTCTAAATCCTTTGCCTATAAATTAAGCTTCATTTGCAAACTGAAGGAGGATTGGAAAAAGCCATGAAACCTTGTTGAAAATTCCCAAGAACTTGAAACTGCAACACAATCACAAAACCCGCTAGTTTCTGATTTTTGCATCCAAAATCTAATTTTCCTTGTGCATTTCTTGGCCAAATCATCCACACAGTTACTGGTATACACGTAGAAGCTTTCCCAACTTCTATTTTCAAACTGTAATACAGTATTCACCACTCTCCATTTAAAAAAAATAGAACTTTACATCTTGATTGCTCTAGAGCATTCCAACCAGCCATAACTCAAGTTATGGGTAGCTTTAGCTTTCAGAGAACTTGAGGAAGCTGACCAGAACATCACATCAATCTGAATTAGGCTCTAACAATTTCCAACTGCAAGGTAAGTTTCTGCTGATTTTCATCTCATCACTTAGGCATTTCTAGCTAGAAATTTCAAAGACACAATGTAGATATCATGGCTCTGAATCCTTACATATTTATAAATTTCATTCACATGGCATAAGTAGAGAGAATTTCATATCAGAACTTCTTGAGAAAGTTAGGGTTCAGAATTAGGATTAGCAAAATTCATACTTGCTTCTGGTTTACAGTTTTCATGCTTTATATTTCTGAAACCATGATGAAATTGGCCATAACTTCTATGTTTGCATTTTCCATTTTTGTTGAGAAATGACTAAGTTGCAGATACGCTGGCTGGCCTGAAGAAGAAGATGAAGTTCATCATCAGAACTTACTTTGTAATATATGTTTATGTTTTTGCTTCTAATACCGGATGTACATCCATCCCAGTGGTAAAGAACGCGTGCATAAGGCATTAGTGTTAAGGGTCCAGGGTTCTAGTCCCAAAAGCACCTTTTACGTTTACTTCTTAACATTTTTACCTCATTATTTGTCAAACAATAATCCTGGACCAGAACTTCTAGATAAACCCCCTCCCAGTTGTTTGTTAAAAAAATACTCCTGGACCAGAACTTTTAGACATTCTCATCCAACAACATTGTCATCTCACTTACCTATTAACAGAACTTCTAGCCTTCCAGTAACACTAGAACTTCTAGGTTTCCAGCTGCATCAGAACTTCTAGGCTCTCTCAGCAATCAGAACTTCTAGGATTTCCTTTGTTCCCAGCAACCCCAGAACTTTAGTGCGACTGGATCCAGAACTTCTGGCTTTCCCCATTTCTGCTAACATTTTCTTTCTGATTTGCAGCACACCTGAGTCAGAACTTTTGCTCTCTCTTATTTCTGTTCTTTCTACAGCACATTGACTCTAACTCTTATTCTCTTATTATTTTTATCATCACTTTTATTCTCATTAATCAAAAACACCAAAAAATACTTTATATTCATATACTTTGCTTTATTTCTTTTAAAACAAAAAGACTAAAACCATTTCCTTAAGCAAATTTATTTCTTCTCTTAACAAAAACAAAACAAATCTATTTTACGTTGCAATTCTTGTACATTATTTCAATATGGTTGTAATAGGTAATTAGGACTTTAATTTCTTGCAACCCCCATTTGTAAATTTGTACACCCCATCCCCAAGTGATTGTAATAGCGTAGGATATTTAATTTCCGCAATTTATCACTTTCATATAAATGCTAGTAATTAGGATTTGTATGGAAAGATAAAATCAATACTTAGAAAACCCTAATTCAAGATAAATCAAACATGAAATATGAACACTTGCACACTTACATCTCTAGGGTTAACTCCATTTGTTGCCTTATGAAAAAATGGTCATGTTATGCATGTGAGGCGTCTTAGCAAAAACAATAAAAAATACAAGATCATAGTCCCTCGATGACGTTTCAAATGTTGCCTTACAAATGATCTTAGTCCCTCAAGATAAATGCTAAGATATCTCAGAACATTGCTATCATGACTATACGATGACCCACTCCCGTCCCTTTACATCCAAAGGTAAGGTTTCTTACCAATCAATTGTGAGATAGAAACATCTAAAGGAGGAGGAAAAGAACAAAGACTTTTGAGTAGGTAGAAACGTTCTTGGTTGCTTGCTCATCTTCAAAATAAATATCTTTTCAAACACACCAAACACATTCAAAACATGAAATATTTTCAAAAGTTCAACACTTTGTATGCATTTTTAAGAGACGAGAATCATTACAAAGTTTTCCTAAACAAAGGCTCTTTTCAAAAATACTTTTAAAACCCACCACCAACACATTTCAAATAAAGCAATTTCAAAAGTGATTTAGCAAGCAACTAAGAGCCCATAGATAATTATGGATGAAAAGGGTGATAACAACTTCCCTTTTCATAATCTACCCCCCGAACTCAAGAAAATAATCTCAAAGGTCTTTCCTGTTCTTTTCACCCTTTCCTTTATTGGATAAAAGAAAAGTCGGTGGCGAATCTTGCTATCCGCAACAATTGCGATAAAATGCAAAACACCCAAGTCAATTCTCCCACCGTATTACACATAAACTTATATTCATCGAATTCCTACGTAATTTATATTTAAGACGGTGTTGACTGCTAAATAAACTACTCGGGGTTACTTTAAAACTAAAATATAAGGTTTCAGTATAAAGGTTACTGAAATCGATCTAGCATAATTTGGGGATCTAGAGTGTTACGACGGTATCCATCATGCTTCTGTTTTACTTAAGGTTTCTCATATATCTTAGGATCTTATGAAAATACCTTAAGGTGGGGTTATGAATGTTTTATGAGTGCATGTCATTAGGCTCAGGGTTACTTATACATGTAATATCACCCTAGAAATAGTCTAGTTCACCCACATTGAAAAGTTCCTCTTGGATTACTATGAATGTATCGAGGCCGTGTGAAAATCCTAACAGTTCCACCAATTCCCTATGGGTATAGGTGTATTCAATATCAAACAACCTAAACCTAATTAGTCCCCTATCAAAACCTAGACCATGGTTAGGTTTGTAGACAAGAGAGCTCAGAAACTCTAGGGTTAATCTACGGTAGGAACTAAACCTTCTTCTTAAGGCTGATGTGTCCCAGCTTATTTGGCTTAACAAAAACAAGACGTTGTCTCTGATTCCTAATGTGATCATAGCAGGTCCATCAGGGTAGATACTCAATCCCATGTCCCTATCAGATAAAGACTCAAACCGCCTCCTCTGGTTTCTTCCTCTGAAAACAATTCCCATAGTGTCAACTGGATTCATCGTGGTTAGTGCAGTTACCTAATAGTAAAGTTAGCCTGAAGTAGGTTGACAGTTAGAATTAAGTTAGTAGTGGGTAATATTAGAGAAGCGATATTGCATAAATTTATAGAAATAAGCAATAACAAAAGTAAGAAGAGAAAAACTAAAAATAAGCAAAGCAAAAAGAAAAGACAAAAATGTGGGTTGTCTCCCAATAAGCGCTTTGTCTTAAGTCGTAAGCTCGACATAACAGGGTGATTAATCTAATGAGTGGGGTGGTAGCGCATCTAGCCTCAATGTTGTGTAATATTCCTTATTATCGATGCAATGATAATGTTTTAAACGCTGTCCGTTTACGATAAAAGGTTCACTACACATTCTCTTAATTTCTATTGCGCCATTTTGAAAAACTTTAGTGACTTCGAAGGGACCAGACCATCTAGAGAGAAGTTTTCCCAGAAATAGTTTAAGTCTAGAATTAAATAGGAGTATTATGTCTCCTACATTGAATTCTTTTCTAGATAAGTGTTTATCATGCCATTTTTTAGTCCTCTCCTTATAAATTTGAGCATTCTCGTAAGCGTCTAGTCTAAGTTCTTCAAGTTCGTGGATATCTAAGATTCTTTTCTCACTCGTGACAGTGTAATTTAAATTAAGGGTCTTAATGGCCCAATAAGCTTTATGTTCAATTTATACCGGTAGATGACATGATTTCCCATAGACTAATTTAAATGGTGTGGTTCCGATCAGAGTTTTGTATGCCGTCCTATATGCCCATAGAGCTTCATGTAACTTAGATGACCAATCTTTCCTAGAGGTTTCTACCGTTTTTTCTATGATTTGCTTAATCTCTCTTTTGGAGACCTCTACTTGCCCACTTGTTTGTGGATGATAAGGTGTTGCGACACGATGTAGGACTCCATACTTTGCTAATAATTTTTCTAAGATTTTGGAAATGAAATGGGAGCCACCGTCACTGATGATGAGTCTCGGTACACCGAATCTTGGAAAGATTATGTTCTTGAAAAGTCTGACTACTACTCGTGCGTAATTTTTTGGAGAGGTAACAACCTCGATCCATTTTGAAACATAGTCGACAACAACTAGTATGTAGTGATTTCTGAAGGAAGACGGGAAGGGTCCCATGAAATCAATTCCCTATACGTCAAAGACTTCAACTTCAAGAATTCCCTTTTGAGGCATCTCATCCCGTCTAGAGATGTTTCCAGTGCATTTGCACTGGTCGCAATTTTTAACCACGATATGGACATATTTCCACATATTAGGCCAATAGAGGCCAGATTGTAATATTTTAGCCATGTCTTTGTAGTGCTTGCAAGTCCTTCATATGGAGCAGCATGACCGTGGAAAATTATGTTTTCAATTTCATTTTCGGGAACACATCGAAGAAAAATACCATTGGCGCCTCTCTCGAAAATCAAAGGCTCATCCCAATAATAGTGTTTAAGATCATGAAAAAATTTCTTCTTTTGTTGATAAGACATATCAGGTGGGAGAACTCTAGCAACTAAGTAGTTGACAACATCGGCATACCATGGCAGTATGGTTTTACTGTAGATTTCTTCCAATTTCATTTGTGTCCGCGTCTTCATAAGTCACAGGGTATTTGGTTGTACTACTTTCTAATTCTAATTGGGCTACAAGGCGTTCATAAGGAAAATCATCATTAATAGGTACATGATCTGATTTGATGCCTTCTATTTTGGATAGGTGGTCAGCTACTACATTCTTAGTGCCTCTCTTGTCTTTGATTTCTAAATTGAACTCTTATATAAGTAAGATCCACCTTAGTAATCTTGGTTTGGCGTCTTTCTTACTTAAGAGGTACCAGATTGCAGCATGATCGATATAGATAATTATGCGTGCTCCTACTAAGTAAGAACGAAATTTATCCAAAGCAAACACAACAGCTAACAGTTCTTTTTCTGTGGTGGCGTAATTCATTTATGCAGGATCTAGGGTTATACTTGCGTAGTAGATTTCATGAAGCTTCTTATCCTTTCTCTTTCCTAGAACTGCGCCTACGACATAGTCACTGGAAATACACATTATCTCAAATGTCTCGTTCCAATCAGGAGGTTGTATAATAGGTACTAAAATTAATGCCTTTTTAGTGTTGTAAACGCGTCCAAGCATTTGTCGGTGAAAATGAACTCAACATCTTTCATTAGCAGTTCGGTTAGAGGTTTGGTTATTTTAGAGAAGTCTTTAATGAAACATCGATAAAAACCAGCGTGTCCTAGAAAACTTCTTATTTCTCTAACAATTTTGGGTGGTTGAAGATTTTCTATTACTTTAATCTTTTCTTTATCTACTTCAATTCCACTATCAGATATGATGTTCCCTAAGTTAATTCCTTGTCGGACCATGAAGTGGCATTTTTCTCAGTTTAGCACGAGGTTGACACTTACGTATCTTTTTAGTACCGTTTCAAGGTTCGATAAACATCCTTCAAAACTTTCTCCACAAACGAAGAAGTCATCCATAAAAACTTGCATCATTCCATCTAGAAAATCAGAGAAGATGGACATCATTCATCTCTTGAATGTTGCAGGGGTATTACATAATCCGAATGGAATTCGTCGATAAGAAAACGTACCATAAGGACAAGTGAAAGTTGTCTTTTCTTTGTCGTCGGGATGGATAGAAATTTGGAAAAATCCTGAGTAACCATCTAAATAGCAGAAGTGAGAGTGTTTAGCTAGTCGTTCAAGCATTTGATCAATGAAAGGTAGAGTAAAATGGTCTTTACGAGTGGCTTTTTTTAACTTTCTATAGTCGATGTTCATTCTCCACCCGATGTGAGTTTGTTGCGCTGCGAATTCTCCTTTAGCGTTGCTTACAACTGTAACACCTTGTTTCTTAGGTACAACATGTATTGGGCTAACCCATTTGCTATCGGATATTGAATATATGATTCCTGCTTCCAATAGCTTTTCTACTTCCTTTTTAACTACATTGCTCAAAATAGGATTGATTCTCATATGATGTTCCCTAGAGGTCTTACAGTCTTCCTTCAGCATTATATGGTGCATGAAGATATAAGGGCTTATTCCTTTTAGATCTGAGATGTTATAACCTAAGGCGTTTGGGTATTTTCTTAGGATATTTAATAATTTTTTAGTTTCTATTTGTCCTAGGTCTGCATTGACTATAACTGGTCGTTTAAGTTCTGTGTCTATGAATTCATACCTTAGGTCTTTGGGTAGTGTTTTGAGTTCTATGTCTGGCTTCTTTAGAGCTAGGCATTCACTCATATTTTCATCTTGATATTCAGGGCGCCAATTATCATCTTCGAGAATTGGAGGTATAGGAATCTTCAATACTTCTGAATAGGTGGTTTGTTTTTTCTCCAATTCTTTTACGCATTTATCGATTTCATCTAAGAAACAACGTGAATCATCGATGGCCGGTGCCTTAAAGAATTTAGACAAGATAAATTCAACTTTTTCTTCTCTGACTTCGAAATTTAGTTTTCCATTTTAAACATTTATGATGGCTCCTGTAGTGGCTAGGAATGGTCTACCTAATATAATAGGAATATTGGAGTCTTCTTTAATGTCCAGGATTATGAAATCAATGGGGATATAGAATTTTTCTATACGTACAAGAACATTTTCTAACATGCCTAAAGGAAATTTCACCGATTGATCCACTAATTGTACGGACATCCATTTTGGTCTTAGTTCTCCCATGTTGAGTTTCTTGCAAATTTATAAGGGCATCAGACTAATAATGGCTCCTAAATTGCATAGTTCTTTGTCTATGACAAACTTTCCAATTACACAGTGTATAGAAAAACTACCTAGGTCCTTAAGTTTAGGAGAAATGTTGTTTTGGATTATAGTACTGCATTCAGCAGTGAGAAATACAGTTTCATTATCCTCAAGATTTTTCTTATTGGATAAGATTTTTGTAAGAAATTTAGCATAAGATGGCATTTGTGTGCTAGCTTATTTAAAATGTATGATAATGTTAAGTTGTTTCAGAAGTTCAACGAATTTATTGAATTGCCCTACATTTTTAGACTTAGCAAATCTTTGAGGATATGGGATAGGTGGTTTATAGGGTGGCGGAGGCACATACGGTTCTTCTTTTTCCACAGCCTCTTCATCATTAGCTTCTTTTTATACTTCCTTTGGTTCAACTTCCTTCTCAGTTCCTTTTCCATGTTTCTGGTACATGGATGGTGTTGTACCCCAAAATTTGCCCTCTCATTTTACTCAAAACATGCTCATTGAAGTCCTCAACTTGCTCAAGGATACCCAAGAATTAACTAGACAAATTCTCTCCTAAGGCAATGACCTTTAACTAGGGTTTCCACTTTCATCAAGATATTTGAACTCAAAAGGTATCAAATATTTTCCATGGTCTTAATATGTCCTCAAGATCATCCATGTCAAGTTGAATGCCTTGCACAACAAGTTTGCTCAGTCAATTGCTCAAATGCCTGAAAATTAAATGTACTAGGTCAAAAGTCAACTGTGGCCCACATACAGTCAAAATTCAAGATTTTTTGTCAACATAAACATTTTGGAGTAACATCCATCATTTTATCAAGGGTTGATCATTATTCCTCAAGGAATACTCCTAATTCATCAAAAACTCAAAAGTTGCTAAATTAGGGTTTCTATAGGAAAAGTCAACCAAACTTTGACTAGGCATAACTTTCTCATACCTTATCAGAAATTTATCATTCAAGGATCATTTTAAAGAGGATGCAATTCCCTACAACTCAACTTCATCCCTCAAGTTCAAAAAAGGTACTCATGAAAAGATATGAATTCAGACATTATAGGTAATTCCAAAAAGTCAACAAAAATACCTTTTGGGTCAAAGCTTCTTACATGAACATGGAAGATCAAATTGAGGTGAAACCAAAAGGGTTGTTTAGAGGACATTCTAAGATTTCTAGAAAGTCCAAGAACACCCTCTTAGGGTCAAAATTGAGAGAGATGTGCATTGTCAAATTTGGACATTTTAGGAAATTTGCACAAAGTCAACCATGCCCAAAATGCATTTTTCTTTAAATGGGCCCAACTTTTTAGGCTTGCATATTATTCCTAACATGGTCCACGACCCATGAACCACTCCATGAATCATTTGCTTATTTATTTGATTTATTTTGATTTTTTATCATTTAAAATCCAAATTAAATCAAACAAATGATATAAAATTATTTTGGGATGATTTTGCATTAAATAATGAGGATACATGTTGTATGATAGCAAGCAAATCGTACAAGCCAAAAATGGACACAAAATATCCACATTTGGAAGGTTTTCAAGATTTGATTTCCTCTTAAAGCCATGCCTTTATTCTTTGGATTTTTTTCATACATGTTGACCTAATCTTGCCCACTGCATATATACAACATTGTCAACCCTAGAGAGAAGAGATTGACAGAGGCGCAACTTGCTGAAAAGAGTCAAACAAAGTTTCAAATTTCCAAAGAAAAGTGCAGATCAGATTTCATCCTACAGGCTAATTCAAGGAACTTTGGAGCATCAGTGATCATCCACGAAGGTCCTTGAAGCCATTCCAATCACTCTCAAGTCACAAAGCATCCAGAATCGTAAGATACAGATCACGGTTTGCACCCTTATAACTTAAATTTGTTTTCTTGGTTTTGCATGTTTTAAATCGAATTTGTTTGCATAAATGTGTTTATAATCATGCTTGGAATTTGTTTGAATGCTTGTATTTGAGTTTTAACGCAGGAACGGGCTTACGCCATTGCTAGGGTTTGAAAGCTTCAAATTAGGGATTCTCTATAGAGGCAAAATTAGGATGGATCAAGGGTACCAATGAACTAAGGGAGTAATTTCTAATTGATCTATGCCCTTAGTTAGGATTGATTTGGCTTGTATTGAGTTTTTAATTGTTGCAGGTTTATAGCTATGGATAAAAACTGTCACTATAGCCTTTAGTGACAGTTTTGTCCGTAGGAAAAGGGTTTGGCATCAAAGACGACAGTCTGGGGAGAAGACGATGATATGGACAATAACTATTGGAGGATTTGAAAAAGCATGCGCTTCCTGAGGCATAGCATGTTATTTCTTTTATAATGTTATTATGTTTTTATATTAACAAATAAACACGACAGCACGAATGGCAAAGGGATAGCGCTGGTAAGAGGAAGGACCTGGGTTCGATCCCATGTCCAGGCATTTTATTATTTTCCTAACATGCTTTGCAGGATCCTATACGCCTCACATTCCAAGCGCCTATCATGCACCTCAGATCCATCCATTGGATCAATCTCCTGCCATATATGATGCCTCAAGCAAGCAGTCACATGGTGGACCTCCTGAAGATCAGCTGCACTGGATCTCACGCTGAATACTGGGCTGGCATCTTGGGCCTAGTAAAATTTTAGTTTCACCCCCCAGATTGCCAACAGCACACCAGACCCAATTAATTTCTTTTTTCTATTTTCTTTTGTTTTATTTATTTGTTTAATCAATTTTTACAAAAACAACAAAAAACATTTTTTTTATTAAATCAAAAAATCATAAAAAAATAGATTTAGGTTTTTATAATTAAAATTAATTTTTGAAAATTAATTATTTTAATTATTTCAACATTGATTATTTTGTTAAATAAAAATTAATTAGAAAATTAGGTTTAACTCGCAAATATTTAATTTTCTCAATAAAAAAATACACAAAAATATTTTTTAATTAATTAGATTTTTTAGGCTTCTAATTTATTCCTGTATTTAACTTGTCTCGCGCGCATTTACTTATTTATAATTCCAATTATTGTAATTGTTTCGAGATTTGTAATAGTTTTTTATTAGGGTTTATTTTACCGCTTTTTTACTTATTGTTTATTCCCCAAGTTTGGTTATGTAACCCCCTCCCCGAGGCCATGTAATAGTTAGGACTTTAATTTCTCACACTTTTTAAATTTCCGCAACTATGAACTGTCTAGATGTATGGCTAATAGGCTTGCATGGAAAAGACAAATGAAATTAAAACGGTAGATAACCCTAATTGTGCGAAGATGAATAAACTGAAAAATAACACATGCACATATTCACTCCTAGGATTTATCCCACTCTCGTTGCCTTCGGTAAAAGGTCATGAAGCATAGGGAATTTTAGTGGTTGCCCTCTAGTCCCGAAAGATAAAAAAATGACCCATTCGAATGTTGCCTCAGAAAGATCTTTAGGACTTTAGGGTAACTACTAAGGTTTCCTAACCATTGCTTTTGTGACCGTAGTTGTCCCTTTGAATGTCCGTTAAAACTCCAACGATGGGGCTACCTACTCCTTAATAGTAGGATAGTGCTATCTAAAGGAAACGATAATGAACAGTCTTTTTTCGAGTAGGTAGAAAATCTTAAGTACTTGCTCAAAACAATAAAATCTTTTACACAAACACTTTCAAAACAATTTTCAAAAAAACTTTGTCACACTCTTGAGGACAGATACAAGGGTTATCACAAAGTTAAAACAAAGACTTTTTTCAAAACACACACAAGCAATTTCAAAATGAGCAAGTACCTAAGAGCCCATGGAAAACCATGGATGGAAAGGGTGCTAATACCTTCCCTTTCTATAATCTACCCCCCGTACTCAGAAACTCTTGAAAAAAGGTTTTTTCTATTCTTTTTCCTTTCCTTTGTTGGATGAAATAAAAGTCGATGGCGACTCTTGCTTACTGTGACATTTGCAAACAAAAAACACAAACCAATATTAACAGTCAGTTCTGCCACCGTATCACAGAACCGGCGACTCTACTGGGGATTTAAATAAGTGGGGTATACCTTAGGATCTAGGTCAGTTTTAAAAATTACTTTCTTGTTATCTTTGCCTGCTTTATCTTTAAGGGTGTTTGTTTGGGTTATTTGGATCCTAAATCCGGATCGGGGGAATTCCTTTTAGGTAAGTAGCAATAAACTATGAGGGAACTGTGTGGGGTATACTGACGCGGTTGAAGAAGTAGCTATGTTGATGTGACACTTTGGTTGGTACCGGGAGCCTTTGAGTCAATCAAGGAGAATACGGGGACGCTGCATGGTGTCATAAAGCATCAACTGACCTTAGAACCTTTAATTTCACAACTTGGACAGTAGTACATAGCGAGATGGCCGACTTTGGTGTATTCCCAAGGTAGACAGATACTCGATACTACACTCATTGAGGTTTGACTCCTGAGTTTTGTTTGGTTGCGAGTCAATCGCCTATTGAACGAAGCATGGGGGAAAGATCGGTGATATTGAGACCCCTTAGATCTCGGTTACTATTTATAGTACAGGTTGAACCAATCCAGGTTCAAGAGGGTATGACCTTAAAACTTATGCAGGCTTTAAACCTAACGACTTGGTGTGACATTTTTGTTACTTGCTATACATGTGATTTCTTAGCATAATCATGACATTATAAGCATGGCATATCATACTAACCATTTCAAGGATTTTCTAGGGCTCATCTTTGCTTTGTTTTGTAGGACATGGCATCCACCCGCAGGAACACTATCCAGATTAACCTTATGAAAATACCTCCTCAACTAAAGGACTTGGCATTAAGGATTCCTGAAAGGTCTCCCTTCACTAAAAAACATGGTCGGCTGCTCAACTTGGTCACTTCAAAACCTGATGAAGAATTGTTAAAAGTGTTATTTCAGTTCTTTGATCCTTTTCACCACTGCTTCACCTTCCCGGTTATTGAGGGTACCTATTCTTGATCAGTTACCTTTCAACGGTACGGAAAGACATCCAAAGCCTGAACAGACTGCTCGAGCTCTATCTTTATAATGGTCTGATGTAGTGACAAATTGGGAAACTAGGGGAAGTGTACAAGGAATCCCGGATAAATTCCTATTCGAGAAAGCTCATTATTTTTGGGATACCCTGGACTTACAAGCTTTTGAAGAGGTATTGGTGTAACACCCCAATTCTACCCCAAGCAAATATGCAAGATAAATCAGAGTTATAAAATTTCAATCATACAAATGAATCGGGACGTCACAGATTCTTATAATAAATTCATTGCATTCATCATGGATATATAACACTTATTCAAAATGTCAGATGAACCATCAACATAGCATCTTTCATTAAATAATCCAATAACTACGCAGCGAAAATCTTCAATAACATCTTTAAATAAAACAGCAACTTCGAAACATCTCATATTTAGTAAATAAACAATTTAAGGTTCAACAACTAAAAATCAGCAATAAAAAATTAACAAGCGTTCATCCCCCTGAGTGTTACATATCAGAGCAATGACACCGACTCGATCTATTGAAGGTATACGGCCTTCACTCTCGATTACCTGCACGTTACCAACATAAGGGAAACATTCGAACAGAAGGGGTGAGATATCTAACAATATAATAAAGCGCATGATAATTAATATATTAAATTAGATCAATAATATCACCACTTCTCATCTCATAATCAACAATAATTACAGCATATATACTCATTCATCAACATCAAATACACTTCATTATTCAATCATAAAATGCGACTCAAAACTATGCAAATGCATGTGGTACCATTGGAGCAGAACTCCCATCTCAAAAATCTAATCTGCCAATTATTAGAGGCATCAATAAGGCATATCCTTCATCTCAAAATTTTCCAATCCAGGCCATCTCAACGAGCATAAGCTCCATCTCAAAAAATGCAATGTATGCGACTCAACATGAATGTAATAACACACTCAGTTAACAACATCTCAAAACACATCTCAAAACAACAACATCTCAATCATCAAAACGACAACATTTCAGTCATCTCAAACAACAACATCTCAATCATCAAAACGAAAACATTTCAGTCATCTCAAACAACAACATCTCAATCATCAAAACGACAACATTCCAGTCATCTCAAACGACAACATCTCATAAACATCTCAGAACAACAACATCTCATAAACAACTCAAAATAATTTAGTAAACATTACTTATTTATCAAACATCATTTGATTAACCACATCTTACTAATAACTCAGTTGTATATCAATAATACAGTAATCCATACCGTTATTCTGCTACTGCACATCATTATTATCACTAAATCCTACTGTCATAATTCTAACAGCAGCCTCTAACATCTCATATTCATCAATCTGTCCTAAAAGCAGCACAACGGTCATCTACGGGAATTAATTCTAAATCATAAATTGGTTACTGAGATTACACCTCTTAATCATCATTTTAATTCTCTAGAATAGAGTTCAACGCGTTAGCTAATCAACGCTTCGAATGACATCTCAAACAGCATCCTAAAACTCAAGTTACATCAATTAAAAGTCAATTCTGTCAAAGATCCAGCATTATGTATCGACACAAACCTCCTTGGATCGACACATCCTACTTCATATGCATACTATGAGTCGACACATCCTCCTTATAGATCGACTCATTCTGCTTCAAATCACAGCATGTATCGACACATGCACTCTTCGTGTCGGCTCATCCCGAGTCTTGTACTCATCTGCATCGATACATCCTCTCTTCGCGTCGACTCATCCTGAGTCTTATACTTAACATGCATCGATGCAAGCCCTGCATGCATCGACTCATCCAGTTTGAGGTCGACGCATCCTGCGATTTTCTGCATAATTTTCTGCGTTTTCTACTGTAATTCACTACGAGAATCATAATTACAGTCCTACAAACTTCATTATCATCATGATAATTCATCACCTATCATTAACCTCTATTACACCATCAATTACACAATGTAATAACATCATTATTCATCCAGAATTCATCAATATTCATCATTCATCATTCATAACACATCAAATTCAAGAACAAACAACAATTACATCTAACCTCACATATCAAATATCATTAACCCAATTATAAAGCCAGAACCCCACCCTTACCTTTGATCGAAGGTCACTCTACAATTTCCGGGTTGAATCTTTGTTCTTGTCGTTTCCTTCAAAATCCAGCAGCTTCACGTTCTCCTTAAATCCTTATTTCTCTTCTTACTGCTCCTTCCTTCTATTCTAATAACAAATAATAAAATAACCTAATATTATTATATTATTCCTTATTAGGCTCAAGCCTACACCCCCTTATTACTTCCACTATCTCAAATTAAGCCCACCTTGATAATATTACACTTCTAATATTATTTCACATAATAATATAATACCTCAAATATATTATTATTTCTCCATTTAATAAAATAAATCCAATTTAATAATACTTCTTCACAATTATTCCAAAAATAATTTAATTAAATAATTAATTAAATTACGGATGTTACAACTCTCCCCCACTTAGAATATTTTCGTCCTCAAAAATTTACCTCAATCAAATAATTCAGGATAGGAGTCTCGCATCTTGCTCTCCAATTCCCAAGTCATGCTTTCTCCTGCAGCTCCTAGCCAAACCACTTTAACCAAGGCAATCTCTTTTCCCCTCAGAGTCTTCATTTCACGATCTACGATCCGTATAGGCATCATCTCCACTGTAATATTATCCCGTACTTGCACATCGTCCATATGAATCACATGAGATGGATCTGAAATATACTTCCGAAGTTGCGACACATGAAACGCATCATGCAAATTCGAAAGATTAGTCGGTAAAGCCACTCTGTAAGCAACATTCCCCACTCTCTCTGAAATCTGATACGGTCCAATAAAATGAGAAGTGAGCTTCTTAGACTTCAATGCTCGCCCAACACCAGTCACAGGTGTAACTCTCAAAAACACATGATCACCGGCTTGAAATTCTAAATCCTTCCTTCGCTTGTCATGATAACTCTTCTGTATACTTTGTGAAGCTTTCATCTTTTCTCGAATTAACTTCACCTTCTCAGTAGTCTCACGAACAAGTCCAGGTCCAAGTACAACACTCTCACCAGATTCATGCCAACATAACGGAGTTCTACATCTTCGACCATACAACGCTTCAAAAGGTGCCATCCCAATACTAGAATGGTAATTGTTATTATAAGTGAACTCTATCAACGGAAGATAAGTATCCCATGAACCTCCCTGCTCGAGAACACATGCCCTCAACAAGTCTTCCAACGATTGAATCGTCCGTTCAGTCTGACCATCTGTCTGAGGATTATATGCTGAACTCAACCTCAACTTAGAATCCAACGCTTCTTGCAAACTCTTCCAAAAATCAAAAGTAAATCTTTGATCTCTATCTGACACAATGCACAAAGGAACACCATGCAGTTTCACAATCACACTAACAAAAATCTCAGCCAACTTCGACACTGGAAAACTGATGTTAATAGGAATAAAATGAGCTGACTTCGTAAGCCTATCAACAATCACCCAAATCAAATCATGTCCTCTCGAAGTACTAGGCAACCCCGTCACAAAGTCCATTGAAATGATATCCCATTTTCATTCTAGAACTTCCAACGGTTGCATCAATCCTGCAGGCTTCTGATGTTCAACTTTCGACTTCTGACAAGTCAAACATGCATACACAAACCGAGCCACATCACTCTTCATCCCAGGCCACCAAAACAAACCTTTCAAATCTTGATACATCTTTGTAGCTCCTGGATGAATACTCAACTTACTTCTATGAATCTCTTCAAGTATCACTTTCTTAATCTCAGCATCATCAGGAATACAGATCCGGTTACGAAATCTCAACACACCCTATTCATCTAACTTGAAATCACTATTCTCAGATTGATCAGTCCCAACCATCGAATCTACCAGTTTCACATCCAACTTCTGAGCTTCTCTGATACTGTCTAAAAATTCATTATTAATCTTCAACATACCCAACATAACACTTTGCGGAGTAACCTCGCAAACTAAGCTCATATCTCTGAACTGCTCAATCAATTCCAACTCTTTAATCATCATTGCTGACATATGTAAAGTATTTCGACTCAATGCATCAGCTACCACATTCGCCTTTCCTGGATGATAATTCAAAATGAAATCATAATCCTTTAACAATTCTAACTATCTTCGTTGCCTCATATTCAACTCCTTTTGGTCAAACAAATACTTCAAACTCTTATGGTCACTAAACACTTCAAATCTAGAACCATAAAGATAATGCCTCCAAATCTTCAACACAAAACAACTGCAGCAAGCTCTAAATCATGCGTAGGATAGTTCTTCTCATGAGTCCTCAACTGCCTCGACGCATAAGCAACTACCTTACCATTCTGCATAAGCATACCTCCTAAACCCATCTTGGAAGCATCACAATACACCACAAAAGACTCTCCTGGATTAGGAAACATCAAAATCGGAGCCGACGTTAACCTCTTCTTCAATTCCGTAAAACTTTCTTCGCACCAAACATCCTAAACAAAAGCTCTACCTTTGCAAGTCAACTTAGTCAACAGAAGTGACAACTTAGAAAACCCTTCAATAAACCTTCTATAATAACCAGCTAATACCAAGAAGCTTCTAATATCAGTAGCTGACTTTGGAGTTTCCCATTGCAACACAACATCAACCTTCGATGGATCTACAGCAATGCCACTACCTGAAATCACATGACCAAGAAATTTAACCTCTTTCAGCCAGAATTCACATTTGGACAGCTTTGCATACAACTTCTTCTCTTTCAGAATCTGCAATACTACTCTTAAGTGTTAGCATTCTCTTCTTCTGACTTAGAGTAAATCAAAATATCATCGATGAACACAACTACAAACCGATCCAAATAAGTATGAAAGATACGATTCATATATTCCATGAATACTCCTGGCGCATTAGTAACACCGAAAGGCATCACCGAATACTCGTAATGTCCATAACGCATTCTCAAAGTCGTCTTTTGAATATCTTCATCCTTCACTTTAATCTGATGATAACCCGACCTCAAATCAATCTTACTAAACACACGAGCGTCCACCAATTGGTCCATCAAGTCATCTATTCTTGGAAGCAGATACTTGTTCTTAATCATCACCTTGTTCAACTGTCTATAATCAACACAAAGCCTCATACTTCAATCTTTCTTCTTCACTAACAACACTGGAGCTCCCCACGGCGATACACTTGGTCTTACAAACCTCTTCTCAAGTAACTCTTCCAATTGCTTCTTCAACTCTGACAACTCAGACGCGAACATCATGTATGATGCCATAGACACAGGTCTGGTACCAAGTACAAGATCAATTGCAAATTCAACTTCCCTCTCTGGCGGTACATCAGGAATCTCATCAGGGAAAACTTCAGGAAATTCACATACCACCGACAATTCCTCAATTATAGCTTGAGTCTCTACATATAGCGACGCCATCAACGAAAACATATGTGCTTCCTCTTGCATCAACTTTCTCAACTGTCTAGCAGACAACAGACCATCTTCCTCTTCTTCAGGAGTAGAAAACTTCAACGACTTGTCATAACAGTTAATATGAACACAATTATGCTCTAACCAGTTCATACCCAGAATCACATCCAAACCTCTTAACGGCAAACAAATCAAATCAACAACAAAGTCTCTGTCGAAGATCGACAAGGGACACTTAGCACACACAAAAGAAGTAGTCACCGATCCCTTGGCTAGAGTATCGACGACCATTTCTCCATTCAAAGAAGACAACACAAGACCCAATCTTTCAACACAATCAGCAGCAATAAAACAATGCGTAGCACCAGTATCAATAATAGTAATTAAAGGAGTACTATTAATGAAACATGTACCTCTAATAAGTCTGTCCTCGAAAGCTGTCTGATCCTCCACCAAAGCAAACACTTTACCACTAGACTGAGCCTTCTTCGGTTTCGGACACTGGCTACCAATGTGCCCTTCTTCCTTACAATTGAAACAAACCATATTCTTGTGCTTGCACTCGAATACAATATGTCCTTTCTTACCACAACGGTGACATCTCTTCACTTCAACAGTGCACACATTACTCTTGTGTCCAGGTTTCCCATACTTAAAGCAAATCACACCAGCAGGAGCATCTCCCCCGCTAGTCCTCTGACCATGAGCAACCCTCTGCTTACCATTACCAGTTGGGGCATCATAATGTTTACCACGACTCTGCGGGTGCTTACCCCTCTTCTCACTAATAATCTTGTAATGTGCAATATTATCTTCCTCAAAAATCCTACAGCTATCAACCAAATCAACAAAGACACGGATCTTCTGGTATCCAACTTCCTTCTTAATCTCCGGGCGTAACCCATTCTCAAACTTAATACACTTTGAAAACTCAGCATTTTCCTCAGCGTAATGCAGATAAAACTTAGCCAATTCAACAAACTTGGCAGCATACTTCCTTGCTTCAGCTCAAGGAATTCAATTTCCTTCTTACCACAGACATCATCAGGAAAATAATTTCTCAAAAATTCCCTACGGAACACAGCCTAAGTGACATTCTCACCTGCAGCTTCTAACTTCTGGCAAGTCTCTAGCCACCAGTCATCAGCCTCGACTGCTAGCATATAGTCCCATAACGAACCTTCTGCGCTGGAGTGCAGTCCATCACGCGAAAGATCCTCTCAATCTCTTTCAACCATTCCAATGCTCCGTCAGGATCATATTTTCCCTTGAACGTAGGTGGATTCTCTCTCTGGAAAGTCGCCAAGCTACGAGATTCCATCGCATGAGCCATTGCTTCTAAAGCAGCAGCAAAATCAACATCACTCCTTCCAGCCATATTAACTTATCACTACAACACAAACAACTGTTAGAACATCAAAATAACAATACTCGATTGTTAGACAACTAAGACTCGACGACAAGGTCAGACCAACCTTTTGCTCTAATACCAACTTTATAACACCCCAATTCTACCCCAAGCAAATATGCAAGATAAATCAGAGTTATAAAATTTCAATCATACAAATGAATCGAGATGTCACAAATTCTTCTAATAAATTCATTGCATTCATCATGGATATATAACACTTATTCAAAACGTCAGATGAACCATCAACATAGCATCTTTCATTAAATAATTCAATAACTACGCAGCAGAAATCTTCAATAACATCTTTAAATAAAACAGCAACTTCGAAACATCTCATATTTAGTAAATAATCAATTTAAGGTTCAACAACTAAAAATCAGCAATCAAAAATCAACAAGCATTCATCCCCCCGAGTGTTACATATCAGAGCAATGACACTGACTCGATCTATTGAAGTTATATGGCCTTCACTCTCGATTACCTGCACGTTACCAACATAAGGGCAACATTCAAACAGAAGGGGTGAGATATCTAACAATATAGTAAAGCGCATGATAATTAATATATTAAATTAGATCAATAATATCACCACTTCTCATCTCATAATCAACAACAATTACAACATATATACTCATTCGTCAACATTAAATACACTTCATTATTCAATCATAAAATGCGACTCAAAACTATGCAAATGCATGTGGTACCATTGGAGCAGAACTCCCATCTCAAAAATATAATCTACCAATTAATAGAGGCATCAATAAGGCATAGCCTTCATCTCAAAATTTTCCAATCCATGCCATCTCAACGAGCATAAGCTCCATCTCAAAAAATTCAATGTATGCGACTCAACATGAATGTAATAACACACTCAGTTAACAACATCTCAAAACACATCTCAAAACGACAACATCTCAATCATCAAAACGACAACATTTCAGTCATCTCAAACAACAACATCTCAATCATCAAAACGATAACATTTCAGTCATCTCAAACAACAACATCTCATAAACATCTCAGAACAACAACATCTCATAAACATCTCAAAATAATTTAGTAAACATTACTTATTTATCAAACATCATTTGATTAACCACATCTTACTAATAACTCAGTTGTATATCAATAATACAGTAATCCATACCATTATTCTACTACTGCACATCATTATTATCACTAAATCCTACTATCATAATTCTAACAGCAGCCTCTAACATCTCATATTCATCAATCTGTCCTAAAAATAGCACAACGGTCATCTACGGGAATTAAATCTAAATCCTAAATTGGTTACTGGGATTACACCTCTTAATCATCATTTTAATTCTCTAGAATAGAGTTCATCGCGTTAGCTAATAAACGCTTCGAACGACATCTCAAACAGCATCCTAAAACTCAAGTTACAGCAATTAAAAGTCAATTATGTCAAAGATCCAACATTATGTATCGACACAAACCTCCTTGGATCGACACATCCTGCTTCATATGCATACTATGAGTCGATGCATCCTCCTTATAGGTCGACTCATTCTGCTTCAAATCACAACATGTATTGACACATGCACTCTTCGTGTCTGTGATACGGTGGGAGAACTGACTTGAGGTTTTGCGTTTGTGTTCGCAAAATATTTCGGTTTAGCAAGAGTCGCCACCAACTTTTTATTTTATCCAAAGGAAAGGTCAAAAAGCACAGGAAAGACCTTTGAGATGTTTTCTTGAGTTCGGGGGGTAGATTATGAAAAGGGAAGGTGCTAGCACCCTTTTCATCCATGGTTTTCCATGGGCTCTTAGTTACTTATTTAGATCACTTGCTTTTGCTTTTCAATTGTTTGAAATGGTGCTTTGTATGGTTTTGAAAGTATTTTTGAAAAGAGGCCATCATTTTGGTAATCTTTATAATGATTCTAGTTTGTAAGAATGTATACGAAGATGTTTGTCTTTTGAAAAATGTTTCAATGTTTGAAAATTTGTTTGGAAATGTTTTGAAATTGTGTGTGTGTTTGTTTGAAAATAGCAAGGATGGTTTGCAAATTGATCGAGTAACTAGGAGTTGTCTACCCTAATCAAAAGTCTTTCCTACACATTTTTAACCCTTTGACATTGTTGTTTTACCATTGTATTTGGTAAACAACCCTATCTTTGGATGTTAAACGGGACAGGCGTGGGTCATCGTATGACCATGATAACAATATTGCCAAGTATCAGCAAGTTTTTGAGGGACTAGATCATTTTTGTTTAGGCAACCAAGATAGCGTCATCGAGGGACTATGATCTTTTGTTTTTGTTTGATTTTTCCAAGATACCTAGCATGAATACCATGGCCATTTTAAGGCAACAAAGTGGGTGAAACCCTAGAGGTGCTTGTGTGTATTGTGTTGTCATTTTTCATGCATTTTTGTCTTGTATTAAGTCATGCTATTTGTTTTGATTTTTGGTCTTTTGCATACAAACCCTAATTTACTATCACGGCATATAAAAGAAATCAATGCCTAAAGTAAATCTAAGACTATTACAACATTATTATGGGAAGGGGGTACAAGTTTGAATAGGGGGTATTTGTACAAAATAAAACCCTAAAACTATTACAACCAAATTGAATTTATTTGCACAAATAAATAAATAAACAAGTATTTAAATATGCAATTAAATGTAAATATGCAAAAATGTTTTTGTATTGTTTATGTATGTAAAAATAAGTTTATTTAAGTTCTAAAAATAAGAAAATAAAAATGATTATTTTTGAAAGGGTGAAAACCCTAATTTTTGTTTTTTAAAAGAAAATATATTCTAATATTATTTTATTTCATTTTATGTACAAGGAAAATAATGATAATATGTACAAAAATGTCACAAATTGAAATATGTGAGAAAATAATATTTTATATGTATAATATAATAAAATAAAATATTTAAGTATTTTAATATTATTTACAATTTTATTTAAGAAAATAAAGTATATATTATTTAACAAACTATTTTTATGCCAAGAAAATAATAAAAATAATAAAATAAAATGTGAAAAATTAAAAGAATATTTTTTGTGATTTTAAATATTTATAAAAAATAAATAAAGTCAGAAAATATAAAAAGAAATGGAAAATATGTAAAATATGGAAAATGGGCCAAGGGGGTGCAAATAGCAAAATGGGGGGTGCAAATAGAAACAAGCCCAAGCGCGCCAGGCCCACTTCACTTCATCCCTGTCCTCTGAACAAACACGCGCGCGCCCTGTACTTCAAAATATGTTCTTGCTCATGCTTGCATGAAATCCAAAATTTACAACATGAAACTTGTATCATTTTTAGTCACGATTTCAATGATATAAAAAACTTGATCTAACTCTCAAAGACCAGAGAGAATTTCAGTGGCCCTAAATTCTGACCTAGTTTTTTCAGCATGTTCATCATCCAAATTCTCCTAGCTCAGTTAATATAAATAAGAACTATGCATATGTACAGCTCAAGCACATTAAAGACTACATTTTTGCTTCACAAATTTAAGCCTAAGGATGTCTAAATAAGGAGATAGAAAGTTGACAAATACCTTGTTCAGTTGAGTTTGGATATGGCAATGTAGCAACTTTGAGTGAGGCCTGAATTATTTGTGAGCTTGCTTGGAGTTCCCTCAAGCTTTCCCAATGCTCAGCTTGCTTTGAAATGGCTTGAATCTCCTTGTAGAAGTAAACCTGCAAACTCAGAAATTAAAAATGGTGAAGCTTGAAAGTGAGGTTACAGTTGCTTGAGAAAGGTCTGGACAGCTTAGGTGTGATGTATGGAGTGTGTTTGAAGTGGTTTCAAGCAAAACGCACGAGGGAATATGGAAGTGGTTTGGTGTTTGCAGAAGTTGCCCTGTTTTGGGCAGAAATGGGGTTTCCTGTGTTAGAGGGTGTTTGAGAGCTTAGAAAATCATGTTCTTGGCTTGTTACAATATGCTGAAGTTGTTTTAAATCATACCAAGTCTTGGTTTTAATAGATACAAGAGTTATGGACTTTTTGCAAGCTTACTTGCTTTTGAAGCAAAAGTGAGTTGACAAAGCTCAAAGCCTGTACAGGCTGGCTTGAGGTCTGAACATAGTAGGTGTATTTTGCCTCAAGTTTGAGGATCTTGTTTGTGGCCAAATATCAGGTCCAATGCTCAAGGAATACAAAGTTGCAAAAAAGCAAGCTTTATGGAAATGGTATTGTTACCTTTATGCCATAAATGGATTAATTCATTGTGCAAAGTTCCATAGCTCAGAAAAAAGCCAATATCCATTGTATTTGCATTAAATTAAGGAGTGTGGAAAGGTTTAAGACCTGTAGAACAAGTACAAGCATGCTTAGGACAGATTTGCAAGTGGTAACCCTGTGCAAAATGCCTTGGACAAAAGTGATGATTTTCCATTTTCATTCATTCGATTCTCCCTAACCATAAATGATCTTGGAGAGTTCTTGGACATTTTGGAAATCTTGTAACATGCTCTACAATGTATATTTTAAATGTATTTTGAGATTCCACTTGGAACTATGTGAAAAGTTGCCATTAAGATAGGTCAAAATCCTGCCTAAAATAGGGTAAAATTTCACTAAGTTAAAAGTTTTATGGACCCCTATTCACAAAATCATAACTTGAGATCCAAGCATATTTTGGGAAAACTTTGTGTATAAAATTTGTAGATTTTATGGAGGACTACAACTTTCATGTTAGAAGTTTTCTTTGAATCCAATTGCATCATGGAGAAAAAGTTAGGCAAAGTTGGGGAAAAATAAGAAATTTTCATAACTTAGAAAATTTCTAAGTTATGAAAATTTTCAAACTTAAACCCTAATTTCCAATTTTAGGTTTCTTGGTGAACAAGTTTCATGTTTTGACACATCTTGATGAAAAATGACCCTTGTCACTTGATTTTGACCAAAAAGTCAAAGTTTGACTTTTCAGTGTACAATTGATTTTTGATCAGTTGACTGGAAAATTCATCTGTCAATCCAATGATTTTGAGATCTTTTGAACCTTGTGATTAGGTCAAGATGATTCCATTGAGTCCTTGAAACCATGATTGAACCCAATTTTCCATTGGCTAGGTTAAAAATCAGAAATTGCCCTTCTACAGTCAAAACCCTAAAAATGACCATTTTGCCCTTTTGGTGATCTGATCAAATTTCTTGAGGAGTTATGGTCCAAACTTGATCAAATGGTTCATATGAGTCTATAATGTTGACGTGGATAAAAAATTATGAGGTTTAACTGTAACTTGGCCACAATTGACTTTTTTCCCAATACAGCTGATTTTTTAGGTCAACTGTCCAATTGACTGGGCAAAAATTTGATTCAAGGCTTGAAACTTGGTATGGGCAATCTTATAGTTCCAATATGAAGTACGAAAGTCACATTGAGCATTGATGATCCAAAAATAATTGTGCAAACTCAAACCCTAATTTCAGGTCATCAATGCAAGGAGAGGTCTTGAGCTGAGCAAACCTTAATCTGGTCTTGAGTCCAAAGAGTCTTGTGAGGAGAATCTTGATAAAATGAGAGGGCAAATTTTGGGGTACAATAGTGTCGGATCATCCTGAGTCTTGTACTCATCATGCATCGCCACATCCTCTCTTCTCGTCGACTCATCCAGAGTCTTATACTTAACATGCATCGACACAAGCCTTGCATGCATCGACTCATCCAGTTTGAGGTCGACGCATCCTGCGATTTTCTGCATAATTTTCTGCGTTTTCTACTGTAATTCACTACGAGAATCATAATTACAGTCCTACAAACTTCATTATCATCACGATAATTCATCACCTATCATTAACCTTTATTACACCATCGATTACACAACGTAATAACATCATTATTCATCCAGAATTCATCAATATTCATCATACATCATTCATAACACATCTAATTCAAGAACAAACAGCAATTACATCTAACCTCACATATCAAATATCATTAACCCAATTATAATTCCAGAACCCCACCCTTACCTTGGATCGAAGGTCGCTCTACAATTTCCGGGTTGAATCTTTGTTCTTGTCGTTTCCTTCAAAATCCAGCAGCTTCACGTTCTCCTCAAATCCTTATTTCTCTTCTTACTGCTTCTTCCTTCTATTCTAACAACAAATAATAAAATAACCTAATATTATTATATTATTCCTTATTGGGCTCAAGCCTACACCCCCTTATTACTTCCACTATCTCAAATTAAGCCTACCTTGATAATATTACACTTCTAATATTATTTCACATAATAATATAATACCTCAAATATATTATTATTTCTCCATTTAATAAAATAAATCCAATTTAATAATACTTCTTCACAATTATTCCAAAAATAATTTAATTAAATAATTAATTAAATTACGGGTGTTACAATTGGCACTCCTCATCTACGGGATGGTACTATTCCCTAACACGGACCAACTCGTAGATGTGAATACCATTAAGGTTTTTCTGTCTCATAATCTGGTGCCTACATTACTTGGGGATATTCTACACTCTCTGCATGCTCGCACTCTAAAGAGAAGGGGGACCCTCCTGTATTACGCCCCTCTATTGGCTAGGTGATTTATTTTGCACCTACCCAGGTCTATTTTGAAGAATGAGCAGGGTATGAAATGGTCTCATAGGCTGATGTCCCTTACACATTCAGACATCCATTGGTGTTCACGGTCTTCGGAAGATGTTACCATCATCGATCACTGTGGTGAATTCCCTAATGTCCATCTCTTAGGCATTAGGGGAGGAATCACTTATAATCCTTGTTTGGCACTGCGACATTTTGGTTATGTGAGAAGGGATGGTCCTCATGATACACTTATCCAAGGAATCGCCTTTGACTATGAGAATGATGCTCAGGGATACCGTAAAAGGTTCATGCAAGCTTAGGGCATGGTACATAGAGTTGATAGAAAGACATTGGGGCACAAGAATTCCATCCCTCTTGAGCCTTATCTCAAATGGGTATGAGCCCGTGCCCAAAGTCTTATGATGCCTTACCCTGCTGTCCTACCAATGATTGTGGAACCAGTTGCTGAAGGAGGCACTTCTTATCTTATTCTCCATCCTGACATGCCAATTGATCATGAGGATTTACAAAAATCCTGGGTTCAACTTAAAGAGGAGCGGGATACATTCGAAGCTCAATTCTATGCTAGCGAGAAGAAGGTCCTGGAACTCACTAGGCTACTTCATGAAGAGAGGAATATAAACGCCTACATTGCACCAAAGAGGATGCGCTCATGGGAGACCTAGTTTTTCTTTTGCTTTAAGTTTTGTTTGATTGTAAGCCTAAAGGGAACTCTTTGTAATAATCCAAACTTATTAATACAATTAACGTGAGTTTCTTTTGGTTAAACAAATTTGAGCTTTTAAGAATCCTTGAAATCATTGCATACGTATATCATTCATGACATTGCATAAACAAGTATCATAACAGGTTTCTCATCTCCTTCGATGTTTATTTCAGCAATAATGTCTTCTGAACAAAGAATCAAGGATCTTCAGGCACAAAATGCCCAATTTCAGCAGATGTTCGTAACCTTATCTAAGGGTCAGGAGGATCTGAAGGCCCTTATTCTGAAGGAGAAGAAGAAGAAGAAGAAGAAGACCGCTGGTGTCCTTAATCTGGGTAGAAGATTTAGGGGGGGCGTTGAAGCAACCGGTTGATATGACCTCCTCATCCAAAGAATGGGAGAATCAAGAGAGAGAGATAAGGGAGGAGGACCCTAGCCCTGAAGTTTCTGATAATGACACAGACTACAATGATGAACGATATCCTCCCACTGAAGATAGATACAAACAGTTGGAGGATCGGCTGAGTGCAATGGAGATCCAGAGAATACCAGGGTTGGATTTTGAAGAGCTGGGTTTGATGTCTGGGGTGGTCATCCCACAGAAGTTTAAGGCTCTGGTTTTTGCGAAGTATGACAGGGTGTCTTGTCCCAAGCTTCATACTTGTTCCTATGTGAGGAATATTCAACCTCACACTGCTGATAGGAACTTGTGGGTCCATTTCTTTCAGGACATTCTGTCTGGGACTCAACTTGAATGGTTCTATCAACTGGAGGGTACCAATGTATGCAACTGGGAAGATTTGGCTTTTGCTTTTTATAAGAAGTATCAATATAATGCTGACATTGCTCCTACCCGTACTCAACTCCAGAGTATGTCCATGGGCGCGGGTGAAGGCTTCAAGGATTATGCGCAGAAGTGGAGAGATATGGCAGGGAGAGTCCAACCCCCTTTGTCTGATAGAGAGTTGGTTGACATGTTTCTTGGGACACTGTCTGGTCCATTCTTCAATCACCTGATTGGTAGCTCCTCAGCTGGTTTCACCGAGCTGATATTAACTGGAGAAAGGGTAGAAGTTGGGATCTGGAGTGGCAAAATACAGAAAGATACCTCGTCAAGTTTAGTGAATAAGCCCTTCACGGGTAAGAAGGAGGTCAGTTCCATTTAAAGCCCAAGAGGTCAGAGCAGCGCTAAACTCCGTCCAACGGTAGGTGCTGTGATTATACATAGGCCTGCGGCTACCCCATAACAAAACAATCAGCAAAGGGTAGAAAGACCGCAAAGGCAGTTTACCCAGATTAATATGACATTGACTGAGGTTTTAACCCATCTTATAAGATCCAACTTGGCAACCTTGAAGGAGGCTCCCAAGAATCCTAACACCACATCTCCTCGATATAACCCAAACGCTTGGTGTGCTTACCATTCTGAGAGTCCTGGCCACGATACAAATGATTGTTGGGCTCTGAGAAATAAGGTACAAGATCTAATTGAATCCAAGGAGATTGAGTTTGATGCTCCGGAGAAGCCTAATGTTATAATTGCTCCCATGCCCAAGCACAACCTTGGAGTTAATTCCATTAATACTGATTTGTTTTTAACCTCTGTTGATGAAGTTTCCACCCCTCTCATGATTGTCAAGAAGAATTTGTTTTGGCCGATTTATTTCCAGGCTTTCGTGAAGGTTGCCACATGTGTTCGTCTATGCCCTCTCGTTGCTATTTTCTGAAAGCATGTGTTCAACGCCTGATGGACAGCAGAATGATTTTGTTTGAAAAGACTCTGATTCTGATTGTTCCATATGAAGATGTTGCCATCATAACCATTTCCGCCAATAATTCCAAGGTCTCCTCTAAAAGACCTGTTAGGATTACACCTGCTCCAAGAATTGCTCCATTGATAATCATGTTTCTTGGTCTTGTACCGTACTCCTCGGACAAAGTTGTCCCTTGGAACTATTATGCTGACGTCTACTATCATAGAGTCAAACAGGATTTGAAGACTGAAGAGGTTGATCCCGATATCAATAATATTATCGAGACCAGCAAGGTTACCCAAAGTGGAAGGGTTTTCTCTCCCGAGATCTCCCTGAAGACTGTCATTAAGCCTGTTGTTATTCTATCTATTGTTCCTACCGGTACTTTTGTTACTACTCCCGTTCTTACTCCAATTGTTACCCCTGCTGATGAGTCATCTAGGACTCGGGGCAAAGAAGCTATAGGTGAGTCTTCCCGGACGGAGGCACCTAGAAAAGTTGTTGTGGAATCCTCTAAACAAGAAATAGAAGAAATCTTAAAAATACTCAAGAAAAGCGACTACAATATGGTCGAGCAGCTGGGGCAGACCCCTTCGAAGATATCGATGTTGTCTCTATTGTTATGTTTCGAGGACCATGCAAAGGCTTTGATTGCATTCCTCAAGACTGTGCATGTTCCGCAAGAAACCTCCACCGACCAATTCATGGACTGTGTGGCCATTTTGACTGCTGACAATGGTTTGGGTTTTTCAGATGTTGATTTGATGCCAAAGGGGAGAAAGCATAATGATCTCTGCATGTCTCGATCGAATTCAGAGGCACTACTATGGCTCATGTGTTGGTGGACACTATATCTTCACTGAATGTTCTACCTAAGAAGGCCGTTGATCGTCTAGATTGTGAAGGCTTGACCTTAAAGCCGAGTAACATTGTGGTGAGGGCTTTTGATGGGTCAAAAAGAATGGTGCACGGGGAGGTGGACATCCCTGTCAAAATGAGATCTCATACCTTTGGGTCCACCTTCTATGTGATAGACATCAGGCTATCGTACTCTTGTTTGTTGGGTCACCCTTGGATCCATGAAGCTGGGGCCATTACTTTTACGCTGCACTAAATGCTGAAGTATCCAGTGAAGGGGAAGATTGTCACTGTGCATGGTGAAGAGGAGTATATGGTAAGCCACCTGAATTCTTCCAGATATGTGGAGATGGATGGGGAATTCATAGAGACTCCTTGTCAAAACTTTGAAGAGGTTCCCCAGATTATGGCGTCAATTGAGACTATCACAAACACCAAACCTCCTTTGAAGATGGCTTCTCTCAAGGATGCTAGAGCAGTAGTTGAAGAAGGTGGGTGTACCATTTGGGGACAGCTCCCTGACTTTTCTCATAAAACTGACAAATTTGGTTTGGGCTTTACTTCAGGAGCTCAAAGGGCTGTTCGACACGCTCGGGCTGGAGGACCTCCCCTATGCATCAACAATCGTGGTCTCAACGCTATTGAAGACAGTGATGAGAATTCTGATATCGACAACTGGATCTACCCGACAACTAACGGTGGAGCTAGTAACTGGACGGCCTGAGATTTTATACTGTTGTACCCCAAAATTTCCCTCTCATTTTATCAAGATTTTTCTCACAAGACTTCTTGGACTCAAGACCAGATTAGGGTTTGCTCAGCTCAAGACATCTCCTTGCACTGATGACCTGAAATTAGGGTTTGAGTTTGCACAGGGATTTTTGGACTTCCAATGCCTCATGTGACTTTCATACTTCATGTTGGACCTCTAAGATTTCTCATACCATGTTTCAAGCCTTGAATCACATTTTTGCCCAGTCAATTGAATAATTGACCTAAAAATCAGTTGTATTGGGGAAAAAGTCAACTGTGGCCAATTTACAGTCAAACCTCATAATTTTTTATCCACATCAACATTATAGACTCCTATGAACCATTTGATCAAGTTTGGACCACAACTCCTCAAGAAATTTGATCAAATCATCAAAAGGGCAAAATGGTCAAAATTAGGGTTTTGACTGTAGAAGGGCAATTTATGATTTTTCACCTAGCCAATGGAAAATTGGGTTCAAGCATGGTTTCAAGGACTCAATAGCACCATCTTTACCTAATCACAAGGTTCAAAAGATCTCAAGTGCATAAGATTGACAGATGAATTTTCCAATCAACTGATCAAAAATCAACTGTACACTGAAAAGTCAAACTTTGACTTTTTGGTCAAAATCAAGTGTCAAGGGTCATGTTTCATCAAGATGTGTCAAAACATGAAACTTGTTCACCAAGAAACTTAATTTTGGAAATTAGGGTTTAAGTTTGAAATTTTTCATAACTTAGAAATTTTCTAAGTTATGAAAATTTCTTATTTTTTCCCAACTTTTCCCAACTTTTTCACCGTGATGCAATTGGATTCAAAGAAAAATTCCAACATGAAAGTTGTATTCCTACACAAAATCTACAACTTTTATTCACAAACTTTTCCCAAAAGATGCTTGGATCTCAAGTTATGATTTTGTGAATAGGGGTCCATAAAACTTTTAACTTAGTGAAATTTTGCCCTAGTTTAGGCAGATTTTTGACCTAACTTCATGGCAACTTTTCACCTAGTTCCAAGTGGAATCTCAAAATGAATTTCAAAGATGGATTGTATAGAATGTTACAAGCTTTCCAAAATGTCCAAGAACTCTCCAAGATCATTTGTGGTTAGGGAGAATCGAAGAAATGAAAATGGAAAATTATCACTTTTGTCCAAGGCATTTTTCACATTGGTTCAAGTTGCAAATCAGTTTGAATCATGCTTGTAATTGCATTACAGGTTCTAATCCTTTTTACACTCCAAAATTGAATGCAAATACATTGGACAATGGCTTTGTTCTGAGTTATGGAGCATTGCACGAGGAATTATTCCAAAAATGGCATAAAGGTTACAATGCTACTTTGATAAAGCATGCTTTTTGAAATTTTGTTTATCTTAAGCATTGAACCTGATCTTTGGTTGCAAACAAGATCCATGAACATCGGGAAAAGTGTACCAACCCTGTGCAGACCTTGAGCTAGCCTGTACAAGCCTTTGCCTTTGTCACTTCACCTTTTCTTCAAAAGCAAGCAATTTGGCAAAAGTCAATACAACTTGTGTATATGATAAAACCAAGTCTTGGCATCATTTGAAACAAGCTCAGAATATTATTGCAAGCCTAAAAACGAATTGCCAACCTCTCAAACACCCTTAAACACAGAAATCACCATTTTCTGCCCAAACAGGGCATCATCTGTAGAACCACTTCCAAAACAATATTAGCTCGTGTGTTTTACTTTGAATCACTTCAAACACATTCCATACATCACACCTAAGCTATCCAGGCCTTTGTCAAGTAACTGTAACCCCTGTTTCGAGCTTCACCATTTCCATTTTCTGAGTTTGCAGGTTGACTTCTATAGGAAGATTCAGGCAATTTCAAGACAAGCTGAGCATTGGGAAAGGTTGAGGGAACTTCAAGCAAGCTTACACAACCTTCAGGCCTCACTCAAAATTGCTACATTGCCATAACCAAACTCAACTAAACAAGGTATTTGTCAAGTTTCTAACTCCTTATTTAGGCATCATTAAGCTTAGGTTTGTGAATAAAAAATGTAGTCTTTAACGTGCTTGAGTTGTACATATGCTTAGATTCCATTTATATTAACTGAGCTAAGAGTATTTGGATGTTGAACATGCTGAAAATTTTAGGTCATAAATTAGGGCCATTAAAATTCTCCTTGATCTTTTAGAGTTAAGTCATATTTTTTATATCATTAGAATCGTGAGTTAACATGCTACAAGTTTCATGTTGCAAGATTTCGTTTTTATGCACGTATGCAAGATGTTGTACCCCAACATTTGCCCTCCCATTTCCTCAACATTTTCTCATCACAAAACCCTTGGAACTCAAAATCCAGTTAGGGTTTCCTCTGCTCAAGACTTCTCCTTACACTGTTGGCCCAATTTAGGGTTTGTGTTTGCACAAAGATATTTTGACCTAAAATGCCTAAGATGACTTTCATGCTTCATGTTGGACTCCCAAGTTTATCTATACCAAGTTTTAAGTCTTGATTCCAAATTTTGCCCAGTCAATTGGACAGTTGACCTAGAAATCAACTGTATTGGGGAAAAGTCAACTGTGGCCAATTGACAGTCAAATCTCATGAAAATTGACCCACATCAACATTATGAACTCACATGGACCATTTGATCAAGTTTGGATCACAATTCCACAAGAAATTTGATCAGATCACCAAAAGGGCAAAATGGTCATTTTTAGGGTTTTGACTGCACAAAGGAAATTTTTGACTGTTTGACCTAGCCAATGGCAAACCAAACTCACATATGGACTCAAATACCCCATGGAATTATCTTTACATGCTCAACAAGCTCAAAAGATCCCAAGTACACAAGATTGACAGTTGAATTTCCCAGTCAATTGATCAATTTTGACTGTATACTGAAAAGTCAAACTTTGACTTTTTGGTCAAAATCAAGAGTCAAGATTCATTTTTCATCAAAACATGCCAAATCATGAAACTTGTTCACCAAGAAATCACAAAATGCAAATTAGGGTTAGAAATTAGAATTTTTCATAACTTAGAATTTTTCTAAGTTATGAAAAACCCTAATTTGTTTCCAACTTTGCCCCACCTTTTCACCAAGATCAATTTGGATTCAAACAAAAGTCAAAACATGAAAGTTGTAGCTTGTTGCATAATCTACAACTTTGATTCACAAAGTTTTCTCATTTGAAGCTTTTATCTCAAGTTACAAATTTTTGAATAAGGGCACTAAACCATTCTTAACTTAGTGAATTTTTGACCTATTTTGACAAGGTTTTCTACCCCACTTCAAGGCCATTTTCCATACACTTCCACTTGGAATTTCAATTTGCATTTCAAAGATGGATTGTAGTACACATTCCAAGCTTTCCAAAATGTCCAAGAACTTCTCAAACAACCTCATAACTTGAGAGAATCGAATTTCACAATATGGAAAAAACTCACTTTTGATTTGAGCATGAACATGTTCATAACTTAAGCCATTTTCAAGTCAGCATGGTTTATGCTAAATTACAGGTCCTAAAACCCTTTGACACTCAATAATTTAATGCTTATTCTTTGTGCCAAGACCATGTTCTTTGTGTTCTAGCATTGCATAGTGGATTAATCTCAAAGTAGATAAAGTACTTTATCCATTTTTGTAAAAGCAAGCTTTATGTCAAATTGAAATCCAAGCAAGTACAGTTAGGATCTCATTGGCACAAGTTTAGGAGCTAATTGCACTGATCAAGACAAGGGTTTGCAGCTTGTTATGGGGGCCTGCATCAGTCTAAAACACCAACTTGCATTTCCTTGCTTCACATAGAAGAAACATAGCATAACTTGTACCAACTCACAAACCAGCTTACAAACACTTAGACAAAGTTATCAAACACATTCCACACATCAAAACCAAGCTATTGCACGAGCCTTTGACCTCCAATACACCCTCCATCTCAGAATCACTCTCAAACTGCAAAAACAGAGTTGCCTCTGCAGTTTGAGTGTCAACTCCTATTTCTCTCAAGCATTCTTGCCAAAACCAGTTCATACACATCCCCTAGCATCTATGCAAGCTAACCATGACCTGAAACCTGACCTGTAATCCCTCTAACAAGTTCCACCATTTTCATTTTTTCATTTTGCAGTTGAAGTTCCACAGCTCGATTCAGGGAGTTTCAAGACAAAGTAGAACTTGGAAAAGCATCCTTACACTTCAAGGAAGCTATACAAATCATCATTTTACTCTGAAACATCCTCCATTGCAAAGCACGATTCCAACTGAACAGGTATATTCATGAAGTTCTATCTCTCTTATTAGGCATTGTTAGCTTTAGGTTTGTAAAGAAAATATGTCACAATCATAGCCCTGAACAAGCCCATATAGTTAGATTTCATTTATGTTATGTGTGCTGCAAGAATTTTGAGTCTGAATATGGCATAAAAGTTAGGTCAGAAATTGGGGGAGAAGAAATTCTCCCTCACCTTAGAGAGTTAGGTCAGGTTCTTTACATGGTTAGAATCGTCTCTTCATGCTGAACATTTGTTATGTTATGAGTTTTTGCTAAAAAGCCAGGAATCAAGAGTTGGAAGATGAGGAACAGGGCGCGCGTTTTTTTCAAATGTTGTTGCTGGAGGTTGAAGACAGTGGTCTTCTGGGCTGGGCCTGGAATTTTTTCTTATTTGCATCCCATAATTGCTTCTGAACCCCCTGAGCCCATTTGCTTATTTCTTTGACTTTTTTGACTTTTTCTTTTTTGTTTGACTTTGTTTATTTTTTCTCATGACATTAAAAATATAAAAATATTTTTTCTCACCATTTTTCTATTTTTTAGGCATTTATTTGATTATGTTGACATTTATGCATATATATATATATACACTAATATTTAGAAAATTAAAAAATAATGCAAATATATTTTCTTTTCTGATTTTTATTACATTTTTTCCTTTTGAAAATATTTTATACAAAAAAACATATTTTTGTATAAATATTAATTATTATTATTTGTTATATATATATGATATTTATTTAGTAAATAATATAGATATATACATATATTAATATACTTAGAATAAAATACTAAAATATACATATTTTATTTTATTAATATTAAACACTAAAAAATCATTTTTTACAAATACATTTCTTTTCTTATTTTATTTTTGTGTAAAAATGACAAAATATTGTATATACCAATAATAATACATTTCATTTAATGAAAATTAGGGTTTTGCCCTAAATTTGAAAATACTCCAAAAGTAATATCTTTTTATTTTTTTATTCTTACATAAATAATACTTTTTTTTATATACATATACAAAACATTTTTGCATCTTGCATATTTTTATTCCATTTTTTTAATTATTGTACATTGATTAAATTGCAAATTCAATTGATGTAATAGTTTTAGGTTTAAATTACTTGTCAATATCCCCATTTGAACATTTGTACCCCCTTTCCCATATTTGGTTTTGTAATAGCTTAGTAAATTTATTTTCGCGCTTTATTGCTTTCTAATGATAACATGTTAGAATTAGGGTTTGTATGCGAAAAAATGAAAAAATAGTTATGACCTAATCTCAAGACAAATGAGCATGAAAATGAACACACAAATCACACTTGCACCTCCTAGGGTATTCCACTTGTTGCCTTTCAAAATTAGGCCATGTTGCATGTTGAGTCTCTTTGGGCAAAACAAACAAATTGAATGATCATAGTCCCTCGATAACATTTTTTCAAAACAAACAAAAATAAATGATCAAGTCCCTTAAAGAAAATGCCCAAAGATACTTGGCACCATTGCAATTATGGTCTAAACGATGACCCTCGCCCGTCCCTTTCACATCCTAACATGAGGTTGTCCACCAAATACAATGGTGGAACAAACTTATTACAAGGTTTAAAACATAGCAATGAACTTTTGAGAAATTTAGGAGTAGATAACCTCTTAGTTATTTGAATCAAACTTGCAAAAACAAAACACTTGCCTATTTTCTAAAACCACATTTCACAACACTTTCAAAAACAACTTTCAAAAACAAATGAAAAACTTTTCAAAAGACATACATCTTTGTATACATCCCCACATGGATCATTACAAAGATTGCCACCACATTGGCTTCTTTTCAAAAACATTTTCAAACCCACACACACAAAGCACCATTTCAAACAATTGAAAACAAAAGGCAAGTGATCTAAGCAAGTAACTAAGAGCCCATGGATAACCATGGATAGAAAGGGTGCTAATACCTTCCCTTTCTATAATCTACTCCCCGAACCCAAGAAAAACATCTCAAAGGTTTTTTGCTGTGCTTTTTAACCTTTCTGTAGGATAAAATAAAAAGTCGGTGGCGACTCTTGCTCAACCGAAACATTTGCAAAAACAAACGCAAAACCTCAAGTCAGTTCTCCCACCGTATCACAGAACTGGCGACTCTGCTGGGGAGATTTTTAAAAGTGGAGTAACCTTAGGGCTTAGATCACCTTTGTTTTCAATTGATTGTCTTGTTTTCTTTTACATTTGTGGGCTTTGTATCGGAGTTTTATAGATCCTAACCCAGATCTGGGGATACCTTCTTAGAAAGTAGCAACAAGGCTGTGGGGGAACTGTGCGGGGTATACCGACATGGTTGAAGCAGTCTGCTACGTTGATGTGGCACTTTGGTGTGTACCGGTAACCCTTGAGTTCAGTCAAGGAGAGTACGGGGCCGCCGCGTGGTGTCGTGAAGCATCAACTGACCTTAGGAACCTTAATTGAACCATCTTGGCCTTTTTAGGGTAGTGAGATAACTGACTTTGGTGCAGTCCGAGGTTGGTTGATACTCGATACTACACTCAATTGAGGGTTGCTTTCCTGGGATATTTCGGTCGCCAGTTCAGTGGCTAAATCGAAACGATGAACAATGAAAGTAATCCAGTGATATTGGGACCCTTAGAACCCGGTTACTTCTAATAGGACAGGTTGAGCCCACCAAACTTCAAGAGGGTAATACCCAGACCCCATGCAGGCCTAAACTCTAAGGGTTTGTCTTGTGTGACTTGTGTGCCTTACCATGTTTGCCTTTGTGAATATTTGAGGTGTATTTAATCATAACATCATGACATCATACAACATCATGTGCATTGACTAACCATTTCAAGGGTTTCGAATCTTCATCTTTGTTCTTGTTTTATAGGACATGGAAACTGCTCGCAGAAAGACAATTCAGATTAGCCTTGTAAAGATCCCTCCTCAGCTTAAGGAACTTATGTCCAGGATTCCCGAGGGTTCTTCATTCAGTGAGAGACATGGAAGACTCATCAGCTTGGTTAACACCAACATTGAGGAAGATATGATAAAGGTCCTGTTCCAGTTCTTTGACCCTCTGCATCACTGTTTCACTTTTCCGGATTATCAATTGGTGCCTACATTGGAAGAGTTCTCCCGACTTCTGAAGGTCCCTATCCTTGATCAACTACCCTACAACGGTACGGAAGAGGAACCCAAGCTTGAAGAGATTGCTAAAGCCTTGCACCTACAACCGTCTGACCTCAAGGGACATTGGGAAGTTAGAAGTGGTATCAAGGGGTTCTTAGCCAGGTTTCTGTTCGAGAAGGCCCAAGAATGTTGGAACTCCCTTGACCTACAAGCTTTTGAAGAAGTTGTGGCCCTCCTTGTCTATGGTTTGGTGTTATTCCCTAACCCAGATCAGCTTATTGATATCAGTGCTGTCCAGATCTTCATGACCAGGAATCCTATACCTACGTTGCTGGGGGACATCCTTCACTCATGTTACACTCGAACCATGAGAAGAAGGGGTGTCCTTATGTGTTGCACTCCTCTCCTGGGAAGGTGGTTTATTTCGCACCTTCCACAATCAGTTTTGAAGAACGAGCGGGGTTTGAGATGGTCACAACAGTTAATGACTCTCACGCATGCAGATATACATTGGTGCCCTAGGTCCAGAGAAGACGTCACTATCATTGATCGTTGCGGGGAGTACCCTAATGTTCCTTTATTTGGAATCAGAGGAGGTATTACTTACAACTCATGCCTGGATTGGAGACAGTTTGGTTATGCTCAGAGGGATGGCCCTCATGACATGTTAATTCCTAACATAGTTTTTGACTTCGACAATGATACTCAAGGACTTCGCCAGAGATTTATCAGAGCTTGGAGGATGCCAAGTAGGATAGACAGCAAGACACTGGGGCACAGGAACTCCATCCCGTTGGAACCTTATCTCAAGTGGGTACGAGCCCGCTCCCAGAAGTTAGTGATGCCTTATCCCCATATGCTCCCTGTGATCAAAGAACCAGTCTTGGAAGGAAAGGTGTCCTACACCATTCAACATCCCGACATGCCCACCTCCTGGGAAGAAATGCAGAAGAGCTGGGTCCAGCTTAAGGAAGAACGGAATTCTCTTGAGACCAGTCTACATGCTAGTGAAAAGAAGTTCCTGGAACTCACCCGCCTGCTGCACGAGGAGAGGAATCTCAACACCTACATCGCACCAAAGAGGATGCGCAATGTTTTTTTTTTTGCCTTGAGGAGTCATTTTGTAATATTTGGCCCATGGGGCATTTATGTACTAACGAATTTCTCCTTATTAATATGATGTGCGTTCCTTTTTGTCTACAACAAATTTTGAATGTTCTAAATCCTTGAATGCATTGCATACATACGCATTCCATTGCACCATATGCATAGCAGGTACCCTATTTCACAGGTTGCTTAATCTTCTTCGCTGTTTGTTTGAACAGTCATCATGAATCCAGACTCCTCCAGTGAGCAAGCAATCAAGGCCCTTCAGGCCCAAAGTGCACAGTTTCAAGAGATGGTCCTGAGCCTGGCCCAAGGACAGCAAGAGTTGAAGACTCTACTCCTGAAGAAGAAGAAGAAAAAGAGGGCTGCATTGTTCAACACTGGACGCAGATTTGGGAACACACTTCGCAATGAAGCTGAACCAACTACTTCTTCTGCTGAGAAAAACAGTCCCCAAGGGGGAGGAGCTCCTAGTCCCGCAGTCTCTGACAACGAGATGGACTACAATGACGAGCAATACCCACCTGCTGCTGACAGATACAAGCAATTGGAAGACCGCTTGAGCGCCATGGAGATTCAGAATGTACCGGGGCTGGATTTCGGAGATTTGGGGTTATCTTCTGGGGTAGTAATTCCACACAAGTTTAAGGCACCTGCCTTTGCCAAATATGACGGGGCTTCCTGTCCCAAGCTGCATCTAAGGTCGTACGTAAGGAAGATCCAACCTTACACAGCGGATAAGAACCTCTGGATTCACTTCTTCCAAGATAGCCTTTCGGGGTCACAGCTTGAGTGGTTCTACCAACTAGATGGAACTAGCATCCGACACTGGGAAGATTTGGCAACTGCGTTCTACAGACAATATCAATACAATTCTGATCTCGCTCCTACGCGTACCCAACTTCAGGGTATGTCTCTAGGAACGGGTGAGGGGTTCAAAGAATACGCACAAAAATGGAGAGATTTGGCTGGCAGGGTGCAGCCTCCATTAACTGATCGTGAGCTGGTTGATATGTTTTTAGGGACTTTGTCTGGTCCATTTTTCAATCATTTGGTTGGTAACTCCTCCGCTGGGTTTACGGATTTGATTCTGACAGGAGAAAGAATTGAAGCTGGCATCAGGTCAGGAAAGATACAAAAGGCTGCCTCTACAAGTACTGAGAAGAGGCCGTTTAAGAAAGAAGCAAGTGCCGTCTATGGTCCTAGAAGACAAGTCAAGCCCGAAAGTCGCCAAGCCGTCAATGCTTTGGTCATTTCAAAACCTGTTGCCGCTCCTCAGCAGTACAATCAACAAAGAAGTGAAAGGCCCAAGAGGCAGTATACTCGGCTGAGTATGACCCTATCTCAAATTTTACCCCAACTGTTATCAACCAACTTGGTGACCCTCAAAGAAGCTCCTAAGGTCGTCAACACTGCGTCTCCTAAGTATAATCCGAATGCCCGGTGTGCTTATCATTCTGATAGCCCCGGGCACACTACTGATGATTGCTGGGCCTTGAGAAACAAAGTGCAGGATCTGATCGACGCAAAGGAAATTCAGTTTGAGGCGCCGGAGAGACCAAATGTTATAACTGCTCCTATGCCCCAGCATAGAGTAAATGCCATTGAGGAAGAATTGTATGCTGTTTCGGTAAATGAAGTTGTTACCCCTCTGAAGACCGTCAAGAAGAACCTACTGCTGGCCGGTTTATTTCCGGGTTGCAGTGAAGGTTGCCTGTTCTGTGCTATTTCCCTATCTGGTTGTCCCTTGCTGAAGTTAGGCGTCCAAAGCCTAATGGATAGCAGGGAGATTCTGTTTAAGAAGTCTGCTGTTCAGTTGGTTCCAGTAAAAGAAGTTTCTGTGGTTACCATCTTCAAAAATCCAATCAAGGCTCTCCCGAAGAAGCCTGTTCAAATCATGACTGTTGCACCTGTGGTTATTACTGTTCCGGGGCCTTTCCCCTACGTATCTGATAAAGGTGTCCCCTGGCATTATGGGGCAGACGTATATGTAAATGGAATCAAGCAAGAATTCGACACTGGCGCCAGTATCTGCGATATCACTGGTCCAGCCAAGGTCACCCGCAGTGGCAGGCTCTTCTCGCCTGACATTGCACCGCCCGCTACTCGAAGACCCCTCCTTATAACACCTACAAGTTTACCTGTTCCTGCTGCTGATCAAGTTGTTTCCCCTGCTGCCGAGTCATCAAATGCTCGGGGCAAAGGGATTGAAGAGGAGCCTGCCCGGATGGAGGCACCGATACCTATAAATGCTGAGGCCTCCCAACAAGAAATGGAGGAAATCCTGAAAATAATAAAGAAGAGTGATTTCAATATTGTCGAGCAGCTAGGGCATACGCCCTCCAAGATCTCCATGCTCTCCTTATTGCTATGCTCTGAGGCCCATGCTAAAGCCTTGATCTCATTTCTCAAGATGGCCCATGTGCCACAGGAGACGTCTACAGTCCAGTTCACTGATTGCGTAGCAAATCTGACAGCAGACAATGGCTTGGGTTTTTTCAGATGCTGACCTGACTGCGAAGGGAAGAGACCACAATGATGCCCTCCATGTCTCTATCGAATGCAGGGGAACTACTCTGGCGCATGTATTGGTGGATACTGGTTCTTCCTTGAATGTTCTACCGAAAAAGGCTTTGGACCGTTTAGATTGTGAAAGCCTGGAACTGAAGCCCAGCAATATCATCGTCAGGGCCTTTGACGGTTCAAAAAGGATGGTTCATGGAGAGGTTGACATCCCTATTCGTGTGGGCTCTCAGGTGTTTGACTCTACTTTTTATGTGATGGATATACGACCATCGTACTCTTGTCTACTGGGTCGGCCTTGGATCCATAAAGCTGGGGCAGTGACCTCTACCTTGCACCAGAAGCTAAAGTACCCTGTCAGAGGGAAGATCGTCACTGTGCAAGGAGAAGAGGAGTATATGGTGAGCCATTTGAATTCCTTCAGATACATTGAGATGGACGGGGAGTTTATTGAAACCCCCTTTCAGCATTTCGAAGAGGTGCTTCCAATTTTAGCAGCGGCAGAAACAACAGTCGAAGAGAAGGTTCCTTTGAAGATGGCTTCCCTAAAGGATGCCCGGGCTGTGGTTCAGAAAGGCAATTGTGCAAACTGGGGTCAGCTTCCTGACTTCACTCAGAAGAACGACAAGTTTGGGCTGGGCTTTACTGCAGAGGCTCAGAGGGCTATGCGCAAGGAAAAGATCAGAAAGGCTCCGGTGTTTATCTCCAACCCAAGGGTGAATGCTATTGAGGAGGATGTGGAGGAAGCAGAATTTGACAGTTGGATCTACCCGACTACCAGCAACGGACCAAGCAACTGGACGGCAAAGGATTTTACACCTATCACATTTGTCACGCAGTAATTGATTTCTTTTGATTTCCAAATCTGTAACAAACAATATGTTAAAACTTTGTTGGCTCGGTGTCATACCCGGGGCATCGTAGCTCCATTTGTGAGGGCTTTTTTGTATGACATTTCCATATATCATCAATCAAAACATTGGACGTTTGTTGCATTTCAAATCTTGTGCTCTTTTTCTTTCTGTGTTATACATATTGCAAAACAGCTATATTTACACACACTCACTCATACAGGTTTCAATCCACTCTGGATCTCACTGGTAACAGCTCTGCTACCGCCAGTTATGACTTCGAGAATCCGATCAACTTGGCCGAAGACGAAGGTGAAGATGATTGCGAAGTGCCTGGTGAACTCGCAAGACTGCTGCTCCAGGAAGAGAGGGTTATTCAACCACATGAAGAGCTGGTAGAAACGATTAACCTGGGTACTGAGACAGATAGGAAAGAGGTCAAGATTGGGGCTAATCTAGAACTCAGCGTGAAGCAACGATTGATCCAGATACTACGTGATTACGTGGAGATATTTGCTTGGTCCTATGAGTACATGCCAGGTTTGGATGCCGACATTGTAGTTCATCACCTGCCAACCAAGGAAGACTGCCCTCCGGTAAAGCAAAAGGTCCGCCGTATGCGCCCAGAGATGTCCGAAAAGATCAAGGCTGAGGTTATGAAGCAATTCGATGCCGGGTTTCTTGCAGTAACTTCTTATCCTCAATGGGTTGCCAATGTGGTGCCAGTACCAAAGAAGGATGGAAAAGTCAGAATGTGTGTCGACTATAGGGACTTGAACAGGGCAAGCCCCAAGGATGATTTCCCTCTACCTCACATCGACGTTCTTGTCGATAATACTGCTCAACACAAGGTGTTCTCCTTCATGGATGGTTTTTCAGGGTATAATCAGATCAAGATGGCTCCGGAAGATATGGAGAAGACTACCTTTCTGACACAGTGGGGCACCTTCTGTTACAAGGTCATGTCATTCGGGTTGAAGAATGCTGGGGCAACCTATCAACGTGCCATGGTTGCCTTATTTCATGATATGATCCATCATGAGATTGAGGTATACGTTGATGACATGATTGCGAGGTCTCAAACTGAGGAGGAGCACCTTGACCATCTGAGAAAGTTGTTTGACCGACTCAAGTTATACAAGCTGAGGTTGAATCCCAACAAATGCACCTTTGGGGTGAGGTCCGGAAAGTTGTTAGGTTTCATTGTAAGTGATAAGGGTATTCAGGTGGATCCAGCCAAGGTAAAAGCCATACAAGAGATGCCGACTCCGAAGACAGAGAAAGAAGTCAGAGGTTTCCTGGGACGACTGAATTACATTGCCCGATTCATCTCACGTCTGACTGCTACTTGTGAGCCAATCTTCAAGTTATTGAAGAAAGATCAAGTGGTACGTTGGAACGATGAATGTCAGGCTGCTTTTGAAAAGATAAAAGAATACCTCCAAGAGCCACCCATTCTTATGCCACCGGTGGAAGGAAGACCTCTGATACTATACTTGACAGTGCTTGATAATTCAATGGGGTGTGTGCTGGGGCAGCATGACGAGTCTGGCCGAAAAGAGCACGCTATTTATTACTTGAGCAAAAAGTTTACCGACTGTGAGTCTCGTTACTCACTGCTGGAGAAAACTTGCTGCGCTCTAGTATGGGCTGCTCGCCGGCTGAGACAGTATATGCTGACTCACACCACTTTGTTGATTTCAAAGATGGATCCCATCAAGTACATATTCGAAAAGCCTGCTCTGTCTGGAAGAATAGCGAGATGGCAAATGATCTTGACAGAATATGATATCCAGTATACCACTCAGAAAGCTATCAAAGGAAGTGTACTGGCAGATCATCTGGCACACCAACCTGTGGACGATTACCAATCATTGAACTTTGACATTCCGGACGAAGACATCATGGTGGTAACTGATTGTGAAGTGCCTGGACCGGATGAAGGACTTGAGGAAGGATCCCGATGGTCTATGCATTTTGACGGAGCCTCCAACGCTTTGGGTAACGGCATCGGCGCTGTAATCATATCTCCCAAAGGAACTCATACTCCACTCACCGCTCGATTATGTTTCAACTGCACCAACAATATGGCGGAGTATGAGGCATGTATCATGGGTCTTCAAGCTGCGATCGACTTAAGGATCAAGTTTTTAAGTGTCTTCGGAGATTCCTCTCTCGTGATCAATCAGATCAAAGGCGAGTGGGATACGAAACACCCGAATCTTATCCCTTACAAGGAATATGTGTTGACCTTGCTTCCTCACTTTGAAGAAATAACTTTTGAGCACTTCCCGAGAGAGGAGAATCAGCTAGCGGACGCACTGGCTACGATGTCTTCAATGTTCAAAGTTAAATGGGACAACGAGGCTCCCCGGATCATTATCTGGAAGTTGGACGAACCGGCATACTGCTGCGACCTTGAGGCCGAAAAGATGACTGAAAAACCCTGGTATCACGAGGTGAAGAGGTACTTGGAAACTCAGGAGTATCCTGAAGGTGCGTCTGTCAATGACAAGAAGTTCATGAGGAGGTTTGCTGCAAAATTCTTCCTCAGCAACGGCATTCTCTACAAACGAAATCATGATTCAACTCTACTGCGTTGTGTGGATAAGGCTGAAGCAGAGAAGATCATGATGGAATTGCATGAAGGTACATTCAGAACACATTCTAGTGGACACACCATGGCCAAGAAAATCCTTAGGGCAGGATATTTCTGGTCCACAATGGAAGCCGATTGCTACCAACACTCTCGAACGTGTCACAAGTGCCAGATCTATGCTGACAAGGTGCACATCCCTCCGGTTCCTTTGAACGTCCTGACGGCACCTTGGCCTTTCGCAATGTGGGGCATCGATATGATCGGTGAGATCCGACCAACGGCAACCAACGGGCATCGCTTCATCTTGGTGGCGATTGATTACTTCACGAAGTGGGTTGAGGCAGCTTCCTACGCCACGGTAACCAAGAGCGTCGTGGCACGTTTCATCCGGCATAATCTGATCTGTCGATACGGTGTCCCAGAAAGAATCATTACGGACAACGGTACCAATCTCAATAACAAAATGATCACTGAGCTCTGCGAACAATTCAAGATACAGCACCACAATTCTTCTCCCTACCGGCCGAAGATGAATGGGGCTGTAGAAGCCGCTAATAAGAATATCAAGAAAATTGTGCAGAAGATGACAGTGACCTATAAAGATTGGCACGAGATGTTACCGTTCGCTCTTCATGGGTACCGTACTTCAGCAAGGACGTCAACCGGGGCAACACCTTTCTCCTTGGTCTATGGCATGGAAGCAGTCTTGCCAATTGAAGTCCAGATACCCTCTCTCCGAATTATGAAGGATGCAGATCTGAATGAAGATGACTGGATCCAGACTCGACTTGATCAATTAAACCTGATTGATGAAAAGAGACTCACCGCTATCTGTCATGGTCAAACGTATCAAAAGCGGATGATCAAGGCATTTAACAAGAAAGTCAGGCCGCAAGAGTATCAAGTTGGGGACCTGGTCATCAAACGCATCATCCTTCCTCAAAGTGATCCCTGTGGTAAATGGACCCCTACATACGAAGGGCCATTTATGGTTAAGCATGTGTTCTCAGGAGGGGCCATGATCCTAACCACCATGGATGGTGACGACCTTCCTCACCCCGCCAATGCAGATATAGTGAAAAGATACTACGCATAAATAAAAGACCCGCTAGGTTGACATACCTAGGCAAAAATTAGGGCTTCCCGGCGAACCAAAAGGGTTCGGGAAAAAATAAGGGATGAAATGAAAAAAATCTGTACACCCGGCAAGTCGAAAACCTGAAAAGGTGGCTTGGGCAAAAATGGGTATCCCGGTGGACTGAAAACCCGAAAGGGCGGTCCAGGCAAAAGTTAGGGATAAAGCGTAACACTATGTCTCATTGGATCACTTCGCATCCGGAATTCGGCATCGACTATCTGGCTCAGACTTCGGCATCGACTATCTGGCTCAGACTTCGGCATCGACCAATCAGCTTCATCTTCGACTAGGCAGCAAAGCGATGAGACGCTTGGAGACATAAGGGCGATAGCGGAGTTGGAACCCAGTGGGATTGTTCACATAGTTGTTTTGTTTTCTTTTCAAAATTTGTAAATTCTATGTTATTTGGCGGCATTCTCTTACTAGGATGTCAGCTTCTTGTACAAAAACGCCTATTCACAGGCAAAATTCAAATCAATACAAATTCACTTGTCCATACAAAATCGCCATTGTTTTTCCCTTTTTCTGTTTTGTCTTGCGAAGAACGTCCAATGTTCATTTTTGATATATGCATTTGACATTAAATTGCTGATTCATAAATATTTGCACATGAAACGAAAGATTAATTACAGGTGACATCAGAAACAGGGGCAATATAAGGTTGTCCGATGCAGTCTGGTTGCTTTGTCCGCCAAGGTACCAAGGTAGATTCTAACTGAAGAAGGTGACCAAATCATCTCAACTCCCCGCAGAGTAAAACAAGATTCAGCAGTACTTTCTAAGCAGAGTTGACTCCCCATCGATCCTGAAAAAGCACAACATTCCCCGGCAGGTCTTAAAGATCATCCCCAGTAGATTCTGGAAGCTTATCCCCTGCAGAGTACGGACGTCTCTCCCGAGTTTTATTTAGAGTTATTTCCTCACAAGGACTTATAACTGGGTTATCCTCAGCTAATTGCCACGGAAGATCGCCCTCGACAACGTTCCTTCAATCCCCAGCGGAGTTTATCTTTGGTATCCCCGGCGGAGTTTATCTTTGTTATCCCCAGCGGAATCCATCATTAAAGTCCTCAACAGGCCTCTCATCAAAACTTCAGCAAAGCATCTCTGCCACAGAACAACTCCCCAGCCGTTCGTCAAGGATTTATTTTCCTAGACGAAATTACATTCATAAACATTTCACATTTCCATACATCTTGCTTACATATATGATAAAGTGCATACAACACTATCTCATGTTGAACATCATGCATATCATACATCATGACATTGCATACAACTTATGTTTTTTCCTTTTCAGGGAAAAGACAATCCCAAAGACAACTACCTTCAACTGTCACAATTCCAGATCCGATACCTGTATCTAGCCAGGGCACATCTGAGAGTGACCGTTTCCAGACTCGATTCCTGTATCTAGCCAGGGCATGTCTGAAGAGTTCGAAGATTCGATTCCTGTATCCAGCCAGGGCACATCTATCAACTACAACATCTCCAGATTCGATTCCTGTATCCAGCCAGGGCATATCTGTTGACCACGTTTCCAGACTCGATTCCTGTATCTAGCCAGGGCATGTCTGAAGAGTTCGAAGATTCGATTCCTGTATCCAGCCAGGGCACATCTATCAACTACAACATCTCCATATTCGATTCCTGTATCCAGCCAGGGCATATCTGTTGACCACGTTTCCAGACTCGATTCCTGTATCTAGCCAGGGCACGTCTGAAGAGTTCGAAGATTCGATTCCTGTATCCAACCAGGGCACATCTATTGACGACTATTTCCGGATTCGACTCCTGTATCTAGCCAGGGCACATCCGTGAGCAACCCATTGTAGATTCGATACCTGTATCTAGCCAGGGCATATCTACATCAGGAGATTGAAGATCAAACGCATGTAACAAGCCAGAAAAACGTCTGTCTTTCTCAAATACACAAGTTCTCGCTAAGGAATCTCTTACGCGATCAACACTTCCAAATGGCATCTATAAGCCCATTCCCGACAAAGTTCTGTCACATCTCCAGATGGCATCTATAAGCCCATCTCCCTATCCACCACCTCTCCAAATGGCATCTGTAAGCCCATTCCTGACATACATTGCTGATACTTCAACATGCGAGTGCAAATTTCCGGGCACTCTAGTGTCCAATCTCCTTTTACCCTCGAGTCACGAAAGGCAAACTTGCCAATCTAACTCTTCAGGTTCAAGAAGATTGAACAGGGGCAACTGTTGTACCCCAAAATTTGCCCTCCCATTTCCTCAACATTTTCTCATCACAAAACCCTTGGAACTCAAAATCCAGTTAGGGTTTCCTCTGCTCAAGACTTCTCCTTACACTGTTGGCCCAATTTAGGGTTTGTGTTTGCACAAAGATATTTTGACCTAAAATGCCTAAGATGACTTTCATGCTTCATGTTGGACTCCCAAGTTTATCTATACCAAGTTTTAAGTCTTGATTCCAAATTTTGCCCAGTCAATTGGACAGTTGACCTAGAAATCAACTGTATTGGGGAAAAGTCAACTGTGGCCAATTGACAGTCAAATCTCATGAAAATTGACCCACATCAACATTATGAACTCACATGGACCATTTGATCAAGTTTGGATCATAATTCCACAAGAAATTTGATCAGATCACCAAAAGGGCAAAATGGTCATTTTTAGGGTTTTGACTGCACAAAGGAAATTTTTGACTGTTTGACCTAGCCAATGGCAAACCAAACTCACATATGGACTCAAAGACCCCATGGAATTATCTTGACATGCTCAACAAGCTCAAAAGATCCCAAGTACACAAGATTGACAGTTGAATTTCCCAGTCAATTGATCAATTTTGACTGTATACTGAAAAGTCAAACTTTGACTTTTTGGTCAAAATCAAGAGTCAAGATTCATTTTTCATCAAAACATGCCAAATCATGAAACTTGTTCACCAAGAAATCACAAAATGCAAATTAGGGTTAGAAATTAGAATTTTTCATAACTTAGAATTTTTCTAAGTTATGAAAAACCCTAATTTTTTTCCAACTTTGCCCCACCTTTTCACCAAGATCCATTTGGATTCAAACAAAATTCAAAACATGAAAGTTGTAGCTTGTTGCATAATCTACAACTTTGATTCACAAAGTTTTCTCATTTGAAGCTTGTATCTCAAGTTACAAATTTTTGAATAAGGGCACTAAGCCATTCTTAACTTAGTGAATTTTTGACCTATTTTGACAAGGTTTTCTACCCCACTTCAAGGCCATTTTCCATACACTTCCACTTGGAATTTCAATTTGCATTTCAAAGATGGATTGTAGTACACATTCCAAGCTTTCCAAAATGTCCAAGAACTTCTCAAAAAACCTCATAACTTGAGAGAATCGAATTTCACAATATGGCAAAAACTCACTTTTGATTTGAGCATGAACATGTTCATAACTTAAGCCATTTTCAAGTCAGCATGGTTTATGCTAAATTACAGGTCCTAAAACCCTTTGACACTCAATAATTTAATGCTTATTCTTTGTGCCAAGACTATGTTCTTTGTGTTCTAGCATTGCATAGTGGATTAATCTCAAAGTAGATAAAGTACTTTATCCATTTTTGTAAAAGCAAGCTTTATGTCAAATTGAAATCCAAGCAAGTACAGTTAGGATCTCATTGGCACAAGTTTAGGAGCTAATTGCACTGATCAAGACAAGGGTTTGCAGCTTGTTATGGGGGCCTGCATCAGTCTAAAACACCAACTTGCATTTCCTTGCTTCACATAGAAGAAACATAGCATAACTTGTACCAACTCACAAACCAGCTTACAAACACTTAGACAAAGTTATCAAACACATTCCACACATCAAAACCAAGCTATTGCACGAGCCTTTGACCTCCAATACACCCTCCATCTCAGAATCACTCTCAAACTGCAAAAACAGAGTTGCCTCTGCAGTTTGAGTGTCAACTCCTATTTCTCTCAAGCATTCTTGCCAAAACCAGTTCATACACATCCCCTAGCATCTATGCAAGCTAACCATGACCTGAAACCTGACCTGTAATCCCTCTAACAAGTTCCACCATTTTCATTTTTTCATTTTGCAGTTGAAGTTCCACAGCTCGATTCAGGGAGTTTCAAGACAAAGTAGAACTTGGAAAAGCATCCTTACACTTCAAGGAAGCTATACAAATCATCATTTTACTCTGAAACATCCTCCATTGCAAAGCACGATTCCAACTGAACAGGTATATTCATGAAGTTCTATCTCTCTTATTAGGCATTGTTAGCTTTAGGTTTGTAAAGAAAATATGTCACAATCATAGCCCTGAACATGCCCATATAGTTAGATTTCATTTATGTTATGTGTGCTGCAAGAATTTTGAGTCTGAATATGGCATAAAAGTTAGGTCAGAAATTGGGGGAGAATAAATTCTCCCTCACCTTAGAGAGTTAGGTCAGGTTCTTTACATGGTTAGAATCGTCTCTTCATGCTGAACATTTGTTATGTTATGAGTTTTTGCTAAAAAGCCAGGAATCAAGAGTTGGAAGATGAGGAACAGGGCGCGCGTTTTTTTCAAATGTTGTTGCTGGAGGTTGAAGACAGTGGTCTTCTGGGCTGGGCCTGGAATTTTTTCTTATTTGCACCCCATAATTGCTTCTGAACCCCCTGAGCCCATTTGCTTATTTCTTTGACTTTTTTGACTTTTTCTTTTTTGTTTGACTTTGTTTATTTTTTCTCATGACATTAAAAATATAAAAATATTTTTTCTCACCATTTTTCTATTTTTTAGGCATTTATTTGATTATGTTGACATTTATGCATATATATATATATACACTAATATTTAGAAAATTAAAAAATAATGCAAATATATTTTCTTTTCTGATTTTTATTACATTTTTTCCTTTTGAAAATATTTTATACAAAAAAACATATTTTTGTATAAATATTAATTATTATTATTTGTTATATATATATGATATTTATTTAGTAAATAATATAGATATATACATATATTAATATACTTAGAATAAAATACTAAAATATACATATTTTATTTTATTAATATTAAACACTAAAAAATCATTTTTTACAAATACATTTCTTTTCTTATTTTATTTTTGTGTAAAAATGACAAAATATTGTATATACCAATAATAATACATTTCATTTAATGAAAATTAGGGTTTTGCCCTAAATTTGAAAATACTCCAAAAGTAATATCTTTTTATTTTTTTATTCTTACATAAATAATACTTTTTTTTATATACATATACAAAACATTTTTGCATCTTGCATATTTTTATTCCATTTTTTTAATTATTGTACATTGATTAAATTGCAAATTCAATTGATGTAATAGTTTTAGGTTTAAATTACTTGTCAATATCCCCATTTGAACATTTGTACCCCCTTTCCCATATTTGGTTTTGTAATAGCTTAGTAAATTTATTTTCGCGCTTTATTGCTTTCTAATGATAACATGTTAGAATTAGGGTTTGTATGCGAAAAAACGAAAAAATAGTTATGACCTAATCTCAAGACAAATGAGCATGAAAATGAACACACAAATCACACTTGCACCTCCTAGGGTATTCCACTTGTTGCCTTTCAAAATTAGGCCATGTTGCATGTTGAGTCTCTTTGGGCAAAACAAACAAATTGAATGATCATAGTCCCTCGATAACATTTTTTCAAAACAAACAAAAATAAAGGATCAAGTCCCTTAAAGAAAATGCCCAAAGATACTTGGCACCATTGCAATTATGGTCTAAACGATGACCCTCGCCCGTCCCTTTCACATCCTAACATGAGGTTGTCCACCAAATACAATGGTGGAACAAACTTATTACAAGGTTTAAAACATAGCAATGAACTTTTGAGAAATTTAGGAGTAGATAACCTCTTAGTTATTTGAATCAAACTTGCAAAAACAAAACACTTGCCTATTTTCTAAAACCACATTTCACAACACTTTCAAAAACAACTTTCAAAAACAAATGAAAAACTTTTCAAAAGACATACATCTTTGTATACATCCCCACATGGATCATTACAAAGATTGCCACCACATTGGCTTCTTTTCAAAAACATTTTCAAACCCACACACACAAAGCACCATTTCAAACAATTGAAAACAAAAGGCAAGTGATCTAAGCAAGTAACTAAGAGCCCATGGATAACCATGGATAGAAAGGGTGCTAATACCTTCCCTTTCTATAATCTACTCCCCGAACCCAAGAAAAACATCTCAAAGGTTTTTTGTTGTGCTTTTTAACCTTTCCGTAGGATAAAATAAAAAGTCGGTGGCGACTCTTGCTCAACCGAAACATTTGCGAAAACAAACGCAAAACCTCAAGTCAGTTCTCCCACCGTATCACACAAGAGATACAGGTTGAGGAAGAAACACACGCAGGAAGTGTACAAAGGTCAGGGATGAAGTGGAGTCTGGGCCTGGCGCTTGGGCCTGCTTCTTTTGGCACCCCCCTTTTACTTTTTGCACCCCCTTGATCATTTTCTTTTATTTCTTATATTTTTTTTGTACAATTTATATTTTCTGACTTTATTTATTTTTTCTAAATATTTAAAATCACAAAAAATATTTTCTTAATTTTTCACATTTTTATTTTATTATTTTCTTGGCATAAAAATAGTTTATTAAATAACAATATACTTTATTTTCTTAAATAAAATTGTAAATAATATTAAAATACTTAAATATTTTATTTTATTATATTATACATATAAAATATTATTTTCTCACATATTTTAATTTTTAACATTTTTGTACAAATTATTATTATTATTTTTCTTGAATAAAAAATAAATAATATAAAGCATAATTTCTTTAAAACAAAATTAGGGTTTTCACCCTTTCAAAAAATAATCATTTTATTTTTTCTTATTTCTTAAGACTTAAATAAATTTATTTTACATACATAAAATAAATACACAAAAACTTTTGCATACATCCATTTAATTGCATATTTAAATAATTGTTTATTTATTTATTGTACAATAAATTCAATTTGGTTGTAATAGTTTTAGGGTTTTATTTTGTGCAAATACCCCTTATTCAAAACTTGTATCCCCCTCCCATAATATTGTGTAATAGTTTAGATTTACTTTACGCATTTTATTGCTTTCATATACCATGATAGTAAAACTAGGGTTTTGTATGCAAAGACCAAAAATCAAACAAATAGCATGACTTAATGCAAGACAAAAATGCATGAAAATGACAACACAATGCACACAAGCACCCCTAGGGTTTCATCCACTTTGTTGCCTTAAAATGGCCATGGTATGCATGCTAGGTATCTTGGCAAAACAAAACAAAAAACAAAAAGATCATAGTCCCTCGATGACGCTATCAAAATGTTGCCTAAAAACAAATGATCTTAGTCCCTAAAACTTGCTAAGATACTTGGCACCATTGTTATCATGGTCATACGATGACCCACGCCCGTCCCGTTTAACATCCAAAGATAGGGTTGTTTACCAAATTCAATGGTAAAACAACAATGTCAAAGGGTTAAAAATGTGTAGGAAAGACTTTTGAGTAGGGTAGATGACTCCTAGTTACTTGATCTCTTTCAAACCATCCTTTCTATTTTCAAACAAACACACACAATTTCAAAACATTTTCCAAACAAATTTCAAACATTGAAACATTTTTCAAAAGACAAACATCTTTGTATACATTCTTACAAACAAGAATCATTACAAAGATTGCCTAAACAAATGCCTCTTTTCAAAATACTTTCAAAACCACACAAAGCACCATTTCAAACAATTGGAAAAGCAAAGCAAGTGATCTAAACAAGTAACTAAGAGCCCATGGAAAACCATGGATGAAAAGGGTGCTAGCACCTTCCCTTTTCATAATCTACCCCCCGAACTCAAGAAAACATCTCAAAGGTCTTTCCTGTGCTTTTTGACCTTTCCTTTGGATAAAATAAAAAGTCGGTGGCGACTCTTGCTAAATCGAAACATTTGCGAACACAAACGTAAAACCTCAAGTCAGTTCTCCCACCGTATCACATATACCAATTTCTTTTGTTCAGCAGTAATTGTCTAACTTATTTTCCGAATTTGTAATAAACAATTTAAACTCTACGGCCTTGTGTCTTACCCGAGGCACAATGGTTTTGTTTGTGAGGGTTATTATATGTCATTTTCATATGTCATCAATAAAACATTGGACGTTTCTTGCTTACAAATTTTGCGCTCTCTATTTTTCTTTTCTTCTTTTCACTTTATCAATACAGCTATGCTCTTACACACACTCACGTATCAAACTGCAGATCCATATCCACTCTGGATCCCATTGATAACAGTTCTGCTATCGCCAGTTATAACTTCGAAAATTCGATCATCCAAGCCGAGGACGAAGGTGAGGAAGATTGTGAGGTGCCTAGATAACTTTCTAGACTGTTACAGCAGGAAGAGAGGGTTATACAGCCTCACGAAGAGCCAGTTGAGACGATAAACTTGGGCACGGAGGTAGACAGAAAAGAAGTCAAGATCGGCGCAAATCTGGAGACTAATGTCAAACAGCGGTTGATACAGATATTACACGACTATGTTGAGATCTTCGCCTGGTCATATGAAGACATGTTTGGTTTAGACACTGATATTGTGGTACATCATCTGACGACTAAAGAAGATTGTCCTCCGGTTAAGCAAAAGGTTTGCCGCATGCGCCCTGAAATGTCATAGAAGATTAAAGTAGAAGTCATGAAACAGTTCAATGTTGGGTTCTTAGTTATCACCTCCTATCCGCAGTGGGTTGCTAACGTCGTTCCGGTACCTAAGAAGGATGATAAGGTACGGATGTGTGTGGACTACAGAGACTTGAACAGGGCAAGCCCCAAGGATGACTTCCCGCTTCCCCACATTGATGTTCTGGTTGACAACACCGCACAACACAAAATATTCTCCTTCATGGATGGTTTCTCTGGCTACAACCAGATCAAGATGGCTCCTCAAGACATGGAGAAGACAACCTTTGTCACACAGTGGGGCACCTTATGTTACAAGGTGATGCCTTTTGGGTTAAAGAATGCTGGGGCAACTTATCAGTGAGCCATGGCCGCCTTGTTCCATGATATGATTCACCATGAGATAGAGGTTTATGTTGATGACATGATAGCCAGATCCCAAACCGAGGAAAAGCACCTTGATCATCTGCAAAAGTTGTTCGACAGGTTGAAGACATACAAGTTAAGGTTGAATCCGAGCAACTGCACCTTCGGGGTAAGGTCCTGTAAGCTTTTGGGGTTCATCGTCAGTGACAAAGGTATTCAGGTAGACCCTGCAAAGGTAAAGGCCATACAAGAGATGTCGGCTCCCCGTACTGAGAAGGAAGTTAGAGGTTTCTTGGGACGCTTAAATTATATCGCCAGGTTCATTTCACAGCTGACTGCTACTTGTGAGCCAATCTTCAAGCTCATGAAGAAAGATCAAGTGGTAAAATGGAATGATGAATGCCAGACCGCTTTCGAAAGAATCAAGGAATACCTTCAAGAACCACCAATTCGGATGCCTCTGGTTGAAGGAAGACCTTTGATATTGTACTTAACAGTGCTAGACAATTCAATGGGGTGTGTGCTGGGGTAGCATGATGAGTCTGGTCGAAAAGAGCATGCAATATACTACCTTAGCAAAAAGTTTACCGACTGTGATACAAGATACTCACTGCTCGAGAAAACTTGATACGCTTTGGCATGGGCTGCTCGCCGGCTAAGACAGTATATGCTGACCCACACTACTTTGTTGATATCCAAGATGGATCCAATCAAGTACATCTTCGAGAAGCCCGCACTCTCCGGAAGGATAACAACATGGCAGATGATCTTAACTGAATACGATATCCAATATACAACCCTAAAAGCAATTAAAGGAAGTGTATTGGCTGATCATCTGGATCATCAGGCCGTGGATGACTACCAGTCCATGAATTTTGAGTTCCCAGACGAGAATATTATGTTAGTGACTGACTGGGAAAAACATGGACTGGATGAAGAACCTGAAGAAGGATCCCGATGGACTATGGTTTTTGACGGAGCTTCGAATGCACTCGGTAATGGCATTGGTGCTGTAATCATATTTCCTGAGGGCTGTGATACTCCTTTCACTGCCCGACTATGTTTCAACTGCACTAACAACATGGAGGAGTATAAAGCCTGTATCATGGGTCTCAAAGCCGCTATCGACCTGAGGATCAAGTTCTTAGACGTTTCCGGGGATTCAGCTTTGGTGATAAGCCAAATCCAAGGAGAGTGAGATACGAAGCATCCGAACCTCATCCCATACAAAGAGAACGTACTGACATTTCTCCCACACTTTGAGGAGGTAACCTTTGAACATTTCCCACGAAAGGAGAATCAGTTAGCGGACGCGCTAGCTACCATGTCTTCTATGTTCAAGGTCAGGTGGGACAACGAAGCTCCCTGAATCACCATTGAGAGGTTGGATGAACCAGTGCACTGCTGCGAAATTGATACTGAAGAGGTCGCAGACAAACCTTGGTTTCACAAAGTAAAAAAGTATCTCGAGGCTCAATAGTATCCCGAAGGGGCATCTGTCAATGATAAGAAGTTTCTGAGAAGGTTTGCCACAAAATTCTTCCTCATTAATGGAATCCTCTACAAGCGTAACCATGACTCTACCTTACTACGTTGTGTAGACAAGAGCGAAGCAAAGGGGATTATGGAAGATTTACATGAAGGTACCTTCGGAACCCATTCCAGTGGACATACCATGGCTAAGAAGATCCTATGGGCAGGATACTACTGGTCCACTATGGAAGCAGATTGTTATCAGCACTCCCGAGCTTGTCATAAGTGCCAAATCTATGTTGATAAGGTACATGTGCCTCTGGTTCCTTTGAATATCTTGACGGCTCCTTGGCCCTTTGCAATGTGGGGCATTGACATGATCAGAGAAATAAGACCTACCGCTTCCAATGGGCATCGCTTCATCCTGGTGGCCATTGATTACTTCATGAAGTAGGTTGAAGCTGCCTCCTTTGCTACCGTTACCAAGAATGTTGTGCCGCGGTTTATCAGGCATAACCTGATCTGTCAGTATGGTGTGCCAGAGAGAATTATCACTGAAAATGGTACGAATCTCAACAACACAATGATCACTGAACTCTGTAAGCAGTTTAAGATACAACATCATAACTCTTCTCCCTACTGGCCGAAGATGAATGGTGTTGTTGAAGCGGCTAACAAGAACGTCAAGAAGATTATACAGAAGATGACGGTGACATACAAAGACTGGCACGAGATGTTACCATTTTCTCTTCATGGGTACCGTACCTCAGCACGGACGTCGACAGGGGAAACACCCTACTCTTTGGTATATGTCATGGAGGAAGTCCTACCCATTGAGGTCCAGGTCCCTTCTCTAAGGATTATGAAGGATGAAGGTTTGAACAAAGACGACTGGATCCAGACTTGACTTGATCGACTGAATTTGATCGATGAGAAGAGACTTACTGTTGTCTGTCATGGTCAAATGTATCAAAAACAGATGACCATGGCTTTCAACAAAAAAGTCAGACGCCAAGAGTATCAAGTCGGGGATCTAGTAATCAAGCGCATCATATTGCTGCAAGGTGATCCCAGGGGCAAATGGACTCCCACATACGATGTTCCATTTGTGATTAAAAACATTTTCTCAGGTGGAGCCATGATTCTAACCACCATGGACGGTGACGACCTTCCTCACCCTGTCAATGCGGACATAGTGAAAAGATATTATGCATGATTAAAGGCCCGCTAGGTTGACTGGACTAGGCAAAAATAAGGGCTTCCCGGAGAACCAAAAGGGTTCGGGCAAAAATAAGGAATGAAAACAAAAAAAATCTGTACACCCGGCAAGTCGAAAACCTGAAAAGGCGGCTTGGGCAAAAAGGGGTATCCCGGTGGACTGAAAACCCGAAAGGGCGGTCCAGGAAAAAATTAGGGGTGAAGCGTATCACTATGTCCCATTGGATCACCTTGCGACCAGACCCCAGTATCAACTATCAAGCTCGAACGGCACCGATCAATCTAATCAGCTTCAGACAAGCAGCAAAGTGATGAGACGCTCGAAGACGTAGCGGAAATAGTAGAATTGGAACCCAATAGGATTATTACACATAGATGTTTCCTTTTATTTGTACACAATTATTGTATAGCTTCCATTTTTACGGAGGTGTTCTCTTACTAGAGCGTCAGCTCCCTTGTACAAAAACACCTGTTATAGGCCAACTTTGAAAATTAATACAAGCCATTTTTTACAAAACCATTTGTTTTTTTTCTGTTTTATTTTGCAAAAACGTCCAATGATTTATTCTTGACATATGCATTTGAATATGATTGTTGTTCATAAATGTTTATATAAGAAACGGAAAGACAATTTCTCGTAACTTAAGAAACAGGGGCAAAACTAAAAATCTCAAACCCGACAGTTACTCTGTCCAGCAGGTACCGGTGCAGAGACAGCTTTGAAACACAGTCATCAGTACATACGACCCCGTGGAGCCAACACTCCCCACAGAGTAGAGGCAATCAATGCATTGATATCAGCTTCCCCAAAACAGGAAGTACTCTCCCCAGCCAGGTTCCTTCAGAAAACTGATATCTATATTCCCCAGCCGAATTTCATAATCGCAAGTGGGTCATAAATGTTTCTCCCAAACAAAGTTTATTTCTCTGAATACAAAAGCTCAATCCCCGACAGAGTTTATCCCTTCAGCTATAGAAGCTTCTCTCTCAAACAGAGTTAGTTCCCCGCATAGTCATCCTAAAGCAGAGTCTCTCCCCGATAGAATATACGTAAACAAGGAGTAAATCTCCAGCATAGTCATCTCTGTTCACCATCCCCAGCGGAAGTAGAAGAACCACGGTTTTCCACCATAGTCAGGAATGCTATTTCCAATACTCTCCAGCGGCAGCCAGGGATTTATTTTCCCAGACTCGGATATGACACAATAACATCTCGTGTTCATACATCATGACATGCGCATACATATCACATATAACACAATCTCATTTATTTTGAGAACATCATCACACAATGCATTTCATGCATCTCATACACCTAACCCTGCTATCTTTTCAGGAAAGACAATTATCATCGATAATCTTAGCAGTTATACATGTCATATTTGCAGACAGCTAATCGAAAATCAGTTCCTGGAACCAAATAGGTCAACTAACTTATGTGATCATCTCTAAGTAACCCTACTATCCAGGTTCCTTCCCATAAGCCTAACTATCCAGGCTTTCATTTCAAAGTAACCCTACGACCCAGGTTCCTTCCCACAAGCCTTACTATCCAGGCTTTCATTTCAAAGTAACCCTACGACCCAGGTTCTTTCCCATAAGCCTTATTATCTAGGCTTTCATCTCGAAGTAACCATATGACCCAGGTTCCTTCTCATAGCCCTACTATCCAGGCTTTCATTTCGAAGTAACCCTACGATCCAGGTTCCTTCTCATAGCCCTACTATCCAGGCTTTCACCTTGAAGTAACCTTACGACCCAGATTCCTTCCCATAAGCCCTACTATCCAGGCTTTCATTTTGAAGTAACCCTACGACCCAGGTTCCTTCCCACAAGCCCTACTATCAAGGTTTTCATCTCGAAGTAACCCTACGACCCAGGTTCCTTCCCATAAGCCCTACTATTCAGGCTTTCACCTTGAAGTAACCCTATTATCCAGGTTCCTTCCCACAAGCCCTACTATCCAGGATTTCATCTCTAAGTAACCCTACGACCCAGGTTCCTTCTCATAGCCCTACTATCCAGGCTTTCATCTCGAAGTAACCCTACGACCCAGGTTCCTTCTCATAGCCCTACTATCCAGGATTTCATCTCGAAGTAACCCTACGACCCAGGTTCCTTCTCATAGCCCTACTATCCAGGCTTTCATCTCGAAGTAACCCTACGACCCAGGTTCCTTCTCATAGCCCTACTATCCAGGCTTTCATCTCGAAGTAACCCTACGACCCAGGTTCCTTCTCATAGCCCTACTATCCATGCTTTCATCTCAGAGTAACCCTACGACCCAGGTTCCTTCCCACAAGCCCTACTATCTAGGCTTTCATCTCGAAGCAACCCTACAACCCAGGTTTCTTCTCATAGCCCTACTATCCAGGCTTTCATTTCGAGGTAACCCTACTATCCAGGTTCATTCTCATAACCTTGCTACCCAGGTTCCTTCCCACAAGCCCTACTATCCAGGATTTCATCTCGAAGTAACCCTATGAGCCAGGTTCCTTCTCATAGCCCTACTATCCAGGCTTTCATTTCGAAGTAACCCTACTATCCAGGTTCCTTCTCATAACCTTGCTATCTAGGTTTCTTCTCTCTTATCTCCAGACTACAGTTTACAACACTGCAAGACCTAGACCCGACCAGATACGGTCGATTTCATATTTCCCCAGTAAATCGTTGTACAGCCTGGACTCTGACCGAATATGCAGTTTACTTCCAGCTCCTCAATCAGGAGTTAATTCCCCAGTAGAGTAATGGACAACGAAAGTTCCTATACTCTATTTCCCAATACATAAATCAACACTCCCCAGCGAAGTCCTCCTCAACGGCAGGTACAGGAATTCTCACAAAGGAATCTCTTATACAACCGACATCTTTTTTGGATGGCATCTTTAAGCCCATCTTCGAAGATTCTCTGTCAACTTCCAAATGGCATCTGTAAGCCCATTATCGATATCACTAATCAGTATTACTTCATGTGAGTGCAAATTTATGGGCACTCTAGTGTTCAATCATCATCCACCTTCAGATCACGAAACGCAGACCAGTCAATCTATATCCTTAGGTTTAAGAAGATTGAATAGGGGAAGTTGTTGTACCCCAAAATTTTCCCTCTCATTTTACTTAAAAAATTCTCATTGAAGTTCTTAACTTGCTCAAGGATGCCCAAGAATCAACCAGACAAATTCTCTCCTAAGGCAATGAACCTTCAACTAGGGTTTCCACTTTCATCAAGATATGTGAACTCCAAAGGTCTCAAATATTTTACATGGTCTTAATATGTCCTCAAGATCATCCATGTCAAGTTTCATGCCTTGCACAACAAGTTTGCTCAAATGCCTGAAAATCAATTGTACTAGGTCAAAAGTCAATTGTGGCCCACATACAGTCAAAATTCAAGATTTTTTGTCAGCATAAACATTTTAGAGTAACATCCATCATTTGATCAAGGGTTTATCATGATTCCTCAAGGAATGCTCCTAATTCATCAAAAACTCAAAAGTTGCTAAATTAGGGTTTCTATAGGAAAAGTCAACCAAACTTTGACTAGGCATAACTTTCACATACCTTATCATAAATTTCTCATCCAAGGCTCATTTAAAGAGGATGTAATTCCCTACTACTCATCTTCAGCCCTCAAGTTCAAAAAATGCACTCATGAAAAGATATCAATTCAGACATTATAGGTCATTCCAAAAAGTCAACAAAAACACCTTTTGGGTCAAAGCTTCTTACATAAACATGGAAGATCCAATTGAGGTGAAACCAAAAGGGTTATTTATAGGACATTCTAAGTTTTCTAAAAAGTCTAAGAACACCCTCTTAGGGTCAAAATTAAGAGAGACGTGCATTGTCAAAGTTGGCCATTTTTGGAAATTTGCACAAAGTCAACCATGCACAAAATGCATTTTTCTTTAAATGGGCCCAAGTTTTTAGGTTTGCATCTTGTTCCTAACATGGTCCACGACCCATGAACCACTTCATGAATCATTTTATTATTTATTTGATTTATTTTTATTTTTAATCATTTCAAATCCAAATTAAATCAAACAAATGATATAAAATTATTTTGGGATGATTTTGCATTAAATAATGAGGATACAGGTTGTATGATAGCAAGCAAATCGTGCAAGCCAAGAATGGACACAGAATATCCACATTTGGAAGGTTTTCAAGATTTGATTTCCTCTTAAAGCCATGCCTTTATTCTTTGGATTTTTTCCATACATGTTGACCTAATCTTGCCCACTACATATATACAACATTGTCAAGCCTAGAGAGAAGAGATTGACAGAGGCGCAACTTGCTGAAAAGAGTCAAACAAAGTTTCAAATTTCCAAAGAAAAGTGAAGATCAGATTTCATCCTACAGGCTAATTCATGGAATTTTGGAGCATCAATGATCATCCACGAAGGTCCTTAAAGCCATTCCAATCACTCTCAAGTCACAAAGCATCCAGAATCGTAAGATACAGATCACGGTTTGCACCCTTATAACTTAAATTCGTTTTCTTGGTTTTACAATTTTTAAATCGAATTCGTTTGCATAAATGTGTTTATAATCATGCTTGGAATTTTTTTGAATCCCTGTATTTGAGTTTTAGTGCAGGAACGGGCTTACACCATTGCTAGGGTTTGAAAGCTTCAAATTAGGGATTCTCTATAGAGGAAAAATTAGGATGGATCAAGGGTACCAATGAACTCAGGGCATAATTTCTAATTGATCTATACCCTTAGTTAGGATTGATTTGGCTTGTATTGAGTTTTTAATTGTTACAGGTTTATAGCTATGGATAAAAACTGTCACTATAGCCTTTAGTGACAGTTTTGTCCGTAGTTAAAGGGTTTGGCATCAAAGACGACAGTCTGGGGAGAAGACGGTGATGTATACGATAACTATTGGAGGATTTGAAAAAGTGCGTGCTTCATGAGGCATAGCATGTTATTTCTCTTATAATGTTATTATTTTTTTATATTAACAAATAAACACGACAGCACGAATGGCGAAGGGATAGCGCTGGTAAGAGGAAGGACCTGGGTTCGATCCCAGGTCCAGGAATTTTATTATTTTCCTAACATGCTTTGCAGGATCCTATACGCCTCACATTTCAAGCGCCTATCATGCACCTCAGATCCATCCATTGGATCAATCTCCTGCCAGATCTGACGCCTCAAGAAAGCAGTCACATGGTGGACCTCTTGAAGACCAGTTGCACTAGATCTCACGATGAGTATTGGGCTGGCATCTTGGGCCTAGTACAATTTCAGTTTCACCCCCCCAAATTGCCAACAACACACCATGCCAAATTTATTTCTTTTTCTATTTTCTTTTGTTTTATTTTTTTGTTTAATCATTTTTTACAAAAACAACAAAAATCATTTTTTTTATTAAATCAAAAAATCATTAAAAAAAATAGATTTAGGTTTTTATAATTAAAATTAATTTTTGAAAATTAATTATTTTAATTATTTCAATATTGATTATTTTGTTAAATAAAAATTAATTAGAAAATTAGGTTTAACTCGCAAATATTTAATTTTCTCAATAAAAAAATACACAAAAATATTTTTTAATTAATTAGATTTTTTAGGCTTCTAATTTATTCTCGTATTTAACTCGTCTCGCGCGCATTTACTTATTTATAATTCCAATTATTGTAACAGTTTTGAGATTTGTAATAGTTTTTTATTAGGGTTTATTTTATCGCTTTTTTACTTACTGTTTATTCCCCAAGTTTGGTTATGTAACCCCCTCCCCGAGGCCTTGTAATAGTTAGGACTTTAACTTCGCGCACTTTTTAAATTTCCGCAACTATGAACTGTCTAGATGTATGGATAATAGGCTTGCATAGAAAAGACAAATGAAATTAAAACAGTAGATAACCCTAATTGTGCAAAGATAAATAAACTGAAAAATAACACATGCACATATTCACTCCTAGGGTTTATCCCACTCGGTTGCCTTCGGTAAACGGTCATGAAGCATAGGGAATGTGGTTGCCCTCTAGTCCCAAAAGATAAAAAATGACCCATTTGAATGTTGCCTCGGAAAGATCTTTAGGACTTTAGGGTAACTACTAAGGTTTCCTAACCATTGCTTTTGTGACCGTAGTTGTCCCTTCGAATGTCCCTTAAAAATCCAACGATGGGGCTACCTACTTCTTAATAGTAGGATAGCGCTATCTAAAGGAAACGAGAACGAACAATCTTTTTTCGAGTAGGTAGAAAATCTTAAGTACTTGCTCAAAACAATAAAATCTTTTACACAAACCCTTTCAAAACAATTTTCAAAAATAAATTCGTCACACTCTTGAGGACAGATACAAGGGTTATCACGAAGTTAAAACAAAGACTTTTTTCAAAACACACACAAGCAATTTCAAAATGAGCAAGTACCTAAGAGACCATGGAAAACCATGGATGTAAAGGATGCTAACACATTCCCTTTCTATAATTTACCCCCCCCCCCCCCCCCGTACTCAAACTGTTGAAAAAAGGTTTTTTCTGTTCTTTTTCCTTTCCTTTGTTGGATGAAATAAAAGTCAGTGGCGACTCTTGCTTACCGTGACATTTGCAAACAAAAAACGCAAACCAGTATAACAAGTCGGTTCTGCCACCATATCACAACTGGGTTCTCGACTCTAGGTATAGTTGGACCGCCTAGTTCTGTTGCACTCCGAAGTGTTATGGCATTAGCATGTCCCTTTGGATTTGGTTGGGGTTTTCTAGGAAAAGTTCCAGCTGGAGCAGTTGTAGCTACTTGCTGTTGAGCCACTTGGGAGATTGGTGTTTATAACATCTTGTTGTGTGTGGCAAGAGCATTAATCTTATTTGTCAGTTGCTTAATTTGTTCATTGGTGTGAATATTTTTATTCATGAAATATTTATTAGTTTGAGCTTGGGTGGCTACAAAGTTTTCTAACATTATTTCAATGTTGGACTTCCTAGGGATATTCGGAATATTTGAGACATTTTAGGTAGCTTTTTGAAATCTTGGAGGTGTAGTAGGAGCTTACCTAGGTACGTACAGAGCATTGTTGCTTTTGTATGAGAAGTTTGGATGATTCTTCTAAGCAAGGTTATAGTTATTGCCATAGGGATTTCCTTGAGCATAATTTACTTGATCAACTGGTACTCTTGTTAAGAGTGGACATTTAGGTGCAGCATGTGCGTGAAGTCCGTATAAATCACAGGTTCGGGCTACTGTAGCCACAGTGGCTACGAGAGTTGTGGTCAAGATTTCTATATTTTGGGTAAGGGTTTATACCTTAGCTTTAACTTGGTCTAAGCTACTAACTTTGTGCATACCGCCTTTCGTTTGAGGTTTCTCCATCATAGTTCTATCGCTTCCCCACTGATAATGATTTTGAGCCATACTTCGATAATTTGATAGGCATCATGGTATGGTTTATCCATCAGTGCACCGCCAGCAGCTGCGTCAATCATTGGTCTTGTGTTGTACAAGAGACCATTGTAAAAGGTGTGGATGATCAACCATTCTTCTAGACCATGATGCGGATAAAATCGCAACATGTCTTTGTATCTTTCCCATGCTTCGAAAAGGGATTCACTTTCCTTTTGTTTAAAACCGTTGATATTGGCTCTTAGCATAGTCGTCTTACTTGGCGGAAAATATCGCGCTAGGAAAACTTTCTTCAATTCGTTCCATGCGGTAACATATTTGGATGGTAGAAACTGGAGCCATGCTCTAGCTCTATCTCGTAACGAGAAAGAAAAAAGACGAAGTCTTATTGCTTCAGGGATGACGCCATTTACTTTCAATGTGTCTGCTTACTGCATAAACACAGACAAATGAAGGTTTGGATCATCCGTAGGACATCCTGAAAATTGGTTTTGTTGGACAGCTTGCAATAATGAAGGTTTTAACTCGAAATTGTTCTGTGCGATGGCGGGAGCAGCAATACTATTATGGGGTTCCTCTTACGATAGGGCAGCATAGTCCTTCGGAGGGCGATTTTGGGGTCCTTTAACCATTCTTGGGTCAGGAAGAGAATAGTCAGGAAGATTGAATTCGGGAAGGTTATAATTGATTTGGTACTCTCTAATTTGGCGTCTTATATTAACAAAATGCTCGACCTCATCAATTGGTTGCTCTAATTCTTCGCCTTGAGAGTGAGTGCTTGACATACAATCAACGGATAAAAATAAAATAAAATTGGTTGCCTTAGTCTATATTGCATAACAAGGGATTTACAGTATTGACTAAATCAGTCCCCGACAACAGCGCCAAAAACTTTATTGTGACTTTATGAGTCTGTCGGGTGTAGTGACTGCAAGTGCACAATCTAATCGCGTAGTTTTAAAAGATATCGAACCCATAAGGACTGATGGTCAAACTACTGTTATCTTAGGGTCACTATGTAAAGCTAAGGCTAATTATAAAATATGGTGTTAGGTTTAAACGGGAATTAACTAAAATCTAATAATTAATAACGGGACACCGGTATGTATTTTATCGACTTCAGGGATTCAATAAGTCATTGGCATTGTTTTGAGTATTAAAACACGGTTTCAGTGGAAACTATTTATTTAAAAAACCTTTGTCTCATACTTTCATTCTATCGATTCAGGCCATATTATTAAACTCAAATGAGCATTCTCACTGTTTCATTTAAAATTCAAAAGTATTTTTTGAAAATAAATAGAGTCCAATAAATTTTAAAGCGCTCTCGTTGTATTTAAAATTAATGTTCAATTACCTTTATCTGGTTAAAACCTCAAACTCTCGCTCTGTTGATTTTAAACTTAGTCTGTCTTTTACTCTCTTACAAAACAATTTAATATCCAAATTGGAAATCGAAACCAGAAAAGCGTTTTTGCAAAATATTTATGCCAATTAATTATCGAATCCCTTCGGTTTAGGACTTCACACATCGGTATCGGGGAATTTATCCAGACATAATTTTATTGCGTAAGAACATAAAATAAAAGCATAAATTCAATAGCACATGCATGGTAAAAATAAATAAGTTATACTTAAAATTGGAACCTGAAATAAACACTAAAGAAATAATTGAGCAGTATGTATCCTCCACAAGCTAACATGATTAACTTCAGAATAAAATATTCTTGAAGAAATTGAAATAAACCTAAACGAATTCTGGAAGCTTAGAAGGAAAACTAAATTTGCAGTATTCCTCTGTTGTGAAGAAATACTACTTTAACGGTGAGGGTTTTCTATTTCTTATGGAAATTCTAACGAAAACTGGAAAATAAACTAAAACTAGAAAACTGGAAAATATCAAGTAACAATGTTGCAGTATGCAGAGAATAATAAAATTGAAGCAAGTATCAACGTTCCGAGTGTTGGTAACTGTCTTTATTTTAAAGATTCCAAAATGTTGAGCAAAAGTAGGAACTATCCCCTTGATCCCCGTTCTTCAATTATGGAGAAGAATCTGCCAGCCGTGCGTTTCGTGCGCTTCATGGAGATATTTCTGTAACTGCTGTATGGGTTGTAACGAACGTCATGCGCGTTGTGACGTGGGGCATGTATATTAATTTCGTGTCGGTCGGGACAAGAAGTATGCTGAGCGGCACACTTTTGCAATTTGGGATGGGCGACATGCGCTTGTGATCGGAGGCATGCACTTCTGATACATAATGCTTTTGTTTTGCTGCTAAATGTTTATTTCTTCTTCATTTCTCCATTGTTTTTCTTCCTTTTCTCATTTATACTTTGCAGAAAGTAAATACCTGAAATATGCTACAAATACTACAAATAGAGACATAATGCAACATAATAATCGAAGAATCAAAAGCTTAATCTATGTAAATCGGGAGGAAAATGCTATAACTTTTCATGTTATCAGTCTACTTAGAGAAGAAGAAAGAGATGGCTAAGCATCAAGATTAGTCAACACTATCAAACAAAGCAAGGGATGAAAATCTTAATCACACCAAGAGAGGTGGATAAGAGGCAACCATACTTGGATAGAAGAGAATGGTGCTTGATGTATGAGAGAATGAGGAAGGATATGATCAAACTCTAAACTTCTAAACACAGGCAAATGATAAAGATGAAACCCTAATATGTTCCTTAATCAAAATTAATTTGAAACAAATGAAGAAAATTTTGTAAAAATTGAGCCAATTAAAGCTTAACTTTCTAAAGGCTTGTAGAAATAAGAAACATGATTAATAGTCCTTGGATTTAATTGAGGGGTTATAAATGATTAGGAACTACTAAGACTAGTTAATAAAGAGGTCAAACTAGAGAGTTTTAGTATAATATTTGTGAAAAAATGCAAAATTAAAAGTTAAAAATTAACAAAAATGAATTTTATAGTTTCAAGCATCCAAGGAATATAAACATATATTCTATGACTTATTCAAGTAGAGAAAATTAGGGTTTCAAAAGTTTCTTCTAGCCTAAGTAAAAAAAGATAGTCCAAAACTATTATTAATTTCTAAAATTTGTAAAAATAGGAAAATTAAAATGTAAATTAAATTAAAAATTATAGTAAATTGGTTTAATACCTAAGGGTTAGTAAAATTATTTTTATGCAATTTTATTATTAGAGGAAGATACCAAAAGAAAATTATTTTCACATAATACCAAAAAGGGTAAAGAAAACAAGATATTGTCAAAGATTAATTTTATTTTCTTATCACAATTTTTTTATAAAAATCAAACAAAAATTATTTCCATGGAGTATATTCAAAATGGAACCTAATATAATTTTTGGTGATTTTTTTATATTAGTGAAAATTAGAAAATAAAATTTTAAAACCTAAAAATGATTAAAAATCCTAATTAAACTAATTGATTTATTTAATCATACAAAAATGATGAAAATATGAAATAAAAATTCATAATGTGAAAATAAACTAAAAAAGAAGTTTAGAATATTTTTGTGATGATTTTCGAATCAATAAAAATATTAAAAACAAAATAAAGAAAACAAATAAAATTGAATGGAAATTCAAATAAAATGAGATCTACTACATCAGTTTCAAATAGAAAGCGTTGTAAAGGAAAATTAAACCATGTCCAATTGAGTAATGCCACAGATTCATCCATGTAACTGAACCATGCCTTAAGTGTGTTTACTCAGTTTTTTGCACTGATTTTAGACCTTAATATCTCCTTCGATTCTTGATGAAAACGCATGAATTTGCAACCAAATTAAAGATCTCATGAAGTAGACCATCATAGGATCAATAAATTTAAAAAATGATTCATCAAGCATGGAAAAAATCGCGCGCGAAAATTACTAAAATCAACATATTCTTTAACTTGGAAAAACATAACTCAACCATGCTACTTTAGATTTATTGATCTCTCTCATTTCTGAGCCAAATCACTTGATTCAAACATCAAAGTTTATTATGAAAATGCGAAGAAAAACAAAATGAACATATATTTCACAACTAATGCATGATTAAGCAGAAATCTGAGCATGGAAGCATTGTTCCAATAAAAATTCAAACAACTTACAGAGCACGAATTCATCATCAAATCTCTAATATTCATACTTCAGATCTAAGATCCGACCAGTAAGCATGACTAAAACAAGATCTTCATTGCAGATTCACAATGAAATGATGATGTGAAGTTCATGAAACTTACCTCAAGTATTGAAAATTAAATTAACTAGGTGCCTCTGAACTTAACAAGAAAACCAGTGAATCTTCTCCTTCCAGCTTCAATGATGATGAATTGATGAAGAAATTGCAGCTTGATGCAAGAGAATGGAGAGAGCTTGAAAGTTTGTTGAAGAATGAAGAGAGAAATTAAAGCTTACGAGAAAGAGTGAGGGAGCGTGTATGTAAAGACTTTTTTTGTAATGAGGGTGAAGAATAGTTTATATAGAGTGGGGAAGAGTATTGAGGAAGCTTTGCTAGGGGTATAAGAGTCTTTAGAGGCTTGTAGCTGTTAGAGGGAAATGCTGGAAATTTGCAGCAAGTTTGAGTGAAGCCAAGCAGCTTGCATTTCATGCCTTATTGTTGACCATATGTGTGCATTTTGATGAGTGAAAATGGAGTGGGAAATGAGCATCATGCGTGTGACGAAATTAGGCATGTTGCAAAAGTGTAAATGTTATGCTGAAGCTTACGACAAAACATAATATGAAGCTTCTTTCCCTTAATCATAACTCTAAGAGTCCTTGATCAATTGACTCAAGCTTATGCTTAATGAAAAGAGAAAAGTAAGGGAAATAACTCTCATGTTGAAAGAAAATTGAGTTGAAGTTTGGAGATGCCTTAAATCTGAGCATGAAAACATGATGGTGATGACTGATCAACCTTGACTTGGCAGGCCGCGCGCGTGCGTGCATGGTCTTGCATGCTGGTAAATTTGTCAACTTTGAGAGTTCAAATTCTAATGGTGATATCTTCTTCATTCTTGAGCCAAATGGAATGATCCAAAGAGCTAAATGAAGCTTACATATCCTACTACAATTGCCCTTTGACCAATTTTCAAATTAAAACTTGAACCAAAATATGAAATACTATGAACATGGGCATGCCAAGTGTTTGAAGTAACAACTGTTCTAACACGCGCACGAGATGAATATTCTGGCCAGAAAGATAGCATCTCATGCCCTCATGTTCATTTCATTGTAACTCTCACCATAATGCTCAGAATGAAATGATCTTTAAATCAAAATTGAAGAGGACACAAATATCTCCAACTTTGATGTTCAAACATTTTTGAAATTATGATCCATTCTTTAATAAAAATGATAGTGAAGGTGTGCCCATCATATGTTTCATAAATTTCGCGCGTAAGGCCTCCTTTGCTGGGCAACCTTGCCATCTTTAGGCCCTAAACTCCTAAGCACAATAACTCACAAATGCTTCACTTTTGAGGTTTGAGCACACATTAACAAACTTGTAGGTTTTTTCTCAAGATTTCCAAGCATATAAGAGTTGCCTCCATTGGATAAAAAGTGAGAGAGTTATGAATATCCATAATTCAGTACTATAGGACTTAAAGACTTAGAATTTTCTTTCTAAATATCCAAATACCTTCTTGAACAAGTTATCTCCATTTTGATCTTTTATCTTGATTTTGTGACACCAATGATTATGAAATATGAAAATAGAATACTTGAATTGATGGTTGACCAACAGTCCACTTGGTCAACTTTGACTTTGGTTGACTTTTGGTCAAAATGACTATTTTGCCCCTTTTGATCAATTGAACTTCTTTCAATCAAAATTGATGCTCAACCTTCCTTTCATAGATGCTCATAAACATGTTAAGGAGCATAGAACCAAGTATTACTCAAGAAGTCAAAGATTTCTTGATTAAACCAAAAACCTTAATTTTGGCTCTCTGTGTTAGGAGATGATGGCCAAGCTTTAAAACTCTCATTCTCCTGGTTAAATTGAGAAATTATTTGAACAAAAATGTATTATATGATGATGAGGAGATGATGCTTCACACGTTTTCCATTTTGTAAGCCTCAGACTCCTCAACTGGTCAAAACCCTAATCTTGAGAGATGAACAGTGGAAATGTGATTCTTCTCCAAACTTTGTAAATTTCCATCTTCTAATGATCATATGGGACAAATGAAATGTCTACCAATATAGAAAAACCTTATAGCCTTGAGAGAGTTTAAAGATTGAAGATATGAGATCCTCTTTTGCACAGATTGACCAAACAAACATCTTCTAGAGCTTGTAGAAGAACTTGGGAACTTGAATGCCATAATCCTTACCATGAAATGTATGAGTATGTATGATGAAGCATAATCCATGTAACTAAAATGAAGAGGGAAAATTTTGGGGTGCAACATTAACATTTTCTAACACTCGTTGTGTCGGTTTCTAAACACTCGTCGTGTTAACTTCTAAACACTCGTCGTGTCATCTTCCAACACTCGTCGTGTCGGCTTCCAAACACTCATCGTGTCGGCTTCCAAACACTCGTCGTGTCAACTTCTAAACACTTGTCGTGTCATCTTCAAACATTATTCGTGTCAAACTCTAAACACTCATCGTGACATTTTCCAACACCCATCATGTCGGTTTCCAAACACTCGTTGTGTTAAATTCTAAACATTCGTCATAACATTTCCAACACTCGTCGTGTCGGTTTCCAAACACTCATCGTGTTAACTTCTAAACACTGTCGTGTCATCTTCTAACACTCATCGTGTTGGCTTCCAAACACTCGTCAGTGTCTATTTTCCTCCCAAATTCCCATCAAAATCAATAGCTTGATTCATAATCCAGTTCTCGTATGGTAGTCAGTTCCCGTCTGACAATTAATTCAAATCCTAGTTCTCGTATAGTAGTCAGTTCCCATCTGAAAATTAATTCTAAACCCAGTTCTCGTATGGTAGTCAGTTCCCGTCTGACAATCAATTTTAAACCCAGTTCTCGTCTGGTAGTCAGTCCCTGTCTGACAATTGATTCAAATTCCAGTTCTCGTCTGGTAGTCAGCTCTCATTTGTCCTTCCCCTCCTCCTTTTTTGGTTAGGTCTGTTTAGCATACGAAGCTATCAGAATTCTAGTTATTGACCTTTTTCGGGATCAGAGATCGTCCTTAGATCCTTCCCCCTTTCGACATCTTGTCTCGGGTTGCGGATTGTTCTGATATCCCACCATCTTGTCATCTTGTCTCGGGTTGTAGGTTGTCATGATACCTCCCCTCTTGATGTCCTTCAATGTGTCGTGTATTGTCCTGATATCCCACCATCTTGTCATCTTGTTTCGAGCGGTGGGTTGTCCTGATACCCCCTTCTTGATGTCCTTCATTGGGTCGTGGGTTGTCCTGATATCCCACTATCTTGTCATCTTGTTTCGGGTCGTGGGTTGTTCTGATAACTCCCCTCTTGATTTCCTTTTTCGGGTCGGGGATTGTCCTAATGTCCTTCCCTGTCATCCTTTCGAGTTGTGGATTGTCCTGATATCCTATCCTCCTACCTCTTTCACCATAGAAACTGTTCCTCTTTGAGAACTTCGTATTGGCACCATTCCCCCGATATAGATTATCACTATTCATCCGCGCTTTCGCATCACAAACCTTTTCCCCAGTAAATGTCCCACAAAAAAATAATGACAAATAACATTCAGACTTTCTCTCACAACAAATTTTTAGCATTGAATGTTCGAAAGACTAGCATTAACCTCACCTTCATGGTTTAAGAAGATTAAATAGGGGCAGCTGTAATACCCCAAATTTGTACTACCCTTTCACTTTTATCTGGATTATGCATCATCATATGCATACCTTCCATTAGGTCATTTAACATTGCATTTATTCACTAACAACGTAACTTGGAAGGGATCGAGAATCTTCAAAAACTAGGGGTTCAATATTGGTTTTCAGTTGAGATTTCTTAAGCTAGGGTTTGGTTCATATTCACCATTTCAAGCCTCAGCATCCATCTCCAAGAGTTCTTTAAGGCATTTATATTGTGTGCTCCGCAAGTCAAAATATCTTTGAAGATTGAGGTGCAAAAGCATTGAGTTATGATACAAAGATGTAGTTGTGGAATCATATGGTGATCAAGGCATTGTTATTGTTTGTTGCTTCAATTACAAGTTAGCTTGGATTTTGAGAATTGAAGTTAAGGGTGCATGGAAGTACAAGGTGGTTTGAGTTCATCATTGAAATTTGGAATTTGAAGACTTATCAAGTTCATTCATGGTTCATTTTGGATTCAAATAATAAGCTTTATCATTGCAAAAGCTTAGGTCAATCTTCATTCACAAGGGATAATACAAACAAAGCCATTTCATGTTATCATTACATCTTTGGAACTTTAGACAAAAAAGAAAAAGACTTTACAAATTGAGTTCATGGCAAAATATACAAAGTTCTAAACTTAGTGCTAAATCTATGCTCTTTGTCCCAAGTTTCTTCATGAGTCATTATTTATTTCTCCATCCCAAGGGTGCAACTATTTTTATACGGTAAGATTGAAAAGATGTCAAAGAGTTCAAATTGAAGCAGTTTAGAGCATATTACATTTCATTAAAAATACATAAAAAAACCTACAGTGTCTTAAACCTGAAGTATAACTTCAAGCTTCCATCTTCTGATGATTCCATTAAGTTTCTTCACTTCCTCGCATGTTGAAACTTCCATGCCATGTACACCATGCCAAAACGAAACTTGTTGCTTTGACATAAACCAGACCTGCATAATCAAAGGAAAAAACATCGAATACCATGAAGCTATTCACATAAATAATCATGCTTCAAGAGGCCATTCCAAGTCATGATGCATACAAGAATGTGAGCATCCCGTTCAAACTCTACAATCACTACATCAGTTCAAGCACCAGTTCAGAATGAAAAAGACTTGCAATAAAAGACAATAAGTAGCCTATGTCATTCGCAAAACAGTCTAAAAATTGACAGCCTAGTATGTCCAACAAAAGAAGCGGAAAATGGTTAACTGTATAACCACAAAACCAATTCCATTACCCTGCACAACAAATAAACCGCATCCATGTTCAAACAGCAAAACAAAAAGGCAAAAACAGAAAGCCAGGAAATCATAAACAAAATCCTCTAACACAATTTCAACTACCTTAAACCTTAACTAACCGCATAACATAATTCTAAACTAATTCTTAACATAACTCTTTTATCCAAACTGTATTCTAATTCTAACCAATTCATAACCATTTTTTCTATAACCAATATCTATTAGTTAACAGGAAAACTGGGCATAACAGTTCTCTAATAGATTCTAACAACCTCCTAACCAATTCCATAACTAACTTCAACTAACTATAACTAACTACCCGTAACAGAGTTTCAACCAACTAACAAACTTCCTAACTATTTTTAACCAGTTTCCTAACAGAAAGATAAGAACAGAATTTTACCTGGAAATTGATTCATTCTTCACTCTCTGAAGAATCACACAAAACGCAGAACTCTTCATTCTCTCCATAACTACCTTCATTCACCTGCAACCTTTCTGGACCCTCATTCTTGATTTCTCTCCCACACCATGACCTCTATCTTCACCTTTCTTTCTGAATTCATAATTTATTATTCATAACACACATAAAACAACGCGAAAACTCACAGAGAAAAAAATCACCATTTCATTACCCTCCTCTGAATTTTCTCTTTAATTTTGTTGTTGCTTCTATAATCTTGATTAATCTGCAACATCCTATCATCAACACTCCCCCATTAATTCTACAACATTCTTCAACCAGCATCAACGAATTCATCTTTACCACTCTCGACGCTCTTCTCAATCTCCCTACAACACATACAACGCTGTAAACACTCGCGCAAGGAAAAAGCACAGAACACGCAACAAGAGAAGCAATTCAAAGTCGTAGAAATCACAGAAGAAGCATCTGAAAAGAAAATAAAGAAAAATAAACAGGATTTACGACGTGATCATATACCTGATTTTTGCGGAGTTCTTTGGATTTCGTGAAGTCAGTAAATTCTCTTCTTTAATTACACAATGTATATTTATGTTCGATTGTTAAATCTGTGAACGAGTGTTCTCTGGTCATAACGTTGAGGTAGAAGTGGGTTCTAGAAGGTGGAATTGGATTATAATGGGAGAAGGAGAGTCGGCTTTGTGAGCAGAGACCGATCAGAGAGTAAATGGAGAAGGTCGTTCACTGAGTCACGCGACGTGAGGAAGAGGAGAAGAATTTCTGGTTCAAAGAAGTTCAGAAGACACAGTTTAACCCTAACTTTTTTCCATCAAAATGACATCGTTCATATTTTAATTTGGAATTTAGTTTGTTTCAATTTTTTTCTATTCTATTATTAATTGTTTTACAACTTGCTGCATATAATTATCCAAATAATGCTGAAAATTGGAGTGGACTAGGCATTGATTTCATTGGGCCTATCCTGAAGTCTGGTTCATACAGATTTTTATGGACCTGGCTAGTTGAACGAAAAAGACTACTATTGGACTCAATCAAATGGGCCTAGCGCCCAGACTGCATTACACCACTTAGATTCCAGTTTGCAACCCCCTTTGGACTCTTTTTTCTATTTTCTAATTTATTTTGAACGATTTTGTGAATTGTTTAGATTTGTTTGAACTTTTTCTTCATATGATAAAGATATAAAATCAATAAAATTCATTAGTTTTTCTTAATCGATTTTAGGAATTAATTCTTTAGTTTTTGATAGAATTTTTCCCCACATAAAAACTAATAAAAAAATACTTTTCCTTTTAGTTTTTATTCATAATTTCATACCTTAGTGTCTCGTTATTTTTGACGTGTTTGTTCATTGTGCAAGGTACATTTTGATGCTTTTGATCATGTAATATAACAAGTTGTTATGTGATCGAAGCATACATCTTATGCTTGCTTCCGGTGCAACACACATTATTTCCCATCGTCCCGAGGAATTCATATCATATTATATGTTGTCCAGATACATATAGATATTTTGTGATGCTTTGTGCAGGGACTTATGATTACGTGTTACATTCGTAACACGCATTTTCTTTTATCTTAGTTGGATATCGTTTTTGACTTTGTTTGTTTCTTGGTGAAGCTTGCTCGACGCGCACTCCCTGCTTATCCATTTCTTTTGTCTGCCTTTGACGATCCACTTGCTTTTGGTAGTCGCTGCTACTGCTTTTACATTTTTCCGCACTTTGTCGCATTTCTTTACTGCTTCCTAGATACCACGAGAAGTAGGAACTTTACTGCTTTCTGATGCCATGAGAAGTAGGAATAGAGATGTATGACGGGGGTATTTGTTGCTGATCATGTCAGGAACCCCTCTGGTTTATATAAAGACCCTTTTAGGGCAATTCTATATTATTTTCCATTGTGTGCTACTTGTGTGTCGTTTGTTTAAAACCCTACCTTTGTGTAGGTATTTTGCAGGTGTGTTTACATTTGTGCCCGCATTATTCCCCCATCCCTTATTGAAGTCCTCAAAAGGAGGCGAGTGGAAAGGGTTAATAATCAACCCCCGCAATTTCGTCTGTGTCATCCTTAACTCGTGATGCACCATAATGCTTCGGAGTTGTACCTACTCTTCTTATCGAGTCGTCAAGTGGAAAAGGGTTTCGCAATCGAACCCCCACACTTTGTCAGGAGTTCGCATTGGCCGATGCTAACACTTTGTGATTGTTCATATTGCCTTCTATCGCCTACCTCAGTCTTCTATATCTTGGTTAGGTGTTGCGTTGCTTTGGACATCCCATATTTGTTTTTTTATCTCACTCCCGCTTGTTTGTCTCAGGTGATACGCTCCCCTTAACTAAAGCATTTTACTTTTTTCTTTACCTTTTCATGTGTGTGCTCTTTCGAGCTTGTTTGCTTACTCACTTTCTATACCATGTTCCCTTAGGATGTGCTTGTTCTTTTCGGATGCAAGTTAGACCTTAGGTTGCAAGCCATGCATTCTAACGTTAGGTAGACGTTTCCCTTTTGTAAAACCAAACCTTAGGACCACCATTGTATGATGACACTAGGATTAGAAATATGTTAGTCTCCCGTAGACTCTTTTCTCCCCCTTTTGCATATGCATTTAAAACTAAAACTTTTCCTTAGTAAATCATAAAACATGTTAATCACACTTAAACCCTTTTTCAAGGTAACAAAATACAAACCAATCAAATGTGGCATCTTGCCTTGAGGGCGTAACTCAAAACCATTTTCAGGTAAGGACATATTAATTTACTTATGTGCCAACGCGTGAGTCTCCAAAGGTCGAGCTGTGGCAGAAGGAAAAATTAACATTGTTCATAAAAAACACAAAACAAATAAAACATGTGATCCAAACTATAGTAACTCTAATTCCTCGAAAAGGATACGTAAGCATTGGGGTCGCGCCTAAGCAAGCACAACTTTATTTTCCCTAAATTATTTTCTCTTTTCCTTTGCATGCATTCTTCCTCAATAATAAGCAGTAAGCATAGATTAAACACACCCTTAAGATAGATAACAAGAGTGGATACCGTAGGTTACTATGGGTATGTGTTGTGCTAATACCTTCCCCTTGTGTAGCAGTCTCCCTTACCCGATTTCTCGATCGCAATACCGTGACTTCTCCCTTCTCAGGTTTTCTTGATGTTTACCCATCCCTTCATGTGGGATGAAAGACGTTTGATGGAGACTTCATTGTTTGATGATTTTCAGCCGGTTGTTTCAGGTGGGAAAACTCATACTCATTTTCCAGAACTTGGACCATGATTAAGAAGCCACACAACTTTCTAATAGATGAAACTAGACCTTCAATATCATCTGGAGTTCGAAAGCTAACAACTCTATCCAAGATATACAAACAGTTGATTCCTGAATCAATCAATCCATCTACATGAGAAACCAAGCCCACTAAAAAATCAACCTCTGTAGTCTCAAGAAAAAGATCAAATTGTCTCTGACTATAGATAGAAGGTATTGTGACTTCGCTAAATGTGACACATGACTTGAAAAAACTCAGATCTTTCTTAGCACATTGTAAAGATTGAATTGCTAAAGAATTTCTAGAGTGAACGAGAGTTTCCTTAAGCTCATTGAATCTTCCAAAAGATGCTCGACAATAAACCAAAAATGCTAAATGATGTTCCATCTCTGCTCCATAATCTACCAAGTGCACAACACGGGATACTAAACGTGCCACTTGGCTATCACCATTCTTTAAATTTACAAATTCCATATTATTATTAGAACAAGATTTGGTTCTGCAATATTATCTCTGAGTTTTGATGATAAAAAATGAGTATGTTTGTATGAACAATTTTGATACTCTAATGTGTTATTTTTTAGTATTTAACAAACAGGTTCTGCTTATGATGAATGGCGTGGCCAAGAAATTAGAAGAGAATTAATTATGCTTCTGCACTACAGAAGCTCTGATGAACAGTAGTAAGACACTCCAAAAGCTTCTAAAGTGTAGGCTTTGATGTTTGTCTAAAGAAATAAGTCAAAAGATATGAACACAGAAGTTCTACTTACATCCAGATGCTGAAGACTAATGCTTCTAAAGACAACATGCTCTAAAGAAAGAAGTCAGAAGAACTGAAGACAAAAGTTTCTACTAAAGACCAAATGCTGATGACTCATGTTTGTGAAGACAATGGGTTCTAAAAAAATAGTCAGAAAATCTGAAGAAAAGAAGTTCTACTTAAGTCCAAATTCTAAAGACTCTGGTTTCTAAAGACCCAATGTTATAAGAAATGGGTTCTAAAGACTATGTGTTGAAGACTCTGAAGACAGGAGTTCTAAAGACTCTAAAGATTGGAAGTTCTAAAGACCAAAGGTTCTAGAAAAGGTTCTCACGGCCAAGTGTTTTATATTCTGAAGACGCAATTCTGAAGACTCTGAAGACTTGAAGTTCTGATGACCTTGTGTTATATTCTATCTTCTAAACTCATACTCGCATAAGTCTCTGAAGTGCAGAAGGAAAAAAGATAATGTTAACGTGGTATAAATAGTATATGGTACAATCAATGTTTCATTCCACTACCATGAAAGGACGACACATTGCACGATTTTATCCCCCACGTTACTGATCAAGCCACCAATGATTATGGAAATCCCAAGATTACCCCTCAACGGATATATTATTTTATTGGCTATATAAAGGCTTCAAGACTAAGAGAGAAAGCGACTAATCAACAAAATATCTACGTACAAAGTGATGTTCAAAGCTTTCATATTTTTATTCTATTATTCTTAAAATAGTTTACATATTCAGCTTGTGTAGAAGAAATATTATTATAAACAAAACTTGTATTCAATCATTTGTTTGATTTCCTTAAGGAACGGTTAGGTCTGTATCCTTGAGAAGTTTATGACTAGTGTGTCTTAGAGATTTGATTTTCATTAAAGGACGAGTTAGGATTGTATCCTTAAGAAGTCTAGGACTTTAGTGTCTTGGAAGTTGTTAGTCACTTGCGGGTAACTTGTGCAATATAATAATCAGATGGATTATTGGATTACATCCTCGTTTAAGAGAGGCGAAATCACCTTGGTGAGTGGACTAGACTAGCTTGATAGTTTTCAAGTGAACTAGTATAAACATACCTTGTTCTTTACTTCATGTTCTTAATTATTGTTATTATCAAGAGTGGAGAAAAAGTATTTTTAATTAAAGGGGAATAGTTTTAAAAGAAAATTATTTTGTTTAAAACCCAATTCAAAACCCCCACTTTCTAGTGTTTTTCACACCTTCAATTGGTATCAGAGTCTGGTTCTGAGGAGATAAAAAGTTTACATTTTTATCAACACTTAACAGTGTTCAGTACCGATCCAGTGTATGTGAAAAACTAATGACTACACCTACTTCCACTGTTTATAATAGGGATAATGATAGAGATCACAATAGTTCAAAACCTCCTATGTTTGATGGGGAGAAATTTGACTACTAGAAGGATAAAATAAAAAGTTACTTTCTGGCATATGACTTGGATCTATGGGATTTGGTAGTTGATAGCTACACTCACCCAATAGATGATAAAGGTCAGAAGATTTCCATAAGTGCAATGACAGAAGCATAGAAGAAAGTTTACAAGAATCATTACAAAGCAAGAACTATTATGCTTAGTGTTATTTCATACAATGAATATAGAAGATCACAGATAGAGATACTACAAAGTCTATCTTTGATTATCTTCAGATGATGCATGAAGGCAATGCACAAGTAAAGGAAACAAAGGCTCTGGACTTAATTCAAAAATATGAAGCCTTCAAGATGGAAGATGATGAATATGTGGAAACGATGTTTTCAAGATTTTAGACTCTTGCGGTAGAACTTAAGATTCTTAATAAAGGTTACTGCATTACAGATCTTGTTAAGAAGATTATCAGAAGTGTTCCTGTCAAATGGAGACCAATGGTAACTACTTTAAAATTGGCAAAGGATCTGAACAACATGTGTCTTGAGGAACTTATTAGTTCTTTAAGAAGTCATGAAATAGAGCTTGATAAAGATGAACCTCAGAAGAGGGTAAAATCATCTACTCTAAAGTCTATGTCTGGAAAGATCAAGTCTTATCAAGCTAAGGAAGAATCAGAAGAATCAGAAAAAGTTTCAAATAACGTAGAACTTTCATTGATATCCAGAAGAATCAGTCAAATCTGGAAGCATAGACAAAGAAAATTCAGAAGTCAACGAAGGACATATGGAAGAGATAAATCTACCTCTGGTCAGAAGAATGCTTATGGAAAAGAAGTTACCTGTTATGAATGAAAGGAGCCTAGACATTACAAAAATGATTTTCCAAAGCTCAAGAAAGACAAGAAGCCTAAAAAGGCTTACAAAGCTAAGAAGAGTCTCATGGAAACATGGGATAATTTTGAACCAGAAGATGAAGATTTTGATGAAGATCATGCAAACATGGCACCCATGGCCAAGACTTGCATATATGAACAAACATCAGAAGATGAACTGAAACTTGATAATGAGTCAGACTTTGATGACGATAAAGAGGTACTTTCTTCCTTATCTCATTCTGAATTTGAAATTGGTTTATCTTAATTAATGAAAAGGATGATCTTCACATTGTCTCGGATGTGATTAGTCAAAGAATAATCATCACAAAAAAGTCTATTTTGGATCTACTAGGTCTGGAGTTTTTGGAAGGAAAATGTACGTTTGGAATGGAGTTTAGGTCTAATGCTCAAAAGAATGCTCTCCGTCAATTGTTGTTTAAGAATTACACCGCTGAGAAGAAAGAATACAAGAGTAAGGATCTTTATGACAATTTGAGAATTTTTCACAAGATCCTTCTGGGTTGCATAAATCCTATACCTCCAACAAGTTGTTCGAATTATTTTAACATCAGCCTGCAGTTCATGTTGTACTATTTGCTTACTGAAAAGAAGGTGAATCCCCCCTTTGTTCTGTTTAGTCATTTGAAGGAGGCTATCAGGAAATCAAGAACCACTGAAAAATCAAGATAAAAAGGTCTCTCCTAATATTCCATGTGGACGTCTTCTGACGGACATCTTTATAGAAAGTGGCTTGGTAGACTTTCTGACAAAAGAGGCCAAGTTCACTAAATACTTGATTCCATGCGTTGGAGAACCATTTAATGGAAAAACCTTGAGAAACATGAAGATAATCCTGAAAATTAAAAATAAACACTTGGGTGAGCCATCTGAAGTCACGAAGAATAATAGAATCTATGTTGACAACTTTCCTCTATTCTCCAAGAGTGGTATCCTAACTGACGTGGTTGCATATGTTGTAAGGATGGCTAGAGCAGGACATGATATGTCTAATTTCGACATCGGCAAACATTCTGCTGAGGAAGTTGATTATTCTAAAGGGAAAGGGAAGGAAAGATCAGATGGTTGTAATCCTGAAAAAGAAGAAAAAGAAGAAGTCTAAACTTCTCAAAGATGCCATTCCGAGAGCTAAAACTTCTGTAACATCTAGTAAGTCTGATACTTCAGTACCTGTTTCATTGTCTGTCTCTAATATTATTGATGCGGTCTCATCCATTCCAACCACCATCACATAAACATCATCTATTACATCCTTTTTTGTTCCATCATCTACCATCACCACTTTTGTTTCTGCTCCTGTTACAAATATCCCTTCTATTTCTGGTACCACTTCAGCTGAAATTCTGGTAACTACAAATGTGTTTGTTCCACCATCAACAATAATAATTTCTAAATCCACCACCACCACACAAGATTTTACTCCAAATCCTATTCCATCTCTCACTACCATCATTCCATCAGAACCAATCCACACTTTTACATCTCCATTAACCTCACCTCAATCACTTCCACAAACTTCTCATTTTTCAAATTTTGATACCAATCTTCATTTTGCCTTCTTTTACAAAGAAACCACTCTCCATGACTCACCCATCATCCATCCTGATCCAATTTCTCCCCCTGATCACGAAATGACTGAAAGGATAATTTATGATAACCATGGAGCTATTGAAATTTCCATAATTGAACATTTCACTTGTTCTGAACTTTTCAATATGAATGAACCTGTAACTTCTGAACCCATCCCTTCTGAAAGTGACTTAGTCATAGTTGTCTATGACAAACCTATCCCAACAACTCTGGATGAATGAATCAACAAGTTTAAAACTAAGGCTGTGAAAAAGGTTTCGAAGTTAAGGGCAGAGGCAAGTATCTCTAATATGTCTCAGGAAACGGCTGATTCTTGGAAGAAGTTTTAGAAATGGATGGCTTCTAAGTTGAAATGTTTTAACACTTTTGTTGAAGAATCAAAAGCTTGGGATGTTTAGTTGGTAACTGAAAGGAAATAAACAAGAGAAAGAATCAGATTATTTGAACTGTTTGCTGCTAAGCAAAAAGAGGATGAAGCTAAAGCGCTTCGAGAAGTAGAAGAAGAAAAGCTTAGAAAAGCAGAAGAAAAAGCCAAACTCAAAGTTGCAGAAGAAGAAAAGGAAGCAGAAGAAGCTGCTAAGGCTAAATAATATGTTGTGGTTGCTTCATCTTCTGATCCTGCCATTGTGCTTCTAGAAAACGCAATTGGGGAGATTAGAGGAGAACAACAAGTGTTCAAAGAAATCATCATTGAACAGAAGGTTGTTAATGAGAATGTTCAGAACATGCTACAACTGATTCTGCAAAATATTTCTGCTCCTCCTCCTGCTCCTAAACCCTAGGCTCTAGAATTTTATTTTTCCTTTTGCTTATAAACCATAGGACTATACTTGCTTCTTACTTTTTGTGACTACTATGTTTGTTCTGATTATTTGATATTTCTGCAAGTCTTCTTTTTGGATCTTAGTTTGTTCTACTTCCTTTAACTGACTTGTTATTATGTGACTGTTTGAAATTAATGAAGTCTTCTTTTGGCTAATCACTTCTTATATTTTCCTTTTAATTCTTCTAGCTAATTACATTTTTTATTATGACAAAAGTGGAGAGTAATTAAATGAACGTAATCTTGATTTCAATAATCAAATTCTGGAAAATGTTCTCTGAAAATAGCTGCTTACATTCTAACCTCGTTAAACTTCTGTTTCTGTTAGAATTGTTTTTCTTTTTCAGAAATCATGAGAACTCTGATTAAAGACAAAGATCTGAAAGCATTATGCAAGGATTATATCTAACCTATTGGCTTCAGACTCTGAAGATATGTTTCATAATCAGACTCCAAGTTGTTGGCTTCAGACTCTGAAGATATGTTTCATAATCAGAATCCAATATTTGAGAATTTGGAAGTTGTCTTAGTGACATTAAATTTTCAATATTTTAATTGATTTAATTTTCATTGGCATCTAGAGTTAAGACTCTCAAGATCTCAGTATCTGATCTATTGGAACCAGGGGGAGTTCTACTCAAATGGTCCAGAGTCAGGATATTCGATCTTTATCAAGTCTTTGACTCATAGTGAGTTTCATAAAAAGTATAAGTATTCCTTACCTTTTTCTTTTCACTTTTCTAATTACATGAACAAAATTGTGTCATCAAAATACATAGCTTTGTCATCATCAAAAAGGGGGATATTGTTAGAACAAGATTTGATTCTGCAATATTATCTCTAAGTTTTGATGATAACAAATGAGTATGTTTGTATGAACAATTTTGATACTCTAATGTTCGTTATTTTTGAGTATTTAACAAACAAATTTTTCTTCTGATGGATGGTGTGGCCAAGACATTAGAAGAGAATTAATTCCGCTTCTGTGCTACACAAGTTCTGATGAACAGTAGCAAGACACTCCAGAAGCTTCTAAAGTGTAGGCTCTAATGTTTGTCTAAAGAAACAAGTCAGAAGATATGAAGGCAAAAGTTCTACTTACGTCCAGATGATGAAGACTCATGCTTCTAAAGACAATGTGATCTAAAGAAACAAGTTAGAAGATCTGAAGACAGAAGTTTCAACTAAAGTCCAGATGCTGAAGACTCATGCTTCTAAAGAAAACGTGCTCTAAAGAAACAAGTCAGAAGATCTGAAGACTGAAGTTTCAACTAAAGTCTAGATGTTGAAGACTCATGATTCTAAAGAAAACATGCTCTAAAGAAACAAGTCAGAAGATCTGAAGATAGAAGTTTCTAATAAAGTTCAGATGCTAAAGACTCATGTTTCTGAAGACAACGAGTTCCAAAGAAACAGTCAGAAGATCTGAAGACAAGAAGTTCTACTTAAGTCCAGATGCTAAAGACTCGGTTTCTAAAGACCCAAGGTTCTAAGAAAAGGGTTCTAAATACCAAGTGCTGAAGAATCTGAAGACATAAGTTCTAAAGACTCTGAAGACTTGAAGTTCTAAAGGCCCAAGGTTTTAGAAAGGTTCTCACGACCAAGTGCTGAAGATTTTGAAGACGCGGTTATGAAGACTCCAAAGACTTGAAGTTCTTCTGACCTTGTGTTACGTTCTCGCTTCTAAATTCATGCTCGCAGAAGCCTCTGAAGTGCGAAAGGAAAGAAGATAATGTTAATGTAGTACAAATAGTACATGGTACAATCAACATTTCATTCCACTACCATGAAAGGACCAACGCGTTACACAATCTTATCCCCCACGTTACTGCTCAAGCCGCCAATGATTCTGGAAATCCCAAGAGTACCCCTCAACGGATATATTATTTTATTGGCTATATAAAGGCTTGAAGACTAAGAGAGAAAATGGCTAATCAAGGAAATATCTACGCACAAAGCGCTTTTCATAGCTTTCATATTTTTAGTTTGTTGTTCTTAAAATAGTTTACATATTCAGCTTATGTATAAGCAATATTATTGTAAACAAAACTTGTATTCAAACAGTTGGTTAGTTTTCCTTAAGGGATCAGTTAGGTTTGTATCCTTGAGAAGTCTAGGACTAGAGTGTCTTAGAGATTTGATTTTCATTAAGGGACCGGTTAGGTCTCTATCCGTAAGAAGTCTAGGACTTGTGTGTCTTGGAGGTTGTTAGTCACTTGTGGGTAGCTTGTAAATTGTAATAATCAGTTAGATTATTGGATTGAGTCCTCGTTTGAGAGAGGCAAAATCACATTGGCGGGTGGACTAGACTAGCTTGATAGTTTTCAAGTGAACTAGTATAAACTTTACCTTATTCTTTTTACTTCCTTTTCTTAATTATTGTTATTATTAAGAGTGGAGAAAAAATATTTTTTAATTAAAAGGGAATATTTTTAAAAGAAAATTTTTTGGTTTAAAACCTAATACAAACCCCCAATTTTTGTGTTTTTCACACCTTCAGTTATCATATAGAGTTCGAGAAATTTCAAAAAGTAACTATATACTTGTTGGGTCCTTAATACGACCAATCCTCATCGCCATATTAAGGATGTGCAAAAAGACAACACACTTAAATTTCCCATGCAATATATCCAAGATTTCAGGAAAATGATTCAGACAAAACACATCTTCCAAACACTTAAAATATGACAGAAACTTCACCAAGAGAGATTGCAAGCTTAACATTTCATCTATTGTAACTCCTCCATTCAAAGCACGCTCTGAAATGCCTCTCAAAATGATGTTTAGGTGATTATCTCTTAATGATTTTGATTTATCCAAAGAAATTTGATGAAGATCCAATGGTGGAGAGAAGTTATGTGTTTTGGTTGCAGAAACCCCAAGTAGTTGTTCTGAGGCATGGATTACAGATGAAGTCGATAAAATACATGGTGATCCCCACAAGTTATTAATAATCACTTCAAAATTTTGAGGTTTTGGTGGAATCACAAAATTGACTTTATCTTTAAAACTCATGTTCTTGGAATGAGACTTAGAAACACATACTGAAAATATGATTTTCGCTAGGTGTGTTTTTAGAAAACTGATATGGTGATTTTAGAGGTGATGACTTCGGTGGTTTCTGTGGCGGTGGTAGTGCCAGAGATGACAAGATTTTGTTTGGTGAAATAGGAGATGGTGGTTTCAATAAAGAAGGTTCGATCAATGGTTTAAATGGTAGATTTGGTAGTTTCGATGGTGGGGAAGGTCCCAGAGGTTGATTATAAATTGTTGTTGGTGATAGCGATTGCATATCTAGTTCTTTTGGAGGCAGTGACATCTTAACTATTTTTGCTGGAAGAAGCTGTAGAAGCATCAAAGGTTGAGAAGGTACCAATGTTGGTGGTAGTAGATTAGAAATTAATGACTTCAAAATCAAATCTGTATCTTTTTTTGGGATGTCACTTATCTGTTTGAACGCGCAAGAATCAAATGGTTTCAAGGTTAGATCTGTAAAAACAATTTCTTCTACATTTGCTTCTTGTTCATCTAAAAGAATTTTGGTATGGAAATGAATCCCTTCTTCTTTTTCCTCTGATTGATGTTCAGGTTCTGTTTTGCTCGGATTCAATAATTCCTATTGCGCCTTCTCAACAATTTTAGGAGTGAAAATTTTGCGGTGCTGGTGGTGATGTTGAGGTTAAGGAGTGGAAATTGCATGAGGGTAAATGAGGTGGAAATGGTGGTGGTTTAAAGATGATAGGTCAATATTAACGGAGGAAAGTGTGTTAACACAATTGGATATTATTTGGAGGAAAATCTATTGAGATTCTAAGATTTGCTGAAGAATGGATTCAATGTAACAAGTGAGGTTTTGAGGTGATGCCATAGTGGATTGGTGATTGTTGATTGTGGGTGAAAAAGTGTGTTGGAATGTTGATAGATTTGCGGTTTCAACGAAGTATGGGTGTTGATAGTTGTAGGATTATATGGTAGTGATGATAGTAATTGTAAGGAGGAGAATTCATCTCAATGAGAGCGCCATTTGTTATGAACATATTTTTTAGGCTAAGAGAATTAGAGAGAAACTACACTAAAAAAATACTAACAAAACTAAAACTAATTTTTCCATTCATTTCATTCATGCTAATTACATTCACCAATCACATATTTATAACATTGACATAAACCTATTACTCAGTATCTAAATCCTTCAAAGAATAGTGACTCACTACCATTAATTATAATGAACTTATAGAATTTGGACCTACACATTACACACAAATTTAGTATGATTCAAATTAGGTCCTATAACAACAACAATGATAATAAAAATAGTGTTTTTTTTTATATAAAAATATAAGATTTTATTTTGTTTACAAGTGAATAAATTTAATTAAAAATTGTTTATTAAAAATAAAATTTAAATAAAAAAATATATTTAGAAATTAAAACGGTAAGAATCCAATGAGGGCTTAGGTATTTTTGGGTGTCAATAAGAATTCAGAACCTTCTTTAGGTTAGTTACTATCCTTTTGCCATTCTCCTCCAAATATCACGTTTTTTGCAACACTCTTTTCCAACCACTACCAAAATACAAGGACAGTCTTTGGTCTCGCATGCATGTATCATCCCAAGTAAAATGTGACTATATAAACCATTAGCACGTGAGAGAGAACCTAATATGATTTTGAGGAGAACACTAATAATACAGAGAGTTATTGAAAGAAAAAAAAACACTTATACAGAGTTGTTGAAAAAAAGAACAAAAATAAATAAAGGGAGAAAAGTAGAAAAGAATATGAAAAAGTTATATTTTACAATTTTTAAAACATTTTGATAGTATGTTTAAAGGTCTGTTTTCGGTCGCCCTTTAATAATTTGAAAGTCATACATGTAAAATACTTTTTATTTATAAATATTTTTTATTATCTTTAATTATAATGAATTATATTTTAATATTTGAAATCAGTTAAATTTTATTTTATTATATAAGTCACTCCTCCTCCATCTTCTTTTATTTATTATATATATTTTTATGTAAATCTTTTTTTCTCTATCTCTTATTCAAATGATTGAAATTGGGAAATTAAATAAAAAATAAGAATAAGTTTTAATAAACTTAAATTTAAAATAAATGTTAAAATGTAATTTATTTGAAATATAATAATTAAAATTGTCAATACTAAAAATTGTTTTTAAGGTAAATAATAACATTAACATAAAAAACATACTCCATACATATTAATATCATTAATATTATGTCATCTTGCCATAGAAAATTTAGTTTTAATTTTTTAAAGAATAATTTAAACTTTATTTGTTTTATATGATTTTTTAGATATTTTATTATTTTGTTATAATTTTTTAAACAATTTACATAAAAAAGAATCAGATGTAAAAAAATTAAATAATTTCTCTAAAAAAGAATTTAAAATTTTTTTTTTATTCTTTTCATGATAATATTTTGTTTTCTTATTTTTTTAAAAAATTAAATCATTGATTCATTTAAATAGTGAATTAAGATAATATTGGTTTGTTTGACATTGAAATTTGTGATGATTAATCTTCTAATTTTGGAACACAGTACGTTGGAAGGGGATCTTCTTTGGTGAAGTTTTGAGAAAGTCTAGTTATAATTAAATCTTAATTATTAATTTTAATTTTTAAATTATTATTATTATTATATTTATTTATTTTTTATCATTGAATATGATCTCATTAGTAAAGATGTAACCATGAATTGTTGGATTTAATATTTAGTATTATAATTTATAGTTTTTTGTTTCATTATAGTTTTTTACTTTTTGATAGATACATTTTTTCAATGTGAACTAGAGAGTTTTAGTTTTGTTTGTTGGGGGCATAAGAAGAGTGTAATAGAAAATATCTACTTTACCCTGGAAAAATTGTATTAAGCATAGTTCAATCTACAACAATAATATTGTGTCCCTTTTCCCTTAGGTTGGTTTTAGTATCCGAGATTAAAAGAATATTGTTTTTTTAAAATATAATTTTTTTAAATATTACATAATTTTCATCTTATTAACCTCTATTTTTTAGAGATAAACTTATATATATATATATATATATATATATATATATATATATATATATATATATATATATATATATATATATATATATATATATATATATATATATATATATATATATATATATATATATATATATATACTATATATATATATATATATATATATAATATATATATATATATATATATATATATATATATATATATATATAATGTTATTGATTTACTGTCTTGTTGAAAACATATTCGTTACGGAGGGGGTTCATTTTTTTTACAGGACTTATGTTTTCAACAAGACAGTAAATCAATAGCATTATATATATATATATATATATATATATATATATATATATATATATATATATATATATATATATTATATATATATATTATATAATATATATATATATATATATATATATATATATATATATATATATATATATATATATATATATATATATATATATATATGTATATATAGAAAAAAAATACACTGTTTATAATAAATTCAAATTGAACGAATATCATTTATATCTTCTTGTTTGAATGATGTCAGATCGTTAAATACCTATAAGTTGAATAAAATTTAAATTAGGTTACCACAACAACAATAACATTTAACTTTAAATTTCCACAACAATAACAACTTAATAAACATTTTATTAGATGACGACGACTTATCTAAAGGGGGTGAATAGATCACCAAGCCAAAATGTCAATTAAAAAATGGAGTTTTAAAAAGTTAATGAAAAGAGTGCAAGCGGCAGATTTTTATATAGATCAATTAAAGTCGTCTATATGAACTTAGTCATTGGAACTCGAATATGCAATTAACCCTTATGGAAAGAACAATACAACAATATGAATTTATACACTTGAAATAAGTAACACAATATTATTCGTTTATAGCAAGTTACTAGCAATACTATTTCTAATGATAACAAGCACAAATAACAAATTATGCAATTTGTCAAACACTTGGTGTACGAACGAATTTTCAGAATTTTTCTTGAGTTGTGTTGATATTAAAAACTACTTATAATAAAAGTGATTATAAGTTAATCAACAACCAATTCAAAAAAAAAAACAGTCACGGAAAATTCCTTACGAGTTGATCGATCAATCAATGTTATTTAATACATTGCTTAATGAAAAGTAAAGTAAGTAAAGAGATAAGAGAGAGAGAGAGAGAGACGCACGAGGATTTGTTTAGGAAGTTCACCAATCGTCCTCGCTATGGCTACGTCTCCCCCCAATTCCAATTTTAGAATTAGGATAATTTCTTACTATGCAAAAAGTGATTACAAGAGAAGTGTTTCAAGAGCAACCCTACAAACCTTAACCATTTGTTGTTGATTCAATCCCTTATCTTCTTTTGATCTTGAGCAAGACCAAGATGCAATAGATACCAATTTATTTATCAAATCTTGCTACTATTTTGGGTACCAAACTCCAAAGCTCTTTCATGCACGATCAATTGTTCCTATTGAACACAAGACCTTTCAATTTGACTCGCGGTTCTCTCTCTACTTCCTTGGGTACCAAACTCCGAAGGCTTTTCACTTGGCGACAATCCTCTTTTGAGTGTCTTAAACAAAACCCCCCAAATATACCAAAGATCTTGGAGGATAAACCCTAGGTTTTTCTGGATGAACCCCCCACAATTCTCAACCCAATATTCTCGGTTACACAAAAACCTAATTGGATGTTAACAAACCTCACCTAGATGTCACCTCGACAAAAGATGGTTATGTGTGATTTATTAGTGTGTATGCATAGGTTGGAGGTTGAAGGTGAAGAGCAATGGTGTTAAGTGTTTATAGTTTCATTAGTTGGAATGATGTATGAATGATGTATTTATAGTTATGGAAATTTATGTGCAAAGAGATAATTTTCGAAATTAAAAATAATTGAAAAATTGACTCAATTAAACAGTATGTGGAAACATGAAATACGTATGTGCCGACACATAAGTAAAAAATTAACAGTATGTGTCGGCGTGAAAAGATAGATGTGTCGGCCTATGCAAGTCACTAATTATAGGCTTCAATAGTGCAGTGGATCTGCCGGCCTGAAAATCATATGTGTCAGCACATAAAACTAAATGTGTAGGCCTGTGTGATACATGTGTCGGCCCTATGTCAAACAAAAGCTACAAGCTTCATTATTGAGTTACATGTGTTGGCCTGAAATATGTATGTGCTGGTACATGCAAGCAATTTTTATGCAGAAAACTGATTTTCAAGGTTTTGGTCTTTTTCAAAGTGGTTTTTAATAATTCCAAATACCTCTAATGCAAGGGAGTGCCATATATATATATATATATATATATATATATATATATATATATATATATATATATATATATATATATATATATATATATATATATATATATATATATATATATATATATATATATATATATATATATATATATATATATATATATATATATATATATATATATATATAAATTCTAAGTTTTCCTAGTTTTTACATCATGTAAAATATCTAATGGTGAAGTTGTACTCACACATTTTACTAGCTAACAACAACAATTTAACAACTAACATAAACAAATTACATGCATGTGAATAAAGTGAATAAAGTGATTACCTTCGCTCAAAAGTTCCTAATGCCTCAAGAAACAATATCTAACATATGTTTCATAACATAATATCTATTGGGAATTACACCAAACTGTTATACCCTGATTTTCCCTCTAAGATCCCTTATCATTTCATATCATCACAATGCATCAAGATCATACATTTGGGTTGCCTATCACTTCTACTATCTACTATGTTTAAGTTTATCCTTGAGGGATCACCAGGAACCTTGAATTGTGTATCTTGTATATGTGTGTTTTATATTTACTAACCCCTAACCAAAATATAAAAAATTTGTGTTTTGTTCTCCTTGTGAGTTTGTGTCTTGTAGGTGTTGAACCAAATGCATCTATTCCACCTCATAAGCTAGGATTTTGATGATTGATGCCCACTCAATTGGTCATAAGATCTTGGACTTCAAAGTATTACCTCTACCATCAAAGTGCTATGGCTTGAACATCTCTCAACTTCATTTGATCAAGATTATATCAAGAGATTGTAACTTGATTCATCAAGAGACTTCATAGGCTCATGAGTTTATTTCCATGCCTTCTTCAACAAGCTTCATCAAGCCATGAGCATTATCATCAAGTGTGCTCCAAGATAACATAATTTCAAGGTCTTATATACTTCATTATATTTTGGTTTGCAAGAAAATCTCAAAAGATTCAAAGTTGATCCAAGTGGTTTGACATAATTTGGAAAATCCTTAATTCTATGATCACAAGTGCATAACTCTCTCAATTTTTATCATCTTGATTTGATTATTTTTTCTATGGACTCTTCTCATCATCTCTAATAACTTTTCTTCACATGACAAGATCCAATTATGCAAGGAAAATAATCAAAACTTGAAGAACATTACAAGTCACTTTGTAATTTTTGAATAAAGGTTTGTCAATTTCAAAAGATCATAAATTAGTCAATTTTCATCTCCTTGAGATCATTATTTTTCTACTAAAATCTTTAGTATGTCTACTATAACTTTTATTCAATTTTTCTCTATTTCGTTCAGGTAGAATTCTTCATCAAATCAACTCAAACTTTTTGTCGTGATGTAGCCCTTGGTTCACTGATGCTCATAGCATCGTTTGTTTTCAACTATGGAGCCATTTGATTGATCTGTTTTTGAGATTTTCAGTTGCACACTTGTCTACTTTTCTTCAAATTGACTAAGTTGTGGTTTATATAAATTTTTCACGAGCATATGATTGATATCGTCTTGAATATGCACATCTTTTGACACCAATATGGGCTCCTACATTTATAGTTTGAAGGATCCATAATTTGCCCTAATTGCAAGCGTTTAGAGGTTCGAGATGACCTATGTGTCATCTTCAACCAACGATACTGAGCCATTTGTTTTATTTATATTGGCTTGACTTTTTAATTCAAGACGCATGCTAGTTGACTGAAGCCCATGGTGGAAGTCTGCACTATGACCTTTAGATCTGCCAGCTCAATTAATGAGCTCAAATCTGACGCCTCAGTTTTTTTACATTTTATGTTTTTTCTTTTATTTTGTTTTAACTTTAAAAAATTCATAGCTCTTTTGTTTTTTATCCAAAAATTATTGACAAATTATGGTGACCTTGTTTAATTTTTATTTCTGATTTTGCTATTTTTTGATATTTTTGGTTTATTTCACTTTGTTTTCATTTTTTTAAATAGTTTCCGACTTCTAAAAATATAAATAAAAAATTGTCAATACTTATTGACTTATGCTTGACCTCTGGTAATTGTTTTGGTATTTTTACTTGGTGCTTTAATACACTTTGTGTATTTCATCAATAAATTCCAAAATATTTACCATTTATAATTTGTCTTAATTGTTTTAATTTCTCTTTTTATTTTCTTTTTTGTGATTGGTTTTGACTTTATGATAATTGGCCATACCTTGTGTTGTACCCCAAAATTTGCCCTCCCATATTTCTCAAAACATCTCAAGAAAAATTCACAAGTCCAACCCGGCGCGTCATATTCAGGTGTTCTTTCCCCAAGATATCTCTGATAACGTATTCTCAAATTCAGGTTCGGCTGAAGAGATAATTCTTTAAAGAAGGTATCTGAATGTGTAAGTTTTCTTGAAGAAATATGGTGAAAAAGTGTGCTGAAAGTGCAGTTTTTACGCGCTAAAAAATTCATAACTTGAAGATCGTGGCTCGTTTTGAACCTGTTCCGGTGGCCAAAATTCCGTCTTGACATTATCTACGTTTTCATCTCTCACGGATGGAAGCCAATTTCGATCAGAAGGTCTTCAAAAAAGTGTATTTATCAAGTATTTTCGTACAGAAAATTTGTGACAGAAGTTTATTTGCGTCATGTTCAGAAAATCATAACTTGGTCGATTTTCATTGTATCGAGCTGGTTCCAGCGCCAAAATTTCACAAATTGAGTTGACTACATTTTCACCGAAGGTATTGAGTTCAAACGGTATTCGAAAGGCCTTCGTTTTTTGCTCAGAGTGCGTGACACGCTGAAAATCCTGAATGCTGAATATTATTTCATCTGGGCCGAAACTTCGAAAATTCATAACTCGGTCAATTTTTATCGGATTGGGCTCATATTTTTACACAAGGTCCCTGGCTCATAGATCTACAACTTTGCTTCAAAAGTCGAGACCGGATTATGCTCCGATCAATACCAGTTTTTTATTGAAGAACGTGTCAGAGTCGACACTGGAGCCCAAAATAAGTTTGTCTGAGCTGAAACTTCAAAAATTCATAACTAATTCACCGTTTATCTGATTGAGCCGACTTTTGGACAGGAGTTAGTTATCGATGTCGGCTACATTTTGTTTTCACATTTCAACTTCAAAAATTGCACTTAAGTCCCTGCGATTTAGCCTGGAAAGTGACGAACTCAAGTGAACATTGGAGGCCCAATTGCACATTCAAAGCCCATTTTCTTTACCCTAATTTCCATTATATAATCACCTTCTTTTCACACAAACCAGAGAGGAGGAGAAAAAGAGAGAAAAAACCTTGCCACAACACTGTTAGAATATCAAATTCTTTCAAGAACCCTAAAACCTTGAAATCCTTATTACAAATCCCTCTCTCACTACGAACAAGCCATCACAGTTACAAACCAACACCTCACTACTTCTTCAGTAAGGGTAAGGCTAGCTTGATCTCCATGATCCAAAAGGCATAAAAGCATTCACGTCACTAATTTTCCAGTAAGGGTAAGATTGATTTGATCTCCATGATCAAAAGGGTATAATCATTCATACATGCCATATTGTGTCTAAACATTACATTTCTTCATATATTGGCTTTATTTGCATTTTATGATTTTATTTAATGTGTTCATGAGATTCAACACTGCAGATTTAGACAGGATCCCCATGCAGGTTCATTAAGGAACGTTGAAGCCAGAATACAAATGGCCAACGGCCAGAACACAAATGGTCAACAGCCAGAACACAAATGGCCATGAAACCCAATCCAATGGCCAAAGAATGCAGACTACGGTACTCAGGAGTCAATGAACACGCACGTGATGCCAGAAAGTCAAACAAGGCTTTTTATCTAATGGGCCAAATTGCTTCCAAAAACCCTCTCTTTGGGTCTGAATACCCCCCATGGTTTGCATTGTTTTTTATTTCTATTTGATTTTCTTTTAATTCTTTTAATGTTTTAATTATTTCTTTTAATTCCATCAAATAATTTTCATAATAAAAATAAAATACAAAAAAATCAAAAAAAATGTTTATTGTTATTAATATTAATTTCACCATTATTTTTGTAAATAAACTTTAAACAATTAATTAGATTAATTTAGGTTTCAAAACTTTAATATTTTTCTTAACAAATTAAAATATGTAGAAATTAGGGTTTTTAACTTTTTATCACTTTTCTTAATAAATAACTTTTTCTTATTATTATTATTATTAATTACTAATTTTTTTTGTAAATAAACATGTACATTAAATATTTAGTAAATTAGGTTAAACTTTAATATTTTTTTCATTAATAATTAAAAACAACTTAGAATTAGGGTTTCTCTTCAATTTTAATTTCTTTATTTCATAAATACAAAAAACCTAAAAAACATTTCTTTTCTTTTTTAATAAAATAATTAATCAACTTTTAATTCAATTTAATTTCAAAAGGGTCCAACGCCCTCGAACGTTCTATTTCTATTCTTTCGCGCATTTATTTTATTGTGAATATTATGTAATTGCTCAAGCCTTGTAATAGTAATTAGGAATTTATTTTACTTTCCGCATTGTTATTAAAAACGGGTCTTTGTTAATTTGGCGATGTATGGACCCGCGCCTTGTAATAGCGTAGGATTTTACTTTCCGCATTTAAATTTCCGCACTTTTAAATTATAATTGCATGAAAGAATGTATGGCCTAAATTAAAAACAAGCGTAGATCACCACAAATGCATGATCAAAGACAAATATTAACATGAAAACAACACACAAATTCACACACCACTCTTAGGGTACGCCTCACTGTTGCCTTACCTTCGAAACGTGGTCGTCGAGTATAGGACGTCTTAGTAAGTCCTTATGTCCATTGATCCCGTTGCCTCAAAACAAGTTGCCTCGAAACGGTTGCCTCGGAATAGTTGCCTCGAAACGGTTGCCTCGGAATAAAAAGGATCAATGGCATAAGGGTAGCTTCTAAGGTGTCCTACTGTTGCTCTGGTGACCACACTGTCCCTACAAACGAATTGACCCGAACACCTCCAACGGTGGTGCTACCTACCTCTCAATGGTGGGATGGCACTACCTTAAGGACATTTACACAGCCTAATTCCTTAGGGTAGGTAGATGACTCGTAGATACTTGCTCTAAAAAAACAAATCAAAACTCTTTTCACACTGACACTTTCAAAAAAGCTTTCAAAACAATTTTTCAAACACTCTTGAGGACTGATACAAGAGTCGATCTGAAATCTTTAAAACGAAACTTTTTCAAACCCACTCACACTTGAAAAGCAAACACTTTTGAAAACACAAATGAGCAAGTATCTAAGAGCCCATGGATAACCATGGATATAAAGGGTGCTAACACCTTCCCTTTCTATAAATCTACCTCCCGAACCGAGAAACAATCTCATAAGGAATTTTGCTGTGCTTTTGTCCTGTCCATATTGGAGAAAATAAAAGACGATGGCGACTCTTGCTTCTGCGACATTTCGCGAACCAGCGTTAAACAGTCAGTTCCAGATCCACCGATCACACCTTGGATAAATTTCTTCAACCTCATTGGATCTTGAACGTTGGTAGGTTGAAAAACGAAATTCACCAAAATGGATGAATGATGTTGATGATAATTGAATCCATTTCTTGATTTGCTTTGAGTTTATGGTTCCATTTTGACATTCTCCCATCTTTACCTCATCTCATTCTTATTTTCCTTTGAATGATATTTAGTGGCTCAAACTTATATTTGAAATCCCAAGTATGATTGATTATTGGACTATGGTTCAAAACCTATGAAGCTTGTTGTTAGGAGGCTTTGATTTAATCAATCCTCTATTGAGTCTTCATTAACTATGATCTAAGTTCATTATTAAATCATCATTGGTCATTTATTATGGATTATATCTCCTTCATCTCTTTCTTCTTTTTTTTCTTTGAATGATCATTTGTGGCTCAAACTTAGGGTTGAAAGTCCAAGTATGATTGATTATTAAACTATGGTTTAAATACATTTGAAGCTTATTTTTAGGAGGATTTGATTCTATCAATCCTCTAATAAGCCTTCATCAACTTTTACCTAAGTTCATTAGTCAATCATCATTGATCATCATTTCTAACAATTAACAAATTAACCACTAATTTCTAACTTCTAACTTCTAACTTTACCTTTATGACTCTTTTATTATCTTATGCTTTATTTTTATCTTGATTTATTTTACTTTATGCTTTATTCATCATTCATTATCATGTTTATGTTTATGTACTTTTCCTTTTGTCCACTTGGACTTTTTATTTTGTTTTTCTCTTAAAACATTAATAATTAAATTTGAGCATTAAAATACTTAAGGCTCTTTATGGGCTATTGGTTACTATCCTTGGTATATTAGATGTGTGGACCTCTTGGATTTAGGATTATAAGTCTTTATACTTGGAGACCTTGAGACCTTTGGACCTTATTCTATTTTGTTATTCTATTATGTATCAGGAAATCTTCTATGTGCATGTGTTATTATGTTGGCCTTAAGTGATCTATACAATACAAAGCTCAGTCTTGAAGACCTTGCTTTAGGTTTTAATACCTTGGATTTCTTTGATACTTCCTTACATGTGGTTTACTTTCATATGGTGATTGGTATGTTTTTGGTCTATTTGGTACTTGTGGCTTTAATCTAAAGGATGAGAATTCTATGTTGACTTCATTATGTCAAGTGTGGGCTTCTTATTTGGTTAGAATATTCCTTACCTTAGATTTTACTTTATGACTTAGGATAGTCCCTTCATATCTTGCCCATCTTCTTAAATTTCAAAATCTTCTCCCTCTTTTTTAAAACTCTTTTTGTTTTCAAACTTCAACCACTTTCAAATACTTGGACTTAGGTCCATTCCTTTTTCAAAAATCTTTTCTTATTAAAGTCATCAACCAATCTTAATTAAGATATGACTTCTTTATTTAATACTTAAAAAAATACCAAAACAAATTCAAACCATTTTACCACTATAGCGGTAGAAATATTGAGACTAAGCCATTGTATTGACCTAACTCGTATAGATCAAATAAAAATCGCCACCATGCTGTATTGTTTCCATAGGAAATGGGAAAATAGTGAATAAACCCAAAAAAGAGGGGGAGAATATAGGTACGGGGGTTGGTTAAGAAAAGGGAAGGTATTAACACCCTAAACATCTACGGTACTCCGTAGGAACCTCTTTGAAAATTTGTGTATTTTGGCTATAAAAGGTTTTTACAAAATAAGATGGTGGAGATGAGAAAAGAAGTATTCTTTTTATAATTTTGCACCCGCCGCGGTTGTGAACCTTTAGTGTCTATGTACCACCTTCTGTGCAATAGGGAATATACATTTGGTGGTAAAAAAGGGAACTAAAGTGATTTAAGTCATGATCAAGTAATGCAAAAAGAAAGAATGGTATAGTAATTATACAAATGAAAAGTTTCCTAAACATGTTATGTTATATAAAGCGATAAATGAGTATCTGGCGTGTACCAACTTCGAAACATTATCATTACCATACATCTGCAAGTTAAAACACTCAAATTTAGAAAATCACCAATTGCGCTTCAAACTATCAAACCAAAATTCGAGTCCAAACAACAACAAAAATAAACTGATGAAAGTGAAATAAACAAGTTGAAAAGTGAAGATTTGAGATTTTAGAACAGGTCCAATTTCAACTTGTTTAAACAATTAATCAATACACTACCTAAACTAATCAAAATGAAAAACAATAAAACATGCTTGTTTTACGTCGTAAGCTCGACACCTGATATTTACAACTTACACGTTTCTTCGAATGAGCCAAATGCTTTACTCCCACCTTTTCTCTCATCTTTTCAAGCTCTAACCGGAACTACACATCTAACCACACTTTTGGCAAACGTGAAAAGAAACAAATATATACATTATATTCACAAGTATGTAAAACATGTATAATTTATAAGTTTGGTAAACATATACAAATAAATGTTACAATTAAACATAAACAAGTTCATTTATAATTTCTATACAACATATAAATTAATTATAAAAATCAAAAACAAAGAAACTATCACAATGCAAAACAATATAACCAATCCCCGGCAACGACACCATTTTGGTGTTGCGGTAGGGAGGCAAGCAAAAAGTAAGTTATTAATTTACCGGGTGATATTTAGGTTATATCGTATCGTGTCCACATAGATTGGTTACTGAATTGTCATTCGACAAATCTCTCTTTAATGAGTTTGGTGTTTGAATGGTATAGAAAAGTATCAACAGAAAATAAATGTAAATAAAAGTAAAAACTAAGAAAGAAATTATCAAGCCTGCATATAATCTACTTCTCACAGACTTAAATCTATCGGCCAATTACACTCAACCTACAATGCTCATCAATGTCACTACGTCTCACTCACAACCTAAGTCATTTATAACCCAAATTGAGAGACCGAATGTATCACCAAGGAAATGATCTCTCTACCTCCTCAACAACACAAAAGACAATTATGTAATCGCACTGACGATCTCTCAGTATAGCACAACCATATAGAGGCATTAAGCTCTGATACCCAAGTAGATGTCAGCTCTAAATATATCTTTAGAGTTCAGAAACTAACAGATAATCATCCTAGATAAGAATCTAACCAATATATGTCTATAACAACTCAAATCCCCAGCACAGAGCAAAAATCTAGGACAACAATCGACAAAGATTTGTAAAGCAAGTTTAATATAACGCCATGGGTGACTAATATACATGAGTTCAAAGTAAATACATATACAAACTCAACACATAAATAATACACAAATAAGAAGAGAAATGAACCACAAATCTACTGGGTTATCAGTGTCGATTGAAGAGCAATCCATCCCGGATCATCTGTATGCAAGCCTCAATATTGTTTTCTAAGCAAATCCTAACAAAAAATGAAGTTTGATGGAGTTGGGATCAAAAATACCCAAAACCATCCCCCAAAAATGTGTTTTTACCCCTAAATATGTATTTATGACTGGTCCGCATCGTCCAGCGACCAAAAAGCATCGCACGACGCTCAAAATAGCAATTTTTCCATGCTTCTAGTTGCCCCAGCATCTCCCGGTGACTAAAAAGCATCGCTCGACGACAGTTGATAGTAAGTTGAAAAACCAACATAGTTTCAACCATAAGTTGAGAATTGTAACTCTGATTCGCGCATGGTCGGAAGTGTTGAAAAGCTTATTCAATGCTATTTCTAACAATGCCTAAATATTAATGCTTGAATACCTACAAAAATGAGATAAAATCAATTAAACTCAATGATATTTACACGACAACACAATAAATACACTATAACGTAAACTATACTGAATATACACTAAAGTTGAGGTTTATTGACAAAAAGCAAATGAATTAAGTTGATGAGTGCTAATTATTCACACTCAAATTCACAACAATTTAGCACTCATCAGTAAGATAGTTTCAGACTCGGTGTTAGAAGAGGGAATGTTAACTACAAATAGATTGTCATCATTGAAAAATTATTTTTTTTATACTTGAAGATCATCTTAAGAAACATGGGTTCCTTGTTGAGATTCATCAAAATTGGTGAAAACAGGTATGTCAATTTGATTTGAAATAGGAGGTGAGGTGTTTATGGGTGAAGTTTCGGAGGTAGGTGGATGTTTGAGAATGGTGTGTTCAGAAGGAAGAGGTGGTTATTGAATGGTTTCTTTTGCAGTTTCAGTTTCTTCTAGTTCAAATGTTTCAGAGGGTTTTTGAGAGGCCGCTATGGTTTATGTCTGTTGAAAAGCTTCAGGTGCTTTAGATGGTTTGGATGTAGTACTAAAAGTTTTACCTCGAAGGGGCATTTGGTGATGTGGGAAAACTATTTATGGAGAAATAATATTAGCATAATTAAAAAGAGTAGAAGTCATAGTATTGGAGGACTTATAGAGATCTTGGTTGGGAGTGACTGTAGTAGATATAGATTCAATGTTCTAAGTACCCAATCCTTCACCAAAAAGCTTTTTAACACATTATTCAAACACGCGATCTTTGGAAATGAGTTCCTTAGAACCTTGTTTATTAGCAATAGGTTCTTCAGAGACTTGTTCCTCAGAAACATGTTCTTTAGGAATTTGTTATACAACATCATTAGTCCCTTTAGCAGCAGCATCCTCGAAATTCTTGGTAGGAGAAGGAACAATTGCAGAATCTTTAACAACATCCATGCTTTGGTGTTCAGAACCTTCAGTATTCTTTAATACTCCCTTTGTTCCTTTATAATTGTCACTTTTAAACTTTTTCCACATACCAAGAAAGATAATCATTGTTGTTACTTTTTAAACAATAAGTTACATTTTACCTATAATACCCTTAATTATTTGTCACATGCATTTGACTTTTCTCTCTCTATAATAAATAATTAGGGGTAATTTTTACAAAAGTGCAATTTATACTACCTTGAACTTTATAAGTGACAATTAAAAAGGAACAAAAAATTATTCCAAAAGTGACACTTAAAAAGGAACGAAGGGAGTACATTGCTAGAGCCTTCAATACCTTTCACATTTTTTTTCCAGATTCATCACCAGTTAACTTTAAAACAATCTTAAGAGCTTTAGACCGCTTGACCTTATTTGTAGACTTTGAAATTTCTTCTTCATAAAGTTTCTTCTTAAACTTTCTCTACTTTGTCGTTAATTTCGGTTCAATAGGAGCACTAGAATCATCAAAGGGTTGCATAGTATCATGATGATCAACATCATTTTCCTGAAATGCTTTGACATATTCAATCAGCAAATCTAAAGGTTATTATGTATTATACAATAGAAAGTCTTTAGTAGGTAGCCTTATGATAGAAATATAATTTTTGTCCAGAACTTCAATGTTCACTAGATTATTCAAGATATGCATGTGCTTCAGAGTTTTTCCATTGATGGGCTTTCCAATATCGGTGTCTAACTCATCAAACATATTTGAAAGATTATTCACTAGGTGACTTTCTGCAATAATGTCTGAAATGAGTCTACCAAAAGGAATCCAATTTCTGGTTTTGGTACTTTGAGATTTTGTTTCCTTTATTATGTCCCTCATGTATCTGAATAACATAGCAGGGAGATCCATATTTATCCCTTTTTCCAGATAGTACAACATATGTTTTTTATCCCAGTTGACGTAATCTGAAGATTTTCCTGCTTTATGGGGATGAATGAAACTCAAAATGATCTTTTCCTATATCCTTTGCTTAGTACTCATAAGCTTTATTGAAGATGCAATACTATCTCCCTTGAAGAGAGTTTCACCCACTTTCTTACTACCTTGATATTTGACGGTTCTTCCAAAACATGTTTTGCCATCTCTATCATAACCAATAAGTTTAGCAATGGACTTTTCTGAGATTTTAATCTTCTTACTCATAACTTTTGAGATAATCTGATATTTTGACACTTCTGTATGAATCCAGAACGAATTTACTAGAGTAGCATAAACTGGCTCTTTTAACCACTCGAAGAAAAATTCCCATTTTTTAGTCTTGACATCACCAAAGAGATTAAAGCCATTTGCTTTTAAGTTTTCAAATTCCACAATGGATTAATAGAGAACTTCCAAAGAATCGACCAAAGTAGAAAGAGAAACCTCAAGAAAACTTTTGTTAGCAATGTTGACCAGAAGATTTTGATCTTGTTATTGAGGTTATGCTTGTTGATGATCCGCCATTATTTAGGGTTTAGGTTGTGTGATACGGTGGCAGAACCGACTATTATATACTAGTTTTACGTTTGTGTTCGCAAATGTTGCGGTAAGCAAGAGTCGCCATCGAGTTTTCTTTTATCCAACAAAGGAAAAGGGTGAAAAGAACAGAAAAAGACCTTTTTTGAGATTTTGAGTAAGGGGGTAGATTATGGAAAGGGAAGGTGTTAGCACCCTTTCCATCCGTATTTATCTACGGGTTCTTAGGTACTTGCTCATTTTTTTAAAAAAATTGTGTTTGTGTGTTTTTAAAGATTTTTGTTTGTTTTATGGTAACTCTTGTATCAGTTCTCAAGAGTGTGATAAAGCACTTTTGAAAAAAAATTTGAAAGTGTGTAAGTGTGAAAAATTCAGATTTGAGCAAATACTTAAGAATAGTCTACCTACTCGAAAAAGGATGTTTTTTTCCTCCTTTCCTTTAGATAGTGTTATCCTACTATTAGTGAGTAGGTAGCCCTATCGTCGGATGTTGAGGGACAATCGAAGGGACGTTTTACAATCACGAAGGCAATTTAATGAGACGCTTTAGCAATTTTCTTTTAGAGACTAGATCATTTACCGAAAGGCAACTGTAGGGTCATCGAGGGACTATGATATTTTTTATTTATGGGTCTTTACTAAAGCGTTCCTGCCTCATGACTGTTTTATTTAAAGGCAACCAAAGTGGGAGATACCTTAGAGGTGCGCATGTGCAAGTGTTTTGAGATTCAGTTATTTTTTGTCTTTTTGTTAGGTTATCTAACGTTTGATTATTAGTCTTTCGATACACGCCTAGTTACTAACAGTAATATTGTACAGAAAATAAAGTGCGGAAAGTGTAAATCTAAACTATTACAAGGCTTTCAGGGAGGGGGATATTTACAATGTACAAAAGTTGGGAGAAGGAAAATAAAGAAAGCAGATAAAATCCTATTAATTATTACATCCAGTATGCAGTTACATGAATATAAAGATGCGAAAGCGCGAAAGGTTGAAAGTTCGTCTAAAACCTAATAAGAAAATTTTTTTGTTGTTTTTGATTTAAGAAAAATAATTAAATTAATTATCCTAAAGTCTACTCATAAAATTAAATTAAGAAAAATAAACTAAGCCTTTTTTGTGGTTTTTTTTTATTATGAAAAGAAAGTAATTAGACTTAAATTCTAATTCATTTTTAATTAAGAAAAAGGTTAAAGTTTTAATTAATTAATTAATTAAAAATATATATTTAATTAAAAAAGTCTAAGCCTAAATTTTTTGTGAGTTTTTATTATTATTATAATTAAAATGATTTAGAGATGAAATAATTAAATAAAGCAAAAAGAAAAGGAATTGGGCTTGACGGTTGAAGTAGAATGGGGGGTGCAATTGAAATTTTGCTAAGCCCGGATTGTGAAGCCCAGGTATATCATTGGATCCAGTGTGGGCAGTACTTGATGGTACATGGTATCTCATGTTCTAGATGTCATGCATTCATGTAATTCCCCTAACCTGTTCTAAGGATATCCAGGAACTCATATACACACATTAGAACATTCAACAAATTAATAAAAATAGAGATTCAAATTTGAGATTATACCAAAACGGTGATAGCTTGGACCCGGTGATATGGGATCTTGCAAGCTTTGGGGATGGTTGGAACAAGTCCTTGGGAACCTCAAGAGCAATGTATGATTACTAGTTCGGACCAAAAGTACCTGCAAAGTGGGTTTCAAATTTTTACCGCTTTTGATAATTTTGCAAAAATGGTAGAGATCTCTCTAGGATGTGTAGGCCTGTTGAAATGATTACTAGATGCTTGTTTATATATATATATATATATAGGAATGAGGAGACAAGAAAACAAAGGTTTAAACAACCTTAAAGCAAATGTTTCAAAACCATGAATGAAAGTTGTAACTTTGGCCAAAAACAAGGAAACTTATCCTTTTTTGAATTCGAATGAATGTGGACACCTTTTCACGAAATTTTATGGGCCTAGGGTGTCCAAAACATTAACCCAAAGCTCAAATCCCATTTCCAATTATTTTATACATTTTATTTTATATTTATTTGAAATAAATCAAAATAAATATGAATAAAATAGTTAGAAAATGAAAGGCATGGCAAGAATAATTTTATAGGTCCTCTATAAACTTAGGAAGATGCTTGAAGTCCAAGAAATTGAGCCCTTGCCTTAAAACTTCAAATTTGCTCAATGCATAATTCTTGAAAATTCCCAAAGTTTCTCAACTTGGGAAAACCATAACTTGCTCAATTTTTATCTCATGATTATGATCTGGGACTTTTTGGAAAACCCAATATGTCTACTTAAATCCCTCTTTTTATCAATTTTGCATTTAAAGATTTTATCTTGATGTAAAAGGTCTTGGAAAAAAGTGGCTTTTGTTGACTTTCTGAAAATGACCAGTAATGTATGAGCTTGTATCTTTCAAATGGTGCATTTCTTGGACTTGAGGGATGAATATAAGTTTTATGGAATAAGATTATCTTCAATATAAGCTTTAGTTTGGGAAAAATGGATGAAGTATGTGAAAGTTATGCCTGGTCAAAGTTCAGTTGACTTTTCCTATAGAAACCCTAATTTTCCATTTTTGACTTTTGATGGGTTAGGAGTATTTTTTGAGGAATCATGATCAAACCTTGATCAAATGATGGATATCACTTAAAAATGTTGATGTTGACCAAAAATCTTGAAGTTTGACTGTACATGGGCCACAATGGACTTTTGACCTAACATAGTTGATTTTCCAATACTTGAGCAATTGACTGAGCAAACTTATTGTGCAAGGCATGAAATTTGGCATGGATGATCTTGAGGACATATTAGGACAATGAAGGACATTTAGGATCCTTGGAGCTCAACCATCTTTATGAAAATTGAAACCCTAGTTGGGGGTTCATTGCCTTAGGAGGAGAATTGTCTGGTCAATTCTTGGTCAACCTTGAGCAATTGAGAACCTCTAGGAGTATGTCTTGTGTGAAAATGGGAGGGTAAATTTTGGGGTACAACAGGTTGTAAAAATGGTTTTTAAAGGATGAAAGATTTAAAGTGTGGGTTTTGAAAATAGTAGCAATGTGTGTAAGAAGTGAGTGTGGGTGGGTTTAAATTGATTTTCAAAAACAAATGATAATAATGAATAAGGTAAACACGCAATTGAAAAGGAGGTGAAAGAAATTATTTGATATATTTTCAATAAGTAGTGAATCTCAATGGTTCACATCAAACATATGGATGGCTAAATGTATTACATTTGTCTTACTTTAGCTCCACACAACATACTTGCTGTCAACTATTAATTATCAACCCAGAGTCCAAAAGACAGAAAGATATCAGAGGGCTTCTGACGAAAGGACGCCCAGACAAACTTCTGTAATCTACTACTTTTCCCAAAAGCAAGTGAATTCTTCTGACTCATATCTCGAGAATTGTTTCTTCATTTTGACCGATAGATATCTTTTAGAGTCAGATCTTCAGATTAGGATATTTTTAGAGATGCTAACATGTCACTTGCTTCTAATTTTGATTAATAGTTTAGCATGGAGTGCTTTCAGAATCTTTAGCTATGCTAGAGTTTCGAGTATCTGTCAAATTTATAGAGTATAAGATCTAGCTTTGATTTTTCAAAATCAAGCTCAACAACAAAGAATAAGGATTTGATTCATCATCAATATAAAATTTCAGTGTTATCTATTCTTGTATATTTTTTAGTTTTCAAGAGTATCTTAACATGATATGTTACAGAGCTTTTAGAATCAAACTTGTTAGCATAAAAAAATTATATTAAAGATGAAAGGAAGAGGATGATTACCAATAAATCATAAAGATTTTATTCTTCAGAGTTCATTTAGGAGCTACCAGAGCCTCGGAGTGCAATTACCCCATCTTGAGAGATGAGCTTTCTTGTCATTATGTGTGTCTACATTACAAGTTTCAGAATTGACGTCTCATCATTACTACTTATGTACTGGTGATCAATGAACTGTTGATATGTTATATAGAGTTATCTTATGTAGTCTTTTGGCTTGCTTCATATGAAGCAAATGACTTATTTGTTCTTATTTGAATTCTCCTATCATATGTTGACGATAATTATCCATCTAATCTTATGTAGCTTCTGAGCGCCTTCTGTCTTTGCTTCCAGAGTTGCTTGAAGAAGTTTGGACAACATATACACTTCATCTTCTTCATCAGGGACACCTTCAGATTTGTCTTATCATTTTTATACTAGGTGAAGGAGCAACTTCCAATGTGTTTCAAATATTTGATCTTTTTCTTACATGATTAAGTATTTGATGCTAATCAATAACGAAACTGGAGCTTTAATACCAATTGAAGGCTCAATGAAACACAAGAAAAGGGGGTTTGACTTGGGTTTCTAGAATTGTGTCTTTTTGAACACCCAAACGTCAAACAAAATTCATACACCTAGCATACAACAATAATAAAAGACACAAGTATTTTTATCCTGGTTCACCGTTAACTAGGTTAGTCCAGTCCACCCACCATTTTATCTTATCAATAAGGACTTAATCCAATAATCAATTTTATGATTACAACCACAAAGACTACCTGTCAATGTCTTCTCAAGGATTATGACTATCCACTAGTTCTTCAAGGAATTACAACTCAAAGACTAAATTTCTATGACATCTGAAGGATTCTGACCTAATATGGTCCCTCAAGGAAAATCTAAATAACAACTGTTATTGACTTCTCAAGGATTTTGACCAAACTTGGTCCCTCAAGGAAACCCTTAATAACAATTTTTATTGACTTCTGAAGGATTCTAACCAAACCTGGTCCCTCAAGGAAATCCTTAATAACAATTGTTATTGACTTCTCAAGGATGCTGACTAAATCTGGTCCCTCAAGGGAATTAACCAACTGTCTAAGTATAATGTTTGTGTGTATACATGATTGCTTCTATAAAAATACGGTTACACACATTTAAGCTTAAAAGACATCGCTTAAATTAATTTGGAATATAAATATCTAAGTGTTTCACTCTTGTTGTTCTTGAAGATATTCTAAACACTTGATCTTTTCTCCTTGTTGAATATTCTTTTTGCTTCCATTTTCAATGTGTTAGGTTGTTTCTTTATCTCTGTGTATTTATTCGATGTAATCCTTCTTTAATCTTCTTGAATACTGTTGTACCCCAAAATTTGTCCTCCCATATTCTCCAAGAAATTGCCAAACCAAGCTGCAAGATTCCCCAAGGGTTGCACAGTGCAAAGGTCTCCTATACAGTCAAAACTAGGGTTTGTATGCTGATCAAGAAATTGAAGTTTTCAAAGGCCCAATCAAGTCTCATATGCCTACAAATATGGTCAAGTATCCTCACATCAAGTTTCAAGGCATTCAGCTCAAAATTGCACAGTCAAAACCCTAGATTGCACTACAGTCAACTGTAGGGGCAAAATGTTCATTTGACAGTCAAAAGTTCAAATTTTTGGTCAACATATCATTTTGAAGCCACAAACATCATTTGATCAATGCTTGATCATGATTCTCAAAATTTGGCTCAGAAAATCATCAAGATGCAAAAGTTACTATATTTGGACAGCTGAAAAAGTCAACTGAAATTGACCAGGGCATAACTTTCACATGGATTATCAGAAAAATTCCATTCAAAGCTCATTTTGAAGAGAAAGACATTTCCTACAACTCATCTTCATACTTCAAGTCCAAGAAATGCTCTCACAAAAAGTTATCAATTTCAACATTATAGGTCATTTACAAAAGTCAACAAAAAGGGACTTTAAGTAAAAGGCCATAACTTGATATTGGTAAATCAAAATGACATGGGACCAAAGGCATTGGTTAGAGGACTCAAAGACCTTTCCAAAATGTCCAAGAACATGAGAAAAGCTTAAAAATTGAGCAAGTTATGCCTTGTGGAAGTTGGGAAATTTTTGGATATTTTGAAAAGTCAACATTAATTCAAATGACCTAAAATTGCTAATGGGCCCATTTTTCTTCCATGATTCATCATTCCAAGCATGTGCACGACCACTTGGCCCAAAGGGAAGTATTTTCTCATTTTTTATTTATTTATTTGAATTATTATTCATATTAATTCATTTAAATTATATAAATATGTGAAAAATATCTAACATGACCTAACCAATCTTTTTGTGCATGTTTGATACTCAAGATTTCGTGTACAACTAAATAGGGAAATATTTGGACTAATTGGATCATGATTTGCACAAGAACATGTGAAAAAAGATATGAAAATAATGGTGGAAAATCAAATATTGAAATCAATGAAAGAAAAAGATTTTGGCCAATTTTGTTAACCTAATGCCTTCACTACATAATCAGAAACATAACCCTAATGCTCATAGACTCTAAGCTGCGCAAGGAAGGCCATTGGAAACTTAAAAAAATTCCTTGAAAACACAAAACTGAAATCATTGTTGGAGGACGATTAAAAGCCTAATTTTCATTCCAATAGCTTGCTCAAGGTCTATTGAGTGTATTCCAATCAGAATCATTGATCAAAACGCCAAGAACTGGTAGATTGAACTCAAACTGCATCAAGAAAATTCCTTTATCGTGTTTCATGTTTTAAGCATTTTCACAGCATTTTGTTCATAGATTCTTGTTCCTTGTGATGTTTTAAAGCTAACCATTATGTTCAATTTGATTATCATGCTGTGTATGAGATTTTACCATGCTCGAATCCTAGGGTTTACAGGATATGAATTTGGGGCTTTTGACACGGAGTAAAATCAGGACTCCAGACCACCACCATTCAATTGAGCAAGCCTGGACGAAGAGATCCCAACCCTCGCGCCTAATTTATGTTTAGAGATGAGCTAATCGCTATTTTCTCAAAACATCCTTAAAACCACGCTTAAGAAACCGTTGCCATATGGTTTTGTTTTCAGGGAAGGTGGAGAAGACGATTACATGTCACACGCTGACTGGCTCATTTAAACTCTCGCGCGCTTTTCCAGGCCATTAACTCATTTTCCCTTTTATTATTTGTTTGTCTAAAATATATAACACGCGTTCAATAGCTCAGCTGGCAAGGTGTGATTGTTATTAACCCTCATGACCTGGGTTCAAATCCCAGGTCTTGCATATTTCAATATTATTTTTCTATATATCATCCCATGCAGATTCAGCGCTAGCGACCACCATACACTCACCAAATCCAGCCGGCCACGTGGTTAGCTTCAGCAATCCAAGGGTGGAGAATTGATGGACACCCTGAACCTTAGTCAAAAGAGCCACATGGCGCCTGGAAAGTCAACGAATTCTGAAGGTCATTGGGCCAGATTTTCTTGGACAATACCTCCACTTTAGGGCCTGAACCCCCCTGGTTTGCAATTTCTTTCTCTTTTTTACTTATTTTTATTTTATTGTTAATTGTTATTTTATTTTATTCAATTGTTTTAATTTAATTAATTATATTTTACAAATTATAAAATACACAAAAAATCAGAAAAAAAGAGAAGAATATAATATTTATTTATTTTGATTATTTTCTTGTAAACAAATGTATGTAAATAAACTTAGCATAAATTAGGGTTTTTGCAATGTTAATTCTTTTCATAAAATATCTAAAAAATATAGAATTTAGGTTTAATTGTTAATTTTATTCCTCTCAATTTCTTTTTTTGTCATAATAATAATATTACTTATTTTATTTTCATAATTAAATTGTGCATAAATAAATTTAGGTTTAATTTAGGTTATATTTTAATATTTTCATAACAAACTTAAAAAATCATTAGAATTAGGGTTAGTTAATTTCAATTAATTCTTTTTTCTTTTAAATCTTAAAAAACATAAAAATACCAAAAGAACAAAAACATTTAATTTTAATTTTAATTCCTCATTAACTTTGATTTTTTGCAAAAGGGTCCAACACCCTCGTTCGTAATTTATTTAATTCGCGTATTTATTTTCTTTCGCTTAATTAATTATGTACCTCTCCCAAAGCGTTGTAACTTATACTTCTCAAACTTTTCAATTTTATTTCTTTTACTTTATTTATTTTCTGTCAAATCGGGTCCTGGTTAATTTTGGCGATGTGGACCCGCGCCATTTGTAATAACTGTAGATTTATTTTCCTCGCAACTTTTAAACTGTTAAATATGCATGCAAGAATGAATGGCCTTAAATAAAATCAAGCGTAGATCACAATGAACATGACAAGACAAATATCAATGAATCCGACACACGAATCGCACACACCACCCCTAGGGTACGCCTCACTGTTGCCTTGCCTCGAAAGGTGATCGTCGAGTAGAGGACGTCTTAGTAAGTCCTCATGATCCGGGAACCTGGCATGAGGGTAGCTTCTAAGGTGTCTTCCCATTGCTCTGGTGATCACCATGTCCCTACAAACTCGAATTGACCCGAACACCTCCAACGGTGGTGCTACCTACCTCTCAATGGTGGGATGGCACTGCTTTAAAGGACATTTACACAGACGAATTCCTTAGGGTAGGTAGACGACTCATGGATACTTGCTCTCTTCAAAACAAATTGAAATCTTTTCACACCAACACTTTTCAAAAGCTTTCAAAACAAACTTTTCAAACACTCTGACGTACGAGTCGAACTGAAATTTTTCAAAGAAACTTTTTAAAACCCACATTGAAAAGCAAACAAACAATTTTGAAAACACATTGAGCAAGTATCTAAGAGCCCATGGATAACCATGGATAGAAAGGGTGCTAACACCTTCCCTTTCTATAACCTACCTCCCGAACCGAGAGCAATCTCTTTAAGGAATTTTTCTGTGCTTTTGTCCTTTCCATTTGGAGAAAATAAAAGACGGTGGCGACTCTTGCTTCCGCGACATTTCGCGAACCAGCGTTAAACAGTCAGTTCCAGATCCACCGATCACAGAACTGGCAACTCTGCTGGGGACAAAAAATTAAAGTGAGGTGTACCTTAGGACTAAGATCACTGTGTTTTCAATTGCTTTCCTTGTGTGCTTTAAATTGTGGGTTGCTTCGGAGTTCTATAGATCCTAACCCGGATCTGGGGGATACCTTCTTAGAAAGTAGCAACAAGGCTGTGAGGGAACTGTGCGGGGTATACCGACATGGTTGAAACAGTCTGCTACGTTGATGTGGCACTTTGGTGTGTACCGGTAACCCTTGAGTTCAGTCAAGGAGAGTACGGGGCCTCCGCGTGGTGTCGTGAAGCATCAACAGACCTTAGGAACCTTAATTGAACTATCTTGGCCTCTTTAGGGTAGTGAGATAACTGACTTTGGTGCAGTCCGAGGTTGGTTGATACTCGATACTACACTCAATTGAGGGTTGCTTTCCTGGAATATTTCGGTCGCCAGTTCAGTGGCTAAATCGAAACGATGAACAATGAAAGCAATCCCGTGATATTGGGACCCTTAGAACCGGTTACTTCTAATAGGACAGGTTGAGCCCACCAACTTCAAGAGGGTAATACCTAGACCTCATGCTGGCCTAAACTTTAAAGGGCTTCTCTTGTGTGACTTGTGTGCCTTCGTACTTGCCTACTTGCATGCTTGTTATCTGACATCTAAGTTTCTTGCAGGTTTTGTTCATAGTCCTTAACTAGGACTCATAACAAGGCTTACTAAGTTTCTTGCAGGTTTTTGTTTTAGTCCTTAACTAGGACTCATAACAAGGTTTACCGAGTTTCTTGCAGGGTTTTATTTAGTCCTTAATTAGGACTCATAACAGGGTGTACTAACTACTTGCATGTTCTGTTTATAGTCCTCAATTGGGACTCATGACAGGTTTTACTTGAGTTTCTTGCAGGTTTCTGTTTATAGTCCTTAATAAGGGCTCATAACAGGGTTTATTCATATTACCCCATGCATCATGACATCATACCATTGCATACATCCTAACCCATTTCAAGGATCTCAAGGGCTTGTGATGCAGGTCATGATGAATCAAACATCTAGCAAGGGGCAAAGAGGATTTATTTTCCTCTAGCCAAAGTTGTCAGGGGCTATGACCCACTTGACATGGTGAGCTCTGACTCTTGAAGAAGGTTCCCTTAACCAAGGTTGTTTGGAAATCAAAACCAGACATGATGACTAAAGTCAGGGGCTATGACCCACTTGATATGGTGAGCTCTGACTCTTGAAGAAGGTTCCCTTAACCAAGGTTGTTTGGAAATCAAAATCAGACATGATGACTAAAGTCAGGGGCTATGACCCACTGGATATGGTGAGCCTTTGACCCTTGAAGGAGTGCTCAATAACATGGGTTTCCTTCAATCAAGCTACCGGACCCAAATTCTAACAAATTTTCTTGTTTACCCCGCGAGGTCCTTGAAAACATTACATGCATGTCATACTCATCATTGCATAACAGGTATCCTTGTTGCAGGTCACTTACCGTTCTCGCTGTTTATTTCAGCAATGGCTTGCCCACAAGATAACCAGGACTTTCTTGCTCAAGAGACTCGGTTCGGGGAAATCCTCCTGAATCTATCCAAGGGGCAGGAGGAGCTAAGGACACTTCTCATGGAGACCTTTGTCAGAAACAGTGCTGAGGACGAACGGCTGAAACACCTACAAGCTGAGGTGGATGCATTGAGGGTCCAGATGTTGGGGCAGGTGACTGCCATTCAAGAGTTAGCTCAAAGACAAGATGAGCTCTGGTTTCTCGTCAACCAACTGCTTCAGGGTAACCAACTGGGGCAAAAGTCTAAGGACAAAAAGCCAGTCATCGTTCAACCACCTTTGAGACAAGGAGGTAAGGGGAGAGCTCCTCAAATGGCTCCAGTGTCACAAACCCAACATCACAACCAACAAAAGAGCGAGAGAAGGCAGTTCACTCGGCTCAGCATGACCTTATCCCAGATATTGCCACAGTTGCTGGAGACCAAGCTGGTAACTCTAAAAGAAGCTCCGAAGAACCAAAATACAACGTCACCAAAGTATAACCCCAACGCCAGCTGCGCTTATCACTCTGACAGCCCGGGGCATACTACAGATGATTGTTGGAGCTTGAAAAATAAGATCCAAGACATGATCAACGCTGGAGAGATTCAGTTTAAAGTACCCAAGACTCCCCACGTGATCACTGCTCCCTTGCCAAAGCATGGCTAGGATTGAGAAATTTTTGTTCATTCGAATGTTCAAGTTGCAATTCTCTTTTGTTCAAACATTTATTCATGATTAAACATTGTTATTTCATTAATGCATCGCATATGTCTGTTTTGAAGCAATATATTCGTATTCACTATATGCAAATTATTTTCATATTTTTTCTGATGTCAACTCTTGATCTAAAATTCTAAGCCTCTTGAGGGAGGATGACGAAAACGATACCATAATCCACAATATGCTTTTGAACAGACCCCGCTGATGAGGTACAGGCATTGTTTCAATTCCTAAACACTGGAGTTATAAGGATGATAATCCCTCGTCAACCCATCTGAGCCAAAGAAGTAGGAGTTCTTATTTTCGAAAATTAAAACCCTTTATCATAACCCGGGGCAGGGTAGTCTTCTCAGTTGATCCAAGTGCATAACGAATGGCACCAAAGAGATCCTTACGAAATAAAGAAAGACAGTGATGGTTCCGAATAATCAATAAAGGACAGGCAATCATTATCAAAAAAAAAATCATAAACAAAAAGCCCAAGAAGTCAAAACCTATAAAAAGGGACTTATGAAACTGGGGCATCCCGCTGACTGTAATTCTAAAAAGGAAACAGTTCAGGCAAAAAATAGGGATAACGAAATCAAAAAGAAAGAGGTCCTACAAAACCTCAACAAAAAAGGAGATGATTGCCTATTCGAAGTAAGTTATCAACATCCGGATCATCACCGGAAAACCAGAGCAAAGACTCAAACAAAGGTCTAACGCACGATCAACTGAGTTTAGGTTTGGAGAACATCACGAAGAGCGGGTGGGTACAAATAAAATTTAAGCCTTTATCCTTTGTTTCTTAAACCGTGAACCAGGCCACGTTACAACCATCAAAAGTCCTAGCCGAAGCATGGGTTAGTTCGAAAGCATACTGTACGAAAGGTATCCTGACTCCTTAAGGCCTACGGTAAATACGGAGTTGACATCATGTTTTATAAACATTCACTTGTTTATGAAAAAGAATGCATTTTCAAAACCGTCAAGACAGACATAAGCTTTGCATTTTTGACATAACATTGTTTGCATATGACTATTTGTTTGAACAGCAGGAAAATTCGCACGATGAATACCTAGTGAACAAAAACACTCCCGATCAAGGGGCATGACGTGATTATTGTCCATCAGCTGGGACAATTAAGTCAAGATTCGGAGAATCTCTCAAAAGGCCAAATAGCCTGGGGCAAATCTCCACCTGGGTCACTTGGGGCATTCCAACAACGAATCTTGCCTGATCAAACACCTTCTGGTAGCATGACAAAGCACTTCTAACAGGGGAAACTCCCTACTTTCTGAGAGCGTGGACATAGTCGGAAAAATACTACGCACAATCAAAGACCCGCTAGGTTGACACACCTAGGCAAAAATAAGGGCTTCCCGGCGAACCAAAAGGGTTCGAGCAAAAATAAGGGATGAAAATGAAAAAATCTGTACACCCGGCAAGTCGAAAACCTGAAAAGGCGGCTTGGGCAAAAATGGGTATCCCGGTGGACTGAAAACCCAAAAGGGCGGTCCAGGCAAAAGTTAGGGATTAAAGCGTACGACTATGTCCTGTCATCTTGCCACTTGCCTACCAGAAGGAGGTTTGTCTATCAACAACTATCAACGCCTCACTGGTCTCCCTATCCCACCTCAGAAACAGGGGCAGCAATGAGTCGTCCAAACAATCTAATGGCTCTGTCCGCCAAGGTACCAAGGTAGGTTCAGCTAAAGAACATGACCAGTACATCTTAAACTCCCCAGAGAGTCAGCAGTCAGTGCATTCTTCTCCAGGATATTATCAAACCTCAAGGAAGTTGGGTACCCTCCCGTAGAGCTCAATACTCCCCCAGCAGCAGCATATATATATTCTTAACAAGCATCCCCGGCAGTCTTGGCCTAAAGATTGTTCCCCGGTGGTATATCAACATACGAAGGAATCACTTTCCCCGCAATCAAAACTTCCCCAGAAGAGTCTAATCCGGTTTCCCCAGGAAAACTGGAATTCGTATCCCCAAGCAATAAGCTGATCCCCAGTAGATTCTGGAAGCTTATCCCCAGTGGATTCTGGAAGCTTATCCCCTCACAGAGCACAAACGCGTCGTCCGGCTTGATTTAAAGAGTTATTTCCTTAACAGGATATAACTGGGTTATCCTCAGCCAAAAGCCACGGAAAGGTCGTCGTCAACGTAGTTCCTTCCTATCCCCAGCGAAGTCCATTCACTCTTCCAGCAACAAGACATCCTCAGCAGGTTACTATCAACACTCAGCAAGGCATCCCTCTTCCCACAGAGTATTGCTTCCCAGCATGGTCACTAGAGTATCTTTTCTCCCCGCAGAATTATTCATTCGCCAAGTTTAGTCCTCAACGGAGTTATCTTCTCCTACCGGTATTCTTGCAACTGACATCCCCAACGGAAACAAAATCTATCCTTCAATATCAGCCCAGGATACGACTTCCCGGAACCCGTCAAGGATCTACTTTCCTAGACGAAAACATACATAAAACATCACATACATCATTATAGCATGCATAGACGCATCATATCACCCCAATCTCATTTGTTTTTGAGAACATCTTAAAATCAGGCAATTCATGCATTATGACATTGCATACAACTAATTCGTTACTTTTTCAGGAAAGAACGATCAACAGATAAAAGTCTTCATCCTGCTGAGGTAGTAATCGTCCCAGATTCCTTCATCACCCGTTGAGGTAGTAATCATCCCAGATTCCTTCATCATTCTGCTGAGGTAGTAATCGTCCCAGATTCCTTCATCATCCTGCTGAGGTAGTAATCGTCCCAGATTCCTTCATCATTCTGCTGAGGTAGTAATCGTCCCAGATTCCTTCATCATCCTGCTGAGGTAGTAATCGTCCCAGATTCCTTCATCATCCTGCTGAGGTAGTAATCGTCCCAGATTCCTTCATCATCCTGCTAAGGTAGTAATCGTCCCAGATTCCTTCATCATCCTGCTGAGGTAGTAATCGTCCCAGATTCCTTCATCATCCTGCTGAGGTAGTAATCGCCCAAAGGTTCTCTCATCGTCCCTTTGAGGTAGTAATCGCCCAAAGGTTCTCTCATCGTCCCGTTGAGGTAGTAATCGCCCAAAGGTTCTCTCATCGTCCCGTTGAGGTAGTAATCGCCCAAAGGTTCTCTCATCATCCGGTTGAGGTAGTAATCGCCCAAAGGTTCTCTCATCGTCCCGTTGAGGTAGTAATCGCCCAAAGGTTCTCTCATCGTCCCGTTGAGGTAGTAACCGTCCCTGATTCATTCATCACATCATTATCAACAAAAACCTTTTGAAGTTCCAGACTCGACTCCTGTATCTCGCCAGGGCACGTCTGAAGAATTCAAAGACCCACCAAGATTTTCTCAACGAGCGTTGTTGAAGTTAAAGTCACTCAAGGTTCTCTTACCATTCATGCTAAGGTAGTAACCATCCCTGGTTCATTCATCATCTCGTGAAGCTCCAGATCCAGCTCCTGCAACCAGTCAGGACACATCTGTATCAAGCATCTGAAAATCAGCTCCTGCAACGTGCCAGGTACTCGTTTTTCTTTTGCAGGTATGCAGGTTCTCGCTAAGAAATCTCTTACGCAATCAACATCCAGATGGCATCTATAAGCCCATCATCCTATTTCATCAATCTCTAAATGGCATCTATAAGCCCATTCCCCCATCACACTGCTACTATGTGAGCGCAAATTTCTGGGCACTCTAGTGTCCAATCATCTTCTACCCTCGGATTACGAAAGGCACGTCCGCCAATCTGCATCCTCAGGTCTAAGAAGATTGAACAGGGGCAACTGTTGTACCCCAAAATTTGCCCTCCCATATTCTCCAAGAAATTGCCAAACCAAGCTGCAAGATTCCCCAAGGGTTGCACAGTGCAAAGGTCTCCTATACAGTCAAAACTAGGGTTTGTGTGCTGATCAAGAAATTGAAGTTTTCAAAGGCCCAATCAAGTCTCATATGCCTACAAATATGGTCAAGTATCCCCACATCAAGTTTCAAGGCATTCAGCTCAAAATTGCACAGTCAAAACCCTAAATTGCACTACAGTCAACTGTAGGGGCAAAATGGTCATTTGACAGTCAAAAGTTCAAATTTTTGGTCAACATATCATTTTGAAGCCACAAACATCATTTGATCAATGCTTGATCATGATTCTCAAAATTTGGCTCAGAAAATCATCAAGATGCAAAAGTTACTATATTTGGACAGCTGAAAAAGTCAACTGAAATTGACCAGGGCATAACTTTCACATGGATTATCAGAAAAATTCCATTCAAAGCTCATTTTGAAGAGAAAGACATTTCCTACAACTCATCTTCATACTTCAAGTCCAAGAAATGCTCTCACAAAAAGTTATCAATTTCAACATTATAGGTCATTTTCAAAAGTCAACAAAAAGGGACTTTAAGTCAAAGGCCATAACTTGAGATTGGTAAATCAAAATGACATGGGACCAAAGGAATTGGTTAGAGGACTCAAAGACCTTTCCAAAATGTCCAAGAACATGAGAAAAGCTTAAAAATTGAGCAAGTTATGCCTTGTGGAAGTTGGGAAATTTTTGGATATTTTGAAAAGTCAACATTAATTCAAATGACCTAAAATTGCTAATGGGCCCATTTTTCTTCCATGATTCATCATTCCAAGCATGTGCACGACCACTTGGCCCAAAGGGAAGTATTTTCTCATTTTTTATTTATTTATTTGAATTATTATTCATATTAATTCATTTAAATTATATAAATATGTGAAAAATATCTAACATGACCTAACCAATCTTTTTGTGCATGTTTGATACTCAAGATTTCGTGTACAACTAAATAGGGAAATATTTGGACTAATTGGATCATGATTTGCACAAGAACATGTGAAAAAAGATATGAAAATAATGGTGGAAAATCAAATATTGAAATCAATGAATGAAAAAGATTTTGGCCAATTTTGTTAACCTAATGCCTTCACTACATAATCAGAAACATAACCCTAATGCTCATAGACTCTAAGCTGCGCAAGGAAGGCCATTGGAAACTTAAAAAAATTCCTTGAAAACACAAAACTGAAATCATTGTTGGAGGACGATTAAAAGCCTAATTTTCATTCCAATAGCTTGCTCAAGGTCTATTGAGTGTATTCCAATCAGAATCATTGATCAAAACGCCAAGAACTGGTAGATTGAACTCAAACTGCATCAAGAAAATTCCTTTATCGTGTTTCATGTTTTAAGCATTTTTCACAGCATTTTGTTCATAGATTCTTGTTCCTTGTGATGTTTTAAAGCTAACCATTATGTTCAATTTGATTATCATGCTGTGTATGAGATTTTACCATGCTCGAATCCTAGGGTTTACAGGATATGAATTTGGGGCTTTTGACACGGAGTAAAATCAGGACTCCAGACCACCACCATTCAATTGAGCAAGCCTGGACGAAGAGATCCCAACCCTCGCGCCTAATTTATGTTTAGAGATGAGCTAATCGCTATTTTCTCAAAACATCCTTAAAACCACGCTTAAGAAACCGTTGCCATATGGTTTTGTTTTCATGGAAGGTGGAGAAGACGATTACATGTCACACGCTGACTGGCTCATTTAAACTCTCGCGCGCTTTTCCAGGCCATTAACTCATTTTCCCTTTTATTATTTGTTTGTCTAAAATATATAACACGCGTTCAATAGCTCAGCTGGCAAGGTGTGATTGTTATTAACCCTCATGACCTGGGTTCAAATCCCAGGTCTTGCATATTTCAATATTATTTTTCTATATATCATCCCATGCAGATTCAGCGCTAGCGACCACCATACACTCACCAAATCCAGCCGGCCACGTGGTTAGCTTCAGCAATCCAAGGGTGGAGAATTGATGGACACCCTGAACCTTAGTCAAAAGAGCCACATGGCGCCTGGAAAGTCAACGAATTCTGAAGGTCATTGGGCCAGATTTGCTTGGACAATACCTCCACTTTAGGGCCTGAACCCCCCTGGTTTGCAATTTCTTTCTCTTTTTTACTTATTTTTATTTTATTGTTAATTGTTATTTTATTTTATTCAATTGTTTTAATTTAATTAATTATATTTTACAAATTATAAAATACACAAAAAATCAGAAAAAAAGAGAAGAATATAATATTTATTTATTTTGATTATTTTCTTGTAAACAAATGTATGTAAATAAACTTAGCATAAATTAGGGTTTTTGCAATGTTAATTCTTTTCATAAAATATCTAAAAAATATAGAATTTAGGTTTAATTGTTAATTTTATTCCTCTCAATTTCTTTTTTTGTCATAATAATAATATTACTTATTTTATTTTCATAATTAAATTGTGCATAAATTAATTTAGGTTTAATTTAGGTTATATTTTAATATTTTCATAACAAACTTAAAAAATCATTAGAATTAGGGTTAGTTAATTTCAATTAATTCTTTTTTCTTTTAAATCTTAAAAAACATAAAAATACCAAAAGAACAAAAACATTTAATTTTAATTTTAATTCCTCATTAACTTTGATTTTTTGCAAAAGGGTCCAACGCCCTCGTTCGTAATTTATTTAATTCGCGTATTTATTTTCTTTCGCTTAATTAATTATGTACCTCTCCCAAAGCGTTGTAACTTATACTTCTCGCACTTTTCAATTTTATTTCTTTTACTTTATTTATTTTCTGTCAAATCGGGTCCTGGTTAATTTTGGCGATGTGGACCCGCGCCATTTGTAATAGCTGTAGATTTATTTTCCTCGCAACTTTTAAACTGTTAAATATGCATGCAAGAATGAATGGCCTTAAATAAAATCAAGCATAGATCACAATGAACATGACAAGACAAATATCAATGAATCCGACACACGAATCGCACACACCACCCCTAGGGTACGCCTCACTGTTGCCTTGCCTCGAATGGTGATCGTCGAGTAGAGGACGTCTTAGTAAGTCCTCATGATCCGGGAACCTGGCATGAGGGTAGCTTCTAAGGTGTCTTCCCATTGCTCTGGTGATCACCATGTCCCTACAAACTCGAATTGACCCGAACACCTCCAACGGTGGTGCTACCTACCTCTCAATGGTGGGATGGCACTGCTTTAAAGGACATTTACACAGACGAATTCCTTAGGGTAGGTAGACGACTCATGGATACTTGCTCTCTTCAAAACAAATTGAAATCTTTTCACACCAACACTTTTCAAAAGCTTTCAAAACAAACTTTTCAAACACTCTGACGTACGAGTCGAACTGAAATTTTTCAAAGAAACTTTTTAAAACCCACATTGAAAAGCAAACAAACAATTTTGAAAACACATTGAGCAAGTATCTAAGAGCCCATGGATAACCATGGATAGAAAGGGTGCTAACACCTTCCCTTTCTATAACCTACCTCCCGAACCGAGAGCAATCTCTTTAAGGAATTTTTCTGTGCTTTTGTCCTTTCCATTTGGAGAAAATAAAAGACGGTGGCGACTCTTGCTTCCGCGACATTTCGCGAACCAGCGTTAAACAGTCAGTTCCAGATCCACCGATCACAGAACTGGCAACTCTGCTGGGGACAAAAAATTAAAGTGAGGTGTACCTTAGGACTAAGATCACTGTGTTTTCAATTGCTTTCCTTGTGTGCTTTAAATTGTGGGTTGCTTCGGAGTTCTATAGATCCTAACCCGGATCTGGGGGATACCTTCTTAGAAAGTAGCAACAAGGCTGTGAGGGAACTGTGCGGGGTATACCGACATGGTTGAAACAGTCTGCTACGTTGATGTGGCACTTTGGTGTGTACCGGTAACCCTTGAGTTCAGTCAAGGAGAGTACGGGGCCTCCGCGTGGTGTCGTGAAGCATCAACAGACCTTAGGAACCTTAATTGAACTATCTTGGCCTCTTTAGGGTAGTGAGATAACTGACTTTGGTGCAGTCCGAGGTTGGTTGATACTCGATACTACACTCAATTGAGGGTTGCTTTCCTGGAATATTTCGGTCGCCAGTTCAGTGGCTAAATCGAAACGATGAACAATGAAAGCAATCCCGTGATATTGGGACCCTTAGAACCGGTTACTTCTAATAGGACAGGTTGAGCCCACCAACTTCAAGAGGGTAATACCTAGACCTCATGCTGGCCTAAACTTTAAAGGGCTTCTCTTGTGTGACTTGTGTGCCTTCGTACTTGCCTACTTGCATGCTTGTTATCTGACATCTAAGTTTCTTGCAGGTTTTGTTCATAGTCCTTAACTAGGACTCATAACAAGGCTTACTAAGTTTCTTGCAGGTTTTTGTTTTAGTCCTTAACTAGGACTCATAACAAGGTTTACCGAGTTTCTTGCAGGGTTTTATTTAGTCCTTAATTAGGACTCATAACAGGGTGTACTAACTACTTGCATGTTCTGTTTATAGTCCTCAATTGGGACTCATGACAGGTTTTACTTGAGTTTCTTGCAGGTTTCTGTTTATAGTCCTTAATAAGGGCTCATAACAGGGTTTATTCATATTACCCCATGCATCATGACATCATACCATTGCATACATCCTAACCCATTTCAAGGATCTCAAGGGCTTGTGATGCAGGTCATGATGAATCAAACATCTAGCAAGGGGCAAAGAGGATTTATTTTCCTCTAGCCAAAGTTGTCAGGGGCTATGACCCACTTGACATGGTGAGCTCTGACTCTTGAAGAAGGTTCCCTTAACCAAGGTTGTTTGGAAATCAAAACCAGACATGATGACTAAAGTCAGGGGCTATGACCCACTTGATATGGTGAGCTCTGACTCTTGAAGAAGGTTCCCTTAACCAAGGTTGTTTGGAAATCAAAATCAGACATGATGACTAAAGTCAGGGGCTATGACCCACTGGATATGGTGAGCCTTTGACCCTTGAAGGAGTGCTCAATAACATGGGTTTCCTTCAATCAAGCTACCGGACCCAAATTCTAACAAATTTTCTTGTTTACCCCGCGAGGTCCTTGAAAACATTACATGCATGTCATACTCATCATTGCATAACAGGTATCCTTGTTGCAGGTCACTTACCGTTCTCGCTGTTTATTTCAGCAATGGCTTACCCACAAGATAACCAGGACTTTCTTGCTCAAGAGACTCGGTTCGGGGAAATCCTCCTGAATCTATCCAAGGGGCAGGAGGAGCTAAGGACACTTCTCATGGAGACCTTTGTCAGAAACAGTGCTGAGGACGAACGGCTGAAACACCTACAAGCTGAGGTGGATGCATTGAGGGTCCAGATGCTGGGGCAGGTGACTGCCATTCAAGAGTTAGCTCAAAGACAAGATGAGCTCTGGTTTCTCGTCAACCAACTGCTTCAGGGTAACCAACTGGGGCAAAAGTCTAAGGATAAAAAGCCAGTCATCGTTCAACCACCTTTGAGACAAGGAGGTAAGGGGAGAGCTCCTCAAATGGCTCCAGTGTCACAAACCCAACATCACAACCAACAAAAGAGCGAGAGAAGGCAGTTCACTCGGCTCAGCATGACCTTATCCCAGATATTGCCACAGTTGCTGGAGACCAAGCTGGTAACTCTAAAAGAAGCTCCGAAGAACCAAAATACAACGTCACCAAAGTATAACCCCAACGCCAGCTGCGCTTATCACTCTGACAGCCCGGGGCATACTACAGATGATTGTTGGAGCTTGAAAAATAAGATCCAAGACATGATCAACGCTGGAGAGATTCAGTTTAAAGTACCCAAGACTCCCCACGTGATCACTGCTCCCTTGCCAAAGCATGGCTAGGATTGAGAAATTTTTGTTCATTCGAATGTTCAAGTTGCAATTCTCTTTTGTTCAAACATTTATTCATGATTAAACATTGTTATTTCATTAATGCATCGCATATGTCTGTTTTGAAGCAATATATTCGTATTCACTATATGCAAATTATTTTCATATTTTTTCTGATGTCAACTCTTGATCTAAAATTCTAAGCCTCTTGAGGGAGGATGACGAAAACGATACCATAATCCACAATATGCTTTTGAACAGACCCCGTTGATGAGGTACAGGCATTGTTTCAATTCCTAAACACTGGAGTTATAAGGATGATAATCCCTCGTCAACCCATCTGAGCCAAAGAAGTAGGAGTTCTTATTTTCGAAAATTAAAACCCTTTATCATAACCCGGGGCAGGGTAGTCTTCTCAGTTGATCCAAGTGCATAACGAATGGCACCAAAGAGATCCTTATGAAATAAAGAAAGACAGTGATGGTTCCGAATAATCAATAAAGGACAGGCAATCATTATCAAAAAAAAAATCATAAACAAAAAGCCCAAGAAGTCAAAACCTATAAAAAGGGACTTATGAAACTGGGGCATCCCGCTGACTGTAATTCTAAAAAGGAAACAGTTCAGGCAAAAAATAGGGATAACGAAATCAAAAAGAAAGAGGTCCTACAAAACCTCAAAAAAAAAGGAGATGATTGCCTATTCGAAGTAAGTTATCAACATCCGGATCATCACCGGAAAACCAGAGCAAAGACTCAAACAAAGGTCTAACGCACGATCAACTGAGTTTAGGTTTGGAGAACATCACGAAGAGCGGGTGGGTACAAATAAAATTTAAGCCTTTATCCTTTGTTTCTTAAACCGTGAACCAGGCCACGTTACAACCATCAAAAGTCCTAGCCGAAGCATGGGTTAGTTCGAAAGCATACTGTACGAAAGGTATCCTGACTCCTTAAGGCCTACGGTAAATACGGAGTTGACATCATGTTTTACAAACATTCACTTGTTTATGAAAAAGAATGCATTTTCAAAACCGTCAAGACAGACATAAGCTTTGCATTTTTGACATAACATTGTTTACATATGACTATTTGTTTGAACAGCAGGAAAATTCGCACGATGAATACCTAGTGAACAAAAACACTCCCGATCAAGGGGCATGACGTGATTATTGTCCATCAGCTGGGACAATTAAGTCAAGATTCGGAGAATCTCTCAAAAGGCCAAATAGCCTGGGGCAAATCTCCACCTGGGTCACTTGGGGCATTCCAACAACGAATCTTGCCTGATCAAACACCTTCTGGTAGCATGACAAAGCACTTCTAACAGGGGCAACTCCCTACTTTCTGAGAGCGTGGACATAGTCGGAAAAATACTACGCACAATCAAAGACCCGCTAGGTTGACACACCTAGGCAAAAATAAGGGCTTCCCGGCGAACCAAAAGGGTTCGAGCAAAAATAAGGGATGAAAATGAAAAAATCTGTACACCCGGCAAGTCGAAAACCTGAAAAGGCGGCTTGGGCAAAAATGGGTATCCCGGTGGACTGAAAACCCAAAAGGGCGGTCCAGGCAAAAGTTAGGGATTAAAGCGTACGACTATGTCCTGTCATCTTGCCACTTGCCTACCAGAAGGAGGTTTGTCTATCAACAACTATCAACGCCTCACCGGTCTCCCCATCCCACCTCAGAAACAGGGGCAGCAATGAGTCGTCCAAACAATCTAATGGCTCTGTCCGCCAAGGTACCAAGGTAGGTTCAGCTAAAGAACATGACCAGTACATCTTAAACTCCCCAGAGAGTCAGCAGTCAGTGCATTCTTCTCCAGGATATTATCAAACCTCAAGGAAGTTGGGTACCCTCCCGTAGAGCTCAATAATCCCCCAGCAGCAGCATATATATATTCTTAACAAGCATCCCCGGCAGTCTTGGCCTAAAGATTGTTCCCCGGTGGTATATCAACATACGAAGGAATCACTTTCCCCGCAATCAAAACTTCCCCAGAAGATTCTAATCCGGTTTCCCCAGGAAAACTGGAATTCGTATCCCCAAGCAATAAGCTGATCCCCAGTAGATTCTGGAAGCTTATCCCCAGTGGATTCTGGAAGCTTATCCCCTCACAGAGCACAAACGCGTCGTCCGGCTTGATTTAAAGAGTTATTTCCTTAACAGGATATAACTGGGTTATCCTCATCCAAAAGCCACGGAAAGGTCGTCGTCAACGTAGTTCCTTCCTATCCCCAGCGAAGTCCATTCACTCTTCCAGCAACAAGACATCCTCAGCAGGTTACTATCAACACTCAGCAAGGCATCCCTCTTCCCACAGAGTATTGCTTCCCAGCATGGTCACTAGAGTATCTTTTCTCCCCGCAGAATTATTCATTCGCCAAGTTTAGTCCTCAACGGAGTTATCTTCTCCTACCGGTATTCTTGCAACTGACATCCCCAACGGAAACAAAATCTATCCTTCAATATCAGCCCAGGATACGACTTCCCGGCACCCGTCAAGGATCTACTTTCCTAGACGAAAACATACATAAAACATCACATACATCATTATAGCATGCATAGACGCATCATATCACCCCAATCTCATTTGTTTTTGAGAACATCTTAAAATCAGGCAATTCATGCATTATGACATTGCATACAACTAATTCGTTACTTTTTCAGGAAAGAACGATTAACAGATAAAAGTCTTCATCCTGCTGAGGTAGTAATCGTCCCAGATTCCTTCATCACCCGTTGAGGTAGTAATCGTCCCAGATTCCTTCATCATTCTGCTGAGGTAGTAATCGTCCCAGATTCCTTCATCATCCTGCTGAGGTAGTAATCGTCCCAGATTCCTTCATCATTCTGTTGAGGTAGTAATCGTCCCAGATTCCTTCATCATCCTGCTGAGGTAGTAATCGTCCCAGATTCCTTCATCATCCTGCTGAGGTAGTAATCGTCCCAGATTCCTTCATCATCCTGCTAAGGTAGTAATCGTCCCAGATTCCTTCATCATCCTGCTGAGGTAGTAATCGTCCCAGATTCCTTCATCATCCTGCTGAGGTAGTAATCGCCCAAAGGTTCTCTCATCGTCCCGTTGAGGTAGTAATCGCCCAAAGGTTCTCTCATCGTCCCGTTGAGGTAGTAATCGCCCAAAGGTTCTCTCATCGTCCCGTTGAGGTAGTAATCGCCCAAAGGTTCTCTCATCATCCCGTTGAGGTAGTAATCGCCCAAAGGTTCTCTCATCGTCCCGTTGAGGTAGTAATCGCCCATAGGTTCTCTCATCGTCCCGTTGAGGTAGTAACCGTCCCTGATTCATTCATCACATCATTATCAACAAAAACCTTTTGAAGTTCCAGACTCGACTCCTGTATCTCGCCAGGGCACGTCTGAAGAATTCAAAGACCCACCAAGATTTTCTCAACGAGCGTTGTTGAAGTTAAAGTCACTCAAGGTTCTCTTACCATTCATGTTGTATTGTAGTCATGTGATCTTGTACTCTTATAATATTTCCAAACAGACTCACATCGTAGCTAGCTTCATGATTTAAAGGCTTCTGATATAATTAGATGAAGCCTTATTATAGGTTAGAGTCATTGTCTTTATCTTCACACTTAACTTCTTGAGTCAGAGGATTATCAAGTATTATGATGAATCTTGATCAGAGTAAGTCTTTGAAGCATTAAGATATCATAGTTGTAAACAGTTAGAATATATCTCATATGTCTTTTGGATAGATTCATGTAGATGCATTGACTTGATAACCCAAATATTGATTTGATTTGTTTCTTCTTCAAGATCTTCTTTCAGACGTTTTCCCTTTGAATCATAAGCTTCATATAAATAGTGATGGAGCTTGATTAGAGTTCAAAGTCATTCTCTTACATCAAAGCATGTTTACTTTAGATGATGTCAATCTTCAGACTTCACCTTTCTTCAAATTTTGTTGCTCTTGACATTCTCTATATGCTTAGCTCGGAATCTGGTGTATTCAACCTTGACTTCTTCAAAATTAGAATTGCTTTTCTTAGATCTGCATACTTAACAACAGATAGAGTACAAAATTGTTCCATACTAGAGTACTTGTTATCTTCAAAACTCAAAGGATTAGTTGACAAACCAAACTTGTTCCAACAATTTTCAACTTTATACCTACAAGAACATATATCCACGGGTTCCAACAAGGAGAACTGTCATCCAGGCCTCCAACACCACCAATAGTATCAGGACTAGAATCATTTTAGGATTCCAGTTGCTACAAACCAACTGGTTAAATGCAATATTCCCGTGACTTTTCAAAGATTCATGATGGCAATATTTGCAAGGCGTGCAAGGCACGTGTTGTACCCCAAAATTTTCCCTCCCATATTTCTCAACGAATGTCAAGTGAGGTCCCCAAATTGCTCAAGGAAGTTCAAGAGTTGACCAGACAATCTCTCTCCTAAGGCAGTCTATCTTAAATTAGGGCTTTTGTTTTCATCAATATGTGTGAATCACAAAATACTCAAATGCTCATCATTGTCCTAATATGTTCTCAAGATCATCCATGTCAAGTTTCAAGCCCTGTAGAAGAGGTTTGCTCAGTCAATTGCTCAAATGCCTGAAAATCAATTGTACTAGGTCAAAAGTCAACTATGGCCCACATACAGTCAAACTTAAATATTTTTGGTCAACATCCTCATTTTGAAGTATTATTCATCATTTTATCAAGGGTTGATCATGATTCCTCAAGGGTTTCTCACAATTCATCAAAACCCAAAAGTTGCTAAATTAGGGTTTTGTAGGAAAAGTCAACTCAACTTTGACCAAAGCATAACTTTCTCACACGTTATCAGAAATAACCCATCCAAAGCTCATTTTGAAGAGGATTAAATTCCCTACAATTCATCTTCATCTCCCAAGTCCATAATATGCACTCACAAAAAGATATAAATTTTGACATTATAGGTCCTTTTGAAAAGTCAACAAAAACACCTTTTAGGTCAAAGCTTCATACATGAACATGGAAGACTTAATTGAGACGATACCAAAAGGTTTGATTAGAGGACATCATAATATTTCTAAAAAGTCTAGGAACACCTCTCTAGGGTCAAAATTGAGAGAGTTATGCATTGGACAAGTTTACCATTTTTGCAAAATTGACAAAAGTTAAATGTGCTCAAATTGGCATTTTTTGCTAAATGGGCTAGACTTTTTATGCTTGCACTTCACTTATAACATGGTCCACGACCCAAATGTGCACTTACATGTTACCTGCTTCATTATTTATTTTATTTTGATTTTTTATTTATTAAAAATTGAATTAAATCAAATAATTGGTAAATAATAGCAAACATTTGTTTTGATTGGATTTTTGGACAGAATCACAAGCTCATAATGCTGGAAGATCATAATCAAATCACATCAAGGTTAATTGGCACGAGATTGACATGATTAGGCCAAATTAGGAAGGATATCATACAAATTGAAAATAAAATCAAATCTCATCAAAGCTTCAAGATTTAATCTGTTTTGCAATCCTAATTCATTGAGGGATATATAATGAACAAGAACAAAGCAAAAAAAAAGGAGGTTGGAAGCGTGAAACGGCCAGAAGAAAAACTCAGAATTTTTGATAAAAAGAGAGGTCCAAATTCTGGAATAGAGGGCTAATCAAGGAGTTTCAAAGCCAGAAATCAATTCCTGAGCATTTCAGGAAGCATTCCCAATCATTTGCAGGCGTCAGAACATCTAGAATCTCCTCCTATCATTCTCACGGTTTGCAAAATTATCCAAATTTGATTACAGTAATTCTTGCATATTTAGCATGTTTAAATTACATATTTGTATTCATCATCATGTTTGTAATGTTTCTGGATAGTTTAATCTAACTTACAGTGCAGGAATAAGCTTTTCCCATTGTTAGGGTTTCGTGCTCCAATTTGGGGTTTTGGGTTTCAAGCAGAATTAGGCCTGATAATGGGTACCATGATAATCATAATTTCAAACCCAGTTGATCCATGGTCCCCAATTGAATTTATATTGCATATGCTTGAATCTTGAATGATACAGGTTTCAGCAACAGACATGCGTCTGTAGGTAAAGGTTCAGAACCTAAAACGACGGTTCTAGGGAAGAAGATAATAGCGTGTCACAACTTGATTGGCTGGTTTAAATTCTGGCGCGTTATTCTGGCCAGAAACTTGTTTTTTCTGATACATTATTTGTTTTTATTGTATTAACAAGTTAATATCTAGCGCAATTGGTTAGAAGAAGGAGGTCAGAAGCTCATTGTTCTGGGTTCGACCCCAGGCGTGAGCTTTTGGCATTTTCCCCATGGTTTTCACTAGATCCAGCATATACACCTTCTGAGTTTCAGCATCTTCTGGTTCCACCAGCCAGGACCATATCCAGCATAATACACCTTCTGAGGTTCAGCATCTTCTGGTTCCACCAGCCAGGACCAGATCCAGCGCATCACCTTCTAGATCTATCAGTCAGGACCAGATCCAGTGCACCCCATCTTTTGAGGGTCATCATCTTCTGGATCCATCAGCCAGAATCAGGACCAACGCATCTCATCTTCTAAGGGTCATCATCTTCTGGATCCACCTCTAACCAGATCTGCTAACAGCAGGCTCATTCGGTTATTTCTATTATATTTCTTTATTTTCTTTTCTTTAATTATTTTTTTCTTTAATCAGCACCAAAATTATTTTATTTTAAATCAACCAATCAAAATCACAAAAAGATTTATTTTCTTAATAATTATTTTTTTAATTAATTAGTTTAATTAATTTAGGGCAACTTTAATTTCTTTGACAATTAAAATTCAATTAGAAAATTAGGTTAATTCTTGATTTAATCTTTCTTTCTCAAATAAAATAAAAATACAAAAATAGGTTTTAGAATGAATTAATTTTTCCTAATTTAAAATTAATTATAACTTAGGATTTCCTTTTTAATTTAATTATTTCCTTATTTTCTCAAATGACAACATGACAAAAACATCTTTTTTTAATCAAATGGGATTAGTCCAAGGGTCAAAACCCTTATCGCCTCGCATTTAATTCGTCGCGCGCTATAATTATTTTTGCCAATATTTTTGTAACTGTTCATAGTTTGTAATAGTTTAATTTAGGTTTTTATTTACTGTTTAAATTCCCTGGTTTTTGGCTATGTAATTAATCCCCCTCCCCGAAGCCTTGTAATAGCGTAGATTTACTTTCTCGCATTTTTAATTCCCGCAAATATTTAACTGTTTAGATGTATGCTAATAGGATTGTATGACAAGAATGCATGATAAATTAAAATGGTTAGAAAACTCTAATGTGAAAAGATAAATAACTGAAATAGATCACTCGCACATATCACTCCTAGGGTGTACTCTCACTTCGGTTGCCTTCGGTAAACGATCATTAAGTATAGGATGCTTTAGTGGTTGCCCTCCTGCCTAAAAAGATCTAATGTCCCGTTCAAATGTTGCCTCGGAAATGTTGCCTTGAGAAAGATCTTAAGACTCTAGAGTTATTACTAAGGTATCCTAACATTGCTTTAGTAATCGTACGTCCCTTTCGAATTGACCCTTACAAACTCCGACGACGGTGCTACCTATTTCTCAATAGTGGGATAGCGCTGTCTAAAGGAAGCAAGAATAGAAACGATCTTTTTTTGAGTAGGTAGATGCTAGTAGGTACTTGCTCAAATCAAACTTTTCACACTTGCACTCTTTAAAACAATTTTCAAAACAACTTCGTCACATCCTTGAGGACTGATACAAGGGTTATCACGAAGTAAAACCTTTTCAAGAACAAAGAACACAAACACAAGCAATTTTAAAAGATGAGCAAGTACCTAAGAGCCCATGGAAAACCATGGATAGAAAGGGTGCTAACACCTTCCCTTTCTATAATCTACCCCCCCCCCCCCCCCCCCCCGTACTCAGAATATCTCGAAAAAGGATTTTTTCTGTACTTTTTTCCTTTCCGTTTGGATGAAATAAAAGTCGGTGGTGACTCTTGCTTACCGCGACATTTTGCAAACAAAAAACACAAAACGCAAAACGCAAACCAGTATTAAACAGTCGGTTCTGCCACTGTATCAAAGAACTGGCGACTCTATTGGGTGGGGTATACCTTAGGATCTAGTTCATCATAATTTCTTCTCTTGATTATTTTGTTTGCTTTACTTTTAAGGGTTTTTTTTGGGATTACTATAGATCCTACACCCGGATCTGGGGAACTCCTTTTAGGTAAGTAGCAATAGACTGTGAGGGAACTGTACGGCGTAGATCGATACGGTTGAAGCAGTAGCTACGTTGGTGTGACACGTTGGTTGGTACTGGTATCCCTTGTGGAGAAACGAGGAGAATACGGGGCCGCCGTGTGGTGTCATTAAGCATCAACTGACCTTAGAACCTTTAATCGCCCAACTTGGCCTTTAGAAAGTAGTGAGATAGCCGACCTCAGTGTAGAGCTGAGAACTGGTTGATACTCGATGCTACACTCATTGAGACCATACTCTCGGAATAATTTCGGCCGCAAGAAAAGATTGCGTGAGCTGAAACCATGATCGATGGAGGATGTTCAGTGATATTGAGATCCTCTAGAACCCGGTTACTTTTCTAGGACAGGTTGAAACCAACTTAACTTCAAGAGGGTATTACCTTTGACCTTATGCAAGCCTTAAACCTAAGGGCTTTGTGTGATTTAACTGTGTTTGCAATACTTGTTGTTTGCTATACCTGTGTTTTATCGTGACATCATGCATCATAACATGGAATTCATGCTTCATTACACTAACCATTTCAAAGACCAAGGGAATTTATCTTTGTTCTGTTTTGCAGATCATGGCTTCCATGTGTAGAAAAACTATCCGAATCAGCTTTGTGGAGATACCATCCCAACTCAAAGAGCCAGTGTCAAGAATTTCTGAAACTTCTATGTTAATTAAGAGACAGGGTCAACTTCTCAGCCTGGTTACTTCAAACCCTGATGAACAGATGATGAGCGTACTTTTTCAGTTCTTCGATCCCAAGCACCACTGCTTCACCTTTCCAGATTATCAGTTGGTACCCACCTTGGAAGAATTCTCTCAGCTATTGGGCATATCCATTCTTGAACAGGTACCCTTCACAGGTATGGAAGAAGTTCCTAAGCTAGAAGTCATTGCCTCAGCCTTGCATTTGAAACGGGCTGATGTGGTATCCAATTGGGAAACTCGAAGCGGAGTCGAGGGTTTTCTAGCCAAATTTCTGATAGACCAGGCTCAACTATTTTGGGATTATATGGAGTTTCAGGCTTTTGAGGATGTCTTGGCTCTTCTTATCTATGGTTTAGTTCTCTTCCCTAATTCAGACTCTTTCATAGATGTGAATACCATCAAGATTTTCCTTTCTCGTAACCCTGTGCCTACTTTACTTGGAGATATTTTGCATGCTCTCTATACTCGTACCACGAGGAGAAGAGGGACTCTTATGTGCTGCATGTCGTTGTTGTCGAGGTGGTTTATTTCTCATCTCCCTAGGTCTATACTGAAGAACGAAGAAGGTTTGGGTTGGTCACACAGAATAATGTCACTCGCTCATACATATATTCTTTGGTGTTCCTGAGCTATGGAAGACATTGCTGTTATTGACCGTTGTGGGGGGTATCCTAATGTCCCATTACTTGGTATCCGAGGAGGTATAACTTACATTCCTTGTCTAGCTTTGCGACAATTTGGTCGTGCTCGAAGGGATGGTCCCCATGAGTTACTTCTCGAGGATATTGTATTCGACTATGGGGATGATATTAAGGGGCATCGCCGTAGGTTCGTACGAGCTTGGGGCATGGTAAACAGATCTGACCCCCATGAGTTGGGACCGAAGACTTCGCTTCCTATGCAGCCTTACCTCCAATGGGGCCGAGCTTGTGCCCAGAAGCTTATGATGCCTTATGCGGCCGTATTACCAGTGATTGTGGAGCCCACTACTGAAGACGACATTCCTTACATGGTTCTCTATCCTTACATGCCCACTGATCTTGGGGAGTTACAGAGGTCTTGGATTCATCTGAAGAATGAGCGGGATACTTACCGAGAGTAGTTCCATGAGCAAGAGAGGAAGGTTTTAAAGCTCACCAGGCAGCTCGAGGAAGAAAGAGTGCTCAATGATTACATCAACACAAAGAGAAAGCATCCATGGGACTTTTGAATTTTTCTTTTCTAGTTTTAGATTTGTTTTATTTACTTATTTGTAAAGCATTAAAGGCATGTTGAACCTTTCAAATTTAAGCTAATAAAGTTTTGTTTATTTTGGTTTGCAAATTTAAATCTCCCAAAGTCTTTGAAATCATTACATGCGCATCCCATTATCATACACATCATTACAGGTACCACTACAGGTTTCTCATCTTCTTCGTTGTTTATTTCAGCAGAAATGTATTTAGATCAAGTCATCAAGGATCTTCAGGCACAGAACGCCCAATTCCAACAGATGTTTATCAGTCTGGCAAAGGGGCAAGAGGATCTGAAAACCCTCATTCTGAAAGAGAAGAAGAAGAAGAAGAAGGTCGGTATTCTGAATATGGGAAGAAGGTTTGGAGAAAGATTGAAGCATCAAACTGATCTGACCTCTTCATCCAAAGATGGGGAAAACCAAGAAGAGGAAAAGGACCCTAGTCCTGCAGTCTCTAACAATGATACTGATTTTGATGATGAGCAATATCCTCCTGCTAAGGACAGATACAAGCAGCTAGAAGACCGTCTAAGTGCTATGAAAGTTCAGAAGATACCTGGTTTGGATTTCGGAGAACTGGGACTGGTATCGAGAGTGGTCATCCCTCAGAAGTTCAAGGCTCCATTTTTTGCTAAGTATGATGGAGTGTCCTGCCCAAAACTCCATCTCCGCTCTTATGTCAGGAAAATTCAACCGCACACCACTGATAGAAATTTTTGGGTTCACTTATTTCAAGATAGTCTGCCAGGGACTCAGTTGGAATGGTTCTATAAGTTGGAGGGAGCCAATGTCCGAAACTGGGAAGATCTTGCTGCTGCTTTCTACAAGCAGTATCAGTATAATGCCGACCTTGCTCCCACTCATACTCAACTCCAGAGTATGTCCATGGGTGCCGATGAAGGTTTTAAAGATTATGCTAAAAAATGGAGAGACTTGGCTGGAAGAGTCCAACCCCCTTTGTCTGATATGGAGTTGGTTGATATGTTTCTGGGGACGCTATCTGGTCCATTTTCAATCACTTAATCGGCAGCTCGTCATCTGGTTTCACCGAGTTGATTTTAACTGGAGAAAGAGTGGAGGCTGGAATTCAAAGTGGCAAAATACAGAAGGATGCCTCCTCGATTTTAGCAAATAAGCCTTTCACTGGTAAGAAGGAAGCCAGTGCAGTTTATAGCCTGAGGGGCCAAAACAGATATGAACACCGTCCAATGGTAAACGCAGTAGTGATATCAAGACCCGCAGTTGCTCCACAATTCAACAATCAACAAAGAGCAGAAATACCATAGAGACAGTTCACCCGACTCAATATGTCTCTGTCTCAAATTTTACCACAATTATTGAAGACCAATCTGGTAACTCTGAGGGAAGCACCGAAGAACCCCAACACCACATCTCCCCGCTATAACCTGAATGCCCACTGCGCTTATGACTCAGAAAGTCTAGGTCACGATACAAATGACTGTTGGGCCCTGAAAAATAAGGTGCAGGACCTGATCGAAGCCAAAGAGATCGAGTTTGACGCTCTGGAGAAGCCCAACGTTATAACTGCACCCATGCCCAAGCATGGCTCGGGAATCAATGCTATTGAGGTTGTCTCCGCCACAGAGGATGCTGATAATGAGAACCCGGATGTTGACAGCTGGATTTACCCAACAACCAACGGTGGACCGAAGAACTGGACGGCTAAGGACTTCATACCTGTTTCTTTTATTCCGTAGTAATTGACTTTTGTTTTAAGATTTGTAATAGACAGTTTGAAACTTTACGGCCCGGTGCCTTGCCCGAGGCACCTTAGATTTACTTGTGAGGGCTTATTATTTGTCATTTCATATATCATTAATAAAGCATTGGACGTTTCTTACATTACAAATTTTGCGCTCCTTGTTTTTCTATTCTGTCTCTCACTTTATCAAAACAGATATGCTCTTACACACACTCACGTATCATACTGAAGATCCATATCCACTATGGATCCCATTGATAATAGCTATGCTACTGCCAGTTATGACTTCAAAAATACGATCAACCAAGCCGAGGACGAAGGTGAGGATAATTGTGAGGTTCCTGAAGAACTTGCTAGACTACTACAGTAGGAAGAAAGGGCCATACAGCCTCATGAAGAGCCAGTTGAGTCAATGAATTTGGGTACAGAGGAAGACAAGAAAGAGGTCAAAATAGGTGCGAACCTGGAGCCTAGTGTCAAAAAACGGTTAATACAGATACTACACGACTATGTTGAGATCTTCGCCTGGTCCTATGAAGACATGCCTGGTCTGGACACTGATATTGTGGTACATCGCCTGCCAACCAAAGAAGACTTCCCTCCAGTGAAGTAGAAGGTCCACCGTATGCACCCTGAAATGTCAGAGAAAATCAAGGCAGAGGTCATGAAACAGTTCGACGCAGGATTCGTAGTTGTCACTTCTTATCTGCAGTGGGTTGCCAACATTGTTCTGGTACCTAAGAAGGATGGTAAGGTACGGATGTGTGTGGACTACAGAGATCTGAACAGGGAAAGCCCCAAGGACGACTTCCCACTTCCTCACATTAATGTTCTAGTCGACAACACAGTGCAATACAAGATATTCTCTTTCATGGATGGTGTTTCTGGCTACAACCAAATCAAGATGGCTCCTGAGGACATGGAGAAGACAAACTTCGTTACGCAGTGGGGCACCTTCTGTTACAAGGTAATGCCTTTTGGGTTGAAAAATGCTGGGGAAACTTATCAGCGCGCCATGGTCGCTTTGTTCCACGATATGATTCACCACGAGATTGAGGTTTATGTTGATGACATGATAGCCAGGTCCCAGACTGAGGAATAGCACCTTGATCATCTCCAGAAATTGTTCGACAGGTTAAAGACGTACAAGCTGAGGTTGAATCTGAACAAGTGCACCTTCGGGGTAAGGTCTGGTAAGCTTCTGGGTTTTGTTGTCAGTGACAAAGGTATTCGGGTGGACCTTGCAAAAGTAAAGGCCATACAAGAGATATCGGTGCCCCGCACAGAGAAGGAAGTTAGAGGTTTCTTGGGACGTCTGAATTACATCGCCCGGTTCATTTCACATCTGACTGCTACTTGTGAGCCAATCTTCAAGCTGCTAAAGAAAGATCAAGTGGTAAAGTAGAATGATGAATGCCAAACCGCTTTCAAAAGAATCAAGGAATACCTTCAAGAACCACCAATTCTGATGCCTCCAGTTGAAGGAAGACCTTTGATTTTATACTTGACAGTGTTAGAAAATTCAATGGGGGTGTGTGATGGGGCAGAATGACGAGTCTGGTCGAAAAGAGAACGCCATTTATTACCTTAGCAAAAAGTTTACCGACTGTGAGACCCGATACTCATTTCTCGAGAAAACTTGATGCGCTTTGGCACGGGCTACTCGCCGACTAAGACAGTATATGCTGACTCACACTACCTTGTTGATATCAAAGATGGATCCGATTAAGTATATTTTCGAGAAGCCCGCCTTATCCGGAAGAATAGCAAGATGGAAGATGATCTTAACCGAGTATGACATCCAATACACATCCCAAAAAGCAATCAAGGGGAGTGTATTGGCGGATCATTTGGCGCATCAGGCCGTGGATGACTACCAGTCCATGAATTTCGAGTTCCCGGATGAGAACATCATGTTGGTAACTGACTGCTAAGAACCTGGACCGGATGAAGGACTTGAGGAGGGATCCCGATGGTCTATGTATTTTGATGGAGCCTCGAACTCATTGGGTAACTGAATTGGTGCTGTAATTATATCTCCTGAGGGCTGTCATACTCCGTTCACCGCCCGATTATGTTTTAACTGCACCAACAATATGGCGGAGTATGAAGCGTGTATCATGGGGCTCCGAGCTGCTATTGACCTAAGGATTAAGTTCTTGAGTGTATTCAGAGATTCCTCCCTGGTGATAAGTCAGATCAAAGGCGAGTGGGATACGAAGCACCCAAATCTTATTCCTTACAAAGAATATGTATTGACATTTCTCCCACACTTTGAGAAGATAACCTTTGAACACTTTCCAAGAGAGGAGAACCAGTTGGCGGACGCGCTAGCTACCATGTCTTCTATGTTCAAAGTTATGTGGGACAATGAAGCTCCCCAGATTACCATTGAGAGGTTAGATGAACCCGCACATTGTTGTGACATTGAGACTGAAGAGGTAGCAGATAAACCCTGGTTTCACGAGGTAAAGAGGTATCTTGAGGCTCAAGAATACCCCGAGGGGGCATCTGTCAATGACAAGAAGTTTCTGAGAAGGTTCTCTGCGAAGTTCTTCATCAGTAATGGAATCCTCTATAAGCGTAACCATGATTCAACTTTACTGCGGTATGTAGACAAGAGCGAGGCAGAAAGGATCATGGCAGAGTTGCATGAAGGTACCTTTGGAACTCATTCCAGCGGGCATACCATGGCGAAGAAAATCCTATGGGCAGGATATTACTGGTCCACTATGGAGGTCGATTGTTATCAGCATGCTCGAACCTGTCATAAGTGCCAAGTCTATGCTGACAAGGTGCACGTACCTCCGGCTCCCCTGAATGTCTTGACAGCCCCTTGGCCCTTTGCAATGTGGGGCATCGACATGATCGGAGAGATCAGACCTACTCCGTCTAACGGGCATCACTTCATTCTGGTAGCAATTGATTACTTCACAAAGTGGGTTGAGGCAGCTTCCTTTGCTACAGTAACCAAGAACATCGTGGCGCAGTTTATCCCACATAATCTGATCTGTCGATATGGTGTACCAGAGAGGATTATTATGGACAATGGTACAAATATCAATAACACAATGATCATCGAGCTTTGCAAACAGTTCAAGATACATCACCATAACTCTTCTCCTTACCGGTCGAAGATGAATGGGGTTGTCGAAGCAGCTAACAAGAACATCAAGAAGATTGTGCAGAAGATGACGTTGACATACAAAGACTGGCACCAGATGTTACCATTCGCTCTTCATGGGTATCGTACCTCAGTATGGAAGTCGATAGGGGCAACCCCTATTCTCTGGTATATGGCATGAAGGCAGTCCTACCCATTGAAGTCCAGATATCCTCTCTCAGGATTATGAAGGATGCGGGTTTGAACAAAGACGACTGGATCCAAACCCGACTTGATCAGCTGAATCTAATCGATGAGAAGAGACTTACTGCTATCTGTCATGGTCAGACGTATCAAAAGCGAATAATTAAGGCTTTTAACAAGAAAGTCAGACATCAAGAATATCAAGTCGGGAATCTAGTGATCAAACACATCATACTACGGCAAGGTGATCCCAGGGGCAAATGGACCCCCACATACGAAGGGCCATTTATGGTTAAGAACATTTTCTCGGGAGGAGCTATGATTCTAACCACCATGGATGGTGACGACCTTCTTCACCCCGTCAATGCAGACATAGTAAAAAGATACTATGCATAATCAAAGTCCCACTAGGTTGACCGGCCTAGGTAAAAATAAGGGCTTCCTGGTGAACCAAAAGGGTTCAAGCAAAATTAAGGGATGAAAATGAAGAAAAAAACTGTACACCCGACAAGTCGAAAACCTGAAAAGGCGACTTGGGAAAAAAGGGGTATCCTGGTGGACTAAAAACCCGAAAAGGGAGGTTCAGGAAAAAATCAGGGATCAAAGCGTAACATTATGTCTCATTGGATCATCTTGCAACCAGACTTCGGTATCAACTATCAAGCTCAGACGGCGCCAATCAATCTGATCCACCTTCGACCAAGCAGCAAAGTGATGAGACGTTTGAAGACATAAAGGCAATAGCAGAGTTGGAACCCGGTGGGATTGTTCCACATGGCTGTTTTTATTTCCTTAACACAAATTGTAATTTCTATCTTTCGGAGGTGTTCTCTTACTAGGACGTCAGCCTCTTTGTACAAAACGCCTATTACGGGCCAACTTCAAAAATCAATACAATTCATTTTCACAAGAAATATCAATTTTTCTTGTTTTGTTTTGTTTTTGCAAGAACGTTCAATGATTCATTTTTGATATATGCATTTGAAAATAGTGGCTGCTCATAAATATTTACATGAAAAACAAAAGACGATTACTCATAATTCGAGAAACAGGGAAAACTAGAAGTGCCCAAACCTTACAGTTGCTCTGTCCATCAGGTACCGGGATAGAACCAGTTTGAAAACATGAGTAGTGGTACATGCACTCCCCACAGAGTAAAAAGTATCCAAAGACAGTGATGTTAGCTTTCCCGAACATGACATAACTCTTCTCAGCTGAGGTTCACAATCGCGAGTAAGTCGGTAAATTTTTCCCCAAGCAGAGTTTATTTCTCTCACAAGAAGAAATTCAAATCTCCAACAGAATTCATTATCACCAGCAACGGTAATTCATCCCCAGCTGAGTTTATTTCTCCAAATCAGCAGATCTATCAATAGAGTATCTCCTATCCAACAGAGTTATTCTCCCGCAGATTTGTTCTCAAGTAGAGTCTCTCCTCGGCAGAATATCCGTAAACAAGGGGAGAATCCCTAACTAGTCATCCTTGTTCACCATCCCCAACAGAAGTGGAAGAACTACGGTCTTTTTTAGCAGTCAAGAATACCATTTATCATACTCTCCAAATAGCAGTCAGGGATTTATTTTCGCGGACTCAGATTATTACGTCAGCATTTCATGTTCATACATCATGGCATGTGCATACATTACATATAACATAGTCTCATTTATTTTGAGAACGTCATCATACAATGCATCTCATGCATCGCACATAACTAACCCTGTATTTCTTTTAGGAAAGACAACTATTATCAACAATTTCCAGTGGGTACATGATCCACACTCAAAGCTAAACAGAGTAATCATCGGTGCAACAAATGCAACCTTATACAGGTTCCTTCTCATAGCCCTACTACCCAGGCTTTCATATAAAAGCAACCCTACTATCCAGGTTCCTTCTCATAGCCCCACTATCCAGGCTTTCATATCGAAGTAACCCTACTATCCAGGTTCCTTCTCACAGCCCTACCATCCAGGCTTTTATCTCGAAGTAACCCTACTATCCAGGTTCCTTCTCACATCCCTAATATCCAGGCTTTCATATCGAAGTAACCCTACTATCCAGGTTCCTTCTCACAGCCCTACTATCCAGGCTTTTCATATCGAAGTAACCCTACTATCCATGTTCCTTCTCACAACCCTATTATCCAGGCTTTTCATATCGAAGTAACCCTACTATCCAGGTTCCTTCTCAATAGCCCTACTATCCAGGCTTTCATATCGAAGTAACCCTACTATCCAGGTTCCTTCTCACAGCCCTACTATCCAGGATTTTCATATCGAAGTAACCCTACTATCTAGGTTCCTTCTCATAACCTTACTATCCAGGCTTTTCATATCGAAGTAAGCCTACTATCCAGGTTCCTTCTCAGCATCCCTATTATCCAAGCTTTCATATCGAAGTAACCCTACTATCCAGGTTCCTTCTCACCGCCCTACTATCCAAGCTTTCATATCGAAGTAACCCTACTATCCAGGTTCCTTCTCATAACCTTACTATTCGGGTTCTGCCTCTCTGATCCCCAGACAACAATCCATAACACTGTAAGGCCAGGACCCGATCAAACATAATTGGTTTCATATTTCCCCAGAAAGTCGCGGTGCAACATATACCCCAACCAGACACGCAGTTCACTTCCGCACCCCAAACCGAAGTTATTCCCTAGTAGACTAACTGATAACCGAAGCTCCTAGAACTCTATTTCTCTTAAGACAGAGACCAGCACTCCCCAGCAAAGTTCTCCTCAATAACAGGTATACGGGTTCTTGCAAATGAATCTCTTATGCGATCGACACTTCTTCGGATGGCATATTTAAGCCCATCTCCGACAATTCTCTAGAAACTACCAAATGACATCTATAAGCCCATTCCCGATATCACAAATCAAGTGTCACTCCATGCGAGTGTAAATTTCTGGGCACTCTAGTGTTCAATCATCTTCCCCCTTCAGATCACGAAAGGTAGACGAGCCAATCTACATCTTCAGATTTAAGAAAATTGAACAAGGGCAGCTGTTGTACCCCAAAATTTTCTCTCCCATATTTCTCAATAAATTTCAAGTGAGGTCCCCAAATTGCTCAAGGAAGTTCAAGAGTTGACCAGACAAACTCTCTCCTAAAGCAGTCTATCTCAAATTAGGGCTTCTGTTTTCATCAAGATGTGTAAATCACAAAAGACTCAAATGCTCACCATTGTCCTAATATTTTCTCAAGATCATCCATGTCAAGTTTCAAGCCCTGCAGAAGAGGTTTTCTCAGTCAATTGCTCAAATGCCTGAAAATCAACTATATTAGGTTAAAAGTCAACTATGGCCCACATACAGTCAAACTTCAATATTTTTGGTCAAAATCCTCATTTTGAAGTATTATTCATAATTTGATCAAGGGTTGATCATGATTCCTCAAAGGTTGCTAATAATTCATCAAAACCCAAAGTTGCTAAATTAGGGTTTTGCAGGAAAAGTCAACTCAACTTTGACCAAGAATAACTTTCTCACACTTTATCAAAAATGACCCATCCAAAGTTCATTTTGAAGAGGATTTAATTCCATACAATTCATCTTCATCTCCCAAGTCTAGAATATGCACTCACAAAAAGATATAAATTTTGACATTATAGGTCCTTTTGAAAAGTCAACAAAAACACCTTTTAGGTCAAAGCTTCATACATGAACATGGAAGACTAAATTGAGATGATAACAAAAGGGTTGCTTAGAGGACATACTAAGATTTATAAAAAGTCCAGGAACACCTCTCTAGGGTCAAAATTGAGAGAGTTGTGCATTGGCCAAGTTGACCATTTTTGCAAAATTGCCAAAAGTCAAATGTGCTCAAATTGGCATTTTTTGCTAAATGGGCCCAACTTTTTATGCTTGCACTTCACTTATAACATGGTCCACAACCAAAATGTGCACTCACATGTTATTTGCTTCATTATTTATTTTATTTTGATTTTTTATTTATTAAAAATTGAATTAAATCAAATAATTGGTAAATAATAGCAAAGATTTGTTTTGATTGGATTTTTGGACAAAATCACAAGCTCATAATGCTGGAAGATCAGAATCAAATCACATCAAGGTTAATTGGCACGAGATTGGCATGATTAGGCCAAATTTTGAAGGATATCATACAAATGAAAATCAAATCTCATTAAAGCTTCAAGATTTAATCTGTTTTGCAACCCTAATTCATTGAGGGATATATAATGAACAAGAACAAAGCAAAAAAAGGAGGTTGGAAGCGTGAAACCGCCAGAAGAAAAACTCAGAATTTTTGATAAAAAGAGAGGTCCAAATTCTGGAATAGAGGGCTAATCGAGGAGTTTCAAAGCCATAAATAAATTCCTGAGCATTTCAGGAAGCATTCCCAATCATTTGCAGGCGTCAGAACATCCAGAATCTCCTCCTATCATTCTCACGGTTTGCAAAATTATCCAAATTTGATTACAGTAATTCTTGCATATTTAGCATGTTTAAATTACATATGTGTATTCATCATCATGTTTGCAATGTTTCTGGATAGTTTAATCTAACTTACAGTGCAGGAATAAGCTTTTGCCATTGTTAGGGTTTCGTGCTCCAATTTGGGGTTTTGGGTTTCAAGCAGAATTAGGCCTGATAATGGGTACCATGATGATCAGAATTTTAAACCCAGTTGATCCATAGTCCCCAATTGAATTTATATTGCATATGCTTGATTCTTGAATGATACAGGTTTCAGCAACAGACTTGCATCTGTAGGTAAAGGTTTAGAACCTAAAACGACGGTTCTAGGGAAGATGACAATAGCGTGTCACAACTTGATCGGCTGGTTTAAATTCTGGCGCGTTATTCTGGCCAGAAACTTGTTTTTTCTGATATATTATTTGTTTTTATTGTATTAACAATTTAACATCCAGCGCAGTTGGTCAGAAGAAGGAGGTCAGATGCTCATTATTCTGGGTTCGACCCCATGCGTGAGCTTTTGGCATTTTCCCCATGGTTTTCACCAGATCCAGCATATACACCTTCTGAGTTTCAGCATCTTCTGGTTCCACCAGCCAGGACCAGATCCAGCATAATACATCTTCTGAGGTTCAGCATCTTCTGGTTCCACCAGCCAGGACCAGATCCAGCGCGTCACCTTCTGGATCCATCAGCCAGGACCAGATCTAGTGCACCCCGTCTTCTGAGGGTCATCATCTTCTGGATCCATCAGCCAGAACCAGGACCAACGCATCTCATCTTCTGAGGGTCATCATCTTCTGGATCCACCTCCAACCAGATTTTCTGACAGCATGCTCATTCGGTTATTTCTATTTTATTTCTTTATTTTATTTTCTTTAATTATTTTGTTTTTTTCTTTAATCAGCACCAAAATTATTTTATTTTAAATCAACCAATCAAAATCGCAAAAAGATTTATTTTCTTAATAAATGTTTGTTTAATTAATTAGTTTAATTAATTTAGGGTAACTTTAATTTCTTTGACAATTAAAATTCAATTAGAAAATTAGGTTAATTCTTGATTTAATCTTTCTTTCTTTCTCAAATAAAATAAAAATACAAAAATAGGTTTTAGAATGAATTAATTTTTCCTAATTCAAAATTAATTAGAACTTAGGATTTCCTTTTTAATTAAATTATTTCCTTATTTTCTCAAATGACAAAACATGACAAAAACATCTTTTTTAATCAAATGGGATTAGTCCAAGGGTAAAACCCTTATCGCCTCACATTTAATTCGCCGCGCGCTATAATTATTTTTGCCAATATTTTTGTAACTGTTCATAGTTTGTAATAGTTTAATTTAGGGTTTTATTTACTGTTTAAATTCCCGGGTTTTTGGCTATGTAATTAATCCCACTCCCCGAAGCCTTGTAATAGCGTAGATTTACTTTCTCGCATTTTTAATTCCCGCAAATATTTAACTGTTTAGATGTATGCTAATAGGATTGTATGACAAGAATGCATGACAAATTAAAATGGTTAGAAAACCCTAATGTTCAAAGATAAATAACTGAAATAGATCACTCGCACATATCACTCCTAGGGTATACTCTCACTTCGGTTGCCTTTGGTAAACGATCATTAAGTATAGGATGCTTTAGTGGTTTCCCTCCTGTCTAAAAAGATCTAATGTCTCGTTCAAATGTTGCCTTAGAAATGTTGCCTCGAGAAATATCTTAAGACTCTAGGGTTATTACTAAGGTATCCTAACATTGCTTTAGTGATCGTACGTCCCTTTCGAATTGACCCTTACAAACTCCGACGACGGTGCTACCTATTTCTCAATAGTGGGATAGCGCTGTCTAAAGGAAGCAAGAATAGAAACGATCTTTTTTCGAGTAGGTAGATTCTAGTAGGTACTTGCTCAAATCAAACTTTTCACACTTGCACTCTTCAAAACAATTTTCAAAACAACTTCGTCACATCCTTGAGGACTGATACAAGGGTTATCACGAAGTAAAACCTTTTCAAAAACAAAGCACACAAACACAATCAATTTTAAAAGATGAGCAAGTACCTAAGAGCCCATGGAAAACCATGGATAGAAAGGGTGCTAACACCTTCCCTTTCTATAATCTACCCCCCGTACTCAGAATATCTCGAAAAAGGATTTTTATGTACTTTTTTCCTTTCCGTTTGGATGAAATAAAAGTTGGTGGTGACTCTTGCTTATCGCGACATTTTGCGAACAAAAAATGCAAAACACAAACTAGTATTAAACAGTCGGTTCTACCATCGTATCACAGCGCGAATGAACTATTAAACTACATGTACAACATGGTTCAACAATAAAACTCATATGCGATGAAGGATATGTTATTTCATCTCGAAGAAACATTGTATAACTCAATCCAAGAGGCAATATAGTGCAAGAAACTGCATCTCAGATAAATCTTACCATCATTACTGAGCCGACCACATCTTGCCAAGATGCAGCCCTGAGATCTCTGAACCGTCAAAGAAGCCTAAGCGATCAAACTCTTCCCCATAGTCCTGAAGGAGATCGATATGTTATGATCCCCTCGAGGTACAAGTGGACAGGCCTCTATTAGAAAACCATCAAAATAATTTTTTTTACACCCATATTCTCTAAAGTTGGATATCGAAATCATTGGAAAAACCTATAAGGCTGCATGATTACAAAGGAAAAGGAAATCTTGACAAACAGGTGCTACATGTTGAAGATGTATAGAATACTTACCATACAGACAAGGCAGAAAAGTGAAAACTCTTTGCCTCTTGGATGCAGAAAAGTATAACTCAATCCAAGAGGCAATATAGTGCAAGAAACTGCATCTCAGATAAATCTTACCATCATTACTGAGCCGACCACATCTTGCCAAGATGCAGCCCTGAGATCTCTGAACCGTCAAAGAAGCCTAAGCGATCAAACTCTTCCCCATAGTCCTGAAGGAGATCGATATGTTATGATCCCCTCGAGGTACAAGTGGACAGGCCTCTATTAGAAAACCATCAAAATAATTTTTTTTACACCCATATTCTCTAAAGTTGGATATCGAAATCATTGGAAAAACCTATAAGGCTGCATGATTACAAAGGAAAAGGAAATCCTGACAAACAGGTGCTACATGTTGAAGATGTATTGAATACTTACCATACAGACAAGGCAGAAAAGTGAAAACTCTTTGCACTAACACTGACCGGATCATTGTGGCTCTAGTTCAAATCTCAGCTTGACAGAAGTGTTGATTCGTGGACAGACCATTGTGAGAAATTTGTCGCTCGCTTCATGTCTCATAAAATGAATCATGTGATAATATCCTCCCTTAGTGGGACTACATAGGGTAAGAATGAGATCTTTAGCTCATACATCAACCGTTTTACACAAGTTTCATGGAAGTGGGAGGCTCCGATGTGAGCCTTAATTGCTAGATTTTTTTAGAACGATCTAAAGTAGGATAATTACTTTAGGGAGAAATTAGGGTTCAAGGAAATCCATAGTCTGAAGGAGATACTAATCATATCACAATTATTCATTAATCTTGAAGAAAAACTTATTTCTAGGAGAGACATCCAGGGTACTAAAGATGCAAACAATCGACTATCCAAGAAGGAATCCAACCAGTGAAGAGAGGAATCTGAACATGGGGCCCATGAAATGTATGACAAGTATACCCCTCAACACCTGTAGGGAGAATATCTATTAGTAATGTGCCAACAACAAATTCTGGAATCCCGATATCAAAAAACCTTTCTAGTTATAGAATTATCTTGAACAGACAAGACGAAGTATCGATGCCTCCGTAAGAGCCACAACTACACTACCAATGATTTCATCCAACTAAAGTATGTGATTGAAAGTTTGATAAAGAGAGGGTGACTATCCGAATATACCAAGGGTGGTAAGAGGTATCGAGAAGAATCGCTAAAGAACGAATCCCTAGCCAAAATGGTTGATGCTGCAACCATTGGCAAAAAAACGAGTAGTGAAGAAGTGGGGAAACATAAGGGGAAATTCTAACACATTGCAACCATTAAAGAAGATGTCGCCCATGAAAATCCCCTTTGAAAGGGATAATAAAGAGGAAGATGGCAAAGTTAATGACTGACAATAAAAAAAGCAAAAGAACCTCGGCTAAAACCCTGGATAGGCCGATACTCTGATTTTGGGATAACAGGAAGTTCATGGGAATCTCGAATAATATATTATTTCTAGCCATAATTACCAATATCATCCACTTCGATGTATCCTAGATACTGATTAATGAGGGAAGCTCTTGTGACATAATGTATTCGAATCTATTCGAGAAAATAGGCCATACAAGGGGTCTGACTTACAAGTGTTCAAAGATATGATGACTTATTATTGGGGGTACATCAAATTAAGGATTTACTTAGGGGAAAATAAATATGTCAGGACTGCCGACTTGCAGATCCTCATAGTACCTTGCAAAAGTGTCAACAATCGCATACTCAGTAAACCCTTTGTGGCGGACCGAGACATTGTAGCTTTCCTGACCCACCTTAAGCTGAAATTCCACAATCTTCATAGTGAACCAATTACAATCAATTTTAACCTCGTGGGAGCCAAGAGGATTTCTAGGAATTACAACAAGATAAAAAATAAGAAGAATGCAAGGCATTGGAGATCATTGTAGCTTCCCTCAAAAACCAGCTAAGGAGCACGGACATTTAACCTTCAGTAGGTATAACAGGTCATTCCAAATGAATAAGCATGAGTGGATGACTCAATAAACTACAAAGGCGGGGGAAATACAAGGGCAAGGTGAATAAGCTGTGGCAAATCCACCTAGTTATGTTTACAACCTCAATATGTTATTTTTTCTTTGTATAATTAATTACCTCACCACAATGTACTACAATATTTCCATTTTAATGAGTACAACATCCTTCTGAAATATCTATTTTCTTTGTGATTATGAAAGGTAATGACAAGTCTATCTTACGACTGAAGAGATTGAGGCCACAACTCAAAGACTTAGGGGCGTTGTCATAAATGTCACATATGCATGACTAAAGCAATCAAAATCCCACGATGCAAAGCACACACACAAAGAAAGTGATAAAACCCCTATATTGGCAATAATCAGGCCACCCCATCTTGGTAGCTAACCACTCTAGAGGTCGCAGTCAGTATGCTACATGTCAACCTCGAATCAGGTTTTCACTTGGATGGGAAAGGGGTACCGATGCTTGACCGGTCACGATCTCATGGACGTCCAACAATTTTTTTAGCGAAAACCTCATAAGTTAAAGAAAAGCACAGAATAATTAACTCAGGATCTAACACATACACGTCAATCTGGTAACAACAATATCTTAATTTCAAGTTCTTATACTCATGTTTCGTGTGATTAGAAATAAAGTGGAGAAAGGCATGGCTAATCTCTGAGCGAAAGGATCTTCTTAACTCAAATTATTTGGTTTGATCGTATTTACTCCCTCCAAATATGCAAAGAAAAGTAAAAATATCCTGCTGTACAATAAAGCATTCTCAAAAGACAAAAACAACCTTGAGATTGGTGTTGGACACGTCATCTAGTTTTTAGACCAAAGATACATTTTCAAGGTGTAAGTTTTCGAAATCCTCTATAATAACTTAAAGAGATGTCTTTGTAAAGGATAGTGATATATGAGCATAACCTAGAGGATAGTGATATATGAGCATAAGCTAGAGTTTTGTATTTCTTTGTCCTTTCTCTCGCCAGTAACTTCACTTGGTGGATCAACGAACCAAAAAGGTTAACAGCGTGGAAAACACCACTAATCCCAATGTTGTACCCCAAAATTTTCCCTCTCATGTTTTCCAAAGTCTTCCCCTACATGATTGACCACAAACCCTTGCCTAAGGAAAAAAGGAAAAATTTTAAGTGGTGTTTTTAATACCTTTCGATTGGCATTCTGAAAGACCCTTCGATTGGTATTCTGAAGGAGTCTTTCGATTGGCATGGACAATGCTCTTCTATTATGATTATAGCCAAACCTTTCGATTGATATTCCAAATTCTTCTATTGGCATGGTGGCCAAGCCCTTCGATTGGCATGGATACAAGGCCTTTCGATTGGCCTCATGACAAGCCTTTCGATTGGCATTGTGTCAAGGCCTTCGATTGGAATCCTGAAAGACTCTTTAGTTTGACCCTGGGCCAAGCCTTTCGATTGGCATAGCAAGGGATCCTTAGATTTGGAATTGTGTCAAGGAAACTTTGACAGGAATGGTAATGGTGTCCTTCGATTGGCATGTCAACAAAGGCCCTTTGATTGGAATTCCAAAAGGTCCATTCGAAGAAGCTTTCAAAGGGTCCATTCGAAGAGCATTTAGAGGGTCCATTCGAAGAGCATTCAAAGAGTCGTTCGAAGGATATGAATCAAGGCCGTTCGAAGGAGGCCATCAGCCCATTCGAAAGAGGGCATTCGAAGGCCAGTGACATATCATTCAAAATTCAAAAAAAGGGACAAGATCCCATGTGTTTGGCAAATGTTACAAATTCCTATTCATGGATTTCAAACACAATCAAGACTGTTTAAACCTTTGACTTCTTGTCCCCTTTACCCCCTCTATATAAATAGATCATAAGTGTTGCATGAAGGGGAGGACGAAAAAAGATTGGAGAGAGGCTGCCCACAAATTTCATCAAAGGTTTCCAGAATTTTCCAAGCAAAAGCCACCCCTCAGCAAAAATATCCAAGCTCATAAGTTCTATATCGAAGGTGCCCCACATCTAGAGTGCTCCCAATATAAATACATTTTTTGCAGGCATCCCTGTTCCAAAAGAATACCAGATTCAAATCCACACCCATCACCATAGACTCATACACCACTGTTGGTAAGGGAAATTTAAGGAATCAAATTCTATGCCTTCTTTGCACATCATAGTCATTCGATTTTTCATTCATGATCTAAGGGTCTAGGGGTGGTACCCAGGCCCATATTGGTTTTATTTTGCTTCTAATACTTGTTGCAGATCCAACATAAATAAGGCTACAACGCGCAGGATCGAAAGACCTGGCCTTAGCACCCAGGTCATGCCTTTCGTTTTTACTAGCATACTTTTACAGATTCATTGTCCTCATAGCATCCATCCCTGGATCGAAAGACAATCATCTCTCCCTGGCTCAAAGGACACCCATCCCTCCTAGATCGAAAACTTCATCTACCTCCAAATCAAAAGTTATCATTCTCTGAATCGAAGCCCCCCTCTTCACCTCAATCGAAGGATGCCTCTTTGTACTCTTATTTTGCTTTTGGTTCTTTTCTTTATTTTTTTAGTGGACTTTTTATCTTTTAATTAACATTAAATAAAAAAATCATAAAAATATTAGGCTAGTATTTTTTTCCAACTAAATTAATTTTGTAAATAAATTAATTAATTATTTTAACATTTTTTCTTAAAATTAAAATTAAATAGACTTAGGCTTTGTTTTCTTTTATACCAAAAACAACAAAAAAAGACTACTTTTATTTAGGATTTTTAGACGTCTTTTCTATTTTCATGCGCGTTTATTTAATTCCATACTTTACTATTATTGTATCTGTTTAATGGATGTAATAGATAAAATTAGGATATTTACTGCTTTATCCCCTTTATCATTGTATAATGTAAATCCCCTCCCCGAAGCATTGTAATAGCGTATGACCTCTATTTTCTGCATTTTCTGTTTACTGCTTTGCATATTAACTGCTAATAACTAGACATGTATGACAAATACTGAAATCAAACGCTAGCAAACTTAATAAATAGACAAAAATAACTGAAACACAACACACTTGCACACAAGCACCTCTAAGGTACGCCCATATTGGTTGCCTTTAAAAAAATAGTCATGAGGCAGGAATGCTTTAGCAAAGACCCATAAAATCAAAAGATCATAGTCCCTCGATGACTCTACAGTTGCCTTCTCGGTAAATGATCTAGTCCCTAAAACAGAATTACTAAAGCATCTCCATAATTGCCTTCGTGACTGTAATGTCCCTTCGATTGTCCCTAAAACATCCAATGATAGGGCTACCTACTCATTAATAGTAGGATAGTGTTGTACCCCAAAATTTGCCCTCTCATTTATCAAGACTTTTCTCACAAGACTTCTGGGACTCAAGACAAGATTAGGGTTTGGTCAGCTCAAGACACATCACCTTGCACTGATAACCCAAAATCAGGGTTTGAGTTTGCACAAGTATTTTTGGACCATCAATGCTTCATGTGACTTTTATACATCATCTTGGACCCCTAAGATTGCTCATGTTAAGTTTCAAACCTTGAATCACATTTTTTCTCAATCAATTGGACAGTTGACCTAAAAATCAGTTGTATTGGGGAAAAATTCAACCATGGACAATTTACAGTAAAACTTCATAATTTTTGATCCACAACAACATTTTAGACTCATATGTACCATTTGATCAAGTTTGGATCACAACTCCTCAAGAAATTTGATCAAATCATCAAAAGGGCAAAATGGTCAAAATTAGGGTTTTGACTAAGAAAGGGAAATTTCTGATTTTTAACCTAGCCAATGACCAATTGAGTTCAAACACGATTTCAAGGGTTCAATGTCATCATCTTGACCTAATCACTTAGTTCAAAAGATCTCAAGTTTATTGGATTGACAGATGAATTTTGCAGTCAACTGATCAAAAGTCAACTGTGCACTGAAAAGTCAAACTTTGACTTTTTGGTCAAAATCAAGTGCCAAGGGTCATAATTCATCAAGATATGTAAAAATATGAAACTTGTTCACCAATAAAACCAATTTTGAAAATTAGGGTTTTGAATTTGAAAATTTTCATAACTTAGAATTTTTCTAAGTATGGAAATTTTCTTATTTTTTCTCAACTTTCCACCACTTTTTCACCATGATGCAATTTGATTCAAAGAAAACTTCCAACATGAAATTTGTATTCCTCCATGAAATCTACAACTTTTATTCACAAACTTTTCCCAAAATATGCTTGTATCTCAAGTTATGAATTTGTGAATATAGGTCCATGAACTAAATAACTTAGTGAAATTTTGCCCTAATTTAGGCAGGTTTTGGACCCAACTTCATGGACATTTTTCACCTAGTTCCAAGAGGTATCTCAAAATTCATTTCAAATATGGATTATAGAGCTCATTTCAAGCTTTCCAAAATGTCCAAGAACTCTCCAAGATCATTTTTGGTTAGGGAGAATCGAAGAAGGGAAGTTGGCATTTTATCACTTTTGATCAAGCCATTTTTACAAAGCATCAAGTTGCAAATCAGATCTTTGATGTTTGAATATTGCTTTACAGGTCCTAAACTAATTCTATACTCCATAATTAAATGCAAACTCAGAAGATAAAGGCTTTATTTTCACTTTTGAAGCATTGTACAAGAGATATGTTCATTTTTAGCATAAAGGTTACAATGCCATTTTCATAAAGTGAGCTTTTGCAATTTTGTCAACCTTGAGCCTTGGACCTGTCCCTTTGATGCAAACAATTTCCAAAGGTCTCAAGCAATGTATAACAACTCTTATCATCCCTTGAGGTAGCCAGTACAAGCATGTTGCATTTGTCATTTCACTTTACTTAAAATACAAGAAAAGATGCAAAAGGTGATAGAACTTGTACAGCTAGTAAGGATTGACCTTTGTGTCATTTCTATACAAATATACCAAGTCATTACAATGCTTAACACGATTTCTTAACACCTCAAACTCTCTCTCAAACTGAAAAACTCCATTTTTCTGCCAAAACACACAGTTGCTGCAAAATCATAGCCATCTCATTTTTGGCTCGTGCGTTTTGTGGCTTGACACTTCAAACACCTTCTACATATCATACCAAAGCTATCCAAGCCCTTACCCTGCATCTGTAAGCCCTGTTTCAGCCATTTCCATTTTCAAACTTGGAGCTTGCAACTTGACTTGTGTAGAGAGTTATGGCCATCCACAAAGCAAGCTAGGCATTGGAATAGTTTGAAGGAAGTTCAAGGAAGCTCACACAATCCTCAGGCTTCCATCAAAGCCCCTACATTGCTCTATTCAAATCCAACTGAAGGAGGTATTTTTCAAAACTCTATCTCTCTATTTAGGCATCCTCAAGCCACGATTTGTGAAGAAAAGATATAGTCTATAACATGGTGAAGTTGTACATATGCATACTTTTCATTTATATTAACTATGCTGTGAGAATTTGAAGCTTGAAGTTCATAAAATTTCTAGGTCACGAATTAGGGCCATTAAAATTCTCCCTGATCTTTGAGAGTTAGGTTACAAATTTGATATGGTTGGAATTGTGAGATTAAATGCCACAAGTTTCATGTTATAAGTTTTTGTTTTTGTGCAAGCATTAGCAAGTTACAATTTGAACCATAACATGCGCGCAAAGGAGAAGAAGCTGGAGGACAGTGATGAAGTTCTGGGCCTTTGGCGCCTTGGGCTTTCTGTTTTTGATTTTCACACCCCCCCTGACCACTATTTGCACCCCCTTGCATATTATTTTATATTTTTTCATTTTTCTTTGTATTTTCATATTTATTGCTGTTAATTATTTTTCTGAACATTAAAAAAATCATAAAAAATAATTTCTTTATTTTTGCAATTTTTATTTTGTTTTTTATTATTTTTTTTGCATAAAAAATAGTTTGTTAGGATAATAGCTTTTATTTTCTTAAATAAATTTGTAAATACATTTTAAAAATACTATACATTTTTATTATATTATCCATACACATAAAATATTTATTTTCATACATATTTTAATTTTTTAATATGTGCACATAATATTATTTATTATTTTCTTGCACAAAAATGAACAAAATAATAATATAGAACATATATTTTCTTTTAATTAAAAAATTAGGGTTTTCACCCCTTTCCAAAAATAATAATATTTTTATCTTATTTCTAGAGTTTAAATAAATTATTTTCTCATACATTAAGCAAATACAAAACATTTTTTACATAAATACATTTGCATTGCATATTAATATTTGTATATTTATTTAATGCGCACAATATTCGATTGGGTTGTAATAGTATTTTTAGGTTTATATTTGTGCAATATCCCCATTCAAAGACTTGTATCCCCCCTCCTATAATAATTGTTGTAATAGCTTAGTTTACATTTACGCAATTTATCGCTTTTGATACCATGTTTAGTAAACTAGGTTTTGCATGACAAGACCAAAAACAAAACAAATAGAAAAGATCTAATCCAAGACAAATAAAATGCATGAAAAATGACACACTTTGCACACAAACATCCTTAGGGTTTCACCCACTTGGTTGCCTAAATTAAAATGGCCATGTTACGCATGCGAAGTATCTTGGAAAAACAAAACAAAAATAAGATCATAGTCCCTCGATGACGCTATACAAAGGTTACCTAAACAAAATGATCTTGGTCCCTAAAAAATGCTAAGATACTTGGCAACATTGCTATCATGGTCATACGATGACCCACGCCCATCCCGTTTAACATCCAAAGATAGGGTTGTTTACCAAATCAATGGTAAATCAACTATGTCAAAGGAATAAAAATGCACAAGAAAGACATTTGAGTAGGTAGATAGCTTCTAAGTTACTTGATCCATTTCAAAACAATCCTTGCTATTTTCAAAAACAAGCACACACACATTTCAAAAACATTTCCAAACACCTTTCAAAACATTGAAACATTTTTCAAAATACAAACATCTTTGTATACATTCTTAGGAACGAGAATCATTACAAAGATTGCCTAAACGAACGGCCTCTTTTCAAAATACTTTCAAAACCACACTAAGCACCATTTCGAACAATTTCAAAGCAAAGCAAGTGATCTAAGAAAGTAACTAAGAGCCCATGGAAAACCATGGATGAAAAGGGTGCTAGCACCTTCCCTTTTCATAATCTACCCCCGAACTCAAGAAAACATCTCAAAGGTCTTTCCTATGCTTTTTACCTTTCCTTTTGGATAAAATTAAAGTTGGTGGCGACTCTTGCTAACCGCGACATTTGCGACGAAGCGCAAAACCTCAAGTCAGTTCTCCCACCATATCACAGAATTGGCGAATCTGTTGGGGAATTTTACAAAAGTGGGGTTACCTTAGGGTTTAGATCACCTTTATTTGCTTACAATTGTTTAACTTGTTTGCTTTACAATTATGGTTCTTTGTTTGGGTTTGAATCCTCCACCCGGATTTGGGAAACATTATAGGTAAATAGCAATACGTTGTGGAAACTGTGTGGAGTATACCGACACGGTCTAAGAAATAGCTATGTTAGTGTGACATATTTGTGGGTACCGGTAGTCTTTGAGTCAATCAAAGAGAATACGGAGCTGCTGAGTGATGTCATGAAGCACTAACGAACTTCTAGAACCTTTACTTGACCAACTTGGCCTTTTAGGATGTAGTGAGATGACCGACTTTGGTGCAGTCCGAAGTTGGTAGATACTCGATACTACACTCATTGAGGGTTGGTTCCTTGGAATATTTCGGTTGCCAGTAAAGAGGCTTGAATTGAAACAATGAACAAGGAAACAATCCAGTGATATTGAGCTCCTTAGAACCCGGTTACTATTACTAGGACAGGTTGAGCCAACTAAACTTCAAGAGGGTACTTACCTATGAAACCCCATGCAAGCCTAAACTAGGAACTTGTGTGATTTGTTTGTACATATATACTTGTGCATAACATCATGGACATCATGAACATCATATGCATCCACTAACCATTTCAAGGATTTTGGAAATTTATCTTTGTTCTTGTTTTGTAGGATATGGATTCACTTCGCAGGAAAACTATCCAAGTCAACCTTGTAAGAATTCCTCCATAAATCAAGGAGCTAGCTTCAAGGATTCCTGAGAATTCTCCATTCACCGAGAGACATGGTTGTCTACTCAACTTGGTCACCTCCAACACAGAGGAAGACATGATGAAGGTTCTCTTCCAGTTCTTTGACCCTTTGCATCACTGCTTCACATTTCCTGATTGCCAGCTTGTGCCTACTTTGGAGGAATTTTCTCAACTCTTGAGGATTCCTATTCTCAATCAACTACCCTTCAACGATACGGAAAGAGAACCAAAGCCAGAAGAGATTGCTCAAGCCATGCACTTGCACTCATATGATGTCACAACCCATTGGGAAACTAAAAGTGGTGTCAGAGGCTTCTTGGCAAAGTTTCTGTTTGAGAAGGCCCAAAGTTGTTGGAATTCCTTGGACCTGCAAGATTTTGAGTAGATTGTAGCTCTTCTCATCTATGGTATGGTCTTGTTCCCTAACCCTGACTAACTCATAGATGTGAGTGCTGTCAAAATCTTCATGTCTCGCAACCCGGTGCCTACATTACTTGGGGATATCTTACACTCTTTTCACACTCGTACAATGAGGAAAAGAGGTGTTCTCATGTGTTGCACTCCTCTCCTGGCAAGATGGTTTATTTCTCATCTTCCACAATCAGTCTTGAAGAATGAGCAAGGTTTGAGGTGGTCACAAAGGTTGATGACTCTTACACATTCAGATATTCATTGGTGTTCTCGATCCAAAGAGAATGTTATCATTGTCGACCGTTGTGGGGAATTCCCTAATGTCCCTCTACTTGGCATTAGGGGAGGCGTCACCTACAACCCTTGCTTGGCTCTAAGACAGTTTGGTTATGCCCGAAGGGATGGCCCACATGATATGTTGATTCAAGGCTTGGTTTTCGACTTTGATAACGACAATCAAGGACTTCGTCAAAGGTTCATCCGAGCTTGGAGGATGCCAAACAAGTTAGACAGTAAGACTCTGGGACATAAGAATTTCATCCCTCTTGAGCCTTACCTCAAGTGGGTACGAACTCGCGCCTAAAGTCTTATGATGCCTTACCCCTCTGTTCTCCCAGTGATTATAGAGCCTTTTAAGGAAGGAGAGGTTTTATACACCATCCTACATCCTGACATGCCGACATCACTCGAAGATCTACAAAGGAGTTGGATACAGCTCAAGGGAGAACGCGATACTTTCGAAGCCCAATTCTACGCAAGCGAGAAGAAGGTTTTGGAACTCACTCGGTTACTTCATGAAGAGCAGACTCTCAACACCTACATTGCACCAAAGAGGATGCGCAACGTCTTTTTATCTTAGAATTTTGTATTATTTTTCCCTAGGGGCATTGATGTACTCAAATTCTATTTTATTAATATAACATGTGTTCCTTTTTGTTTAAAACAAAGTTGAATTTCAAATCCTTGAAAACATTGCATGAATACATATCATTCATCATGAGCATAAACAGGTCTTTGCAACAAGTGTCCTCATCCTTCTACTGTTTATTTCAGCAAGATGGATCTTAAACAAACGGTCAAAGACTTACAAGCTCAGAACTTACAATTTTAACAGTTACTCTTGACCTTAGCCAAGGGGCAGGAGGAGCTAAAGACTCTGCTAGAGAAAGAGAAAGAGAAAAAGAAGAAGAAGCCAGCTGGTATGGTTATCATGGGCAGAAGGTTTCAGGGACATGCCAGAAGGACCTTAGAATTTCCAAACAACCTCTGACGAAGGGGAGAGAAAAGGAAAGGAAACGGAAGTACCATCAGATTCTGAAGTAGAAGAAGAGGAAGAAGAGGACTACTATGAACAACAATACCCTCTGACCGATGACAAATACAAACACTTGGAAGAACACCTAATTGCTATGGAGATACAGAGAGTACCGGGGCTAGATTTCGAGGAATTGGGGCTGGTGTCAGGAATCGTAATACCGCCGAAGTTTAAAGTGCCATCATTTGCCAAGTATGATGGGGTGTCTTGTCCTAATATGCACCTTCAATCTTATGTCAGGAAGATTCAGCTGCATTCTGCTGACAAAGATTTATGGGTCCACTTTTTCCAGGACAGTTTATCAGGAACGCAGCTTGATTGGTTCTACCAGTTGGAGAGGGTTGATGTCCATAATTGGGAAGACTTGGAAGCCGCCTTCTATAAACAGTATCAATACAACACCGATTTGGCACCAACCCGTACTCAACTCCAGAGTATGGCTATGGTATCAAATGAGGGCTTCAAATACTACGCCCAAAAGTGGAGGGATCTAGCTGGAAGGGTGCAACCACCTTTATCTGAAAGAGAGCTAGTGGACATGTTCTTGGGAACTCTATCAGGCCCCTTCTTTAATCATCTGATTGGAAGTTCCTCTACAGGGTTTACCGAATTGATTTTAACTAGCGAGAGGGTGGAAGCCGGTATAAGAAGTGGGAAAATTCAGAAAGACGCATCTGCCTCTGCAGCTGTGAAAAAGCCCTTCACCGGAAAGAAGGAAGTGTCTGCTGTCTATTCACAGAGGAATCAGGGAAGAACCGAGCGCCGAGCAACAGTGGGGGCAGTTATGATTCAAAAGCCTGCATCAGACCAGTCGAGAAATAATCAGCATAGGGTATAAAGGCCAATTCGGCAATTCACCAAGATAAACATGACTCCAGCTCAAGTCCTACCACATCTTCTGAAGTTAAATCTGGCCATGCTAAAAGAGGCCCCTAAAAATCCCAATACTGCTTCTCCACACTACCATCTGAACGCCAGATGCGCGTACCATTCTAAAAGTCCAGGGCACGACACCAACAACTGTTGGGCTCTGAAGAACAAGATTCAAGATCTGATAGACGCGAAGGAAGTTGAGTTTGAAGCGCCTGAGAAACAAAATGTTATATCCGCTCCAATGCCGAGGCATGGTCACAATGCCAACTCTATTGAACAAGATCTGTTTGTTGCTACCGTGGATGAACTGTTACTCCGCTCCCAATCATCAAATTGAATATGTTGAAAGCTGGTATTTTCCCAGGTTGTGACAAAGATTGCCATTTTTGCCCATCCTCATCATTTGACTGCCCTCTGTTGAAAAAAGGTATCCAACAACTGATTGATAACCAAGAAATATTATTTGAGAAAGCTCCTATTTCACCTGTTCTAGTTAAAGAAGTTTCAATAATAACCATCTACGCCAATCCTTCCAGGGTCCCTAAAAGACCCGTTAGGATTACATATGCTCCAGTGACTACTCCACTTAAGATAACAATGCCCGGGCCAACCCCATACAAATCAGATAAAATGGTATCATGGAATTATGGTGGAGAAATCTACTACCATGGTGTCAAACAAATTGAACAGACTGCTGAAGAAGAGAGCTCCGAAGAGGACAATTCCGACATCAGTAACATTGCCGAAACATGCAAGGTTACCCGTAGTGGGAGGATCTTCTCTCCAGAGATTGCCCCTCCAACGGAAGTCTTTGGACCCGTGGCTGTTCCGAAGATTACATTTGTACCAGTGATTGTACCTGCAAGCATACCTACCTACAAAGAAGACAATACAATTCCTATCCCTACTTCCACTACTGAGAATAAAGGAAAGAATGTTCAAGAAGAGCCTGTCCTGACGAAGGCTCAATCACTAGTTATTCCTGAAACATCTAAGAAGGAGATGGAAGAAATCCTGAGGATCATAAAGAAGAGTGATTATGATGTGGTTGAACAACTGGGGCAGACCCCCTCCAAAATCTCTATGTTAGCATTGCTGCTGTGCTCTGAGGCACATGCTAAAGCTTTGGTAAAATTTCTGAAGACAACTCATGTACCACAAGAGACATCTGCGGACCAATTCCAAGAGTGTGAGGCCAGTTTGACAGTTGACAATGGCATGGGTTTCTCTGATGCCGACTTGACGCCCAAATGGAGAAAACACAACGATGCACTACATGTCTCAGTGGAGTGTAGAGGAACGACCCTAGCCCATGTCTTGGTTGATACGGGATCATCTCTGAACGTCTTACCAAAGAAAGCCCTGGATAGATTGGATTGTGAGGGGATGACTTTAAAACCCAGTAATATAATTGTGAGAGCATTTGACGGTTCTAAGAGGATGTTCCATGGGGAGGTGAACATCCCGATCAAGGTGGGAACCCAGACGTTCAATTCAACATTCTATGTGATGGACATCCGTCCTTCCTACTCTTGTCTGTTGGGACGCCCCTGGATTCACAATGCCAGTGCGGTCACCTCCACCTTGCATCAGATGCTGAAGTACCCCATCCAAGGGAAGAGGAATACATGATTAGTCATCTGAATTCTTTCCGATATGTGGAATTGGATGGTGAGTTCATCGAAACCCCTTTCCAACATTTTGAAGAAGTCTCTCAGGAAATAGCGGCGACCAGAGCGGTATCCTCAATTCCTATGATCACAAGACCTCCACCTCGGATGTCTTCTCTAAAATATGCAAAGGCCATAGTGGAAGAAGGGGGATGCACCATCTAGGGGCAGCTTCCAGACATCCCGTACAAATCAGACAAGTTCGGCTTGGGGTTTACTTCGACTGCTCAGAAGGCTGTGCGTTGCGCCCGTGCCGAAGGTCCACCTGTGAAGATCATCCACCAAGGGGTTAATGCACTAGAGGACAGTGAAGAAGATGGCAGCTTGGAAGATTGGATATTTCCTACTGTCAGTGGAGGACTATGCAACTGGGAAGCCAAAGACTTCATCCCAATTACTTTCATACCGCAGTAATTTATCTTTTTACATTTCTGTCGGACTTGTAATAATTCACAAACAATTCGTACATTTTCAACCTTGTGTCTTACCCGAGGCATAATGGTCCATTTGTAAGGGTTTTTATTTCATTTTTCATATGTCATTTAATGAATCATGGATGCTTTTTCATATATAAACCTTTTGTGCTCATTGTCTTTCTTTTACATTTTATTATTTTAAGATGGCTATCCCTTACACACACCCACACTCACAAATGCAAGTACCCTTCTATTCCGGATCCCATGGGTAACGATACTGCTATAGCCTTCAGTGACTCTGAAGATCGGATCTACCAAGCCGAATACGAAGGTGAGGAAGATTGTGAGGTGCCAGGGGAATTGGCCAGATTATTAGAACAAGAGGAAAGAGCTATTCAACCTCATGAGGAGCTGTTGGATACAATCAACTTGGGTAGAGGATGATAAAAAGGAAATCAGAGTGGGTTCCAATCTAGAGCCGAGTGTCAAGGATCTCTTAATTCAGCTATTCCATGATTATGTTGAGATATTTGCCTGGTCATACGAAGACATGTCGGGACTTGATACAGACATTGTGGTACACCGTCTACCCATAAGAGAAGACTGTCCACCAGTGAAACAAAAAGTCCACCACATAAGACCTGACATGTCAGAGAAGATCAAATCAGAAGTTATGAAGCAGTTCAATGTTGGATTTCTGGTTGTTGCTTCCTATCCACAATGGGTTGCTAACATTGTTCTTGTGCCTAAAAAGGACGGAAAAGTGAGAATGTGCGTAGATTATAGAGATTTAAACAGGGCCATCCCTAAAGATGACTTTGCACTTCCACACATCGACATCCTGGTTGACAATACAGCTCAGCACAAAGTATTTTCTTTCATGGACGGATTCTCAGGCTATAACCAGATCAAAATGGCACCTGAGGACATGGAGAAAACTACATTTGTCACACAGTGGGGTATGTTCTGCTACAAAGTGATGCCATTCGGACTGAAGAATGTCGGGGCAACCTATCAACGCGCCATGGTAGCTTTGTTTCATGATATGATACATCATGAGATAGAGGTCTACGTAGATGACATGATAGCCCGATCACAAACTGAAGAAGAACACCTTGATCACTTGCAAAAGCTGTTTGTCAGGTTGAAGGAGTACAAGCTAAGGTTGAATCCAAACAAGTGCACATTCGGAGTCCGGTCCGGTAAGCTCTTAGGTTTCATTGTCAGCAACAAAGGCATCGAGGTTGATCCTGCCAAAGTCAAAGTGATACAAGGAATGGCTGCTCCTCAAACTGAGAAGGAGGTCAGAGGGTTCTTGGGACGCCTAAACTACATTGCTAGGTTCATTTCTCACCTAACATCTACTTGTGAACCAATCTTCAAACTGTTGAAGAAAGATCAGGTAGTTAGATGGAATGATGACTGTCAGATTGCTTTCGATAAAATCAAGGAGTATTTACTAGAGCCTCATGTCTTGATGCCACCAGTCGAGGGAAGACCGCTAATCATGTATCTGACAGTCTTAGAGAACTCAATGGGATGCGTACTGGGGCAGCATGACGAGTCTGGCCGAAAAGAGCACGCTATTTATTACCTTAGCAAAAAGTTTACCGACTGTGAAACCAGATATTCACTGCTCGAGAAAACTTGTTGCGCTTTGGTATGGGCTGCTCGCCGGCTAAGGCAGTATATGTTGACTCATACCACTTTGCTGATATCTAATATGGATCTGATAAAGTACATCTTTGAGAAGCCTACTTTGTCTGGAAGGATAGCTAGATGGCAGATGATCCTAACAGAGTATGACATACAGTACACGACCCAAAAAGCTATAAAGGGGAGTGTACTAGCTGATCATCTGGCCCATCAAGCTGTAGAAGATTACCAGTCCATGAAGTTTGACTTCCCTGACGAAGACATCATGACATTGGACAATGGTGAAGAATTCAGACCATATGACGGACCTGAACAAGGATCCTGATGGACCCTGTACTTTGATGGGGCCTCCAATGCACTTGGCAACGGTATCGGTGTTGTACTTATATCTTTAGAAGGATGCCATACTCCTTTCACTTCCAGACTTTGCTTCAACTGTACGAACAACATGGCAGAGTACGAAGCATGCATCTTTGGACTCAAGGCTGCCATAGACTTGGGAATCAATTCTTTAGTTGTGTTTGGGGATTCAACTTTGGTCATCAGACAGATCAAGGGAGAATGGGATACTAAGCATCCCAACCTTATCCCTTACAAAGAACATGTTCTGACGTTGCTACCACATTTCGAGCAGATTACCTTCGAGCACTTCCCGCGAGAAGAAAATTAGCTAGCAGATGCTCTAGCTACATTGTCATCCATGTTTAAACTTAATTGGGATAACGAGGCTCCCCAGATCACCATTGAACGAATGGATGAACCTACACACTATCACGAGATTAATACCGAAGAAGTAGTGGACCATCTGTGGTTTCATGAAGTCAAAAGGTATCTTGAGGCTCAAGAATACCCTGAATGAGCTTCAGTCAATGACCAAAAGTTCTTAAGGAGATTCTCGACTAAGTTCTTCCTAAGTAATGGCATCCTGTACAAACGAAATCATGATTCTATTCTGCTCCGTTGTATGGACAAGGTTGAGGCTGAAAGAATTATGGCTGAATTGCATGAAGGTACCTTTGGCACTCACTCTAGCGGGCATACGATGGCAAAGAATATTCTACGGGCAGGTTATTACTGGTCTACCATGGAAGCAGACTGCTATCAACACTCCCGGACTTGTCATAAATGTCAAATCTATGCAGACAAGGTGCACGTGCCTCTGGTTCCTCTAAATGTCTTAACAACTCCTTGGCCCTTCGCTATGTGGGGAATCGACATGATTGGGGAGATCAAGCCTACAGCCTCCAATGGACACCGCTGCATTCTGGTAGCCATTGATTACTTCACAAAGTGGGTCAAAGCAGCTTCCTTCGCATCTGTTACTAAGAATGTTGTTGCCCGCTTCATCAAGCAGAATCTCATCTTTCGGTACGGTATCCTCGAAAGGATCATCACTGATAACAGTACAAACCTTAACAATATTATGATCACCGCCTTGTGCGAGCAGTTCAAGATTCAACACCACAATTCATCCCCCTATCGGCCAAAGATGAATGGTGTTGTCGAAGCTGCAAACAAAAACATCAAAAAGATCATACAAAAGATGACAGTCACCTACAAGGACTGGCATGAGATGCTACTGGTTGCTCTCCACGGGTACCGTACCACAACTCGCACATCAACTGGGGCAACACCCTATTCTTTGGTTTATGGCATGGAGGCTATTCTACCTATTGAGGTTCAGATCCCCTCTTTAAGAATCATGAAGGATGCAGGTTTGAGTGAAGACGATTGGATTCAAACCCGACTTGATCAGTTGAACTTAATTAACAAAAAGAGACTTATTGTTGTTTGCCATGGTCAGACGTATCAAAAGCGGATGATCAAGGCTTTCAACAAGAAAGTCAGACACCAAACATATCAAGTCAGAGATATAGTGATCAAGCGCATTATCTTGCCACAAAGTGATCCCAGGGGCAAATGGACTCCTACCTATGAAGGACCATTTGTAATCAAGAACATCTTTTCTGGTGGGGCAATGATCTTAACCACCATGGACGGTGACGACCTGCCGCACCCTGCGAACGCAGACATAGTCAAAAGATACTACGCATAAAATACCCGCTAGGTTGACACACCTAGGCAAAACAAGGGCATCCGGGCGAACCAAAGGTTCGGGAAAAAATTAGGGGTAAAATAAAAAAATCTGTACACCCGGCAAGTTGAAAACCCGAAAGGGCGACTTGGGCAAAAAAGGGTTTCCAAGTGGATTGAAAACCCGAAAGGGCGGTCCAGGCAAAAGTTAGGGAATTAAAGCGTATGACTATGTCTCGTCAGATCACTTTGAGGATAATCTCTTCACTAACAAACCTTAAACTTCTGATCAACTCAATCATCTTCAAACGAAGCAACGAATGGACAAGATATTCGGATTTACGAAGGCTATAGCAGAATGGGAACCCCATGGGATTTTTTACACATAGTTATCTTTCTTTGTATAAATTTTTCTCATGACACCATCCTCTTACTAGGATGTCTGTCTCCTTTGTATACAAATACTTATTCAAAGTAAATACAAAGATGTCTCTTTAAAGTGCAGAAAACCATTTGTCCTTTTTCTTGTTACACTTGTGTTATATTTGCAAAAACATCCAATGATTCATTAATGAACATATGCATTTGAACATAATTACTGTTTACAAATAAACGAAATGGAAAAGAACAATTACTGGCAGGTTGAAAAAAATAGGAAAATGTCTTTAGGCTATTCCATGAACAATCCCTACAGTACATCATTAAGATCCCCAGTGGAGCCAAAACTTTGAACTACAGATCCCCAACGGAGCTGAAATTTCCAACTATCAATCCCCAGCGGAAACCATTCAGTTGCTCCAAATTCCCCAGCAAGATATTTTGAGGCCTGAAAACTAACCAGACAACAACTTCTGATAGCTCCCCAGTAGAGTGGAAGACAACCCAAACTCCTGGACTTTTTCCAAATTGGAATAAGCCTTTTTCCCACAGAGTCTTCACTACTCCCCAGCAGGATAGCTTTCTTCCCCACAGAGTTCTTCTTAATTCCCAACAGAAGTCATCAAAGTTCTCTAGATTACCCAAGGAGTATTTGACATTACTCTCACAATGAATTTTTTTTCAATACTCCAACTTCAAGACATGAAGAATCCCTATATCCCTAGTGAAGTCACCAAGGATTTATTATCCCCAGCAGTCAAGGATTTATTTTCCTCAACAATACAACAAATCAGCTTACATGCACATACATTACATCCATGAATCATAAACATTGATAAAGCATATTTATTGCATCATACATCTCATGCAACATAACTTTGTGTTTCAACTAACATTTTACCCTTTTCGGGATAAGATTAACAACTATCATTAACAATGTTTAAAGATTTCAGATACAGTACGAATACGCTCCAGACACGGAAGTCATTCTGTCACTAATTCAAATTCCAAGTTCATGATACAGTACAAATATACTCCAGACATGGAAGTCATTCTGCTACTCATTTAGATCTCAACTTCAGATACAGTACGGATACGCTCCAGACACGGATGCCATTTTGTTACTCATTTGGATTCATCTTTCAGATTCAAGTTCAGATACACTTCAGACACGGAAGTCATTCTTTTAGTAATTCAGATTCAAGTTCAGATACAGCTCAGAGATGCTCCAGACACAGACGCTATTCTATTGCTCATTCAGATTCAGTCTCCAGATACGGTTCAGATACGTTCCAGATACGGACACCATTCTGATACCCATTCTTTTGACTTACAGCTTACAATTCAACAAACATTCTTGGATGGCATCTACAAGCCCATCTCTAACAAGATTCTATCACCTCTCCAAATGGCATCTTTAAGCCCATTCCCTCAACTACACTTTGACGAGTGCAAATTTATGGGCACTCTAGTGTCCAATCATCTTTTACCTTCGAGTCACGAACGACAAAACTCGCCAATCTAACTCTTCAGGTTCAAGAAGATTGAACAGGGGCAGTTGTTGTACCCCAAAATTTTCCCTCTCATTTATCAAGACTTTTCTCACAAGACTTTTGGGACTCAAGACAAGATTAGGGTTTGGTCAGCTCAAGACACATCACCTTGCACTGATAACCCAAAATCAGGGTTTGAGTTTGCACAAGGATTTTTGGACCATCAATGCTTCATGTGACTTTCATACATCATCTTGGACCCCTAAGATTGCTCATGTTAAGTTTCAAGCCTTGAATCACATTTTTGCTCAGTCAATTGGACAGTTGACCTAAAAATCAGTTGTATTGGGGAAAAAGTCAACCATGGCCAATTTACAGTCAAACTTCATAATTTTTGATCCACAACAACATTTTAGACTCATATTTACCATTTGATCAAGTTTGGATCACAACTCCTCAAGAAATTTGATCAAATCATCAAAAGGGCAAAATGGTCAAAATTAGGGTTTTGATTGAGAAAGGGCAATTTCTGATTTTTAACCTAGCCAATGACCAATTGAGTTCAAACATGATTTCAAGGGTTCAATGGCATCATCTTAACCTAATCACTTAGTTCAAAAGATCTCAACTTCATTGGATTGACAGATGAATTTTGCAGTCAACTGATCAAAAGTCAACTGTGCACTGAAAAGTCAAACTTTGAATTTTTGGTCAAAATCAAGTGCCAAGGGTCATAATTCATCAAGATATGTCAAAATATGAAACTTGTTCACCAAGAAAACCAATTTTGAAAATTAGGGTTTTGAATTTGAAATTTTTCATAACTTAGAATTTTTCTAAGTATGGAAATTTTCTTATTTTTTCCCAACTTCCCACCACTTTTTCACCATGATGAAATTTGATTCAAAGAAAACTTCCAACATGAAAGTTGTAGTCCTCCATGAAATATACAACTTTTCTTCACAAACTTTTCCCAAAAGATGCTTGGATATCAAGTTATGAATTTGTGAATATAGGTCCATGAACTAAATAACTTAGTGAAATTTTGCCCTAATTTAGGCAGGTTTTGGACCCAACTTCATGGACATTTTTCACCTAGTTCCAAGAGGTATCTCAAAATGAATTTCAAAGATGGATTATATATCACATTTCAAGCTTTCCAAAATATTCAAGAACTCTCCAAGATAATTTTTGGTTAGGGAGAATCGAAGAAGGGAAGTTGGCATTTTATCACTTTTGATCAAGCCATTTTTACAAAGCATCAAGTTGCAAATCAGATCTTTGATGTTTGAATCTTGATTTACAGGTCCTAAACTCATTCTACACTCCATAATTAAATGCAAACTCAGAATATAAAGGCTTTATTTTCACTTTTGAAGCATTGTACAAGAGATATGTCCATTTTTAGCATAAAGGTTACAATGCCATTTTCATAAAGTGAGCTTTTGCAATTTTGTCAACCTTGAGCCTTGGACCTGTCCCTTTAATGCAAACAATTTCCAAAGGTCTCAAGCAATGTATAACAACTCTTATCATCCCTTGAGTTAGCCAGTACAAGTATGTTGCATTTGTCATTTCACTTTACTTAAAATACAAGAAAAGTTGCAAAAGGTGCTAGAACTTGTACAGCTAGTAAGGATTGACCTTTGTGTCATTTCTATACAAATATACCAAGTCATTACAATGCTTAACACGGTTTCTTAACACCTCAAACTCTCTCAAACTGAAAAACTCCATTTTTCTGCCAAAACACACAGTTGCTGCAAAATCATAGCCATCTCATTTTTGGCTCGTGCGTTTTGTGGCTTGACACTTCAAATACCTTCTACATATCACACCAAAGCTATCCAAGCCCTTACCCTGCATCTGTAAGCCCTGTTTCAGCCATTTCCATTTTCAAACTTGGAGCTTGCAACTTGACTTGTGCAGAGAGTTATGGCCATCCATAAAGCAAGCTAGGCATTGGAATAGTTTGAAGGAAGTTCAAGGAAGCTCACACAATCCTCAGGCCTCCATCAAAGCCCCTACATTGCTCTATTTAAATCCAACTGAATGAGGTATTTTTCAAAACTCTATCTCTCTATTTAGGCATCCTCAAGCCACGATTTGTGAAGAAAAGATGTAGTTTATAACATGGTGAAGCTGTACATATGCATACTTTTCATTTATATTAACTATGATGTGCGAATTTGAAGCTTGAAGTTCATAAAATTTCTAGGTCACGAATTAGGGCTATTAAAATTCTCCCTGATCTTTGAGAGTTAGGTTACAAATTTGATATGGTTGGAATCGTGAGATTAAATGCCACAAGTTTCATGTTATAAGTTTTTGTTTTTTTGCAAGCATTAGCAAGTTACAGTTTGAACCATAACACACGCGCAAAGGAGAAGAAGCTGGAGGACAGGGATGAAGTTCTGGGCCTTTGGCGCCTTGGCCTTTCTGTTTTTGATTTTCACACCCCCCTGACCACTATTTGCACCCCCTGGCATATTATTTTATATTTTTACATTTTTCTTTATATTTTCATATTTATTGCTTTTAATTATTTTTCTGAACATTAAAAAAATCATAAAAAATAGTTTGTTAGGATAATAGCTTTTATTTTCTTAAATAAATTTGTAAATACATTTTAAAAATACTATACATTTTTATTATATTATCCATACACATAAAATATTTATTTTCATACATATTTTAATTTTTAATATTTGCACATAATATTATTTATTATTTTCTTGCACTAAAATGAACAAAATAATAATATAGAACATATATTTTCTTTTAATTAAAAAATTAGGGTTTTCACCTCTTTCCAAAAATAATAATATTTTTCTCTTATTTCTAGGGTTTAAATAAATTATTTTCTCATACATTAAACAAATACAAAACATTTTTTACATAAATACATTTGCGTTGCATATTAATATTTGTATATTTATTTAATGCGCACAATATTCGATTGAGTTGTAATAGTATTTTTAGGTTTATATTTGTGCAATATCCCCATTCAATGACTTGTATCCCCCCGCCCATAATAATTATTGTAATAGCTTAGTTTACATTTACGCAATTTATCGCTTTTGATACCATGTTTAGTAATCTAGGGTTTGCATGAGAAGACCAAAAACAAAACAAATAGAATAGACCTAATCCAAGACAAATCAAATGCATGAAAAATGACACACTTTGCACACAAAAACCCTTAGGGTTTCACCCACTTGGTTGCCTAAATTAAAATGGCCATGTTACGCATGCGAAGTATCTTGGCAAAACAAAACAAAAAAAAGATCATAGTCCCTCGATGACGCTATACAAAGGTTGCCTAAACAAAATGATCTTGGTCCCTCAAAAATGCTAAGATACTTGGCAACATTGCTATCATGGTCATACGATGACCCACGCCCGTCCCGTTTAACATCCAAAGATAGGGTTGTTTACCAAATCAATGGTAAATAAACAATGTCAAAGGAATAAAAATGCACAAGAAAGACATTTGAGTAGGTAGATAGCTTCTAAGTTACTTGCTCCATTTCAAAACAATCCTTGCTATTTTCAAAAACAAGCACACACACATTTCAAAAACATTTCCAAACACCTTTCAAAACATTGAAACATTTTTCAAAAGATAAACATCTTTGTATACATTCTTACGAACGAGAATCATTACAAAGATTTCCTAAACGAACGGCCTCTTTTCAAAATACTTTCAAAACCACACTAAGCACCATTTCAAACAATTTTAAAGCAAAGCAAGTGATCTAAGCAAGTAACTAAGAGCCCATGGAAAACCATGGATGAAAAGGGTGCTAGCACCTTCCCTTTTCATAATCTACCCCCCGAACTCAAGAAAACATCTCAAAGGTCTTTCCTGTGCTTTTTACCTTTCCTTTTGGATAAAATAAAAGTTGGTGGCGACTCTTGCTAACCGCTACATTTGCGACGAAACGCAAAACCTCAAGTCAGTTCTCCCACCGTATCACAGATAGCATTGTCTAAAGGATAGGAGGAAAAGAACGAATCTTTTCGAGTACAAAAGTAGATAATTGTTAGAAGTTTGCTCAAAACACTTTTTTTGCACTTACACACGAATACTACTTTTTCAAAAGACATTTTTCAAAAGACATTTTTCAAACACTTTGTATACGTTTTCTACTATCCCGAGAAACATTACGAAGTTCTCCATACTAAGGCGTTTTTTCAAAAACATTTTCAAACACACAAAGCACAAAAGCATTTTAAAAATGATCAAACCTCTAAGAGCCCGTGGAAAACCACTGATGGAAAGGATGCTAACACCTTCCCTTTCCATAATCTACCCCCTTACTCGGAAAACTCTCGAAAAGGTCTTTTTCTGTTCTTTTCACCCTTTCCTTAATTTGGATAAAAGAAAAGACGGTGGCGACTCTTGCTTACCGCACATTTGCGAACAAAAAAACACAAAAACCAGTATTAAACAGTCGGTTCTTCCACCGTATAACAGAACTGGCTACTCTGCTGGGGATTGTTTAAAAAGTGGGGTTTACCTTAGAGTTAGTTCATTATTAAATTGCTTTATTGTATGTTTGCTTGATTTATATTTAAGGGTTTGCTTGGGTTATTACTAAAAGATCCTACACCCGAATCTAGGGCACCTTATTAGGTAAGTAGCAATAAACCATGGAGGTTGTACGACGTAGACCGATACAGACGAAGTGGTGGCTACATTAGCGTGATGCTTTGGATTGTACTAATGTTCCTTGAGTAAGTTAAGGATAACATTAGGCTTCCTCATAGTGTCACTAAGTGCTAACTGACCTTTAGAACCTTTAATTGACTCATCCTAGCTATTAGGAAGTATTGACATAACCGACTTTGGTTCCGACCGAAGATTAGTTGATATTGGATACTACACTCATTGAGGCTGAACTTTCAGGATTTTTCGGCCGCAATACTTCGGTGCGGAGCTGAAATAATTTTTGAAGGGAAGGTCAGTCATATTGAGACTCCTTAGAACCCGATTACTATTAATAGGACAGGTTAAGCCAACTAAACATTCAAGAGGGTACATACCTTAAAAACTCATGCAAGCCTCTGAACCTAAGATTTATTGTGTGATTTGCTTGTGTTTATCTGTGATTTTTAGCATAATCATGACATCATAAACATCATTACATTCATATATACTAATCATTTTAAGGACCTGCTGGATTTACCTCTTGGCTGTTTTGTAGGATATGAATTCAGGTCACAGAAAAACCATCCGGATTCGCTTCACAAAAGTTCCTCCTAAGCTCAAGGAATTAGTCTTGAGAGTCCCCGAGGACTCATTATTCCACAAAAGACATGGTCACTTACTCAGTTTGGTTACCACTGGGTTTGAAAAAGGTTTGATGAGTGCCTTATTCCAGTTCTTCGACCCTAAGCACCATTGCTTCACATTCCCCGATTATCAACTGGTGCCTACCCTAGAGGAATTCTCTAAGTTACTTGGTTTACCTATGTTGGAGCGAGTACCTTTCACTGGTTTAGAATAAGACCCAGCTTCTGAAGATGTTGTCGTAGCTCTGCACTTGAAGCCATCTGACATTGAGTCCAATTGGGAAAAAAGAAGTGAAGTTAAGGGTCTCCTTGCAAATTTCCTGATGAAGAAAGCTCAGATTTTCCTAGATGCTATGAGTTATCATGCCTTCGAAGATGTATTAGACCTCTTGATCTATGGGTTGGTCCTGTTTCCTAATTCATATCAACTTATAGATGTGAATGCCATCAACATCTTTCTTGCTCATAATATGGTTCCTGCCTTGCTCGGGGACATCCTACATTCTTTCTATACTCGTACTCTGAAGAAGCAAGGAACTCTCATGTGTTGCACCCATCTTCTATATAGGTGGTTTATTTCGCACCTTCCTCGGTCAATAATGCAAAATGATTTAGGCTTAATATGGAGTCAAAGACTAATGTATCTCTCTCACTCTGACATCCATTGGTGTCCTCGCTCTCAAGAACACATTTCTTTTATTGATCGCTGCGGAGAATTTCCTAATGTTCCACTCCTGGGCATTAGGGGAGGTATCACCTACAATCCTTCTTTAGCACTACGTCAGTTTGGCTATGCACGGAGAGATGGTCCACCGGATATGCTCATCTAGGGTATTGTGTTCAACTACTCAGATGATTTGCAAAATCATCGTCAGAGGTTCATCTGCTCTTGGGGCATTGTTAAGAGGACTGATAGTAAGACTTTGGGGCGCAAGAACTCCATCCCTTTGGAACCCTATCTCAAATGGGTGAGAGCTCGAGCCCAAAGTCTTATGATGCCATAGGATTCCATCTTACCGGTGATCTTAGAACCTATTGTCCAAGGGGACGAGTCCTGTATTATCCTCCATCCTGATATGCCAACCAACTTCAAAGAGTTGCAAAAGTCTTGGATTCAACTCAAGGGGAACGGGATACTTTTGAGGCACAATTCTATGCAAGTGAGAAGAAGGTGCTAGAATTAACAAAACGACTTCATGAAGAGAGAAACCTCAACACCTACCTCAACACCAAGAGGAAACGCCCATGGGGGACTTAGGAACTTCCTTTCAATGTTTATCCTTGTGTAATATTTTGTTTCTTTAAAAACTTGCTAATAAAATGTTTTGTTTAAAAGAGCTTGAATCCAGTAAGGTCCTTGAAAACATTGCATAAATACATCATACATATCATTTCATGGACATGTTTCATTGTAGGTTTCTTATCTTCTTCACTGTTTATTTCAGCAATGGCTCTAGAACAAACAGTGAAGGATCTACAGACTCAGAATGCTCAGTTTCAACAGATGATTATGGCTCTGACCAAGGGGCAAGAAGAACTGAAAGCCATGCTTTATAAAGAGAAGAAGAAGCCAAAGAAGTCGACTGGGTTAGTGAATCTGGTAAGATGGAGCAGAGGACCAGTGCAGCAAGCCTATGAACTGATAACTTCGTCAAAGGGAGGAAATAGTCAAGAAGAGGAAACAAGAGAGGAAGACTTCAGTCCCAAAGAATATGATGATGAATTTGACTATGATGAGGAGCAGTATCCTCCTGATGATGAAAAATATAAACAGCTGGAGGATCGTTTGAATGCAATGGAGGTCAGGAAGGTACCAGGTCTGGATTTTGAAGAGATGGGTTTGGTCTCTGGGGTTGTCATCCCGTAAGAGTTCAAGGTTCTGGTGTTCACCAAACATGATTGGGTCTCATGTCCCAAGATGCACCTTCGATCTTATGTGAGGAAGATACAACCTCACACTGCTGACAAGGACTTATGGGTCCACTTCTCTCAGGATAGTTTGTCCGGAACTCAACTATAATGGTTCTACCAACTGGAAGGATCCAACATCCGTAATTGGGAGGACTTGGCTTCTTCTTTCTACAAGCAGTATCCGTATAATGTAGACCTTGCTCCCACCCGTACACAACTCCAAAATATGTCTATGGGTTCGAGTGAGGGCTTTAAGGATTACGCTTAAAAGTGGAGGGACTTAGTAGGAAGAGTCCAGCCTCCCCTGTCTTATAGGGAACTAGTGGATATGTTTCTGGGGACCCTGTCCGGTCCATTTTTCAATCGTCTAATTGGAAGTTCCTCAGCCGCCTTCACTGAATTGATTCTGACAGGAGAAAGGATGGAAGCTAGAATTAGGAGTGGGAAGATTCAAAAGGATGCTTCCTCCAGTACAGTAAGGAAGCCGTTTGTTGGGAAGAAAGAGATTGGTTCTTTGTACCATCAAAGGAATCAGGACAGAACTGAACTCCGTCCAGCGGTAGGGCTGTCATGATCTATAAACCTGCACCCACCCAAAAAAGGAATAATCAACTGAGAATAGAAAAGCCGGTAAGGCAGTTTACCCGGATAAATACGACGTTGTCTTAAATTTTGCCACCATTATTGAAGACCAATCTGGTAACCTTGCGGGAAACTCTGAAGAATCCCAACACTACCTCTCCTCACTACAACCCTAAGGCTCATTGTGCTTACCACTCTGAAAGTTCAGGCCATGATACCGACAACTGATGGGATTTGAAAAACAAGGTGTAGGATCTGATCGAGGCAAAGGAGATTGAATTATATCCCCCTGAGACTCCCAACATCATAACTGCACCCATGCCTAAGCACGGATCGGAAATCAATGTTGTTGAAGTTGTCTCTGCCACGGAAGATGCTGGCAATGAAGATGACATGGACAGTTGGATCTTCCCTACTGCCAATGGTGAACTCAATAACTAGACAGAAAGGGACTTTGTACTGATTACTTTTGTTCAGAAGTAATTATCCTTTTGTTTTTTGGATATGTAATAAACAATATAAACATTAAAACCTTGTGTCTTACCCGGGGAAATATGGTTTATTTGTGAGGGCTATCATATTTCAATTTCATATGGCATTAATAAAGCATTGGACGTTTATGCATATAAATTTTGCGCTCTCTGTTTTTCTTTTCTTCTTTTTTACTTTGTCTATACAGCTATGCTCTTACACACACTCACGTATCAAACTGTAGATCCATATCTACTCTGGATCCCATTGATAACAGTTCTACTATTTCCGGTTATGACTTTGAAAATCCAATCAACCAAGCCGAGGACGAAGGTGGGGAAGATTGTGAGGTACCCGGAGAACTTGCGAGACTGTTACAGCAGGAAGAAAGAGCTATACAGCCCCATGAAGAGCCAGTTGAGACAATGAATTTGGGCACAGAAGAGAATAGAAAAGAGGTCAAGATAGGTGCAAATTTGGAGCTTCATGTCAAACAACATTTGATTCAGATGTTGCATGATTATGTTGAGATCTTTTCCTGGTCATATAAATACATGCCAGGACTAGACACAGATATTGTGGTTCATCGTCTGCCAACTAAAGAAGATTGCCCTCCAGTAAAGCAGGAGGTCCGCCGTATGCACCCTGAAATGTCAGAGAAGATCAAAGCAGAGGTTATGAAACAGTTCAACGTTGGGTTCCTAGCTGTCACTTCTTATCCCCAATGGGTTTCTAACGTAGTCCCGGTACCTAAAAAGGACGACAAGGTACGAATGTGTGTGGATTACCGAGATTTGAATAGGGCAAGCCCCAAGGATGACTTTCTGCTTCCCCGCATTGATGTTCTGGTTGACAACACCATACAACACAAGGTCTTTTCCTTCATGGATGGTTTCTCTTATTACAATCAGATCAAGATGGCACCTGAAGACATGGAGAAGATAACCTTCGTCACATAATGGGGCACTTTCTTCTACAAAGTGATGCCATTTGGGTTGAAGAACGCAAGGGCAACCTATCAGCGAGCTATGGTATCTTTGTTCCATGACATGATTCACCATGAAATAGAGGTCTATGTTGATGACATGATAGCTAGGTCTCAAACCGAGGAAGAGCACCTTGATCATCTGCAAAAGCTGTTTGATAAGTTGAAGATGTACAAGCTGAGGTTGAATCCGAATAAGTGCACCTTCGGGGTAAGGTCTGGAAAAATGCTAGGTTTCATTATCAGTGACAAAGGTATTCAGGTATACCCTGCAAAAGTGAAGGCTATACAAGAGATGCTATCTCCTCGCACTGAAAAGGAGGTCAGAGGCTTCTTAGGACGCCTAAATTACATTGCCATGTTCATTTCCCATTTAACTGCTACTTGTGATCCAATCTTCAAGCTCCTGAAGAAAGATCAAGTAGTAAAATGGAATGACGAATGCCAGACTGCCTTCAAAAGAATCAAAGAATACCTTCAAGAGCCTCCAATTCGGGTGCCTCCAATTGAAGGAAGACCTTTGATAATGTACTTAAAAGTGTTAGATAATTCAATGGGGTGTATGTTGGGGCAGCATGACGAGTCCGGTCGAAAAGAGAATGCAATATACTACCTTAGCAAAAAGTTTACCGACTGTGAGACAAGATACTCACTGCTCGAGAAAACTTGTTGTGCTTTGGCATGGGCTGCTCGCCGGCTGAGACAATATATGTTAACCCACACCACTTTGTTAATATCTAAGATGGATCCGATCAAGTACATCTTTGAAAAGCCTGCTCTCTCCTGAAGAATAGCAAGATGGCAAATGATCTTGACCGAATATGATATCTAATACACAACCCATAAAGCAATCAAGGGAAGTGTACTAGCCGATCATTTGGCTCATCAAGCCGTGGATGACTACCAGTCCATGAATTTTGAGCTCCCGACTGAGAATATTATGGTAGTTACTGACTGTGAAGAACCTGAATCGGATGAAAGACCTGAGGAAGGATCCTGATGGACCATGGTTTTTGATGGAGCCTCTAATGCACTCGGCAACGGCATTGGTGCTGTAATCATATCTCCTGAGGGTTGTCATACTCCTTTCACCGCCATACTATGCTTCAATTGTACCAACAATATGGCAGAGTATGAAGCATGCATCATGGGTCTCAAAGATGCTATTGACCTGAGAATCAAGTTCTTGAGTGTTTTCGGGGATTCCGCCTTGGTAATCAGCCAGATCAAAGATGAGTGGGACACGAAGCACCCGAATATTATCCCTTACAAAGAACATGTGCTGACATTGCTTCCACACTTTGAAGAGGTCACCTTTGAACATTTTCCACGAGAAGAGAATCAGTTAGCGGACGCGCAAGCTACCATGTCATCTATGTTCAAGGTCAAGTGGGACAATGAGGCCCCTCGAATCACTATTGAAAGGTTGGATGAACTGACATATTGCTACGAGATTGACACATAAGAGGTAGCAGACAAACCTTGGTTCCATGAAGTGAAAAGGTATCTTAAGGCTCAAGAATATCCCGAGGGGGCATCTGTCAATGATAAAAAGTTTCTGAGGAGGTTCGCTGCAAAGTTCTTCCTCAGTAATGGAATCCTTTATAAGCGCAATCATGACTCTACTTTACTTCAGTGCGTAGATAAGAGCGAAGCGGAGAGGATTATGACAGATTTACACGAAGGTACCTTCGCCACCCACTCTAGTGGACACACCATGGATAAAAAGGTCCTACGGGCAGGATACTACTGGTCCACTATGGAAGCAGACTGTTATCAGCATTATCAAACTTATCACAAATGCCAGATCTATGTTGGTAAGTGTTGTACCCCAAAATTTGCCCTCCCTTTTTCACAAGAAATCACAACCCCAGGGTTTTCTCTGATTTTTCAGATTGGCTCAAGAATCGGTCAAACATACTTTTCTTTATCAGTCAATCCAGAATTAGGGTTTTCTCTAATTTGTTAAGATTGACTCAGGAATCGATCAGAAAGATCTTTCTTTGGCAGTAATCCAGGATTAGGGTTTGCGCTCGCATTTCTCAAAAGAAACTGAATCCTCAGAAATTCAGTTAACTGTTACTTTGTTTTCACGCTTGTTCAAGATTACTGGTTGTTTCTCAAAACCTAATTATCTGGGATAAGAGCTGAGACTTTTGTTTGGAACTTTAAGGCATCTGCTTGATTAAGTGGATTGAAAGGTTTACCGTTTAATGGAATGCTTTGTTTGTTTAACTGTCCAACGCGTGTGTTGATACCATGTGTATTGAGTAATGCAGGGTTGCGAGACTGCAAAGTTTGTTGATTATTTATTTCATATGGATTAAAGTTATTGGGATACATTTCCAGTTATTTTGATTTAAGAGTCTTAAATAATTGAATAGACAATACAAGGAAAGATTGGAATATTTGACAGTAGAAAATTCTTTTTTGACAAAGACTTTTTTTTATTTTAAATGTTGTTACAAATTTTATTCGAATATTGTAAGATTACAACTTATAGTATTTACAATAATATTTGTTTACAATAAACGGAAAAATAAATCTAAGCCTAATCTCCTAAGATTTTTGACTTCTACTTCTACTGCTTCCTCTATCATCCAACTGGTACTTACCTGCAAAAGACAGAAGAAAAAGAAATCAACGCAATTAACTGAAAAGAATTTTCAAGCAGATAAAAAGAAAAATCATCATTAAAGTTTGTCGGCTGGAATCAGAATGATATGTTTATCATATTATTATTTTCCTCTCTGCAAATCACAAGAAGATCGCTCTTCTCGGTTCACAGAGAAAAAAATAAAATATATAAAATGCAAGCATGTCAAACTAGATGCAAAAACATGGTTCAAATACAAAGGCACAAGGCTGGATACAAAGCAAACTATACTGCAAACTGAGTTTCAAATGCATTAACCAAATGTCAAACTGAGTTGCAAAACTATCACAGCAAGTACACAATACAGGAAGTAGGCAAAATGTCAAAGCAACAAAGTACACAATGCAGAAAATATGCAGCAAGTACACAATGCAGAGAAAAACCAATTCACAAGCCAAAGAGACTCGTCCTAGCTATCATCACTTTCCAGCACTAGACAAAATTTTCAGAATTTAAATATAATAAGAAATTAAAAATGCTTATGGAGAGAGAGAAAGAGAGAACCTCAGTGAGAGTTTGCAGTTTTGGCAAAAGCAGCTTTTTTAAGACAGTAAAAGGAAACAAAAAAAAAAAGATATAAAGAGGCTACTGCATAACAGTCCAGGGGAGAGGACATAGAGCCCGCAAAAACTTGCAAACCTGCATTACAAAACCTGCAAGCCTGCTTGCAAAACAGGGGAGAAATCATTGAGAAAAACCACAACCTGCAAGTCAAAAACTTGCAAGCCCAAAGCAAACCTGAAGCCTGCTTCCAAAACACAAAACTAACAGCAAGCCTGCCTCCCAAAACTCAACAGCCTGCAACTTACCAAAAACTGCAAGTTACAAACCTGCTAAACTGCAAGCTCAAACAAAAAACCTGCAAGCCTGTTCTCAAAACAAGAAAACCTGCTCACAGGCCAAACAAACAACATGCATTACAAACACTCAAGCCTGTTTCCAAAACTCAAACTCACAAGCCTACAAGCCTGTAAAGCAACCCTGCATAACCCAAAGCAAACCTGCTTGTCCAAAAAACAACAACAAACCTGTTTACCATACTCAAGCAAACCTGCTAAGCACATAGGCCAAACAAAAACCTACAGTTCAAGCCACAAACTGCAACTTAGTCACAGCCTGCCCAACTACACAAACAAAACTACAAGCCTAAACACAACAAACCTGCATTGCATAACCTGCATAACTCAAGCAAACTCAAGCCTGCATCTAAAACTGCAAAATCCAAACATACAGTCCAAGCAAAAACTGCAACTTGCTCAAAAAAACCCAACCAAAACTATCACCAACAAGTTTCAAACCAATAAAGAGCAAGAAACCAAAACAATCTCAGAAATACATTCATCATCAATAGTCAAACACCCAAAGAAGAAGGAGAGATTCAGAAGTGACAATACAAAAACAAGTTTCAGATTACATTCATCATCAACCTCAAAACAAGGAGAAAAGAAAAGGTTTTCAGGAACTTCAATAAAGTATCATCATCATTAATATTCAAGTGTTTCAGAGTAACATTCATCATCAACAAAAATCTCAGGGCATCATCATCGACATCAAATAATCAAGAAGAAAAAGGAAGAAATCCAGAAGCAAAATCATCAAACACTCAGAGGAAGAGAATCAACGAAAGCCAACAACAATAGTTCTCAGAACAAACTCGTCATCAAACATTCAAAAAGAAGTCAAAGAAACATAGATACCAGAAGCAAGCAACCATTCATATCCATCTCCCGCTCCGGCCACCAAGAGCGCCGCCGGTCCAACCCTCCCTCCATCTTTTCCAAAAACGAAGCACCAAGGTATAGTTTCCATTTCCTCAATTTTTCTGCATCTCATGCATGAAGCATCAAAGAATCAAAACATGCAAACAATAAACGTACAAGAATCACACAAATGTAAGCTGTAAAAACGCGTTCAAGATAAAAATCGTACCTTTCAAACCATCGCCTTGGATCGTCGTGGATAGGTGAGGGAGAAGATGGCGCTCTGGCAACTTGGAGCTTGGAGGAAGGATCAACGCTCCGCCTGAGAGAGATGAGAGAAACGGAGAAGAGATGAGAGAAGCGGCGCCGCTGAGGCCAAAAGTGCAAACCCTAAATTCTGAGAACATAACATTAACCCTAAACGAAAATTATGCCAATTGGATTTTGGGCCTGACCCAGACTGCTAAGCCCACAGCTTTCTTCTGTCTGTACCCCATCCCCCCTCCCATTTCATCCATTTCTGCCTTTTGTTTCTTTTTACTTGGGCCCATGAACCCCCAATTTGATCCTAAGCCCATTTTCTTTTTTTTAAAGCTAATACTTATTTTTTATCAACATCAATTTTCTTTTCTTTAAACCAATACTTTTCCTTTTTTAATTATCTTCATTTTAAAATAATTTGTTTTGTTAATAATAAAAAAAGGAAAACTAAACAATACGTTAAAATCTTTTTTTGATTGTTACTTTGATTTTCATGTATACATAGTTTTAATTTTCTTAATATTTTTTATACTAATAAAATATGTAAATAATAGAAACATTAATAATTTTCTTTCTTTAGAATTTTTTCTTCACATAAGTTCCCAAAAAACACAAAAAAATAATAATACATAATCTTCACTAGGTTAAATTTTATTTGTTCATTTGTAAATAAACACATGCATCTTATATTTCTTTGATTTTCTTGATCTTATAATTTGTTATAATTTTTACTGTGAATTGCAACAGTTTGATTTGGTTGTAACACATAATACTTGGACATCATTATTCTGATAAGACTCATCCCCATTTGTAAATAATTTGTACCCCCATCCCTGGATACTTATTTGTAATAACTTAGACTTTAAATTCCCGCAATTTATTGCTTTCAATATACTGTATAGTAATTAGGGTTTGTATGCGAAGATTCAAAATCAATCGCTAGATGACCTAATACAAGATAAATACATGAAAATCAATACACAATTCACACTTTCACCTCTAGGGTAACCTCACTCGTTGCCTTGGAAAATGCAATCATGTCCCTCGAGTATGAGACACTCTAGCAAATGCCCCTTCGATAAACAAAGATCATAGTCCCTCGATGACCCTCGATGTTGCCTTCCATAAAATGATATTGTCCCTTACAAAATTACTAGAGCATCTCACAAGTGCTTTCAATGATTGTATACGATGGCCCGTGCCTGTTCCGTTTAACATCCTAATACAAGGTTGTTCACCAAACACAATGGTGAAACAACACTATTAAAAAGGGTTAAAAACATAAGAAAGGTCTTTGAGTAAAATGGGGTAGACAACTCTTAGTTACTTGATCAAAAGCTTGCAAAACACCCTTTCCATTTTCAAACACACCTCACAACACAATTTCCAAACAACTTTCAAAACATTGAATTATCTTTTCAAAAAGACACACACCTTTGTATATATTCAAACAAGAATCATCACAAAGGTTGCCTAGACAAGGAATCTTTTTCAAAACATTTTCAAAACCACACACACAAAGCACCATTTCAAACAATTGAAAAGCAAAGGCAAGTGATCTAAAAACAAGTAACTAAGATCCCATGGAAAACCATGGATGAAAAGGGTGCTAGCACCTTCCCTTTTCATAATCTACCCCCCCCCCCCCCCGAACCCAAGAAAACATCTCAAAGGTCTTTCCTGTGCTTTTTGACCTTTCCTTTGGATAAAATAAAAAGTCGGTGGCGACTCTTGCTAAACCGCACAAGTGCGAAAACAAACGCAAAACCTCAAGTCAGTTCTCCCACCATATCACAAAACTGGCGACTCTGCTGGGGAAATTCTCTAAAAAGTGGGGTTACCTTAGGGTTTTAGATCACCTTTACATGCTTACCTTGATTGCTTTACTTTTCGGGTTCCTTGTTTGGGTTTGTTTTAAATCCTACACCCGGATTTGGGGAAACCTTTTAGGTAAGTAGCAATAAACTGTGAGGGAACTGTGTGGGGTATACCGACATGGTTGAAGCAATGACTACGTTAGTGCGACATATTTGTGGGTACCGGTAGCCTTTGAGTTAATCAAAGAGAATACGGGGCCGCTGAGTGATGTCATGAAGCACTAACGAACTCTTAGAACCTTACTTGACCATCTTGGCCTTTTTTAGGGGTAGTGAGATGACCGACTTTGGTGCAGTCCGAAGTTGGTAGATACTCGATACTACACTCATTGAGGGTTGTTTTCTTGGAGTATTTTGGTCGCCAGTTAAGTGGCTAAACTGAAACCATGAACACAGAAAATAATCCAGTGATATTGAGCTCCTTAGAACCCGGTTTCTATTTTAGGACAGGTTGAGCCAACTAACTTCAAGAGGGTACTTACCTACGAACTCCATGCAATCCTAAACCTAAGGACTTGTTTTCTTTGTGTGAATATGATTACCTGTATATACACTTGCTTACTTTTGCATACATGTACATAACATCATAACATCATACCATAGCGTTTTCAATAACCATTTCAAGGATCTCAGGGGTCTTTAATGCAGGGTCACGTTGAACCAGACGTCTACCAGAGGGCAAGAGGATTCATTTTCCTATAAACAAACACCGTTAAAGATCAAGTGCAACAACTTGAATCGAGGGCTATGACCCACTTGACATGGTGAGCTTGATTCTCATGGAAAGACATCCACCGATACAAAGTTCTCCATGCAAAGATGCTGATCAAAGTTCAACCTCTAACATTTTATTGTGTTTACCCCGAGAGATCCTTGAAAACATGCATCCACATATCATGCATTGTATCATAACATGTTTTCCTCTTCGGGTTTCCTTATTCTCCTACTGTTTATTTCAATAGAGATGGCTCTAGAGAGGACTGTCGAAGATATCCAGGCTCAAAACGCTCAAATTCAAGAAATGTTCTTGAACCTATCCCAGGGGCAAGAAGAAGTGAAAGCTCTCCTCACAATGGGCATGGTCCTAGGGAATCCAGGCGGCATCAGGAATGATCAGTTGGAAGGGCTACAGTTTGAGTTGGTAACAATGAAGATCCAGATGATGGTACAGCTTGTGGGCCAGATGGCTCTCATTCAAGACCTGGCTCAAAGACAAGAGGAGCTCAGGGTCCTCGTCAACAAACTGCTTCAAGATAACCAAGTGATCCCAACAACTAGGGTTGAAGATCAAGTCATCATTCAACCTCCTTTGAGACAAGAAGACAAGGGAAAAGCTCCCCAACTTGCTTCAGGGTCACAAGCCCAACAACAACCTCGCCAGCATCGACGGGGTAATCGGCATAAGCAAAATACGTCTGGAAGACAGTTCACTGAGACGGACATACCATCATCTCTAATACTGGAACGCTTAGTTGGAAGTGTTTTTCCACTTGAGGTGATCCTTTTTATTGAGAAGGTTTTTGTTCACTAGATATTCGTCATGCGAATTTCTCTACTGTTGAACAAATAGTCATATGCAAACAATGTTATTTTAAGAATGCAAAGCTTATGTTTGTCTTGAAGTTTTGAAAATGCAGTTTTTTTATAGAAAAAATAGAATTTTGCAAAGATGTGATATCAACACAGGATTTGTAACGGACCTTCGGGAGTCAGGATACCTTTTGTAACAGTATGTTTTTGAACTAACCCATGCTTCATATAGGACTTTTAAGGGTTATAATGTGTCCTGGTTCACGGTTTAAGAAACAAAAGATAAAGGCTCAAAATTTATTTGTACCCACCCGTTCTTCGTGATGTTCTTCGATCCTATACTCAGTTAATTGTGCATTTATATCCCGTTTGAGTCATGGAATATTTCCCTTGATGTTCTGGTGATGGTTCGGATACTGAAAGTTTACTTGAAAAAGGCAGTCATTTTGTAATCTTTTTTTTTGCCGAGGATTTATAGTAACCTCTTTTTTTGGTTTTATTATCCCTGTCTTTTGCCTGAACTGTTTCTTTTTGTGATTACAGTCAGCAGGATGTCCCAATGTTTTTTCTTAAGTCTCCTTTATAGGTTTTGACTTAATGGGCTTTTATTTCGAGAGATAATGATTGTCTGTCTTGATGATTATAGGGAACCATCACCATATTTTTTTTCTGAAGGACGTCTTTGATGCCATTCATTGTGTACGAAGCGGCAGATTGTGACTGAATGCGCCTCTGAATTAACTGAGAAAACTACCCTGCCCCAGGTTATGATTAAGGGTTTTAATATGTGTGAAAATAAAAACTCCGACTTTTTTGGCTCGAAGGGGTTGACTAGGGATTATCTTCCTTATAACTCCACTGTTTAGGATTTGAAACAACACCTGTACATCGTCAACAAGGTCTGTTCAAAAGCATATTATAGAGATTATGGTTGAAGAAGTGAAAAACACAAGAAGGGGGGTTGAATTGTAAAACTGAAAAACACTTGCAATGAACACGATATTTTTATCCTGGTTCGTTTGATCTCAAACTACTCCAGTCCACCCGTCAAGGTGATTTCGCCTCTCTCCAACGGGGTCTTAATCCACTATATTCAACTGAATATTACAATCTGCTTTAACAACTGCTAAAGCCTTCTTGATGCAAACCACAGCCCGATTTGTCAAGGAATCACTTTCTTACAAAGAAGAGAAATCTAGGTGTGTGAATGTTTTCTACAAAACTGTATCATAACTGTGATGTTACACAATTTAAGCTTATGAAACTAGATTTCTAAACAATGATTGAGTAAGAAGATATGAAGCGTTTAGCAAACTGAGAGAAGGAAGATGATGATTAGCTTTTAGGCGTGTAATATGATGTAGAGCATTAGCCAATTCAATCTTCATTGTCTTGTTTATATAGCACTGAATTTGTTGAACGTTGGAGCAATATTCTTGATTCAATGCTAATAACAAACTTTCCTTATTGAGCAGATCTTGTTTGGAATGATGTCGTTGGTAATAATTCGCTTTGAATGCACAATACCGTTGCTACTTAAAGCGTGTTCTGGCTTGGCCTCATTCTGACTTTGCTTAAGTGCTGATGAATCGTTGTTGTCTTTATCAGAGTGTTGAGCGCAGTTCTGTTCATCAAGCTTCAGTATACCCGTGAATTATTCTTCTGATTCTGGTATTCTGATATAGCATCTTCTGATGCTGATGTTAATAACCCATCTTCTGATGCTGATTAAGTGTGCTCTTGCTGATACCTATCAGAGTTTCTGCAAAACAGAACGTAATGTTTTAGGTAGCAAATAGCTCTTATATGAATCACATAATTAATATATCCTTTCATTTTGTTATCATCAAAACTTAAACTTAGGGTAGTAGATTCAAACTTTGTTCTAACAATCTCCCCCTTTTTGATGATGACAAAAACTAGATATTTTTAATTGAAAACAACGTGAAAGAGTATTAGAGATAACTAAATGATAAGATGTATCAGAGTAAGAAGTTATCAAGGATAAGGGATAAAGAGATATGAGAGTTGAGAGATACTCCCCCTGAATTTATTACTTCCCTTTTTAATTCCAAGAGTTCTTCAGGATCAGATCTTTATTGTCTTTCTTTGATCATCATAATATCACAGCTTTGACTATCGGAAGTTTTAGATCAGAATATCAGAGCAGAGCTTCATATCAGAATATCAGAGCTTTATCAGAGCTTTGCTTTGGATCAGAGTATCAGAGCTTTAGTCTTCAGTGAGTTAGAGAACATTCTTGTACCTGTAGACTTAAGCAAAAACAGAAAACATATTCAAGTATATCAGAGTTAGAATGTTTGAGATTTTCTGTCTTAGTACTCCGTTTATTGAAAAATATCATTCTTGTTCTCCCCCTTTTTGTCAGCAATCAAAAAGTGCAAGTGATGTGCTAAAACATTTAGAGCAGAAAAAACTTGTCATATTAAAATATTCAGAATCAAACAAAACAGTACAACAGATAAGCAAAGAAAACATGAAAATGGCATGAATGAAAATCTAAGGTTAGGGAGGAAGGCGTGTGAACAGGTTCTCCAGCATGGCTTTGATCTGATCAGCAGTCTCATTCTGCTTGTGCACCATGTTGACTACTGTGTCTATCTTGCTATCCTGCACATCTATCCTTTCTTTCATCTTATGGTCATTTTCATCCATCCTTTGCTGCAGACGAATGTCATTCAGCTTCAGCTCTTCCAGAGTCTGCCTGTCCAAGGCAGCTTGAGAAACATCAGAAGCAGGGAGCTTCTGAGAGCTTTCTGCAACATCTTCAGCTTGACTGGCTTCAGCTTGAATAGTCTTGTCTTCTTCTGGCTGCACCTTTGAAGCTGGACGCTTCTCAGACCATGGTTCACTATCCAGAAGGAGCACGTCTTCCTGTGGCAACTGACTTTCAACTTCCTTCAGCAGCTTGCTGAAGTTCTGTTGTGCCTGCTCATAGTTGATATCCTGCAACTTGAGGGCTTCAGCACGTACCCAAATTCTGAATTGTGACCAGAGCTGGTCAGAGGCAGCTGGATCAATCATTCCAGGACAGACTTGCTTCAGAGAAGCAATCCACTGCTGCAAACCTGTTTCAAAATTCATAATACCAGAGCCAACATCTGGCTGTTTTGGTTTTGGAATGGCTATTTTATTTTTCAGATCAGCAATACGGTCAAGGATTGTTAAATCTATGAAGGTCCTGCTGGAGTTTTCGGTGGTTTGCTTGGGAGATGTTTGTTTTGGAGATGGAGTGGGAGAATCAGAAATAATGATTGGACTGTTTGGGGTTTTGGGAGTATTTGGTGGTGTAGATTCTGGCGAGGATGGCAGCTGGGCCATGGTTATTGTTGTTCCACATGGCAGCTGGATTGCCAGAGGTTATGGTTCAGAGGATTGAGGAGAATGAGGTTCAGAAGGTGGAGGAGTTGGAGTTTCAGAGTGATGAAACTCAGGTTGAGGTGATGGTGGATGAATTTCTGGTTGAGGAGAGGGAGAAGGAATTGCTGGTTGTGGAGAAGGAGGAGGAATTTCTGGTTGTTCAGGGATATGTGGTTCTTCTGGAATGGGTGAGAGAGGTTGTTCTGGTCGTGGAGAGTGGACAATTTGTGGTTCAGAGTTTGGATTATTTGAGGGGTGATCAGAGGTGTGTTGATCAATGTCAGACAGCACTTTGTCAATTGCTGATGTTGTTGAAATTGTTGGTTTAGGATGTTTGGTTCGGGGTCTTCTGAGTTGTAGTGCCTCAGAAGGGTCATCTTCTGGTTCGGTTTCATCTATTGTTGGGATGGGGATTGAGATTCTATGAGAGGTTGGAGTTGGGATTGATGTTGGAATAGTAGAAGAATTTAAAACAGAAGCAGCGGATAAATTACCTCTTTTCTTGGGTGTCTGCTGGGATGTTCCTTCTGAAGGGGCCTTCCTTTTCTTCGTCTTCTTCAGTGTAACTTCTGGTTGAGGTTGGTGCATATCTTTGATATTCATATTGGGATCTGTACCATCAGCCTTGCACGCGTCCAAATATCTGAGAACCATCACTGGTTTAGATTCTATCTCAGAAAATAAAGGAAAGTCACTCAGTGGGACTCTTCTGCTGGTGATGTCAGCAGTGGGAGTAACGCTGGGTTCCTTTCTGATATTCTCTATTAACTTCATTTTCTTCAGATTCTTCGCGTTCAGAGGCTTCCCAACCGTTGGTTCAATGGTGCTTAACTCTTGAGCTTCTATCAGGTGCTCTATCAGCCTATTCTCAGTCAGAATATCTGATATCAACCTTCCAAAGGGTATCCAATCCCTCTTTGTTCTTTCTTCTTCCCTGGTTTCCTTCACGCTTGTTCTGAGGTGGTTAAACAGAAGATGAGCCAAGTTGATTTTTACCTTCTGATTGATAAAATAGATCAGAAACTGCTGATCTATATTTATGTAATCAGGGGAACTAGTTGGCTTCCTATGATTAAAACACCCCAGAATTATCTTTGCCCAAACTCTGTGGTGATCCTTCAGATCTCTGATTTTGCTGCTGGGCAACCCAAGGGTAAAAATCCTTTCTGCTATGACGCCCACGTCAGCATATCTCTCAGCCATTTCAATACAGCGGACGCCACCGCCACTGTAACCAATCAACTTAGCAATGTGATCCTCAGTGATCACAATCTTCTTCCCCATTATGTAGGAGGTGACTTGATGCGTTGAAGCAGTTGAATGGATCCAGAACTCCTTGACTAACATTGGGAATGTTGGTCCAACCAACCTGTCAAAATACCTTTCCCATTTCTGTGCCCTAACTTCTTCTGTTAAATCAAAACCATTCTCCTTCAGACTGCCAAAATCAATAATCAGTTCAGATAACACTTCAAGATTCTTCACTGGAGTGAGGAGTGTTCTGAATGGAACTTGATACTGTTCAGATGATGCTTTCTTCTGAGAACCTGCAAAAGCACTGCTGAGGTTGCCATGTTCACACTTAGGGATTTTGAGAAAAACTGAGAAAATGGGTTTGAGAGAGATGAACACAGAAAAATGCAGAGAATACTTGAGAGATAATGGGAAACTGTAAAAGATTAATGTGAGAAGTTAACGTGCTTAAATAGGCTTCAGAATATTTTGAAAGAGTAAACGTTTTCAATAAAGAGAAATAAAATCATGATTACGTTTTAAAAACATGATTACTTTCAATTAATGCTTGCTGATTTTGGGGGATTTGAGAAAGATACTTAAAACGGTTACCAGACATGTGTCTCAATGCACCCAATCAGCGTTTTGCCTTCTCAGAAGCGTGCACGTGTGTTCTGCTTTAGAGATTTGCTGATGATTGGATGACACTTGTTTGATTTAGTGATCAGCACGTCTGTCCTTGAGGTTAGACTCTCAGATCTTTAAGACTAGCATTTGATACAATCTGCATGTTCTATCTTTCTGAAAAGAGATTGATCAGAAGTTCACAGTAAAACAAATACATTCTGAAGATAAATATATGGAATTAAAACATTTTCACTCTGGGCAGATTTTCATGCTGAGATGTTTCAGAATGAAATTGAACCTATCTTCAGAAAGGGGTTTAGTGAAGATATCAGCCCATTGATGGTCTGTATCTATAAATTTTAAGTTCAAAATTCCTTTCTGAATATAGTCCCTAATGAAGTGATGTTTTATTTCTATATGCTTAGCTCTAGAATGTAAAATAGGATTCTTACTTAAGCAAATAGCAGAAGTATTATCACAGAGTATAGGGATGTTACTCTCAAAAATCTGGAAGTCTTCAAGCTGACTTTTCATCCAGAGCATTTGTGTGTTACATCCTGCTGCTGCTATGTACTCAGCTTCTGCTGTTGATAGCGCAATTGTTGATTTCCTTTTGCTGGACCAAGAGATCAGATTTTCTCCCAGAAACTGGCAGCTTCCAGAAGTACTTTTACGCTCTACTCTGTCTCCAGCAAAGTCAGCATCGCAGTAGCCTACTAAACTGTAATCACTAGATTTTCTATAAAACAAACCCAGATTAGTAGTACCTTTCAGATACTTGAAAATTCGCTTAACAACTGTTAAGTGAGATTCTCTAGGATATGATTGGAATCTAGCACAAATACATACGCTGAATAATATATCAGGTCTTGAAGCTGTCAGATAAAAGAGAGAACCAATCATACCTCTGTAGACTTTCTGTTCTACCTTTTTGCTTACCTCTTCTCTTTCCAGAATGCATGTGGGATGCATTGGAATCTTTGATGGCTTACATTCTGAGAGGTCAAATTTCTTCAGAAGATCTCTGATGTATTTGCTCTGATGAATGTAAGTTCCCTCTGGAGTTTGATTGATCTGAATTCCTAGAAAGAATTTCAGTTCCCCCATGAGGCTCATCTCAAATTCTGCCTGCATACACTTAGCAAATTTTCTTCCAAGAGAAGGATTAGTATAACCAAAGATAATATCATCAACATAAATTTGACAGACTAAGATGTCATTCTTAACTGATTTACAGAATAAGGTAGTGTCCACCTTCCCTCTGGTGAATTCATTTTCTAACAGAAAGTTACTTAGCCTTTCATACCAAGCTCTGGGAGCTTGTTTCAGACCATATAGTGACTTCTTTAGTTTGAAAACATGTTCTGGATGTTTTGTATTTTCAAAACCAGGGGGTTGGTGCACATAAACCTCTTCTTCTATATAACCATTTAAGAATGCACTCTTGACATCCATCTGATACAGAGTGATGCCTCTATTAACAACAAATGAAATTAAAAGTTTGATAGATTCTAACCTGGCGACTGGAGCAAAGGTTTCTGTATAGTCTATCCCCTCTTGTTGACTATAACCTTGTGCAACCAGTCGTGCTTTGTTTCTGATGACTTCACCTTGTTCATTTAGCTTGTTTCTGAAGACCCATCTTGTTCCAATGACGTTGAATCCTTTTGGTCTGGGAACAAGATCCCATACGTCATTTCTGGTGAATTGATTCAACTCTTCTTGCATTGCTAGAATCCAGTCGTTGTCCAAAAGTGCTTCATCAATAGAAGAAGGTTCAATCAGAGATACAAGTCCCATGAGGGTTTCTTCAGAGTTTCTGAAGCTTGCTCTTGTTCTGATTGGATCTTCCTTTCTTCCTAAGATAGTTTCTTCTGGGTGATCCAAGCTGCTTCTGGGTAGTCTCTTCTGAGGTTGATCAGCAGCTGTTGTAGGATTACTAGCAGTGCTCCTTTCAGATGTTGAAGGAGTGTCTGTGTTAAGAGCTTCTGATGACTTGTCTTCAGAACCTGTAAATTCAATTTCCATACCTGCAAAAACTTCATTCTGCTTTGACTTTTCAGAGTCAAGCTTGTCATCAAAACGAACACTGATTGATTCTTCCACAATCTGTGTTTCTGTATTGTATACTCTGTACCCTCTTGAGCGTTCAGAGTATCCTAACATAATACACTTCTGTGCTTTAGAGTCAAACTTGTTCAAATAATTCTTTGTATTTAACATAAAACAGGTACATCCAAATGGATGAAAATATGAAATGTTGGGATTTCTGTTCTTCCACAATTCATATGGAGTCTTTTCCAGAATAGGTCTTATTGAGATTCTATTCTGAATGTAACACGCTGTGTTTATTGCCTCTGCCCAGAAGATCTTAGCAACGTTTGTCTCATTGATCATGGTTCTGGCCATTTCTTGCAATGTTCTGTTTTTTCGTTCTACAACTCCATTTTGTTGGGGAGTTCTAGGACAAGAGAAATCATGCAGAATGCCTCTGTCATTAAAGAATGACTCAAAATCTTTGTTTTCAAATTCTCCACCATGATCACTTCTGACTTTAACGATTCTAAGATCCTTTTCATTCTGAACTTGATTACAGAAGGTAACAAACACAGAGTGTGACTCGTCCTTGTGTCTTAAGAACTTTACCCATGTCCATCTGCTATAGTCATCTACGATTACTAACCCATACTCCTTGCCATTGACTGAAGCAGTTTTAACTGGTCCAAATAAGTCAATGTGCAGAAGTTCTAATGGCTTAGAGGTAGAAACAACATTTTTAGATTTAAAAGAAGGTTTTGCAAACTTGCCTTTCTGACATGCTTCACACAGAGCATCTGAATTGAACTTCAAATTAGGAAGTCCTCTGACCAGATTGAGTTTGTTAATCTGAGATATTCTTCTCATACTAACATGCCCCAATCTTCTGTGCCAGATCCACTGCTCGTTGTTAACAGACAGAAGGCACTTTACATTCTGACTTTTCAGTTCAGAAAGTTTGATTTTGTAAATGTTGTTTTTCCTCTTTCCATTAAACAGGATAGTCTCATCTTTCTGACTAACAGCTTTACATGATTTTTGATTAAAGATTATATCATAACTGTTATCACTTAATTGACTTATGGATAACAAATTATGCATTAATCCATCTACTAGCAGAACATTATTAATAGAGGGAAGATTTCCATTACCTACAGTTCCAGAGCCAATAATCTTTCCCCTCTGATTGCCTCCAAAGCCAACGTGGCCTCCAGGCTTAAGTTCCAGGCTTTGGAACATATGCCTTCTTCCCGTCATGTGTCGCGAGCAGCCAGAGTCCAGGTACCATGACTGGTGTTTCTGATTTGCTGCTAAAGATATCTGCAACATGTATTATTTTATCCTTAGGTACCCAGATTTTCTTGGGTCCTGATTTGTTAGATTTACCAAAACTCTGGTTGAGTTTTGGTTTCACAGAGTACTTACTGCTAGTGTATTTAATATCATGTGTGTGACCATACACAAAATTTGAATTCAGAGGAGTGTGTTTAATGGTTAAGTCAATGACATTCTTTGGTGTAGGAACCTTACCTTGGTATCCTATTCCTTTCCTGCTGTTTCTGCTAACTCCATAGATCATTGAAGCCATTTTGCTTCTATCTATGCTTTTAGCAAGGAACTTCTGGAAACTGTGATCATACTCCTTGATGATCTCATCAGCGTTGCTGGGAGTTTCAGAAATTGGTTCCTTCTGAGAGTTTTGTAAAGTATTTTCTAATTTTGAAATTTTAATTCTCAGCTCAGAATTCTCCAATTTAAGACTCTCAGTCTTATTAGAGTCAGATTCTAGATTCCTTTTCAGGTCTCTGAATTTAACTCTAATTTGCTGATACCTTTCCAGAATCTCATTAAGGCTTTCAGCAAGTTCAGCCTTGGTAAAATTAACAGCAGAGTTAGGAAATACCTCTTCAGTATCTGATTCCGAGTCTGATTCAGAAGCTTCACTGTCTTCTGAAATGTTGGCCATGAGAGCTATGTTGGCTCTCTCATCATCTGATTCTGAGTCAGCTTCAGACGAGTCAGAGTCATCCCATATAGCCATGAGACTTTTCTTCTTTTCTCTTCCAAACTTCTTTTTGGGCTTTTCCCTCTGAAGCTTTGGGCAGTCACTCTTGTAGTGTCCTTGCTCATTGCACTCATAGCAGATGATGTCCTTGGTGTTTGGCTTTCTGCTACCTGAGGGGCCTTCAGATCTTCTGTATCCAGAGGAAGAATCTGTTCTTCTGTATCTGGAAGAAGACTCGTTCTGATCAGATCTTCTGGGATTCCTGAACTTCCTTTGCCTCTGCTTCCACAGTTGATTCACTCTTCTGGAGAGGAGGGAGAGTTCGTCTTCTTCTGATGAGGATCCATCAGATGTTTCTTCAACTGCCTGCAAGACTTTAGACTCAGATTTTTTGTTAGATTTTAATGCTAAAGGCTTACCTTGCTTCTGGGGTTCATCAGCTTCTAGCTCTATCTCATGACTTCTGAGGGAGCTGATAAGTTCCTCCAGAGAAATTTTGTTGAGATCTTTTGCTAGCTTCAGAGCTGTAACCATTGGCCTCCACTGCTTGGGTAAACTTCTGATGATTTTCTTAACGTGATCAGCAGTAGAGTAACCTTTGTCCAGAACCTTGAGACCAGCTACCAGAATTTGTAATCTTGAGAACATTGTTTCAATGGATTCACTTTCTTCCATTTTGAATGCCTCATACTTCTGAATAAGCGCCAGAGCTTTAGTTTCTTTGACCTGAACGTTGCCCTTATGCGTCATTCTGAGTGAGTTAAACATGTTCTTTGTTGTGTCTCTGTTGGAGATCTTTTCATATTCAGCATACGAGATGGCGCTGAGAAGGATGGTTCTGGCCTTGTGGTGATTCTTGAAGTCACGCTTTTGTTGGTCAGACATTGTTTTCCTGTCAATCTTCTGACCGCTTGCATTCACAGGGTGCGTGTATCCATCTGTCACCATATCCCACAGATCAGCATCATGTGCCATAAAGAAGCTTTCAATTCTGTCTTTCCAGTAATCAAAGTTTTCTCCATCAAAGACTGGAGGTTTCCCGCTGAATCTGTCTCTGTCCTCATGGTTGTCATTGCTGGTGTGAGAATAGTTTCCTGCCGTTGTGTTTTTCTGACGCTGGATCTTGTACTGACACGGTTAAGTGTTTTAGCTCAGAACCAGGCGCTCTGATGCCAATTGAAGAAGTGAAAAACACAAGAAGGGGGGTTGAATTGTAAAACTGAAAAACACTTGCAATGAACACGATATTTTTATCCTGGTTCGTTTGATCTCAAACTACTCCAGTCCACCCGTCAAGGTGATTTCGCCTCTCTCCAACGAGGTCTTAATCCACTATATTCAACTGAATATTACAATCTGCTTTAACAACTGCTAAAGCCTTCTTGATGCAAACCACAACCCGGTTTGTCAAGGAATCACTTTCTTACAAAGAAGAGAAATCTAGGTGTGTGAATGTTTTCTACAAAACTGTATCACAACTGTGATGTTACACAATTTAAGCTTATGAAACTAGATTTCTAAACAATGATTGAGTAAGAAGATATGAAGCGTTTAGCAAACTGAGAGAAGGAAGATGATGATTAGCTTTTAGGCGTGTAATATGATGTAGAGCATTAGCCAATTCAATCTTCATTGTCTTGTTTATATAGCACTGAATTTGTTGAACGTTGGAGCAATATTCTTGATTCAATGCCAATAACAAACTTTCCTTATTGAGCAGATCTTGTCTGGAATGATGTCGTTGGTAATAATTCGCTTTGAATGCACAGTACCGTTGCTACTTAAAGCGTGTTCTGGCTTGGCCTCATTCTGACTCTGCTTAAGTGCTGATGAACTGTTGTTGTCTTTATCAGAGTGTTGAGTGCAGTTCTGTTCATCAAGCTTTAGTATACCCGTGAATTATTCTTCTGATTCTGGTATTCTGATATAGCATCTTCTGATGCTGATGTTAATAACCCATCTTCTGATGCTGATTAAGTGTGCTCTTGCTGATACCTATCAGAGTTTCTGCAAAACAGAACGTAATGTTTTAGGTAGCAAATAGCTCTTATATGAATCACATAATTAATATATCCTTTCATTTTGTTATCATCAAAACTTAAACTTAGGGTAGTAGATTCAAACTTTGTTCTAACAATGGTATCGTTTTCGTCATCCTCCCTCTAAAGGCTTACAGTTTTTTAGTCGAGAGTTGAATATCACGAAAAGGAAATATAAATCAATTTAAGCATAATGAAAAAAATTAATTCAAGACAGACACGTGTAATGCATTAATGAAATAAAAAAGTTTGACATGATAATAATTGTTTGAATAAGCAAAGAAAATACAACTTCAGAATTCAAATGAACAAAAATGCTTTCAATCCTAGCCATGTTTTGGCAAGGGAGCAGTGATCACATTGGGAGTCTCAGGAGGGTCGAATTCGATCTCCTTGGCGTCAATCATATTTTGAATCTTGTATTTCAGCGCCCAACAATCGTTAGTATCGTTCCCCGGGCTACCAGAATGATAAGCACACCTTGCATCCGGGTTGTAGTTAGGAGAAGAAGTCTTAGGGTTCGGATGAGGGTTTATCACCATAAGCAGATTCATCTTCAACATGTGTTGCAATGCTTGTGACAATTGCATATTGATTTGGGTGAACTGCCTTTGAGGTCTTTCCACCCTTGGCTGATTATTTTGTTGTTGTGGTTGTTGTGTGCGTTCCGAATTAGAGATTAACACTGCCCCCACAAATTGGTGGTAGTCTTCCTTTCTATGCCTCTTCTGGCCGTGCACATCATTGGCTTCCCTCTTTCCACCAAATGACTTCTTCTCTGTACTCGAAGAGGTATTTTTCTGTATCTTACCACTCAGGATCCCAGCTTCTACTCTTTCTCCAGTCAGAATCAGCTCGGTGAAACCCGCTGACGAGTTGCCAATCAAATGATTAAATAATGGACCAGATAGCATCCCCAGAAACATATCAACCAACTCCCTATCAAACAACAGGGGTTGGACTCTTCCAGACAAGTCTCTCCACTTTTGGGCATAGTCTTTAAATCCTTCACTTGCACCCATGGACATACTCTGAAGTTGAGTACGAGTAGGAGTAAGGTCGGCATTGTACTTATATTGCTTGTAGAAAGCAGCAGCCAGATCTTCCCAGTTTCGGATATTTGCTCCCTCTAGCTGGTAGAACCATTCAAGTTGAGTCCCTGACAGACTATTTTGAAAGAAGTGAACCCATAGATTTCTATCAGCTGTGTGGGGCTGGATCTTCCTGACATAAGAACGGAGATGGAGTTTTGAGCAGGACACCCCATCATACTTAGCAAAAACTGGAGCTTTGAACTTCTTAGGGATCGCCACTCCAGATACCAGTCCCAAATCTCCGAAATCCAAACCAGGGATCTTCTGAATCTCCATATCACTCAGACGGTCTTTAAATTGTTTGTACCTATCCTCAGAAGGAGGATACTGTTCCTCATCATAATTTGTATCGTTATCAGAAACTGCAGGACTGGGGCCCTTTTCTTCTTCTTGGTCCTCCCCTCCCTTGGATAAAAAGGACAAACCAGCTTGTTGTTTCAACCTATCCCCAAACCTTTTGCCCATACTCAGCAGAACAACCTTCTTCTTCTTCTTCTTCTTCTTCTTCTCTTTCTCCTTCAAAATGAGAGCTTTCAAGTCCTCTTTCCCTTTAGCCAAGCTCAAGAACATCTCTTGCAATTGGTCATTTTGTGCCTGAAGATCTTTGATAGCTTGATCGGAAGACATTTCTGCTGAAATAAACAGCGAAGAAGATGAGAAACCTGTTATGGTACCTGTAATGGTGTGCATGATAATGGGATGCGTATGTAATGATTTCAAAGACTTTGGGAGATTTAAATTTGCAAACCAAGAAATAAACAAACTTTATTAGATTAAACTTGTAAAAAGGTTCAACAATGCCTTTAAGGCGTTTACAAAGAAGAAAATGAAAAACAAATCTAAACTAGAAAAAGTAAAATCAGAAATCCCATGGACGCTTCCCCTTGGTGCTGACGTATTCATTGATCGTTCTTTCATTCTCAAGTTTCCTGGTGAGCTTCAAGATCTTCCATTCTTGCTCATGGTACTTTTCCCGGTAGGTATCCCTCTCCTCTTTCAGCTGAATCCAGGATCTCTTCAATGCCTCAAGATCAGTGGGCATGTAGGGATAAAGGATTGTATAAGGAATGCCCTCTTCATTGGTAGGCTCCAGAATTACTGGTAATACAGCTTCATAAGGCATCCCAAGCTTCTGGGCTCGAGCTCGGACCCACTGGAGATAAGGCCGCATAGGGAGAGAAGTCTTTAGTCCTAGCTCTTGGGGGTCATATTTGTTCACCATGCCCCAAGCTCGTATAAACCTCTGGCGATGCTTGCCAACGTCCTTCTTTTAGTTAAATGCAATATCTGTAAGAAGTAGCTCATGAGGACCGTCTCTCTGAGTCCGACCGAATTGTCGCAAAGCTAAACAAGGATTGTAGGTTATCCCTCCTCTGATTCCGAGCAATGGGACATTAGGGTATCCCCCACATCGATCAATGATAGCAATACTTTCCATAGCCTTAGAACTCCAAAGAATGTCTGTATGGGCAAGGGACATTATCCTGTAAGACCATCCTAAACCTTCCTCATTCTTCAACACGGACTTGGGGAGGTGCGAAATAAACCATCTCTCCAGCAGCGGCATGCAACACATGAGAGTCCCTCTTCTTCGCATAGTACGAGTATAGAGGGCATGCAAAATATCACCCAGAAGAGTAGGCACGGGATTGAGAGACAGGAAGATCTTAACCGCATTCACATCTATGAAGGAATCTGGATTTGGGAAAAGAACCAAATTGTAGATAAGGAGAGCCAAGATATCTTCAAAAGCCTGAAAGTCCAAATTATCCCAGAACAGTTGAGCTTGATCCATCAGAAACTTGGCTAAGAAACCTTTAACCCCGCTTCGTGTCTCCCAGTTGGATACTACATCAGCCCTTTTCAAATGTAAAGCTGGAGCAATGTCCTCGGGTCTAGGAGCCTCTTCCAAACCCGTGAAAGGCATCTGTTCGAGGATGGATATGCCCAATAAGTGAGAAAACTCTTCTAAAGTGGGAACTAGCTGATAATCCAGGAAGGTGAAACAATGATGCACCGGATCGAAGAACTGGAAAAGCACACTCATCATCTGCTCATCAAACTTTGAGGTAACCAAGCTAAGAAGCTGACCATGTCTTCTAATGAATGAAGAAGTATCAGAAACTCTCGAGGCTAAATCTTTGAGTTGAGCAGGTATTTGCACAAAGTTAACTCGGATGGTGTTTTTGCGCATGGAAGCCATGATCTGCAAAACAGAACAAAGATAAATCCCCTCAGTCTTTGAAATGATTAGTATAATGAAGTATGCATGCTATGTTATGGTGCATGATGTCATGATAAAAGCAACAGGTATAGCAGATAACAGACATGATAAAGGCAAACAAGTCACACAAAAGCCCTTAAGTTTAAGGCTTGCATGGGGTCAAAGGTATTACCCTCTTGAAGTTCAGTTGGTTTCAAACTGTCCTAATAATAGTAACCGGGTTCTAGAGGTTCTCAATATCACTGACCATCCTCCATCGGTCATGGTTTCATCTCACACAATCTTTTCTTGCGGCCGGAACTATCTCGAGAGTATGGTCTCAATGAGCGTAGTATCGAGTATCAACCAGTTCTCAGCTTTACACTGAGGCTGGCTATCTCACTACTTCCTAATGGCCAAGTTGGTCAATTAAGGGTTCTAAGGTCAGTTGATGCTTAACGACAAACGTAGCGGCCCCGTATTCTCCTTGTTTCTCCACAAGGGATACCGGTACCAACCAATGTGCCACATCAACGTAGCTACTGCTTCAACCGTATCGGTCTACACCATACAGTTCCCTCACAGTTTATTGCTACTTACCTAAAAGGTGTCCCCCAGATCCGGGTTAGGATCTATAGTAACTCCCAATACAAAACCCTCAAAAGTAAAGCAACCAAAACAAACAAGAGAAGCAATTTATGATGAACTAATCCTAAGGTATACCCCACTTACATACTCCCCAGCAGAGTCGCCAGTTCTGTGATACGGTGGCAGAACCGACTATTTAATACTGGTTTGTATTTTGCGTTTTTTGTTTGCAAAATGTCGCGGTAAGCAAGAGTCGCCACCGACTTTTATTTTATCCAACTGGAAAGGAAAAAAGCACAGAAAAATTCCTTTTTCAAGATTTTGAGTACGGGGGGTAGATTATAAAAAGGGAAGGTATTAGCACCCTTTACATCCGTAGTTTTCTACGAGCTCTTAGGTACTTGCTCATCATTTTAAAAATTGCTTCCGTGTTTGTGTGTTTGTGAAAAGTTTTTGTTTTACTTCATTTTAACCCTTGTATCAGTCCTCAAGAGTGTTACAAAGTCGTTTTTGAAAACTTTGTTTGAAAAGTGTTTGGTGTGAAAAAGTTTTATTTGAGCAAGTACCTACTAGCATGTACCTAATCGGAAAAAAAGATCATTTCTATTCTTGTTTCCTTTAGACAGCGCTATCCTACTATTGAGAAATAGGTAGCACCATCGTTGGAATTTGTAAGGGTCAATTCGAAAGCGACGTAATGGTCATTGAAGGCAACATGTAGGGATACCTTAGCATTTCGAAGGGACTGTCATCATATATTCGTAGGCAACATCGAGGGACAAGATCATATACCGTAGGCAACTTTGAGGTACATCGAGGGACCATGATCTTTATGATGATTTTAACCGAGGGACTTTGCTAAGGGTATCTCTACGTTTGAGGGACATGACCATTATTTTCCGAGGCAACCAAGTGAGGTATACCCTAAGGGTGCATATGTGCAAGGTGTGTTATGTTCAGTTATTTTAGTCTTGTGTTAAGTTTGCTAATGTTTGATTATTCTTGTCATACAATCCTATTAGTCATACATCTAGCAGTTAATAATTGCAGTAATTTAAAAGTGCAGAAATATAAAACCTAGCTATTACAAGGCTTCGGGGAGGGGGTTATGTACATATCTAAAACTGGGGGGGGGGGGGGGGGGGGGATAAATAAAAGCGGTAAAGGTCCTACTAATCATATATTACATCACAATATATAGTTACAATAATAAAATGAAGTGCGAAAGAATAATAACGCGCAAATTTGAAAAGACGTCAAAAAATCCTAAGATATAAAAAAAATCTTTTTGTTGTTTTTTGTTTTAATTTATAAAAATGGTTTAAGTTAAAAAATAATTGATCTAGATCTACATTTTTATAAAAAAAGATAATTATTAAAGAAACATGAAATTTAAATAAAAGAAATTAATTCTATGTTTTTTTGGTATTTTTGTTATGAAAAGGAAAATGAATTAAAATGAAATTAAACCTAAGATCTATTAATTTTAATTTTAAAAAAAGTTAAAGTATTTAGTTAATTAATTTACCAAAATTAAAATTTAATTAAGAAAAAATCTTAAATCTATTTTTATGTGATTTTTATATTTGTTTATTGATAAAAATAAAAAAAGAATTAAAAGAAATAAATGAAATGAATAAAACAAGAAAATAAAGATGGGCCTAGTAGCAAAAGTAAACAGGGGGTGCAATCATAAAAAATACCTAGGCCCGAATCTTCGAAAGCTTCATGCTCTAACTATGGTGTTTTTTTATTCTTGCGTGGAACCTATGATTCAACCATCCATAACTGTTCTATATAAACTCAAACAAACGTTAGCATACCATAAAATGTGATTAAAATTAGATATTCGAAGTTTAAAATTTTACCAAACCGGTATTTTCAAATGGGGGCGTGCCAGGCGTGTGATGGATTGCTCTTGGGCCTTGTAAGACTCCTGAGGACTTCAAGAGGATGGTTTGAGGCTTGATGTCAATTGAGAGAGACCGGAACCTCGAGATATGACTTGCACCAATTCTTTGATTTCTGGAGAGCTTTTTGAAGAGCTTTTGGAGAGCTTTTTGAAGAGCTTTTTGAAGAGCTTTTTGAGAGCTTTTTAGAGAGGAATTTCCTCCCTTTCAAGATTTTATGGCTCTATATTTATAGAGGAGAATGAGGAGACAAGAAATCATGGAAAAAATCTCCCTCATAATGTTGTGTTTTAAGACCATGATCAAGATTTGAAAAAAATGCCATATTTGATGATTTTATTCCATTTTTACATGTGGATGAACCTGGACATATTTGAAGGGTTATTGAACGAAATCAATTGACATAAACCAACATAAAACTTGCCCAAAATGGATTCACATCAAAATTTACATTATTTCTATTATTTATTTATTTAATTCTGAATTTTAATGAATAAAATATCAAAATAAATAGTAGAAAAATGTATGGGTGGGCTTAGAGGTCGTGGACCAGGTTAGGAATGAGTTTCAAACTTGAAAATATAGGCCCATTTGGAAAAAATCCAAGTTTGGTCAATATTTGCTTCATGCATTTTTTCAAAAATTGTCCAACTTTGACAATGCATATCTCTCTCAATTTTAACCTTATGAGGGTGTTTTTCGACTTTTTAGAAAGCTTAGGATGTCCACTAAGCAACCTCTTTGGTTTCATCTCAATTGGATCTTCCATGTTCATGTAAGAATCTTTGACCCAAAAGGTGTTTTTGTTGACTTTTCAAAATGACCTATACATTCCAAATTTATATCTTCTTATGAGTGCATATTTTGAACTTGGGAGCTGAAGATGAATTGTAGGGAATTACATCCTATTAAAAATGAGCTTTGGATGGGTCATTTGTGATAAATTATGAGAAAGTTATGCTTGGTCAAAGTTGAGTTGACTTTTCCTACAAACCCCTAATTTAACAACTTTTGGGTTTTGATGAATTGTGAGCAATCCTTGAGGAATCATGATCAAACCTTGATCAAATGATGAATAATACTTCAAAATGAGTATGTTGACCAAAAATATTGAAGTTTTACTGTATGTGGGCCACAGTTGACTTTTGCCCTAGCATAGTCGACTTTCAGGCCTTTGAGCAATTGACTGAGCAAACTTCCTCTACAAGGATTGAAACTTGACATGGATGATCTTGAGAACATATTAGGACAATATTGATCATTTAGGACCCTTTGACTCAAACATCTTGATGCAAAATGAAACCCTAATTTGAGGTAGACTGCCTTTAGGAGAGAGTTTGTCTGGTCAACTCTTGGACTTCCTTAGGCAATTTGAAGACCTTACTTGAAATGTATTGAGAAATATGGGAGGGAAAATTTTGGGGTACAACAGCTGCCCCTGTTCAATCTTCTTAAACCTTAGGATGTAGATTGGCTTGCTTGCCTTTCGTGATCCGAAGGTGGAAGATGATTGAACACTAGAGTGCCCAGAAATTTGCACTCGCATGAAGTGGTACTGGCCTTGCAATTTCGGGAATGGGCTTATAGATGCCATTTGGAAGTTAATGACGGAAAATGGGCTTAAAGATGCCATCAGAAGAAGTGTTGATCGCATAAGAGATTCCTTTGCGAGACCTCGTATACCTGTTGTTGAGGAGGATTTCGCTGGGGAATGTCGGTCTCTGTCTTGAGAGAAATAGAATTTTAGGAGCTTCAGTCGTCCGTTATTCTACTGGGGAATCATCTCTTAGTCGGGGAGGTGAAAATGAACTGCTATCTGGTCGTGTATAGGCTGCATCGCGACCTACTGGGGAAAGGTGAAATCGATCTTGTTTGATCAAGTCCAGGTCTTACAGTGTTGTGGACTGATGTCTAGAGATAAGAGAAAAGAAACCTGGATGGTAAGGTTATGAGAAGGAACCTGGATAGTAGGGCTTATGGGAAGGAACCTGGGTAAGGTTTCTTCGTGAGGAGTTTGGATAAAACTGCATCTGAACCGAGAAGGAACCTGGGTAAGATTGCTTTGTGAGGAGTTTGGGTAAAACTGCATCTGAACCGAGAAGGAACCTGGGTAAGGTTGCTTTGTGAGGAGTTTGGGTAAAACTGCATCTGAACTGAGAAGGAACCTAGGTAAGGTTTCTTTGTGAGGAGTCTGTGTAGGGCTTTAGGAGGAACCTGGGTAGGGTTACTTCGGGATAAGTCCGTGTAAAACTTCGGCAGGAACCTGGGTAAGGTTACTTTGGGCTAAGTCTATGTAAAACTTCAAGAGGAACCTGGGTAAGGTTACTTTGTGATAAGTTCGTGTAAAACTTCAAAATGAACCGGGGTAAGGTTACTTTGAGATAAGTTTGTGTAAAACTTCAGGAGGAACCTGGGTAAGGTTACTTTGTGATAAGTTCGTGTAAAACTTCAGGAGGAACCTGGGTAAGGTTACTTTGTGATAAGTTTGTGTAAACCTTCAGGAGGAACCTGGGTAAGGTTACTTTGTGATAAGTTCGTGTAAAACTTTATTTGGAAATGTATGAGAAAAGACCCGTGTAATATTTTTCAGGATAAACCTGTGTGAAGCTGCATTTAGGAGAAACTCGTGTAAAGCCGTGTAAAGCTGCATTTGATCGTGAAGATAATTACCCTGTTTAGTTTCCGGAGCTAATCTTGAACTTGCTGGAAGTTGTTGATGATAACTGTTGTACCCCAAAATTTGCCCTCCCTTTTTCACAAGAAAATCACAACCCCAGGGTTTTTCTCTGATTTTTGAGATTGGCTCAGGAATTGATCAAGCAGACCTTTCTTTGGCAATAAATCCGGAATTAGGGTTTTCGCTCGTATTTCTCAGAAGAAACTGAATCCTCGGGAATTCAGTTAACGGTTACATTGTTTTCACGTTTGTTCAAGTTTACTGGTTGTTTCTCAAAGCCTGATTATCTGGGATAAGAACTGAGACTCTTATTTGGAACATTAAGGCATCTGCTTGTTAGTGGAGTGAAAGGTTTATCGTTTAATGGAATGCTTGTTTGTTTAACTGAACAATGCGTATATTATTTGGAATACCATGCGTATTGTGATTGATGCAAGGTTACGAGACTGCAAAGTTTGTTGATTATTTATTTTATCTGGATTAGAATTATTGGGATACAGTTCCAATTATTTTGATTTGAGAGTCTTAAATAATTAAATGAACATGCAAGGAAGAATTGAAAGATATTTGACAGTAGAAATATTCTTTTGGACAAAGACTTTTATTCATTTCAAATGTTGTTACAAAATTTATTTTGAATATTGTAAGTTTACAACTTATGGTATTTAAGATAATATTTGTTTACAATAAATGAAAAAATAAATCTAAGCCTAATCTCCTAAGCCCCAATGCTCTCATGCTCAAGGAATTTTTGCTTCCTCTGCTTCCTCTATTGCCCAAGATGCATTCACCTGAAAAAAGAAGAAAGAAAAGAAATTAGCACAGTTAATTGGAAAAGATTTTCAAATAGAAAAAGAAAGAAATCATCATTAAAGTTTGTCGGCCGGAATCAGAATGCTATTGGTTCATCATGTTTTTATTTTTCTCTTTGCAAATCACAAGAAGAAATCTCTTCTTGGTTCATAAAGAGAAAAGTAAAAAATAAAATACAAGCATACAATTAGTTCAAATGCAAAGACATAGGCATTGCAAAGGCAAACCAAGGCGCCAAAATTCAAATATGATGGGCACCCACTGTACTGCAAACTAAACCAAACTGCAGTAATCAAACCAAATGCAACAAGGTGCCAAGAATGTTAAACTGAATTGCAAAACATAAGCAAGTCAGCAAAGCAAACTAAGCATGTCAAACTAGATGCAAAAAGCATACAAGTACACAGTACAGAAAATGCAGCAGGTAATACAATGTAGAGGAAAATCTGTTGACAAGCAAGAGGCTTGTAATAGCCATCATCATTTTCCAACCTAGGCAAACTTTTCTGAACAAATAATATAATAAGCAAAAAAGTGCTTATGAGAGGGAGAGAGAGAGAGAAAGAGAGGACCTAGTGAAAAAGTTTGCAGTTTGGCTAAGGCAGGCTGTCAAAGACAAAAAAGAGCAAGAAGATATAAAAGAAAGGACTGCATAACAGTCTAGGGGAAGAAAAAAAAATATTTAGCAAAAAACCTGCACAGCTTGCAAACTGTAAAACCACAACCAAGCTTGCTTAAAACACAAGCCAGCTGCAAAACAAGCCCAGCTTGCCCAAACCTGCCTGCACAAAACACAAGCAAGCCTGCATAACTGCAACTAGCCCAAAACCTGCATAACTGCAATTTGCCCAAACCTGTCAAAAAAAACTGTAAGGTTTACTCAAAAACCAACAAACAACCACAAATTCAGCAAGTCCATGAACTCAAGCTTGCTCAAACCTGTCCAAACTACAAACTCAAGCTAGCTCAAAACCTGCATAAACCTGCTAGCCAAACTACAACAAGCTTTCATTTCAAACTGCAAAACTGTGAAACACAACCAAAACCCTCAAATCCAAACTGAACATAACAAACTGCCAGGCCAAACAAGTAGCCAAAAACCTTTCAAACATAGCATACAAACTCAGCCTACCAACTCAGGATTATCTAAAACAATCCAAGTAACAAGTTTCAGATTTCATTTCATCATCAACAAGAGAAAAGAAGAGAATTTCAGAAGTTAACCAACAAGTTCCAGAAACACATTCAACATCAACATTCCAAGAGGTTCAGAAGCTTATCAATAACAAATAAACACGTTTCAGATTTCATTTCATCATCAATAAGGAGAAAGGAAGAGATTCAGAAACGAAAAAGTTTTCAGAATCATCATCATCAAACAATCAGGGCCAAGAAGAAAGAGGAAGAGTTTTAGAAGCAAAACAACATAGGGTTTCAGAAGCGTGTTCATCATCAACGAAAATCAAAAGCCAAATCAGTTTCAGAAAATACATCATCAACAAAAGTCAGAAGCAAGCAAGTTCTCAGAAAGTCATCATTATCAAACATTCAAAATCTTAAAGGGACAAACAACAAAGGTTACCAGTAAAGCAAGCGAGCAACCATCATCACTCCATCCTCCGCCTAGTCTCCAAGGAGGCGCCACCGATCCCTCTTCTCTCCCTCCCTTTTCCTCTCAATCTTCCCCAAGGTAAGTTGTTCTCAACCTTTTTTTCTGCATATCAAAAACATAAAATCCATAGATTAAAACATGCATGCAAGAATTAAACTAATGAACACTGTTAGAACATAGTTTGATTCTACAACCCTCAGTTAGAGTTTTGATGATAAAAAAATACAAGATTAAATGAATTATGAGTTTTATATAAGACATATATGCTACTTAAAATTATGTTGTGTATTTACAGGAAACTCTGATGGAATCTGCATCAGAACATCAATATCAACATCAACATCAGAAGATCAGTACATGTGCTACGCTGAAGTCTGATGAACAGAATCTGCGCTCAACATACTCTGACTCTGATCAAGATCCTAACTATATCATCAGCACTCAGAAGCGCCAGAATAAGCTAAAGCCAAGAACGCTCTGATTGTCATCAAGCAGAACATTTTGAAGCGTCAATGTTACTGCATTCAAGGCAGATTAATTACCAACGGCTTTATTCCAAGACAAAGATCTTCTCAAAATGGAAAGAACGTTATGAGCATTAAAATGGAATTATTGACAGCAACGTATCTATTCCAAGGTTATTTAAACAAATCAGTGAGAAGAGAAATGGCTAATCTTCTACAATCCTCTACAATACTCTTTCACGCACATACACATAAGCCAATCATCTTCGTCCTCACTCAATCAGTTTGCTAAAGCTCTCAACTGTTTACTCTATAGTTCTAGCATTCTAGTTTCACATAAGCTTCATTTTGTGTATTATCACAGTTGTGATATATAGTTTTTCCAGAAAACATCAAACACATATAATTGTTCATTTGTCTGTAAAAGAATTTCCTTGAGAAACCGGTCTGTGGTTAGACTCAAGAAGGCTTTAGCAGTTGTTAAAGCAGCTTTGTATTCAGTTGAATATAGTGGATTAAGACCTCGTTGGAGAGAGGCGAAATCACCTCGACGGGTGGACTGGAGTAGTTTGAGATCAATCGAACCAGGATAAAAATAATGTGTTGTCTGCATTTGATTTCAAGTTTTAACAATTCAACCCCCCTTCTTGTGTTTTTCACATCTTTAATTGGCATCAGAGCACCTGGGTCTGAGTTCATAACACTTAATCGTGTCAGTACAAGATCCAGCGTTAGAAAAACACAATGGCAGGACCACATCAAAACATCAGCAATGACAACAACGAAGAAAGAGACAGATTCAATGGCAAACCTCCAGTCTTTGATGGAGAGAACTTTGATTACTGGAAAGACAGAATTGAAAGCTTATTTCTAGCTCACGATGCTAATCTGTGGGATATGGTGACAGATGGATACACGCACCTAGTGAATGCAAGTGGTCAGAAGATTGACAGGAAAGCAATGTCTGATCAACAAAAGCGTGATTTCAAGAATCATCACAAGGCCAGAACTATTCTTCTCAGTGCTATCTCTTACTCTGAATATGAAAAGATATCAAAAAGAGACACTGCAAAGAATATGTTTGACTCTCTGAGAATGACGCATTAAGGCAACCTTCAAGTTAAAGAAACTAAAGCTCTTGCGCTCATTCAGAAGTATGAGGCATTCAAGATGGAAGAAAGTGAATCAGTTGAAACAATGTTCTCAAGATTTCAAATTCTGGTTGCTGGTCTCAAAGTTCTGGACAAAGGGTATTCTATTGCTGATCATGTTAAGAAGATCATCAGAAGCTTGCCAAAACAGTGGAGGCCAATGGTCACAGCGCTGAAGCTAGCTAAGGATCTCAACAAAATCTCTCTGGAGGAACTTGTCAGCTCCCTCAGAAGTCACGATATAGAGCTAGAAGCTGATGAACCTCAAAAGCAAGGTAAGCCTTTAGCTTTAAAATCTAACAGAAAATCTGACTCCAAGGTTTTGCAGGCTGTTGAAGAAACCTCTGATGGGTCCTCATCAGAAGAAGTTGAACTGTCTCTCCTCTCCAGAAGGGTGAACCAATTGTGGAAGCAGAGGCAAAGAAAGTTCAGGAATCCCAGAAGATCTGAGAACCAGAACGAATCTTCCTCCAGATACAGAAGGTCAGAATCCTCCTCTGGACACAGAAGATCTGAAGGCTCTTCAGGAAGCAGAAAGCCAAACAACAAAGACATCATCTGCTATGAATGTAATGAGCAAGGACACTACAAGAGTGATTGCCTAAAGCTTCAGAAGGAAAAGCCCAGAAGAAAGTTTGGCAAGGAAAAGAAGAAAAGTCTCATGGCCACATGGGATGATTCTGATACATCTGAAGCTGACTCAGAATCAGATGATGAAAGAGCAAACATAGCTCTCATGGCGAACATAACAGAAGACAATGAAGCTTTTGAATCAGACTCTGAATCAGACATAGAAGAGGTATTTCCTGACTTTTCTATTAATTTTACTAAGGTTGAACTAGCTGAAATCCTTAATGAGATTCTGGAAAGATATCAGCAGATCAGAGTCAAATTCAGAAACCTGAAAAGGGATCTTGCTTCTGACTCTGATAAAACTGAGAGTCTCAAATTGGAGAATTCTGAGTTGAAAAATAAAATTTCAAAATTAGAAAATCAATTACAAAACTCTCAGAAGGAAACAATTTCTGAAACTCCCAGTAGTGCTGATGAGATCATCAAGGAGTATGATCACAGCTTTCAGAAGTTTCTAGCTAAAAGCATAGATAGAAGCAAGATGGCTTCAATGATCTATGGAGTTAGCAGAAATGGTAGAAAAGGAATAGGATACCAAGGTAAGGTACCTACACCAAAGAATGCCATGGATTTAGTGATAAAACGCACTTCACTTAATTCTCACTTTGTGTATAGGCACGCACATGACATCAAATATACTTGTAGCAATTATTCTGTCAAACCAAAATTCAACCAGAGTTTTGGTAAAACTAACAAATCAGGACCCAAGAAAATATGGGTACCTAAGGATAAAATAATACATGTTGCAGATATCTTTAGCAGCAAAGCAGAAACACCAGTCATGGTACCTGGACTCTGGCTGCTCACGACACATGACGGGAAGAAGGCATATGTTCCAAAGCCTGGAACTTAAGCCTGGAGGCCATGTAGGCTTTAGAGGAAATCAGAGGGGAAAGATCATTGGCTCTGGAACAGTAGGTAACGGAAATCTTCCCTCTATAAGTAATGTTTTAGTAGTAGATGGATTAATGCATAACCTGTTATCCATAAGTCAATTAAGTGATAACGATTATGATATAATCTTTAATCAAAATTCATGTAAAGTTGTTAGTCAGAAAGATGGGACTATCCTATTTAATGGAAAGAGGAGAAACAACATTTACAAAATCAAACTTTCTGAACTGAAAAGTCAGAATGTAAAGTGTCTTCTGTCTGTTAACAACGAGCAATGGATCTGGCACAGAAGATTAGGGCATGTTAGTATGAGAAGAATATCTCAGATTAACAAACTCAATCTAGTCAGAGGACTTCCTAACCTGAAGTTCAATTCAGATGCTCTGTGTGAAGCATGTCAGAAAGGCAAGTTTGCAAAACCAGCTTTTAAATCTAAAAACGTTGTTTCCACCTCTAAGCCATTAGAACTTCTGCACATTGACTTATTTGGACCAGTTAAAATTGCTTCAGTCAGTGGCAAGAAGTATGGGTTAGTAATCGTAGATGACTATAGCAGATGGACATGGGTAAAGTTCTTAAGACACAAGGACGAGTCACACTCAGTGTTTGTCACCTTCTACAACCAAGTTCAGAATGAAAAGGATCTTAGAACCGTCAAAGTCAGAAGTGATCATGGTGGAGAGTTTGAAAACAAAGATTTTGAATCATTTTTTAATGACAAAGGCATTCTGCATGATTTCTCTTGTCCTAGAACTCCTCAGCAAAATGGAGTTGTAGAACGAAAGAACAGAACATTGCAAGAAATGGCCAGAACCATGATCAACGAGACTAACGTTGCTAAGATCTTCTGGGCAGAGGCAATAAACGCAGCGTGCTATATTCAGAATAGAATCTCCATAAGACCTATTCTGGAAAAGACTCCATATGAATTGTGGAAGAACAGAAAGCCCGACATTTCATATTTTCATCCATTTGGATGTACTTGCTTTATTTTGATTACTAAAAATTACTTGAACAAGTTTGACTCTAAAGCACAGAAGTGTATTATGTTAGGATACTCTGAACGCTCAAGAGGGTACAGAGTATACAATACAGAAACACAGATTGTGGAAGAATCAATCAGTGTTTGTTTTGATGACAAGCTTGACTCTCAAAAGTCAAAGCAGAATGAATTATTTGCAGGTATGGAAATTGAATTCACATGTACTGAAGACAAGTCATCAGAAGCTCTTAACAGAGACACTCCCTCAACATCAGAAAGAGGCACTGCAAGCAATCCAACATCTTCTGTTGATCCACCTTAGAAAAGACCATCCAGAAGCAGCATGGATCACCCAGAAGAAACAATCTTAGGAAGAAAGGAAGATCCAATCAGAACAAGAGCCAGCTTCAGAAACTCTGAAGAATCCCTCATGGGACTTGTCTCTCTGATTGAACCATCCTCAATTGATAAAGCACTTATGGACAATGACTGGATTCTAGCAATGCAAGAGGAGCTGAATCAATTCATAAGGAATGACGTATGGGATCTAGTTCCTAAACCAAAAGGATTCAGCATCATTGGAACAAAATGGGTGTTCAGAAACAAGTTGAATGAACAAGGTGAAGTCATCAGAAACAAGGCACGATTGGTAGCACAAGGTTATAGTCAGCAAGAGGGGATAGACTATACAGAAACCTTTGCTCCAGTCGCCAGGTTAGAATCTATCAGACTTTTAATTTCTTTTGCTGTTAATAAAGGCATCACTCTGTATCAGATGGATGTCAAGAGTGCATTCTTAAATGGCTATATAGAAGAAGAGGTATATGTGAACCAACCCCCTGGCTTTGAAAGTTCAAAAAATCCAGAATATGTTTTCAAACTAAAGAAGTCACTGTATGGTCTGAAACAAGCTCCCAGAGCGTGGTATGAAAGACTAAGTAACTTCCTGTTAGAAAAGGAATTCACCAGAGGGAACGTGGACACAACCTTATTCTGTAATACATTTAAGAATGACATCTTAGTCTGCCAGATTTATGTTGATGATATAATATTTGGATCTACTAATCCCTCTCTGGGAAGAAAATTTGCTAAGTGTATGCAGGCAGAATTTGAGATGAGCCTGATGGGGGAACTGAAATTCTTTCTGGGCATTCAGATCAATCAAACCCCAGAAGGAACTTACATTCATCAGAGCAAATATGTCAGAGAACTTCTGAAGAAATTTGACCTCTCAGAATGTAAGCCATCAAAGATTCCAATGCATCCCACGTGCATTCTGGAAAAAGAAGAGGTAAGCAAAAAGGTTGAACAGAAGGTCTACAGAGGTATGATTGGTTCTCTTCTTTATCTGACAGCCTCAAGGCCTGATATTTTATTCAGTGTATGCATTTGTGCAAGATTCCAATCAGATCCTAGAGAATCTCACTTAACAGTTGTTAAGCGAATTTTCAAGTATCTGAAAGGTACTACTAATCTGGGTTTGTTTTATAGAAAATCTGGTGATTACAGCTTAGTAGGTTATTGTGATGCTGACTTTGCTGGAGACAGAGTTGAACGTAAAAGTACTTCTGGAAGCTGCCAGTTTCTGGGAGAAAATCTGATCTCATGGTCCAGCAAAAGACAATCCACAATTGCTCTATCAACAATAGAAGCTGAATACATAGCAGCAGCTGGATGCAGCACACAAATGCTCTGGATGAAAAGTCAACTTGAGGACTTCCAGATTTATGAGAGTAACATTCCTATACTCTGTGACAATACTTCTGCTATTTGCTTAAGTAAAAATCCAATTTTGCATTCTAGGGCTAAGCATATAGAAATAAAACATCATTTTATTAGGGACTAAATTCAGAAAGGAATTTTAAACTTAAAATTTATTGATACATACCATCAATGGGCTGATATCTTCACTAAACCACTTTCTGAAGATAGGTTCAACTTCATTCTGAAACATCTCAGCATGAAGCTCTGTCCAGAATAAAACTGTTTTAATTTTATATATTAACCTTCAGAATTATGTTTATTTCTCTGTGAACTTCTGATCAATCCTCTTTCAGAATTTTTAGAAATGCAGATTGTATCAGAATCTATCCATGAAGCTCTGAGCTCTTCAGTTCAAGGATAGAAGTGATGTTCACTCAAAGCAAACAAGTGTCATCCAGTCATCAGCTGTTTCCTGAGGCTGAACACGCGTTCACGCTTCTGAAAAGGCAAAGCGCTGATTGGATGCATTGAGACACATGTCACTGGTAACCGTTTAAGTATCTTTCTGAAATCCCCTAAAATCAGCTATCATTAATGCTATTAATCATGATTTATTTCTCTCTCTTAAGCGTTTATGTTTTCAAAAACTTTTTCGAAATCTATTTAAACACCATTCACACCTTTTACCCTTACTTTCGTTTTCAAGCAATATTTCTGATTCCTGTGTTTGTGTTCTTCCTTCTCAAGAAAACCCTTTCAATTTTTTTCTCTTAAAAACTCGTGTGAACATGGCGTCTTCCAGCAATCTCTCTTCAGGTTCCCAGAAAGATGCATCAGCTGAGAAATATGAGGTTCCTCTCAGAACGCTACTCACTCCAGTCAAGAACCTTGAAGTTCTGTCAGAGATAATAGTGGATTTCAACAGTTTGAAGGAAAATGGTTTTGATTTATCAGAAGAGATTCAAGCTCAAGGATGGGAGAAATACTTTGACAGGTTGGTGGGTCCAACTTTTCCTATCCTGGTTAAGGAATTTTGGATTCATGCCTCTTCCACAAATCACCAAGTCACTTCTTACATCATGGGGAAGAAAATTGTGATTACTGAAGACCTGATTGCAAAACTGATTGGATACAATGGTGGTGGTATTCGCTGTATAGACATGGCAGAAAGGTGCTCAGATGTTACTGTTATAGCAAGGGAAATTTTCACGCTGGGGCTTCCCTCCAGCAAGATAAGGGACTTAAAAGATAAGCACATAATTTGGGCAAAGATTATTCTGGGCTGTTTCAACCACAGGAAGCCCACAAGCTCTCCTGATTACATAAACATAGATCAGCAATTTCTGATCTATTTTATTAATCAGAAGGTAAAGATTAATCTAGATCATCTTTTGTTCAACCATCTGAGAACTAGCGTCAAGGAAACCAGAGAAGATGAACGCACTAAAAGGGATTGGATACCCTTGGGCAAATTGATATCAGATATTCTGACTGAGAATAGGATGATTGAACACTTGATAGAGGCACAAGAGATCAGTACCCTGGAACCTTCTGTTGGCAAGCAGCTGAATTCCAAGAATCTGAAGAAGATGAAGCTGATAGAGAACATTAAGAAGGAGCCCAGCATCACTCCTTTTGCTGAAATCTCGAGCAGAAGAGTCCCTCTGGACGACTTCCCTATGTTCTCAGAGATTGACTCCAAGCCTCAAATAATTCCGAGATATTTGGATGCTTGTAAAGCTGGTGGAACAGCACCTAATCTACACATTCAACATCTTCAACAGAAGGCACCAGAGGTTGCTCTGAAGAAGACTAAGAAGAGAAAAGCTGCTCCAGAAGGATCATCACAACAGACTCCAAAGAAAAGAGGTAATCCTGTTTATGTATTTGTTTTAGATTCATCTGCTGTTTCCACATCTATTCCTACTCCAACTCCAATTCCATCTGATATCCCAACACCCCAAACCTTTGAAGATTTTGACACTGACTTTGACCCTTCTGAGTCATTAACTCTCAGAAGATCCCGCTCCAAACCACAAAATCCAAACACTACAACCATACCAGAACCAGAACTTGTACAAGTTCTTTCTAATATTGAACAACACTCTTCCGCTCCTGAAACAGACAATCCAAATCCACAACCAGAAATTCCCATTTCTCTACAACCTGACATCCCACTTTCACCAATACCAGAAACTCCACTCTCTCCAATACCAGAACCAGAAATCCCACAACCTTCCTCTCCTCAACCAGAAAGTAATCCAACATCTCCTCAACATGCACAAAATCCACAACCTGAGACTCAAAACTCTGAGGCTCAGACCTCTACATCTCCTGAACCACAACCCTTGGCCATTCAATTTCCTTGTGGTACCACTGTTAATATGTCTCAACTTCCCTCATCACCAGAAACAACTCCTCCAAACACCCCATCAAGTCCAATCGCTATTTATGATTCTCCTACTCCCTCACCTAAGAAAAATACAAAAGACCACAACAAGACTGTCATTGATTTAACAGTCCTTGAACGCCTTGCTACAATAAACCAGAAAATAGCCATCCCTAAACCGAAACAACCAGATGTTGGTTCTAGCATGTTGAACTTTGAAACAGATATGCAGAAATGGATATCTTCTTTGAAATAAGCAAGTTTGGAAGTGATTGATCCTGCTGTATCAGATCATCTCTGGACTCAATTCAGAAGATGGGTATGTGTTGAAACCTTCAAGCTGCAAGACCAGAGCTATGGACAGGCTCAACAGAACTTCAGCAATCTACTGAAGGAAATGGAATGTCCAGTTCTGAGCAAGCTGCTGAAGGAAGAAGTTCTCCATCTGGACAGTGAGCCTTGGTCTGAAAAGCGTCCATCATCTCAAGTTCATCCTGCAGAAAAACAGATAATTCAAGATGAAGACTTGGGTCAAGCAGAAGAAACTACAGAAAGCTCTGAGAAGCAGCCTGTATCTAAAGATCCTCAAACTTCCTCTCTTGATAGGAAGACTCTGGAGGATTTGAAGAGATCAGACGTGCTGATGAATGAACGGCTGGACAAGCAGGATATCAAGATTGATTCTATAGCAAACATGGTAGCTAAGCAAAACGAAACCAGCGAACAAATCAAGAGCATGTTGGAAGCTCTGTTCACACGACTTCCTCCTTCTTCTTAGATTTTTCTTGTGTTTTAATTGTTTTCTTTACATGTTTGACTGTAATATTTCTACTTGTTCTAAACTATCATTGCTTCTGTTTTAATACAAACGTGTTTTGCTCTGATCTTTTTTAACTCTGATTATTTATGCTTTTTGATAACTGACAAAAAGGGGGAGAAAGAATGATATTTTTCAATAACGGTTTACTGAGACAAAAGTCTCAAATATTCTAACATTCTTATATATTTGAATTTCTTTGTTCTGAAAAGCTTACAGGTACAAGAATCTGAAGAACCCTGATAAAGCAAAATTATGATGCTCAAAGAAAGGTTCAATTAAGTTCTGATACTCAAGGTCTCAAGGAATCAAAAGGAAATGATCAACTCAGGGGGAGTTTTCTCATCATTACTCTGATACTTTTTATTCCTTACCCTCTTAGATATGATACCTTTTACTCATTATCTGATTATCTCTGATACCGTTTCCTCTCTATTCTTAAACTCGGATACTTTCATCATTTTAGTTTAATTGAAAAAATCTAGTTTTTATCATCATCAAAAAGGGGGAGATTGTTAGAACATAGTTTGATTCTACAACCCTCAGTTAGAGTTTTGATGATAAAAAAATACAAGATTAAATGAATTATGAGTTTTATATAAGACATAGATGCTACTTAAAATTATGTTGTGTATTTACAGGAAACTCTGATGGAATCAGCATCAGAACATCAGTATCAACATCAGCATCAGAAGATCAGTACATGTGCTACGCTGAAGTCTGATGAACAGAATCTGCGCTCAACATACTCTGACTCTGATCAAGATCCTAACTATATCATCAGCACTCAGAAGCGCCAGAATAAGCTAAAGCCAAGAACGCTCTGATTGTCATCAAGCAGAACATTCTGAATCGTCAACGTTACTGCATTCAAGGCAGATTAATTACCAACGGCTTTATTCCAAGACAAAGATCTTCTCAAAATGGAAAGAACATTATGAGCATTGAAATGGAATTATTGACAGCAACATATCTATTCCAAGGTTATTTAAACAAATCAGTGAGAAGAGAAACGGCTAATCTTCTACAATCCTCTACAATACTCTTTCACGCACATACGCATAAGCCAATCATCTTCGTCCTCACTCAATCAGTTTGCTAAAGCTCTCAACTGTTTACTCTATAGTTCTAGCATTCTAGTTTCACATAAGCTTCATTTTGTGTATTATCACAGTTGTGATATATAGTTTTTCCAGAAAACATCAAACACATATAATTGTTCATTTGTCTGTAAAAGAATTTCCTTGAGAAACCGGTCTGTGGTTAGACTCAAGAAGGCTTTAGCAGATGTTAAAGCAGCTTTGTATTCAGTTGAATATAGTGGATTAAGACCTCGTTGGAGAGAGGCGAAATCACCTCGACGGGTGGACTGGAGTAGTTTGAGATCAAACGAACCAGGATAAAAATAACATGTTGTCTGCATTTGATTTCAAGTTTTAACAATTCAACCCCCCTTCTTGTGTTTTTCACATCTTCAAACACAACTGTAAAACGCGAGTAAAACAAATCGTACCATGTTAGAACCAAAACTGTGGGCCACCGTGAGAAGGAAGAGAGTGAGAGAGGGTGGCGCTCCGGCGACCTAGGACTCGTGGAGCTAACATCAGAAGCCTTCGCCTGAGAAAGATGAAGAACGGAGAAGAAGAGCAAGAGCGGCGCCGCTGTGTACCAACTTGCAAACCCTAACTGACCAAACCCCTAAAACAATTGTACAAGCTAACATTGGGCCTTCACCCCAAATAACCCCTAAGCCCACTCAGCTTGCTAGGCATGCACCCCACTATATCTATTCTGACCCCTCCCCCCCTTTTTGTTCCTCTACATTTCATTTGGGCCACAATACTCTTTAAGCCCATCCTTTTTTCTTTTCTTTAAATTTCTTCTCTTTAAAATTTCTTTCCTTTAAACCAATAACTTTTTTTTAAAAATAATTTGTTTTTGTTAATAATAAAAAAACCAATAATAGATTAAATTTTGTTTTGATTTTCTCAATATAGTTTTATTTAATATTTGTTACATTTAATAAAATACAAAGAATAATAGAAGTTCTATTTAATTAAATTTTTACTTTTTTTTAAACCTTTTTATTTACATATAAAACCAAATAATAATATATTTTTTAATCTTTCTTTCTTGTAGAATAGATTTTTATTTGTAAATAAATACATGCATCTCATAATTCACTGATTTTCCTTAATTTGTTATAATTTCACATTGAATTGCGACAGTTCGATTTGGTTGTAACACATATTTGGACATTATTATTTTTATGAGACTCATCCCCATTTGTAAATAATTGTACCCCCATCCCCGGATACTTTTTTGTAATAACTTAGACTTTAAATTCCCGCAGTTTGTTGCTTTCAATATACTGTATAGTAATTAGGGTTTGTATGCAAAAATCTAAAATCAATCGCTAGATGACCTAATACAAGAATAAATGCATGAAAATCAATACACAATTCACACTTGCACCTTTAGGGTAACCTCGCTTGTTGCCTCGGAAAATGCAATCATGTCCCTCGAGTATGAGACACTCTAGCAAATGCCCCTTCGATAAACAAAGATCATAGTCCCTCGATGACCCTCGATGTTGCCTTCGATAAAACGATCTCGTCCCTTACAAAATTGCTAGAGCGTCTCACAAGTTGCTTTCAATGATTGTATACGATGACCCGTGCCTGTCCCGTTTAACATCCTATAACAAGGTTGTTCACCAAATACAATGGTGAAATAACACTGTCAAAAGGGTTAAAATCATAAGAAAGATCTTTGAGTAAAATAGGGTAGACAACTCTTAGTTACTTGATCAAAAGCTTGCAAATATCCTTGCTACTTTCAAACACACATCACAACACAATTTCCAAATTAAACTTTCAAAACATTGAAATATCTTTTCAAAAGACACACACCTTTGTATATATTCAAACAAGAGTCATTATAAAGGTTGCCTATACAAGGCCTCTTTTTCAAATCATTTTCAAAACCACACACACAAAGCACCATTTCAAACAATTGAAAAGCAAAAGCAAGTGATCTAAAACAAGTAACTAAGAGCCCATGGAAAACCATGGATGAAAAGGGTGCTAGCACCTTCCCTTTTCATAATCTACCCCCCGAACTCAAGAAAACATCTCAAAGGTCTTTCCTAAGCTTTTTGACCTTTCCTTAGGATAAAATAAAAAGTCAGTGGCGACTCTTGCTAAACCGCACAAGTGCGAACACAAACGCAAAACCTCAAGTCAGTTCTCCCACCGTATCACATAACTGGCGACTCTGCTGGGGAACATTAATAAAAGTGGGGTTACCCTAGGGTTTAGATCACCTTTACATGCTTACCTTGATTGCTTTGATTGCTTTACTTTTTGGTTCCTTTCTTGGGTTTGTTTTAAATCCTACACCCAGATTTGGGGATACCTTTTAGGTAAGTAGCAATAAATTGTGAGGGAACTGTGTGGGATATACCGACATGGTTGAACACATATTTGTGGGTACCGGTAGCCTTTGAGTCAATCAAAGAGAATACGGGGCCACTGAGTGATGTCATAAAGCACTAACGAACTCTTAGAACCTTACTTGACCATCTTGGCCTTTTTTAGGGGTAGTGAGATGACCAGCTTTGGTACAGTCCAAAGTTGGTAGATACTCGATATTACACTCATTGAGGGTTGTTTTCTTGGAATATTTCGGTCGCCAGTAAAGTGGATAAACTGAAACAATGAACACATAAAATAATCCAGTGATATTGAGCTCCTTAGAACCCATTTACTATTTATAGGACAGGTTGAGCCAACTAACTTCAAGAGGGTACTTACCTATGAACCCCATGCAAGCCTAAACCGAAGGACTTGTCTGCTTTATGTGAATGTGATTATCTATATATACACTTGCTTACTTTTGCATACTTGTACATAACATCATAACATCATACCATAGCATTTTCAATAACCATTTCAAGGATCTCAAGGGTCTTTGATGCAGGGTCACGTTGAACCAGACGTCTACCAAAGGGCAAGAGGATTCATTTTCCTCTAAACAAACGCCATCAAAGATCAAGTACAAAAACTTTAATCAAAGGCTATGACCCACTTGACATGGTGAGCTTGATTCTCGTTGAAACACATCCACTGATACAAAGTCCTCCAATCAAAGATGTTGATCGAAGTTCAACATCTAACATTTTCTTGTGTTTACCCCGCGAGATTCTTGAAAACATGCATCCACATATCATGCATTGTATCATAACAGGTGTTCCTTTTCAGGTTTCCTTATTCTCCTACTGTTTATTTCAAGAAGAGATGGCTCTAGAGAGGACTGTCGAAGATATCCAGGCTCAAAAAGCCCAACTTCAAGAAATGTTCTTGAACCTGTCCCAGGGGCAAGAAGAAGTGAAAGCTCTCCTCACAAGGGGCATGGTCCTAGGGAATCCAGGCGGCATCAGGAATGATCAGTTGGAAGGGCTACAGATTGAGTTGGCAACAATGAAAATCCAGATGATGGGACAACTGGTAGGCCAGATGGCTCTCATTCAAGACCTGGCTCAAAGTCAAGAGGAGCTCAGGGTCCTCATCAACAAAATGTTTCGAGATAACCAAGTGAGGAAAACAACTAGGGTTAAAGATCAAGTCATCATTCAACCTCCTTTGAGACAAGAAGACAAGGGAAAGGCTCCCCAGCTTGCTTCAGGGTCACAAGCCCAGCAACAACCTCACCAACGTCAACAGGGTAATCGGCGTAAGCAAAATACATCTGGAAGACATTTCACTGAGACTGACATACCATCATCTCTAATACTGAAACGCTTGTTGGAGATAAATTTGGCTGCTTTAAAGGATCCTCTTCGGAATCCCAATACCTCTGCTCCTGGCTATCACCCCGATGCATTTTGTGTACCACTCCTATAGTCCTGGACATGACACCGACGACTGTTGGGAATTGAAAAACAAAATCCAAGATTTTATTGACAGAGGAGTGCTGAAATTCATGCCGGATGGCGAGATGAAAATCTTCCGCTGAGGGTTCTCCACCTGAAATGACAAGTTTGAACCAAGAGACTTTTGTTTTATTTGAATTTTCAAGTTGTAATTTCTTTTGTTATTCAAACAATTATCTGTTGGTGTCAAACTCTGTTTCATTAATGCATTGCATATGTTTGTCTTGAATTCATCCATTCGTTTTCACCATTCTTGAATTATGTTTTCTACTTTCTTTATGACATTTAACTCTTGCTAAAAGTTACAAGTCCTTAGAGGGAGGATGACGAAACAATGCCATAATCTCATACAGTATGCTTTTGGACAGACCTTGCTGACGATGTACAGGCGTTTCTTTCAAATCCTAAACATTGGAGTTATAAGGAAGATAATCCCTAGTCAACCCCTTCGAGCCAAAGAAGTAGAAGTTTTCTGTTTTAAACACAAATTGAAACCTTTAAACCTGGGGCAGGGTAGTCCCTCAGTTAATTCAAAATGCGCGTTGAAGCCACAAACTCTCAGTTCATAATACAATGAATGACAAGACAGTGATGGTTCCCTATCTCATAGGAAGTCATTATCTATCAAAAAAAGAAAAAAAACCTGAGTTAAAACCTACAAAGGAGACTTGAGAAAGCTGGGGCATCCCGCTGACTGTAATCTCGAAAATAGGAACAGTCAGCCAAAAATTAGGAATAATGAATCAAAAGAGAGAGGTCATTACAAATCCTCAACAACATGAAAAAAATGACTGCCTTCCAACAATTTCAACTTGTGTGAACCATCACCAAAAACGTCGTTCCAAACTCGAATAGAGTTCGACGCACAATTAACTGAGTTTAGGATTAAAGAATATCACGAAGAGCGGGTGGGTACAAATATACTTTGAGCCTTTATCCTTTGTTTCTTAAACCGTGAACCAAGCCACGTTACAACCCTTCAAAAGTCCTAATTGAATCATGGGTTTGTCCGAAAGCATACTGTTACAAAAGGTATCATGACTCCTGTAAGGCTTTGCTCTAAATCTTGAGCTAAATTTTTCTTATAAAAAATTTTATGCTAAAAAATGCATTTTTCAAAAATTTCAAGACAATCATAAATTTTGCATTATTTGAGTATCGTTGTTTGCACATGGTTATTTGTTTGACAGCGAAGAAATTCACACAGTGAATGTTTGAATGAATGAAAGCTCTCCCAATGAACAAAATCACTTCAAGTGGGATGATACTCCCGTTGCAAAAATCTCCTATCAACAAAAGGGGACTTGGTTTGGTATTGTCCAGTAAACCTGGGGCAGTCCAGTCAAGATTTCAACAAATCTTTCAAAGCCCAGTAGACCTAGGGCAGTCCAGTCAAGATTTCAAGAAATCTCTCAATTGCAGATAAACCTGGGGCAAGTCTCTGTCACCATCACTTGGGGCATTAAACGTCAATCTCATCAAAGGGTTACGTACAGTCCAAGTTTCCTGGCAGTGTCACAAACATCTGACACTAGGGGCAATGAAGAATCTCTCCGAAGTCCTTCTGAAAAGGAATTCAAGCATCCTCGAGAAGTTCATCACCTCTCTAGCAGACCAGCAGTCATGGGTTTATTTCCCCAACACTTGTCAAGTATTTATTATCCAAAACAAAATTACATTTCAACAACGTTCATGACATATGCAGATTGATCAGCAGGTAAAGATTCCTTCATCACCTGTTGGAAGTTACGGTCGTCGAAGATTCCTTCATCACCTGTTGGAAGTTACGGTCGTCGAAGATTCCTTCATCACCTGTTGGAAGTTACAGTCGTCAAAGTTTCCTCCATCACCTATTGGAGTTACAGTCGTCAAAGTTTCCTCCATCATCCGGTTGAACCAAAGTTAACCCAAGACCCTCTCTGTTTTAGTCAGATCGACACTAAGATCTCCCTGATTCTTATGCCAGTGGAAGATCTTCCGGGTTTTTGATATATCAGATAAATCTCTCAGTGATTCATTCAGATTTTCTTCACTATCAGAGATGAAGAATCCAACTCTTTTCTCCTTCACCAGCTCGGGATTTATTTTCCCCAACGAAAGGTCGTCTTGAAAAACATTACACCTCCGTACATCAAGACATCATGCAACGCAATCTCATTTATTTTGAGAACATTATTGTTTGATATATGCCACTAACCTTTACCTTTCAGGAAAGGTAAAATCAAATTCAAGGGATAAAGTTTTTACTTTAGTTGAATTACGGACGAGTTCCTAAAATCTCAGCAGAAACAACCCACCAGTAGAATAATGGACAAATGAAACTCCTAAAATTCTGTTTCTCTAACAGAATGAAGATTCTCATCCTTGAAACCTCAGAAGATTGGTATACTCCCAAGCTCCTGATACCGTTAACAGAATGAAGATTCTCATTCTTGCTACCCCGGTAGATTGGCATACACCTAACCTCTTGATATTCCCGACAGAATGAAGATTCTCATTCTCAAAGTGGCATGTTACCCGAATTCCTGATATTCCCGACAGAATGAAGATTCTCATTTCTCAAAGTGGTATATAACCTGAATTCCTGATATTCCCGACAGAATGAAGATTCTCATTTCTCAAAGTGGTATATAACATGAATTGTTGATATTCCCGACAGAATGAAGATTCTCATTCTCAAAGTGGTATATAACCTGAATTCCAGACATTCCTGACGGAATGAAGATTCTCATTCTCAAAGTGGCTTACAACTTAACTCCTGAACTTCTTCCAAACAGGAATAAGCTTTTTCCAGAGTCCTGAGTTTTTACTCTCCAACAGGATAGCTACTCTTCAACAGTACAGCTACTCCCCACAAAGTTCTTACTCCCCAACAAAATCAAAATTCTCATCCTTGATTCTCCAGAGCTTTCTTTACTCTCAGCACTGAATTTGTCATATTTTTTAATCCCCTACAGATCGAAGATTCTCGTTCTTATCTCCTCAACACAAATTCCCCTAGCAGAATGAAGATTCTCATTCTCAATTCCTCACAGAATTTCCAGACATTCACCAGCGAAGTTCCCCTCAAAACAGGAATCCCTAATAGATTGGCATACAACCCAAACTCCTGACTTTCCCCAGCAGTATAACTTCTCCCCGCAAAGGTTGTCAAAAAAAAGTTTGAAGACACGCATACTCTTCAACAGTGGTCCCAGGACTTTCTCATTCTCAACGATCAAAGGATTTTCAATCCCCAGTAGTAGTCAAGGATTTATTTTCCCCAACAACGGTCAAAAGATTTTATTATCTCCATCTATCCAGGATTTATCTTCCTCAGCAAGACGGCTCATCATCTTACATGTGCATACATTGCATTCATATATCATAAACATTGATATAACACATATATTGCATCATACATCTCATGCAACATAATTTTGTGTTTCAGCTAATATTCTACCCTTTTCAGGATAAGATTAGCAAGCTTCGACCCCAGCTCACTGAAAACAGTTTACGGATCCTCCAAACACGGAGGCTAATCTATTGCTTATTCAGACCCCCAGCTCAGAGATGTTCCAAACACGGATACCTTTCTGATACTCATTCTGTCACCTATGACATACAGTTCAACAAACAATCTTGGATGGCATCTTTAAGCCCATCTCGGACAAGATTCTGTCACATCTCCAAATGGCGTCTTTAAGCCCATTCCCTCAACTATGCTTTGACGAGTGCAAATTTATGGGCCCTCTAGTGTCCAATCATCTTTTACCTTCAAGTCGCGAACGGAAAAATTGCCAATCTAACTCTTCAGGTTCAAGAAGATTGAACAGTGGCAACTGTTGTACCCCAAAATTTGCCCTCCCTTTTTCACAAGAAAATCACAACCCCTGGGTTTTTCTCTAATTTTTGAGATTGGCTTAGGAATTGATCAAGCAGACCTTTCTTTGGCAATAAATCCGGAATTAGGGTTTTCGCTCGTATTTCTCAGAAGAAACTGAATCCTCAGGAATTCAGTTAACTGTTACATTGTTTTCACGTTTGTTCAAGTTTACTGGTTGTTTCTCAAAGCCTGATTATCTGGGATAAGAACTGAGACTCTTATTTGGAACATTAAGGCATCTGCTTGTTAGTGGAGTGAAAGGTTTACCGTTTAATGGAATGCTTGTTTGTTTAACTGAACAATGCGTATATTATTTGGAATACCATGCGTATTGTGATTGATGCAAGGTTACGAGACTGCAAAGTTTGTTGATTATTTATTTTATCTGGATTAGAATTATTGGGATACAGTTTCAATTATTTTGATTTGAGAGTCTTAAATAATTAAATGAACATGCAAGGAAGAATTGAAAGATATTTGACATTAGAAATATTCTTTTGGATAAAGACTTTTATTCATTTCAAATGTTGTTACAAAATTTATTTTGAATATTGTAAGTTTACAACTTATGGTATTTAAGATAATATTTGTTTACAATAAATGAAAAAATAAATCTAAGCCTAATCTCCTAAGCCCCAATTCTCTCATGCTCAAGGAATTTTTGCTTCCTCTGCTTCCTCTATTTCCCAAGATGCATTCACCTAAAAAAAGAAGAAAGAAAAGAAATTAGCACAGTTAATTGGAAAAGATTTTCAAATAGAAAAATAAAGAAATCATCATTAAAGTTTGCCGGCCGGAATCAGAATGCTATTGGTTCATCATGTTTTTATTTTTCTCTTTGCAAATCACAAGAAGATTGCTCTTCTTGGTTCACAAAGAGAAAAGTAAAAAATAAAATACAAGCATACAATTGGTTCAAATGCAAAGACAAAGGCATTGCAAAGGCAAACCAAGGCGCCAAAATTCAAATATGATGGGCACCCACTGTACTGCAAACTAAACCAAACTGCAGTAATCAAACCAAATGCAACAAGGTGCCAAAGCATGTCAAACTGAATTGCAAAATATAAGCAAGTCAGCAAAGCAAACTAAGCATGTCAAACTAGATGCAAAAAGCATACAAGTACACAGTACAGAAAATGCAGCAGTTAATACAATGCAGAGGAAAACCTGTTGACAAGCAAGAGGCTTGTAATAGCCATCATCATTTTCCAGCCTAGGAAAACTTTTCAGAACAAATAATATAATAAGCAAAAAAGTTCTTATGAGAGAGAGAGAGAGAGAAAGAGAGGACCTAGGGAAAAAGTTTGCAGTTTGGCTAAGGCGGGCTGTCAAAGACAAAAAAGAGCAAGAAGATATAAAAGAAAGGACTGCATAACAGTTTAGGGGAAGAAAAAAAATATTTAGCAAAAAACCTGCACAGCTTGCAAACTGTAAAACCACAGCCAAGCTTGCTCAAAACACGAGCAAGCTGCAAAACAAGCCCAGCTTGCCCAAACTTGCCTGCACAAAACACAAGCAAGCCTGCATAACTGTAACTAGCCCAAAACCTGCATAACTGCAATTTGCCAAAACCTATAAAAAAAAACTGTAAGGTTTACTCAAAAACCAACAAACAACCACAAACTCAGCAAGTCCACGAACTCAAGCTTGCTCAAACCTGTCTAAACTACAAACTCAAGCTAGCTCAAAACCTGCATAAACCTGCTAGCCAAACTACAACAAGCTTGCATTTCAAACTGCAAAACTGTGAAACACAATCAAAACCCTCAAATCCAAACTGAACATAACAAACTGCCAGGCCAAACAAGTAGCCAAAAACCTTTCAAACATAGCATACAAACTCATCCTACCAACTCAGGATTATATAAAACGATCCAAGTAACAAGTTTCAGATTTCATTTCATCATCAACAAGAGAAAAGAAGAGAATTTCATAAGCTAACCAACAAGTTCCAGAAACACATTCAACATCAACATTCCAAGAGGTTCAGAAGCTTATCAATAACAAACAAACAAGTTTCAGATTTCATTTTATCATCAACAAGGAGAAAGGAAGAGATTCAGAAACGAAACAGTTTTCAGAATCATCATCATCAAACAATCAGGGCCAAGAAGAAAGAGGAAGAGTTTTAGAAGCAAAACAACATAGGGTTTCAGAAGCGTGTTCATCATCAACGAAAATCAAAAGCCAAATCAGTTTCAGAAAATACATCATCAACAAAAGTCAGAAGCAAGCAAGTTCTCAGAAAGTCATCATCATCAAACATTCAAAATCTTAAAGGGACAAAAAACAAAGGTTACCAGTAAAGCAAGCGAGCAACCATCATCACTGCATCCTCCGCCTAGTCTCCAAGGAGGCGCCACCGATCCCTCTTCTCTCCCTCCCTTTTCCTCTCAATCTTCCCCAAGGTAAGTTGTTCTCAACCTTTTTTACTGCATATCAAACACATAAAATCCATAGATTAAAACATGCATGCAAGAATCAAACTAATGAACACAACTGTAAAACGCGAGTAAAACAAATCGTACCATGTTAGAACCCAAAATTGTGGGCCACCGTGAGAAGGAAGGGAGTGAGAGAGGGCGGCACTCTGGCGACCTAGGACTCGTGGAGCTAACATCAGAAGCCTTCGCCTGAGAAAGATGAAGAACGGAGAAGAAGAGCAAGAGCGGCGCCGCTGTGTACCAACTTGCAAACCCTAACTGACCAAACCCCTAAAACAATTGTACAAGCTAACATTGGGCATTCGCTCCAAATAACCCCTAAGCTCACTCAGCTTGATAGGCGCGCACCCCACTATATCTATTCTGACCCCCCCCCCCCCCCCCCCCCCCTCTTTTTGTTCCTCTCCATTTCATTTGGGCCACAATACTCTTTAAGCCCATCCTTTTTTTCTTTTCTTTAAATTTCTTCTCTTTAAAATTTCTTTCCTTTAAACCAATACCTTTTTTAAAAAAAATAATTTGTTTTTGTTAATAATAAAAAAACCAATAATAGATTAAATTTTGTTTTGATTTTCTCAATATAGTTTTCTTTAATATTTGTTACATTTAATAAAATACAAAGAATAATAGAAGTTCTATTTAATTAAAATTTTCTTCTTTTTTTTAAACCTTTTTATTTACATATAAAACCAAATAATAATATATTTTTTAATCTTTCTTTCTTGTAGAATAGATTTTTATTTGTAAATAAATACATGCATCTCATAATTCACTGATTTTCCTTAATTTGTTATAATTTCACATTGAATTGCGACAGTTTGATTTGGTTGTAACACATATTTGGACATTATTATTTTTATGAGACTCATCCCCATTTGTAAATAATTGTACCCCCATCCCCGGATACTTTTTTGTAATAACTTAGACTTTAAATTCCCGCAGTTTGTTGCTTTCAATATACTGTATAGTAATTAGGGTTTATATGCGAAAATCTAAAATCAATCGCTAGATGACCTAATACAAGAATAAATGCATGAAAATCAATACACAATTCACACTTGCACCTTTAGGGTAACCTCGCTTGTTGCCTCAGAAAATGCAATCATGTCCCTCGAGTATGAGACACTCTAGCAAATGCCCCTTCGATAAACAAAGATCGTAGTCCCTCGATGACCCTCGATGTTGCCTTCGATAAAACGATCTCGTCCCTTACAAAATTGCTAGAGCGTCTCACAAGTTGCTTTCAATGATTGTATACGATGACCCGTGCCTGTCCCGTTGTTGGCTCCTAAATTCGACACCCATGTTTATTATCATATAGGCCATTAATAATTTCTCAGAAGAGTTTCCTACATAAGAAGGCTTCGACCAACTGATCATGTCGAAGGCTCATCAAAGAATGACAAGATACTTAGAGAAATTCCTTTAAGTTGGAATCTTGTTGTCTTCGACGTCGAAGGAACCTCTCGACAAAGGTTCCTGATGCCCACGGTCGAACGGTTTGAGATTTGAATTGTTGGAGGGAAAACGGTTCCCAGCAGTTACCAAGTGCAACGTGTCGAGAACATAGGCGTCGAAGGTTATGAGCGTGCCATGTGGCGTCATCTCGAAGCGGTGTAACTGCCCAGCGGTTACTTAGGATTTTTCTTAGTATAAATACTAAGTTTTTATGTAGTTATTAGTGTGTTCATCATTTTATACAAGTCACTCATTTAGATTCAAGTACCCAGCGTGAGAGAAAGAATCATTGAGAATGTATGTGTGAAACACCATTTAAATTAATCAAAGTCTTTTATATTCAAGCAATTTCCCGTTGTTCATTTATTTACCTCCGTCGAAGCCTTTTATTTAACAATTCCTTAACGCTTTTATTTATTCTATCAAGCTTTTCTCCATGCAATTTACTTAAAGTTTATTTACTTTACTGGCATTAATCACCATTAGGATTAGTCAAACTACAAAGATCAACCATGTCTTAGGATCAATCTGATTGATCCTGCGAGTCACCAAATAAGTAACCTTTTAGAAGATCATCGGTTGTTTACCATTTTTCACGGTAAACAAATTTGCACACCTGGTGGGACTTTGTGTTGATTTTCTCACGATTAACCGTTTTATATAAAATATCCTCCTTTTTTGAGAGTATTGCATGTTATTGAGAAGTGGTAGACTATACACCAACGAAACCAATACTAGGAGAATAAGTGAAGAAATGGCGAATCCGCCAAACAACGGAGAAATCCCACAGACAAACGTGGGAGCAACGGTTATCCCAACCTTAAGTGAAGTGGTAACCGCTGGTTCAACGCCAGCAGTAACGGTTACACAAACGGGGCCATTACCTCCATTTACAGACCCCAGAATGCCTTTGGGAACTCCCCCACCAAGGGGAAACCAAGGAACTAGGCCATATGTTCCCCCAGGCTTTTCGACAGTCGGTTTAAATCGAGAACCACTCTATGGCATGCCAACTTCTGAATTGGCTAGCCTGACGAATGCCACGTCCACTTTTTCAGATCCTTTAGTGAGCGCCTCTTCGCCACTCCAAGGCTCTGGGGTTGGTATGGAGAACAGGGGTAGGACCCAACTCTTAGGAGGAACGTCCCAAGTAATGCATGGCCTTACGAATGCCTCGACAGCAGTCTTGAGGCAGCAAATGGACGAAAGCAACCACGACATGGTTCAAATGTTGGCGCAAACTTTAAGTACAGTGCTAAATCCTCTAATATAGAATACCACCCAGTCGAATCAGCAAATGACAGCGCAAATGTCGCGTCTGGCTGACTTTTTTGGGGTACCCCAACCTATTCGACAGCCTCAAAGGGCACAAATAAGTGGGAACCAAGGCATACTTCTAGAGGAAGAAACCACTATTAACCAAGTCCAGCAGTCTGTCGAAGAGAACCTTAGGTTACAAATGGAACAACCCGGGGTCGAAGAGCCTAGAGTTATAGCCCTGGAAATAAGGATGGTTAATAGAAACCAAAATGCTGACGAAGTAGTTCAGCAGATCCAATACCAGAATGTTGGTTTGGAGAGTAACTTGACAGCCATGATTGAAAGAATCATGATGCAAAATGGGATAAATACGGGCTTCCGTGGGCCCAACTTCACATCCCCGCTGTCGGAATATGTGTTACAAACGGACTTGCCTCCTAGATGCAAAGTCCCTAAGTTCACTAAGTTTTCAGGGGACACAACAGAATCCACTGTCGAACATGTGGCAAGATATTTAATCGAAGCAGGAGAAATTTCAAACAATGAGAACCTGAGGATTAAGTATTTCCTAAGTTCCCTAACCAAGAATGCGTTTACTTGGTTCACAACTCTCCCCCCCAATTCGATCCACCATTGGACCCAGTTGGAGAGATTATTCCATGAGCAATTCTACATGGGACAAACCAAGATAAGCCTGAAAGAGTTGGCCAGTGTAAAGAGGAGATTCATTGAGCCTATAGACGAATACCTAAATAGGTTTAGATTGCTCAAGGCAAGATGCTTTACGCAAGTGCCAGAATATGAGTTAGTCAAAATAGCCGCAGGAGGTCTAGATTACTCCATTAGGAAGAAATTAGACACTCAGTACCTAAGAGACATGGCCCAATTGGCCGATAGGGTTCGACAGGTAGAACTCCTTAAAGTTGAAAAAGCCAGGGCGACGAAAACTCATAAAAAAGAAAGGATAGCGTATGTCGAAATGGACGATAAAGATCTAGAAACATTCGACGAACCTATAACCGTTGAAGAAAGTGAGGTCGATTTAGCTGAGTTAAAACAAGGGCCACCATACTCTTGCAAACTACTAGTCCCCTCAAGTGGAAAAAAAACCCACTGGTTCTGAAAAGGCCAATGATAGGTTCCCTAAAAAGACTTACAGTTTTGATATTACGAAATGTGATGAAATTTTTGATTTACTTGTAAAAGATGGCCAAATGATAATACCCCCAGGGGTAAAAGTGTCTCCTCTTTATCAAAGAAAGAAAAGAGGCTATTGTAAATATCATAACTTTTTGGGCCATAAAACATCTCAATGTTTTCTTTTCAGGGATCTCGTGCAGAATGCTATCGAAGAAGGGAGGATGAAGTTCGCTGATAAGGCCCTCGTGAATGTGGATTCGAGCCCTTTGCAGGCGGAATCCCACTATGCTGAACCTTCAGAGGTGAATGTGATCGAAGTTTCCAGAAGTCAGATGAAAAGGCCAGGGATAACTATGGTCGAAGTCACCAAAGATCATATCAATATGCCAATCTTTGGCAGTTTTTCTGGGAACCTTTCTAGAAAGACAATTGAAGCAGTCCAAAAGGCCGCTGAAGGTCCAAAACTGGAGACAGTTGGAGCCTTAAAATCTAGAACTAAACTCGTTTCCTACTTGGCTGCAGTGCAAGGCCAGACAAAAGACCTGGAGGCTCAAATGAAGCAAATGACTCTTGCTACTAAAGACAACATGAATGTCAACATGGTCGAAATCTCTGAATCAAGTAACTACAAGGGAAAGAACCAAATGTCTCGATCCCAGTGGAGAAGATACCAAAGGCGGCGCAAGGCTGAGAGAGAAATTGTCAACGAACCAAAACCAGTGTCAAGTTCAAATGTCCCCTAGCGAAAGCAAAGAAAACATTTGGAGAGGGAACTGGTGTCCAATAGGTTGGTATGGCCTGAACAAGGCGAAGCTGGTGACGAAGATGGCTCTGAGTCTGACGACACATTAGACATCATGGTAAATATAGTTTCAGTTTTGCCAATAGAATTCAACCGCCAAATGGAAGTTGAATCGAACGACTAGGAAGTCGAACAAGAGATGGCCAAGCATAGGACAGTTTGCTACTTTGTCATGGGTAATGGCTGCACTGAAGAGCAGAATGGTTTCTTCGAACCACCAACTGAGGCAATGAAAATTCACCTCAAGCCTTTATTCATAAGGGCAAGACTCGAAGAGGCCACTGTAAACAAAATCTTGGTGGACTGTGGGGCAACCATCAACATAATCCCCCACTTCATGCTAAGAAAAATAGGCAAGAGTGATGAAATCATCAAGCCTCATAATATGGTCCTATCGAACTACGAAGGCGGAATAGGGACCACCATGGGTGTGATTCAACTGGACCTCAAAGTGGGATCCATCCTTCGACCAACCGTGTTTATGGTCATATCGGCTAAACCAAATTACAACCTATTGTTAGGCCGAGAATGGATACATGGTGTAGGAGCAGTACCATCATCAATGCACCAAAGGGTGATATTATGGCGTCCTGATGGAATTGTCGAGAATATAGAAGCAGATCAGAGCTACTACTTAGGCAAAGTAAATCACCTAGGGAGAGCTGACTTCGACAAAAATTTGGCTCACATTGGGCCATGTCCAGCACCTGACTTCGACATGGCGCCAGCGCCAAATGCTTTTTGTTCCTTGTACCTGCATCCTGATCATGGGTTTCAATGGGATAAAGAAGACTTGTCCCACATTGATTTCCATGGGCTAACTGACATCCAGCCAACTGGTTGGGGAAGTGACTTCAGTGATAATGACTGAGTCACAAGCATTGCAGCGAATTTTGGCTTACGTAGCTGAAACAAGGATTATAGCGACTCTCGAAGCAGAAGTAAAATATCTGGCCACCAAGGCCAACGACCCAGAACCACCAGATATAGGTCCTGGAAAAGATTTCGACCCAGAACCTCCTGATATCGTGACAGAAGGAATGCAGGATCAAAGGCTCGACGCCATCTACGACGATGAGCCTTTGGGATTCGAAAAGGCCCCCCTGGCGAACAACATCAAAATGTTAGCACAGGATCCTTTAGAAGAAATCAACTTGGGTGAAGGGTTAGATAAAAGGCCCACTTACATCACCTCCAAAATAGACCCAGAGCTCAGGGTTGAAGTGATCCAATTATTAAAGGAGTTCAAGGACTGCTTTGCATGGGATTAAGACAAGATGCTTGGTCTCGACAGAGGATTGGTAGAACTTCAGTTGCCAATCAAACCTGGAAAAAAGCCAGTCAAGCAATGTCCAAGACGCTTCGCTCCAAAAATACTGTCAAAGATCAAAACGGAAGTCGAAAGACTGCTGAAGTGCAAATTCATACGAGCTACGAGGTATGTCGAATGGATTGCAAACATTGTGCCAGTAATTAAGAAAAATGGTACGTTGAGGGTGTGCATAGATTTCAGAGATCGGAATGCTGCAACACCCAAAGATGAATATCCTATGCCTGTGGCGGAAATACTAGTCGACTCTGCCGCTGGCCACGAATACCTGAGCATGCTCGACAGTTACTCAGGATACAACCAAATTTTCATTGCTGAAGAAGATGTGTCGAAAACAACTTTTCGATGCCCCGGGGCTATAGGCACTTACGAATGGGTAGTAATGCCTTTTGGTCTGAAAAACGCTGGGACAACATATCAGCGAGCGATGAACTCTATCTTTCATGATTTTATTAACACTTTCATGCAAGTATATATTGATGATATCGTTGTAAAATCTGTTTCCAGGAAGAACCATATAGACCACCTTTGACAATCATTTGAAAGAATGAGAGAGCATGGTCTGAAAATGAACCCTTTGAAGTGTGCGCTCTATGTGAAAGTTGGAGATTTCTTGGGCTTCGTCGTCCACAAGAAAGGAATTGAAATCAACCAAAACAAGACAAAGGCAATCTTGGAAGCGAAAGCGCCAACGAATAAGAAGGAACTGCAATCTCTGTTGGGCAAGATAAACTTCTTAAGGAGATTTATATCTAACCTAAGTGGAAAAGCGCAAGCCTTCTCACCCTTACTTCGATTGAATAAGGAAGGATTTGAGTGGGGGAAAGAGCAACAGGATGCCTTCGACAAGATCAAAGGGTATCTCACCAAGCCACCTATTTTGGTGCCTCCTTGTAGCAATAGGAGTATGAGATTGTACATAGCTGCATCCGACAAAACTTTGGGAAGCATGTTAGCCCAAGAAGATGAAAATGGAGTCGAAAGACCCATTTACTACCTTAGCAGAGTTTTGAACGATGCAGAAACTAGATATAGCGAAGTTGAAAAATTATGTCTATGTCTTTATTTCTCTTGTACAAAGCTCAAACAGTATATAAAACCAGTTGATGTGTATGTTTCATCTCATTTTGATGTTTTCAAATACATGTTGTTGAAACCCATCTTGCACAATCGAATTGGCAAGTGGGCGCTAGCATTAACTGAGTATTCATTGACCTTTATGCCTCTTAAGGTAGTAAAAGGACAAGTGGTAGCAAACTTTATAGTCGACCACTCGATTCAGGTTGAAAATATAAATTACGTGGAGATAGAACCCTGGAAATTTTACTTCGATGGTTCCATCCATAAAGATGGAACGGGAGTAGGGGTCTTAATTATTTCTCCAGAAAAAATTCCAACAACATTCAAGTACAAGATAGAAGGTACTTGTTCGAAAAATGAGGCTGAATACGAAGCTCTAATTATTGGCCTTGAAATATTGTTAGAATTGGGGGCAACTCGAGTCGAAATAATGGGAGACTCAGAGTTAGTCATTAAGCAAGTCACAAAAGAGTACAAATGTATAAGGGAAAATCTCATTATGTACTTTGTGATAGCAAATCGTTTATTGAAAAAATTCGAAGTGGTTGATATTCGACACATACCTAGATTGGAAAACCAAGTAGCCAATGATTTGGCACAAATTGCATCTGGGTACAAAATTTCAAAAACAAGATTACAAAGAGCAATCGAAGTTCGAGAAAAAATAAAAGCAACCAGCTTGTCTCCAACTGATTTGGAATCGACAAGACTAGGGTATGTTGATCGAAGGAATTTCGAAATTTCGTTCATAGACAATTTATTGGAGCAAGACTGGAGGAAACCCATTGTAGATTATCTACAAAATCCAGCAGCTTTGACAGAACAAAAAATAAAATATAGGGCGTTAAGTTACGTACTCATGGGTAATGAGTTGTTCAAAAAGACGCCTGAAGGGGTATTATTAAAATGCTTAAGCGAAACCGAAGCATACATAGCCCTTTCAACTATGCATGCTGGAGCATGTGGGGCTCGCCAAGTAGGTCATAAGATGAAATGGTTGTTGTTTCGACAATGACTATATTAGCCCACTATCTTGAAAGATTGTGTTGAGTTCGCGAAGGGTTGCTAGGAATGCCAAGTCCATACTGGTATCCAACATGTACCAGCAAGCGAACTTCACTCAATAGTGAAACCTTGGCCTTTTAGAGGATGGGCGTTGGATCTTATTGGAGAGATTCGACCAGCATCATCAAAGAGCCAGAAGTATATACTGGTAGGCATTAATTATTTCACTAAATGGATCGAAGCTATCCCTTTAGTCAACGCAGACCAAGAAAATGTCATTGAATTTATTCAAAAGAACATTATCTACAGATTTGGAATCCTGAGACTATAACAACTGATCAAGGGTCAGTGTTTACTGGTCGAAAGATGCAGGAATTCGCTCAAGAAACAGGCTTTAGACTCCTAACATCAACACCTTATTACGCGCAGGAAAATGGTCAGGTCGAAGCGGAAAATAAAATAGTGATTGGCCTGATAAAAAAACATGTAGGAAAGAAGCCAAAAAATTGGCATAAAACGTTAGACCAGATCTTGTGGGCCTGTCGAACGTCCCCAAAGGAAGCCACAGGTACAACACCATATCGGCTAACTTATGGTCATGACGCAGTACTGCCAGCAAAAATTTGTCTTCAATCAGCAAGGGTTCAAAGACATCAAGATATCCCCCCTGAGGTTTATTGGGATATGATGTTAGATGAATTGGTAGATTTAGACGAAGAAAGACTATGAGCTCTCGACCTAATGAGAATTCAGAAGAAAAGAGTGGCAGACTCTTACAATAAGAAAGTAAAACCTAAGGCATTCACGCCTAAAGAACTAGTTTGGAAGGTAATTCTTCCTATGGATCGAAGAGATCGAAGCTTGGGAAAATGGTTACCCAAGTGGGAAGGACCCTTCAAAATCATTCAAACTTTTTCTGGTGGAGCTTATGAGGTCGAAGAGTTAAGCGAAGATAAAAGACTCTTGAGAGTAAACGGCAAATATTTGAAAAAATATAAACCTATGCTCCAAGAGATCAAAATAAATAAGAATTAATGACTAAGTTAACCATAAGGCCAAAATGGAAAATGACATTGATTAACCAAAATGGCTACATTGTATTACAAAAATTACAGTACGTGGTCAATGAAATACAGAGCAAATTAAAAGGGGACAGAGGCTTTGAGACAAAGATATTTGGCTCGCTGTAACTCCAGTCGTTTGTTACACAAGGCATTCGCCTGAGAAATTTTGGCAATCTGGTCATCTAGGGCTTGGGCCCTTTCAGTGAACTCTAGGCCTCGAGCAACTTCATCTTGGCTTTCTGCGTCTGAAACGGTCGAAAGGAGTTCCTCTTTGCGCTTAGCGTTAGCGTTTAACCTGGCTTCCAGATCTATGGCTTCGATTTCCTGTTGCTTGGACGTCTTCTGTTTCGACAATTCTGTAATTCGAGAAGTCGATTCAGCTACTTCAGTCCAAGCAGAAGAACTCTTGCCATGCAGCATTTTGAGTTGGCTGGTGAACCCCCTTCGACGATTGTAGTCCGCAGAGACTTGGTCAATAATGAAGTATAACTCCAAGATGAAGCTGGAAATCTCTGGAGAAACAGCAAGCAAATCGACTGCACCCAAAACAGCCCCCAAACAAGACTGGGCAGTAGGATCCCCCTCCAAAGCCTTCATTAGATCCCTCTTGAAGAACTGAGCCTTGACTTTCTTCAAGATCTCATCGAGAGGAGAAGTCGAAGTAGACTTCCCTGATGCAGTAGAAGCATCATGGCTAGGGTCAGATGAATTTTCCCTGCTCTCGATGATGGCATCCAGGTAGCCAATTGGATCGTTTTGCTTCAAGAGGGCCAAGTCCTCTTTAGACCTGGGCTTTGTTGAGGTAACCGTTTATGCAGCAATGTGGGTTTGGGGCTGAGCATTTTCAGCAGCGTCAGTGTCAACATGACCCTCTTCATCATGTTGCTCTTCTGTCTCATTGACCACTTGAGCTTCCTCCTGGTGATGCTTCTCAGGGGCACCCTCTGTTTCAGCAAGAACTTCATCATCCACCAGTTCCTCCTCTCGTTGTCTGCTATGGTCAGCAGAATCTTGTGGCTCCGAAGTTTGATTCACTTTGTTAGTAGAACTGACGAAAGAAGAAAGATGGTAAGTGGGTTCCCCTGTGCTATTTACAAAGGTATCAGAACCTTCGACAGGATGCCCAGTTGGCGCTGAAGTTCCAACTGTTTCCTACAAATAGAAAAGAAAAATATTCTGATTAGAGAGATGCACAATCGAAGGTGATCATCGACACCTAAGTTAAAAGTGGTCGAAGGCACTACCTGTAAAGGAACCTCAGCCCCAGGGCTAGAGTTGTCACTCTCAACGGGTTTGCTGAGCAAGACATTTAGCTCCTCCTCCGTGGGTTCTTCGATGATCACAGGAGGTGGCCTGGGTTTATTCCCTGTGACTTTAGTTCTTATCACAGGTCGAGGCTCAGGAGCAGGAGCAGCCTTTTTCAGCTTTCTCCATTTGAGAGGAACAGGAGGAGATTCCTCCTCGTCGCCACTCGAAGATTCAACCATTAATATAGGTTGCTTCTTAGGCGTAGGTTCCTGAAAGTCCCAAATGGAGTCGATTTAAAACACAGCATCGAAAACCAGGATGTTTAAAACCAAAGCAGGAAACAAGAGAAATTTTTGTTACCTGTGCTGGAGGTTTTGTAGAGGGACCTCCACCCTGATGGCTGTCTGTGGCCTTCTTAGCCACAGGTTTTCGAACAACTGAAAGAAAAAAACGTTCACAAGTTATAATTGACAGATGTAGATCGAAATGGAAAGACAAATACAATTTGAATAGGGAACATACATTTCTTTATTTTATCGAGAACCAAGACGAAGGACTTCTGGAGTTCGTCTGCGAAATCCTTTTCGTTGAAGAACTCTTCGACGTAATATCTCCTCCACCAGTCTTCAAAAGATGGTGAACAAAGGAAGTTGAGTTGGTAGTCGAACAATGATAGTACGGTCCGACCAACGTACCTACTAATATGCCTAGTAGCGGCATCCTCAGAGTAGTCATTACAAAAGTACAACAACAATTTCTCCCGAGGATAAATTGGAGAAGGAAGCGATTGGATAATTCCAAACTGTCGAGAGACAAGATTCGGCTGGTAAGCAATCAGGCTCAGCTGATTCTTTGAACTCTTGAAGCGCAATGGCATTATCCTTGGGGTAAGAAACGCTTCCCACATTGTTGTGTGCTCTTTAAGGTGAGGATCCTCTGATGATTTAGGATGGGGCCTGATGAACCACCCTGGACCAAACTTTCGACCGGCGAAAGGGGCCATGGTCGAGGTAAATTCCTTCCTCCCTGCAAACATCTGAACAAAGTTTGCAAAGGTCTTTTGTAGTTCCAGCCCATCTTCAGTAGGAGTTAATAAGGCAAGCCTGGTGCCTTCGATGCGCCTTCTGGCTATCTCAGGAGCCTTTTCATTTATTTGAGTTTTCTGGGGTAGAAATGACTCAAAAGTGGCATTTAGCCAGAGTTAAAGTAGCCAGAAGGGACCAGCAAGCAGCAAGCTGGCTCTATTTTCTATTATTTTTAATTGAGCCGCTCCACTGCTTATCGACTCATACAAGTTTGCCAGTATTAATTCGGCTAAACAGATGTTTTGGCCGTGATGAAGCTGAGTAGAGAGGGTGACCATTTTCTTCGTCACCTGTAGGGATTTCATGCAGAACACGAAGCACGACAGCCAAAGGGCTAGAAACGCGATGTGCTCCACATCAGTCACCACAGTCGTTGATTTGTCATGGTAATGGTTGGTGTAGGTGGTATAAGTGGGTTTGGTAGCAGAAAACCCAATCTGGTCTTCAGACATTTCCTCTGGGTCGAAGTAGTCCCCAGTTGGTCGAAGACCAGTAATAGCGGCCACGTCGAAGAGAGTGGGCGTTACCATTCCACAAGGCAAGTGGAAGGTATAGTGAGTATAGTCCCAAAACAGCAAAGAAGCTACCAGCATTTCAGGACAATAGTTAAGACCAGTTTTGGACAGCATGACTAGGTCATAAATCCCCATGCCTTTCCAAATCGAAGCCTGGCACTTCTCCATCTTGTTGAGCCAAGCGTTGTATTCTGGTGTAAGGTTAGGGCTAGACCTAAAAGCCCTAACCCCCCTGTTTAAAAACCGAAGATCTATTTTCTCTTTTGCAGGATCTTCGGTATCATCTGTCTCCTTCTTTGAGCATCCAATGGGTTTGAGTGCCTCATGCATGGGGAAGAAACCCTCGATTTTCGTTGGGTCAGCAATGCATGTTGAAAGAGGACCTGACATGGCAAAAACCTGGTTGGAATACCCAACAGGAATCAGCAGTTGAGAACCATAAGTTTCACGCTCAGCGTCTCCCATGGGTTCAGGAACCCTTCGCATTCCCATGGAGTTGACTATCAGAGCGGTTGAGAAGATTTCTGGTTGAGTAGTTTTAGAGGGAGTGCTAGATCTGGGGACATTGGAAGCACGAGTACATGAAGCCATTTTTTTGGTTTGAGATGAAGATGGATGAAGATGAAGAACAAAGATTACTGGGTTTGGAGAGGAAGAAGCAAAGGTTTACTTGCAGAAAATTTCGTTCGACTGAAGATTTGGATGCAAGAAAGCGTAAAGAGTCCAACAGAGGCACTTAGTGCTATTTATAATGATTAAAAAAATCACAAGGCTCGAGGTCATTTAATGCCACATACAAGAGTGGGGCACGTGGCACTCATTTGGTGTTGTAACCGTTCTGAAGAATGGAAACGTTACAGCGTGCATCCTCGATTTTGGGAAATAGTCATGATGACAACATTTGAAAGGACATCGTGCGTGCAAAAATGCCTTACTGAAGTGACGTCTTGGGAAAAGGTGAAATGATGACTTTTTGAGATTGTCAGTTGGTTGGTAGGAGACGAAAAGCACACAAACTAATTTGTGGCTGAGAATGAAGGACAGGTGTCAAATGGAATCTCAAAGAATGCCTTTTTCTTTTCAGCGTCGAAATAAGACATTCTTGGGGGGAAATTTGTTGGCTCCTAAATTCGACACCCATGTTTATTATCATATAGACCATTAATTATGAGTCAGAAGAGTTTCCTACATAAGAAGGCTTCGACCAACTGATCATGTCGAAGTCTCATCAAAGAATGACAAGATACTTAGAGAAATTCCTTTAAGTTGGAATCTTGTTGTCTTCGACATCGAAGGAACCTCTCGACAAAGGTTCCTGATGCCCAAGGTCGAACGGTTTGAGATTTGAATTGTTGGAGGGAAAACGGTTCCCAGCAGTTACCAAGTGCAACGTGTCGAGAACATAGGCGTCGAAGGTTGTGAGCGTGCCATGTGGCGTCATCTCGAAGCGGTGTAACTGCCCAGCGGTTACTTAGGATTTTTCTTAGTATAAATACTATGTTTTTATGTAGTTATTGGTGTGTTCATCATTTTATACAAGTCACTCATTTAGATTCAAGTACCCAGCGTGAGAGAAAGAATCATTGAGAATGTATGTGTGAAACACCATTTAAATTAATCAAAGTCTTTTATATTCAAGCAATTTCCCGTTGTTCATTTATTTACCTCCGTCGAAGCCTTTTATTTAACAATTCCTTAACGCTTTTATTTATTCTATCAAGCTTTTCTCCATGCAATTTACTTAAAGTGTATTTACTTTACTGGCATTAATCACCATTAGGATTAGTCAAACTACAAAAATCAACCACGTCTTAGGATCAATCTGATCGATCCTGCGAGTCACCAAATAAGTAACATTTTGGAAGATCAGCGGTTGTTTACCATTTTTCATGGTAAACACCCGTTTAACATCCTAACACAAGGTTGTTCACCAAATATAATGGTGAAATAACACTGTCAAAAGGGTTAAAAACATAAGAAAGATATTTGAGTAAAATAGGGTAGACAACTCTTAGTTACTTGATCAAAAGCTTGCAAATATCCTTGCTACTTTCAAACACACGTCACAACATAATTTCCAAATTAAACTTTCAAAACATTGAAATATCTTTTCAAAAAGACACACACCTTTGTATATATTCAAACAAGAGTCATTACAAAGGTTGCCTATACAAGGCCTCTTTTTCAAAGCATTTTCAAAACCACACACACAAAGCACCATTTCAAACAATTGAAAAGAAAAAGCAAGTGATCTAAACCAAGTAACTAAGAGCCCATGGAAAACCATGGATGAAAAGGGTGCTAGCACCTTCCCTTTTCATAATCTACCCCCCGAAATCAAGAAAACATCTCAAAGGTCTTTCCTGTGCTTTTTGACCTTTCCTTAGGATAAAATAAAAAGTCGGTGGCGACTCTTGCTAAATCGCACAAGTGCGAACACAAACGCAAAACCTCAAGTCAGTTCTCCCACCGTATCACAATAACCATCTTTCCTGAAAAGGTACATGATTAATCGTATATGATGCATGACATGCATTGTATGATGATGTTCTCAAAATAAATGAGATTATGCTGTATGCAATATGTATGCGCATGTCATGATATATGAACATAAAATGCTATTGTGGCATGTCCGAGTTTGGGAAAATAAATCCCTGACTGTTGTTGAAGAGTAATGGAAATTGAGTTCTTGATTGTCGTAGAAAAAGTGGTTCTTCTACTTCTGCTGGAGATGGTGAACTAGAGATGACTATGTTGGGGATATGCCCCTTGTTTATGGATATTCTTCCGAGGAGAGACTCTGCTTGAGAATAACTATGTGGGGGAATAATTTCATTGAAGAGAGAAGCTTCCATAGCTTAAGGGTAACTGCCGATCAAAATGATAAGTCTTCTATTGATAGGCAAGTGACGAGATGATCGGACATAGTCGTACGCTTTAATCCCTAACTTTTGCCTGGACTATCTTTTCAGATTTTTAGTCCACCGGGATACCCTTTTTTGCCCAAGCCTCCTTTTCAGGTTTTTGGCTTGCCGGGTGTACGTATATTTTTTGTTTTTATCCCTAATTTTTTCCCGAACCCTTTTGGTTCGCCGGGATGCCCTTATTTTTGTCTAGGCCAGTCAACCTAGCAGGTCATTATTCATGCGCAGTATTTCCAGACTATGTCCACGCTCTTAGGGTGTAGGGAGTTGTCACTGTCGGTAGTGTTATGTTGCCACACTACCAGAAGATATTTGTTTGATCGTACATGATTCATTGCTGGAATTCATTCCCAATGCCCCCAAGTGATTCATATGGAGATCTGTCCCTGGCTATTTGGCATCTTTGAGAGATTTCTTGAATCTTGACTTGACTGCCCTAGATGATGGACAATAATCATGTCGTGCCCCTTGGTTGGAAGTGTTTTTCCACTTGAGGTGATCCTTTTTATTGAGAAGGTTTTTGTTCACTAGATATTCGTCATGCGAATTTCTCTACTGTTGAATAAATAGTCATATGCAAACAATGTTATTTTAAGAATGCAAAGCTTATGTCTGTCTTGAAGTTTTGAAAATGCAGTTTTTTTATAGAAAAAATAGAATTTTGCAAAGATGTGATATCAACTCAGGATTTGTAATGGACCTTCAGGAGTCAGGATACCTTTTGTAACAGTATGTTTTTGAACTAACCCATGCTTCAGCTAGGACTTTTAAGGGTAATAACGTGGTCTGGTTCACGGTTTAAGAAACAAAGGATAAAGGCTCAAAATTTATTTGTACCCACCCGTTCTTTGTGATGTTCTTCGATCCTATACTCAGTTAATTGTGCATTTAGATCCCGTTTGAGTCTTGGAATATTGTCCTTGATGTTCCGGTGATGGTTCGGATACTGAAAGTTTACTTGAAAAAGGCAGTCATTTTGTAATCTTTTTTTTTGCCGAGGATTTGTAGTAACCTCTTTTTTTGGTTTTATTATCCCTGTCTTTTCCCAAAATTGTTTATTTTTATGATTACAGTCAGCGGGATGCCCCAGTGTTTTTTCTTAAGTCTCCTTCATAGGTTTTGACTTAATGGGCTTTTATTTTGAGAGATAATGACTGCCTATCTTGATGATTATAGGGAACCATCACCATCTTTTGTTTTGGAAGGATGTCTTTGATGCCATTCATTGTGTACGAAGCGGCAGATTGTGACTGAATGCGCCTCTGAATTAACTGAGAAAACTACCCTGCCCCAGGTTATGATTAAGGGTTTTCATATGTGTGAAAAGAAAAACTCCTACTTTTTTGGCTCGAAGGGGTTGACTAGGGATTATCTTCCTTATAAATCCATTGTTTAGGATTTGAAACAACACTTGTACATCGTCAACAAGGTCTGTTCAAAAGCATACTGTAGAGATTATAGTATCGTTTTCGTTATCCTCCCTCTAAAGGCTTATAGTTTTTTAGTCGAGAGTTGAATATCACGAAAAGGAAATATAAATCAATTTAAGCATAATGAAAAAAAATTAATTCAAGATAGACACGTGTAATGCATTAATGAAATAAAAAAGTTTGACATGACAATAATTGTTTGAATAAGCAAAGAAAATACAACTTCAGAATTCAAATGAACAAAAATGCTTTCAATCCTAGCCATGTTTTGGCAAGGGAGCAGTGATCACATTGGGAGTCTCAGGAGGGTCGAATTCGATCTCCTTGGCGTCAATCATATTTTGAATCTTGTATTTCAGCACCCAAAAATCGTTAGTATCGTGCCCCGGGCTACCAGAATGATAAGCACACCTTGCATCCGGGTTGTAGTTAGGAGAAGAAGTCTTAGGGTTCGGATGAGGGTTTATCACCGTAATCAGATTCATCTTCAACATGTGTTGCAATGCTTGTGACAATGACATATTGATTTGGGTGAACTGCCTTTGAGGTCTTTCCACCCTTGGCTGATTGTTTATTGTTGTGGTTATTGTGTGCGTGCCGAATTAGAGATTAACACTGCCCCCACAGATTGGTGGTAGTCTTCCTTTCTACGCCTCTTCTGGCCGTGCACATCATTTGCTTCCCTCTTGCCACCAAATGACTTCTTCTCTGTACTCGAAGAGGTATTTTTCTGGATCTTACCACTCAGGATCCCAACTTCTACTCTTTCTCCAGTCAGAATCAGCTCGGTGAAACCCGCTGACGAGTTTCCGATAAAATGATTAAAGAATGGACCAGATAGCGTCCCCAGAAACATATCAACCAACTCCCTATCAGACAATAGGGGTTGGACTCTTCCAGCCAAGTCTCTCCACTTTTGGGCATAGTCTTTAAATCCTTCACTTGCACCCATGGACATACTCTGAAGTTGAGTACAAGTAGGAGTAAGGTCGGCATTATACTTATACTGCTTGTAGAAAGAAGCAGCCAGATCTTCCCAGTTTCGGATATTTTCTCCCTCTAGCTGGTAGAGCCATTCAAGTTGAGTCCCTGACGGACTATCTTGAAAGAAGTGAACCCATAGATTTCTATCAGCTGTGTGGGGATGGATCTTCCTGACATAAGAACGGAGATGGAGTTTTGGGCAGGACACCCCATCATACTTAGCAAAAACTGGAGCTTTGAACTTCTGAGGGATCACCACTCCAGATACCAGTCCCAAATCTCCGAAATCCAAACCAGGGATCTTATGAATCTCCATAGCACTCAGACGGTCTTCAAGTTGTTTGTACCTATCCTCAGCAGGAGGATACTGTTCCTCATCATAATCTGTATCATTATTAGAAACTGTAGGACTGGGGCCCTTTTCTTCTTCTTGGTCCTCCCCTCCCTTGGATGAAAAGGACAAATCAGCTTGTTATTTCAACCTATCCCCAAACCTTTTGCCCATACTCAGCAGAAAAACCTTCTTCTTCTTCTTCTTCTTCTCTTTCTTCTTCAGAATGAGAGATTTCAAGTCCTCTTGCCCTTTAGCCAAGCTCAAGAACATATCTTGGAATTGGGCATTTTGTGCCTGAAGATCTTTGATAGCTTGATCGGAAGACATTTCTGCTGAAATAAACAACGAAGAAGATGAGAAACCTGTTATGGTACCTGTAATGGTGTGCATGATAATGGGATGCGTATGTAATGATTTCAAAGAATTTGGGAGATTTAAATTTTCAAACCAAGAAATAAACAAACTTTATTAGATTAAACTTGTAAAAAGGTTCAACAATGCCTTTAAGGCGTTTACAAAGAAGCAAATGAAAAAAAAATCTAAACTAGAAAAAGCAAAATAAGAAATCCCATGGACGCTTCCCCTTGGGGCTGACGTATTCATTGATCGTTCTTTCATTCTCAAGTTGCTTGGTGAGCTTCAAGATCTTCCATTCTTGCTCATGGTACTTTTCCCGGTAGGTATCCCTCTCCTCTTTCAGCTGAATCCAGGATCTCTTCAATGCCCCAAGATCAGTGGGCATGTAGGGATAAAGGAATGTACAAGGAATGCCCTCTTCATTGGTAGGCTCCACAATTACTGGAAATACAGCTTCATAAGGCATCCCAAGCATCTGGGCTCGAGCTCGGACCCACTGGAGATAAGTCCGCATAGGGAGAGAAGTCTTTGGTCCTAGCTCTTGGGGGTCATATCTGTTCACCATGCCCCAAGCTCGTATAAACCTCCGGCGATGCTCGTCAACGTCCTTCTTGTAGTTAAATGCAATATCTGTAAGAAGTAGCTCATGAGGAACGTCTCTCTGAGCCCGACCGAATTGTCGCAAAGATAAACAAGGACTGTAGGTTATCCCACCTCTAATTCCGAGCAATGGGACATTAGGGTATCCCCCACATTGATCAATGACAATAATGCTTTCCATAGCCTTAGAACTCCAAAGAATGTTTGTATGGGCAAGGGACATTATCCTATAAGACCATCTTAAACCTTCCTCATTCTTCAACACGGACTTGGGGAGGTGCGAATTAAACCATCTCTCCAGCAGCGGCATGCAACACATGAGAGTCCCTCTTCTTCGCACAGTACGAGTATATAGGGCATGCAAAATATCACCCAGAAGAGTAGGCATAGGATTGCGAGACAGGAAGATCTTAACCGCATTCACATCTATGAAGGAATCTAGATTCGGGAAAAGAACCAAACTGTAGATAAGGAGAGCCAAGATATCTTCAAAAGCCTGAAAGTCCAAATTATCCCAGAACAATTGAGCTTGATCCATCAGAAACTTGGCTAAGAAACCTTTAACCCCGCTTCGTGTCTCCCAGTTGGATACTACATCAGCCCTTTTCAAATGTAAAGCTGAAGCAATGTCCTCGGGTCTAGGAGCCTTTTCCAAACCCGTGAAAGGCATCTGTTCGAGGATGGATATGCCCAATAAGTGAGAAAAATCTTCTAAAGTGGGAACTAGCTGATAATCCGGGAAGGTGAAACAATGATGCACCAGATCGAAGAACTGGAAAAGCACACTCATCATCTGCTCATCAAACTTTGAGGTAACCAAGTTAAGAAGATGACCATGTCTTATAATGAATGAAGAAGTATCAGAAACTCTCGAGGCTAAATCTTTGAGTTGAGCAGGTATTTGTACAAAGTTAACTCGGATGGTGTTTCTGCGCATGGAAGCCATGATCTGCAAAACAGAACAAATATAAATCCCCTCAGTCTTTGAAATGGTTAGTATAATGAAGTATGCATGCTATGTTATGGTGCATGATGTCATGATAAAAGCAACAAGTATAGCAGATAACAGACATGGTAAAGGCAAACAAGTCACACAAAAGCCCTTAAGTTTAAGGCTTGCATGGGGTCAAAGGTATTACCCTCTTAAAGTTCAGTTGGTTTCAACCTGTCCTAATAATAGTAACCGGGTTCTAGAGGTTCTCAATATCACTGACCATCCTCCATCGGTCATGGTTTCAGCTCACGCAATCTTTTCTTGCGGCCGGAACTATCTCGAGAGTATGGTCTCAATGAGCGTAGTATCGAGTATCAACCAGTTCTCAGCTTTACACCGAGGCCGGCTATCTCACTACTTCCTAATGGCCAGGTTGGTCGATTAAGGGTTCTAAGGTCAGTTGATGCTTAACGACAAACGTAGTGGCCCCGTATTCTCCTTGTTTCTCCACAAGGGATACCGGTACCAACAAATGTGCCACATCAACATAGCTACTGCTTCAACCGTATCGGTCTACGCTGTACAGTTCCCTCACAGTTTATTGCTACTTACCTAAAAGGTGTCCCCCAGATCCGGGTTAGGATCTATAGTAACTCCCAATACAAAACCCTCAAAAGTAAAGCAACCAAAACAAACAAGAGAAGAAATTTATGATGAACTAATCCTAAGGTATACCCCACTTACATACTCCCCAGTAGAGTCGCCAGTTCTGTGATATGGTGGCAGAACCGACTGTTTAATACTGGTTTGTGTTTTGCGTTTTTTGTTCGCAAAATGTCGCGGTAAGTAAGAGTCGCCACCGACTTTTATTTTATCCAACTGGAAAGGAAAAAAGCACAGAAAAATTCCTTTTTCGAGATTTTAAGTACGGGGGTAGATTATAGAAAGGGAAGGTATTAGCACCCTTTCTATCCGTAGTTTTCTATGGGCTCTTAGGTACTTGCTCATCATTTTAAAAATTGCTTCCGTGTTTGTGTGTTTTTGAAAAGTTTTTGTTTTACTTCGTTTTAACCTTTGTATCAGTCCTCAAGAGTGTTACGAAGTCGTTTTTGAAAACTTTGTTTGAAAAGTGTTTGGTGTGAAAAAGTTTGATTTGAGCAAGTACCTACTAGCATCTACCTACTCGAAAAAAAAGATCGTTTCTATTTTTGTTTCCTTTAGACAACGCTATCCTACTATTGAGAAATAGGTAGCACCATCGTTGGAATTTGTAAGGGTCAATTCGAAAGGGACGTAATGGTCATTGAAGGCAACATGTAGGGATACCTTAGCATTTCGAAGGGACTGTCATCATATATTCGTAGGCAACATCGAGGGACAAGATCATATACCGTAGGCAACTTTGAGGGACATCGTGGGACCATGATCTTTATGATGATTTTAACTGAGGGCCTTTGCTAAGGGTATCCCTACGTTCGAGGGACATGACTATTATTTTCCGAGGCAACCAAGTGAGGTATACCCTAAGGGTGCATATGTGCAAGGTGTGTTATGTTCAGTTATTTTAGTCTTGTGTTAAGTTTGCTAATGTTTGATTATTCTTGCCATACAATCCTATTAGTCATACATCTAGCAGTTAATAATTGCAGTAATTTAAAAGTGCAGAAATATAAAACCTAGCTATTACAAGGCTTCGGGGAGGGGGATTATGTACATATCTAAAACTGGAGGAAAAAATAAATAAAAGCGGTAAAGGTCCTACTAATCATCTATTACATCCCAATATACAGTTACAGTAATAAAATGAAGTGCGAAAGAATAATAACGCGCAAATTTGAAAAGACGTCAAAAAATCCTAAGATATAAAAAAAATCTTTTTGTTGTTTTTTGTTTTAATTTATAAAAACGGTTTAAGTTAAAAAATAATTGATCTAGATCTATATTTTATAAAAAAGATAATTATTAAAGAAACATGAAATTTAAATAAAAGAAATTAATTCTATGTTTTTTTGGTATTTTTGTTACGAAAAGGAAAATGAATTAAAATGAAATTAAACCTAAGTTCTATTAATTTTAATTTTAAAAAAAGTTAAAGTATTTAGTTAATTAATTCACCAAAATTAAAATTTAATTAATAAAAAATCCTAAATCTATTTTTATGTGATTTTTATATTTGTTTATTGATAAAAATAAAAAAAGGATTAAAAGAAATAAATGAAATGAATAAAACAAGAAAATAAAGATGGGTCTAGTAGCAAAAGTAAACAGGGTGTGCAATCATCAAAAATCCCTAGGCCCGAATATTCGAAAATTTCATGCTCTAACTATGGTGTTTTTTTATTCTTGCGTGGAACCTATGATTCAACCATCCATAATTGTTCTATATAAACTCAAACAAACATTAGCATACCATAAAATGTGATTAAAATTAGAGATTCGAAGTTTAAAATTTTACCAAACCGGTATTATCAAATGGGGGCATGCTAGGCGTGTGATAGATTTCTCTTGGGCCTTGTAAGACTCCGGAGGACTTCAAGAGGATGGTTTGAGGCTTGATGTCAATTGAGAGAGACCAGAACCTCGAGATATAACTTGCACCAATTCTTTGATTTCTGGAGAGCTTTTTGAAGAGCTTTTGGAGAGCTTTTTGAAGAGATTTTTGAGAGCTTTTTAGAGAGGAATTTCCTCCCTTTCAAGCTTTTATGGATCTATATTTATAAAGGAGAATTAGGAGACAAGAAAGCATGGAAAGAATCTCCCTCATAATGTTGTGTTTTAAGACCATGATCAAGATTTGAAAAAAAAATGCCATATTTGATGATTTTATGCCATTTTCACATGTGGATGAACCTGGACATATTTGAAGGGTTATTTCACGAAATTAATTGACATAAAACAACATAAAACTTTCCCAAAATGGATTCACATCAAAATTTACATTATTTCTATTATTTAATTATGAATTTTAATGAATAAAATATCAAAATAAATAGCATAAATAGTAGAAAAATATATGGGTGGGCTTAGAGGTCGTGGACCATGTTAGGAATGAGTTTCAAACTTGAAAATATAGGCCCATTTGGAAAAAATCCAAGTTTGGTCAATATTTGCTTCATGCATTTTTTCAAAAATTGTCCAACTTTGACAATGCATATCTATCTCAATTTTAACCTTATGAGGGTGTTCTTGGACTTTTTAGAAATCTTAGGATGTCCCCTAAGCAACCTCTTTGGTTTCATCTCAATTGGATCTTCCATGTTCATGTAAGAAGCTTTGACCCAAAAGGTATTTTTGTTGACTTTTCAAAATGACCTATAATGTCCAAATTTATATCTTCTTGTGAGTGCATATTTTGAACTTTGGAGCTGAATATGAATTGTAGGGAATTACATCCTCTTCAAAATGAACTTTGGATGGGTCATTTCTGATAAAGTATGAGAAAGTTATGCTTGGTCAAAGTTGAGTTGACTTTTCCTATAAAACCCTAATTTAACAACTTTTGGGTTTTGATGAATTGTGAGCAATCCTTGAGGAATCATGATCAACCCTTGATCAAATGATGAATAATACTTAAAAATGAGGATGTTGACCAAAAATTTTGAAGTTTGACTGTATGTGGGCCACATTTGACTTTTGCCCTAACATAGTTGACTTTCAGGCCTTTGAGCAATTGACTGAACAAACTTCCTCTGCAAGGCTTGAAACTTGACATGGATGATCTTGAGAACATATTAGGACAATAGTGAGAATTTGGGACCCTTTGTACTCAAACACATTGATGCAAAATGAAACCCTAATTTGAGGTAGACTGCCTTTAGGAGAGAGTTTGTCTGGTCAACTCTTAGACTTCCTTGGGCAATTTGAAGACCTTACTTGAAATGTATTGAGAAACATGGGAGGGAAAATTTTCGGGTACAACAACAATGCTCTTCGATTAGAATTGTAGCCAAACCTTTCGATTGATATTCCAAATTCTTCGATTGGCATGGTGGTCAAGCCCTTCGATTGGCATGGATTTAAGGCCTTTCAATTGGCCTCATGACAAGCCTTTCGATTGGCATTGTGTCAAGGCCTTCGATTGGCATTCTGAAAGACTCTTTCGTTTAACCCTGGGCCAAGCCTTTCGATTGGCAAGGGAAGGGATCCTTCAATTTGGCATTGTGTCAAGGCAGCTTCGACGGGCATGGTAACGGTGTCCTTCGATTGGCATGTCAACAAAGGCCCTTCGATTGGCATTCCAAAAGGTCCATTCGAAGAAGTTTCAAAGGGTCCATTCGAAGAGCATTCAAAGGGTCCATTCGAAGAGCATTCAAAGGGTCATTCGAAGGAGCTGAATCAAGGCCATTTGAAGGAGGCCATCATCCCATTCGAAAGAGGACATTGGAAGGCCATTTACATATCATTCAAAATTTAAAAAAAGGGACAAGATCCCATGTGTTTGGCCAACGTTATAAATTTCTATTCATGGCCTTCAAACACAATCAAGGTTGTTTAAACCTTTGCCTTCTTGTCCACTCTACCACCTCTATATAAATATATCACAAGTGTTGCATGAAGGGGAGGATGAAAAAAGATTGGATAGAGGCTGCCCACAAAATTCATCAAAGGTTGCCAGAATTTTCCAAGCAAAAGCCACCCCTCAGCAAAAATATCCAAGCCCATAAGTTCCAGATCGAAGGTGCCCCACATCCAGAGTGCTCCCAATCGAAATACATTTTTTGCAGGCATCCCCATTCCAAAATAATACCAGATTCGAATCTACACCCATCACCATAGACTCATACACCACTGTTGGTAAGGGAAATGTAAGGAATCAAATTCTATGACTTCTTTGCACATCATAGTCATTCGATTTTTCATTCATGATCGAAGGGTCTAGGGGTGGTACCCAGGCCCATATTGGTTTTCTTTTGCTTCTAACAGCTGTTGCAGATCCAACATAAATAAGGCCACAACGCGTAGGGTCGAAAGACCTGAGCTTAACACCCAGGTCATGCATTTCGTTTTTGCTAGCATACTTTTACAGATTCATTGTCCTCATAGCATCCATCCCTGGATCGAAAGACAATCATCTCTCCCTGGGTCGAAGGACACCCATCCCTCTTGGATCGAAAACTTCATCTACCTCCAAATCGAAAGTTAAGATTCTCTGAATCGAAGGCCCCTCTTCACCTCAATCGAAGGATGCCTCTTTGTACTCTTATTTTGCTTTTGGTTCTTTTCTTTATTTTTTTAGTGGACTTTTTATATTTTAATTAACATTAAATCAAAAAATCACAAAAATATTAGGCTAGTATTTTTTTCCAACTAAATTAATTTTGTAAATAAATTAATTAATTATTATAACATTTTTTTCTTAAAATTAAAATTAAATAGACTTAGGCTTTGTTTTCTTTTATACCAAAAACAACAAAAAAAATACATCTTTTCTTTAGGATTTTTAGACGTCTTTTCTATTTTCATGCGCGTTTATTTAATTCCATATTTTACTATTATTGTATCTATTTATTGGATGTAATAGATAAAATTAGGATATTTACTGCTTTATCCCCTTTATCCTTGTATAATGTAAATCCCCTCCCCGAAGCATTGTAATAGCGTAGGACCTCTATTTTCTGCATTTCTTTTTTACTGCTTTTCATATTAACTGCTAGTAACTAGACATGTATAACAAAGACTGAAATCAAATGCTAGCAAACTTAATAAAAAGACAAAAATAACTGAAACACAACACACTTGCACACAAGCACCTCTAAGGTACGCCCACTTTGGTTGCCTTTAAAAAAACCAGTCATGAGGCAGGAATGCTTTAGCAAAGACCCGTAAAATTAAAAGATCATAGTCCCTCGATGACCCTACAGTTGCCTTCTCGATAAATGATCTAGTCCCTAAAACAGAATTGCTAAAGCATCTCCGTAATTGCCTTCGTGACTGTAATGTCCATTCGATTGTCCCTAAAACATCCAACGATAGGGCTACCTACTCATTAATAGTAGGATAGCGCTGTCTAAAGGATAGGAGGAAAAGAACGAATCTTTTCGAGTACAAAAGTAGATAATTGTTAGAAGTTTTCTCAAAACACTTTTTTTGCACTTACACATAAATACTACTTTTTCAAAAGATATTTTCCAAACACTTTGTATACGTTCTCTACTATCCCGAGAAACATTACGAAGTTCGCCATACTAAGACATTTTTTCAAAAATATTTTCAAACACACAAAGCGCAAAAGCATTTTAAAAATGAGCAAACCTCTAAGAGCCCGTGGAAAACCACGGATGAAAAAGGTGTTAACACCTTCCCTTTCCATAATCTACCCCCCTTACTCAGAAAACTCTCAAAAAGGTCTTTTTCTATTCTTTTCACCATTTCCTTAATTTGGATAAAAGAAAAGGTAGTGGTGACTCTTTCTTACCGCACATTTGCGAACAAAAAAACGCAAAAATCAGTATTAAACATATGTTCTGCCACCGTATAACACCCAATAAAAGAAACATAATTTTTTTTTTGTACTTTTTGCAAATACATATCATATGTTGAAGAGTTAAATTACATCACTATCCTACAAAAGTGGACTCTTCTTGGAATGCGATCAGCTAAAAATAGGGGTGGCAAAATAGGTTCGGTTCATTAGACATGCCCGTTTTATCTGCAATTTAGTGCGGAACAGATTAAGAATTTAGGCCTTCACCCTCTAACATGACTGTTCTGCCCCACTTTATTTTCTTCGTGGACTTTTGCGGGTATTGATTATAACATAAAATTTTATATTTTTAGAAAATAAAAATATTTTTTATACATTTAATGAAAATTCATTGACAAGTAAACTTCTCCATCAATTTTATAATAATAGATCTATTTGCAAAAAAAAAAAAAAAAAAAAAGAAATTGTTACTTAGTTTTTAAGATGACATTTATTATATTTTTCTAATAGTACACGCTAGCTAAAATTCTGGTTCTAAAACATGTGTCATTTTAGATATTGCATACAAATTCAAAAATGTTTAATTTTGTATGAAGAATGAAGAATTTTTATTTATAATAGTTATAACACAGAACATTTATCTTCTAGTCGAATGGTCTTCGATATAAAAACTTTAATTTATTAATAATAAAATATTAAATTTAATAAATTTTTAACATTTTGAATAAACTTATGGGAACTATTGTTTTAGTGAGGGATCTATTTTTTGTTATGTAGTTTAATGATAGGAATTTACTTGTTTTAAAAATGAATAAGTGAAATATTGCATTCTCAAATTTTTCTATATCTTTTTATAATTTTTTTTTTGAATCAAAAGAATATGTATTAATTCAAAAACCTTTAAGTACAAAGTGCGATCAAATGATCCAGCATGCAAAAATGACTAGTATCTACAGCATAAGCACATCTATATGCTTTCTTAGTTTTTTACTATACCAACTCCTATATATAATATTCTCAATAATCTCCTCCTCTATTTTCTTTGTAACCAAGGTATTAAAAGTAATAGAATTCCTATGACACCAAATACCATAGAGGGTTTCCGTAAAACCAAGTTTGAGTAATGCCGCTTTCCACCCTTTCCTTTTCGTTTGAGTAATGACCCATTCAATCTCATCCTGCCAGACAAGGGGGCTATGTTGAACCTCCATCCATTTTAGAATTTCTTTCCATATCCTACCAGTGTTCCTGCATTGAAAAAACACATGCTCAATAGTTTCAACATGCTCCAAACAAAGGCTACAAATGTCCTCATGAATAAAACCAAATCTGCGAAGTCTTTCTTTGGTAGGAAGTTTACCATGGCATGCCTGCCATAAAGTCAGAATAGAACGGGGTCTAGCAGCATTCTTTATGATTAAATTCCTCCATATAACACGAGTACCATCATCAATGAGCTGTCTGTACACCTTTACCATATGGAATTTTTCTTTTTGCAGGTAGTCAATCCAGGGAGCTGAGAGTTGGGTTGTAAGGATTCTGCCCTGCATTATGTTCTTCATGACCCAAGACCAGTTTGTATTGATAACCATGTCCATAATATTACCATCTTTTATATAGTAACTATGGATCCATTTGACCCACAAAGTATCAGTTTTACGGCATAAATTCCACAGACATTTAAGCATGCATACCTGATTCCATACTGCCACATTGATCACGTTCAAACCACCTTGAGAATCGGGCCTACAGACTTTCTTCCACGCCACAGGGCTTTTTCGACTAATCTCAGGAGAACCTTTCCAAATAAATGATCTACATAAGGCATTTATTTTCTTTATCACAAATACCGGGAGAGGAAGACATTGGAGCCAGTACTGCGCTGTAGCAAACGAAATACTCTTCACAAGTTGGACTCTACCCGCGCAGCTCAATAATTTTACAGTCTAGTGTTGAATTCTGCATGTTATTTTATCAATTAAAGGGAGGTAATGATTTATGGTAAGTCTCCTGCTAGTGAGGGGAATGCCCAAATAACGCACAGGCAGCCTTCCCTCAAACCTGGTTAAGCCCAAAAGATCCTGCTTGATGTCATTAATCCTGCCTCCAAAAAAGATCTTGCATTTCATAGGATTAATAACCAAACTTGTAGATGCTGAGAAAGTTGACATAGCCTGCATTAGCAACCTCACAGAATTACCATCTCCCTTACTGAAAAGTAGAACATCATCTGCAAACATAAGGTTAGTGAGGCCAATTTTTTCACACCTTGCATGGAATTTGAAATTAGGATCATGCTGCATTTTGAGCAAAAGTCTACTCAAATATTTCATGATAGCTACAAATAATAAGGGAGAGAGTGGGTCCCCTTGTCTCACACTCCTACAAGCTTGCATAGGCTCAGTCAAAAAACCATTCACATTAAACTCATATGAAACAGTAGTAACTGTAAGCATAATCCACTGAATAAATTATGGTGGAATGCCTAACTCCCTCAGAATAACCTCAAGCGCTCCCCAATCCACCATATCATACGCCTTTTGGAGATCAATTTGCAGTATGCATCGAGGAGCTTCAGTCTTCCTAGTATAACCTTTGATGATTTCATACGCCAGCATAATATGGTTATGGATATTCTGCCCAGGAATGAAAGCAGCCTGACTATGATTCAAGACCCCCTGAAAGACAGTCCCTAATCTAGCTGAGATAATTCTAGAGATGATTTTGTAGAATGTAGTACAGCCTGCGACTGGCCTATAATCCTTAATTCCTTTGGCTTGATCATTCTTTGGAATCAAGGTCACCACAGTCTTATTGAAAGGTATAAAAATTCTGTTCTGATCAAAAAACTCCATGACTGCTGCCACCACGTCCGCTTTAATAAACTGCCAACAGGATTTGAAAATTTTTGCTCCATACCCATCAGAACCTGGGGATTTAAGATCACCAATTCCTTTGAGGGCTTTTTCAATCTCATTCTCAGTGACTTTACCCACCAAAAAGTTTCTCTGCAGCAGACTGAGTTGTTTTCCCCTCCTCATAGCATCAATGTCTACATGGATCAAGGTTTTATCATGCATTCTCATAAGACTAGCATAAAAATCCCTTACCTCCTGCAAGATATCCTGCTGACTATGCAGAATGGAGCCATCATCTTTTTGTAGGAGATTCATATTTGTATGACTGTGCTTAGCTTTCAAGTAGGTATGGAAAAAGGCATTATTCCCATCACCCACTTTAAGCCAGACAATTTTTGACCTCTGCAGAAGAAGCTTTTCCTCCATTTGATTCCAGTGTATAATATCATCAATCAGTTTCTTTATCTCCTCAATTTTATGTCTATCAAACCTGCTATTCTGAAGTTCATTTTGTGCTGACAAGAGATTTTGCCTAGCCTTCAGAATGTTCCTTCTAATAGCATTAGGGTGGTAGTTAAGCTGTTTAAGAACAGGTTTCAACCTCTGTAACTTGTGCCATAAGACCTGCATAAGTGCCCCTCTAACAGGCTTTGTCCAATTAGCTTTGACAGATTTCTCAAAACCTTCCAAATCTACTAGGTAATTATTGAACTTAAACCTCCCATAGAGTTTCTTTGGGCAATTATCAGAAAGCAGCAATAATGCATAATCAAAAATATCAGGGGGGGAGGATATGCAGAGTCATATGCCCAAATTGGATATCAATATTTTTAATGTAAATTAATTTAAAATTTAAATTTAAAATAAAATAATTATAAAAAGTGGAATAATATACTGTCTTATATTATAAATAAATTTCATTTTTTTAGATTTTATTTTTTTGATTTATTGAAAATTAATATAGATAATAAATTAAAAACAAAAGTAAAATTTATTTATAATATAAAATGAAATAGTATTTAATAATATGAGATGAAATAGTATTTAATTGGAGAAGGATATGAATACTTTACTACTGAGTTGAATGATATGAGATTGTTTACCTTTATTTTATTAGAAAAGGGGGATGTTGAACAGTAATTATTAAATGCAGCAATTATTAGCTACAACCGTACTAGTACTAGGACAAAACCACTTTCATTTCTACATCTTTCTTCTCTCTTATCCTTTCTAGCAATTTCCACTTTCCATTCATCTTCTTTCATCCTCATTTTTCACCTTGAAAAAGTTTACAACTTGTTGTAACACAAGCGTATAGTTGAAGGCATGTTTTTCTAAGAACCGCGTTACCACAACAGGAATAACGTGTCATCACATACATTATACACTGTCAAAATACCTGTAATGTATGGTTGACATGTCTTCGTAGTTGACTTCAAAAAACATGACAATGTTTTGATAAGGTTGTGTGTGTGTGTGTGGAACAAACAACTCAACTTCATTATAATTAAGTCCAATTGGTTTTTTTTTCTTAGAACTTCACTATTCATTTTATATAAGGTAATTCCTTATTGTCATGGCTCTTCCTCATCTACTTCTTCTGCTTAGTCTTCATTGCTCATTGTTTGTAGCATTGGTATCTGGTTGGAAGACATTGCAAGGTTTGTTCCTAATTCAATTTCTATTCTTTCTTCTAATGTTCTCTATGTATGCTGCTTATTTGTTTTTAGTTTGTGTCATGTTTTAATAAACCGTTCTAAAACATTCATACACACATGCGTGAGGAATTTGTGGCTTCATTGAGGTTGCCCGGAGTCGCCTAAATTGCGGCATTTGACTTTATTTCGGCCTCCAACATCTTCATTATTGTCTTGAGTTTGAATGAGTGGATTTAGTTCAACATTAGTTAGAGTTATGAATGAGTTGTATTTATAAGTGAGAGCATTCCCCACCTCCCCAATTTACAAGCCGATTTTGTAAGGAGAGTTAGGCTCAACCAAATTTCTTAACTTCTTCACATGATATCAGTGTTTAGTTTAAAATCAGTTGAGCCACTTATTATTAGGTTTTCTGCTATTAGATCACCCATCATTTAATTTCACGTCTCAGATGTTCAGTCCTGAGTGTGAGGGGGTGTGTTTGGAGTCCTACATCGGACAGTATATTACCTGAATATGTCTTTATAAGTGGGAGCAATCATCACCCTACAATTCGGTTTCGTATGAATGAGTTAGGCCCGACCCAAATTCTAAGTATATGTAAATAGCAATGTAAAGTTGATGATATTGATAATGTTAACTTTGCAATAGTTTGTCATCTCTGAACTTAAAAAGTAGTAAAATTTTGTTGGAAGATTTGTTCTTCATAAACAAATGTCAAAAGTTGGACCTAGTCTATGAAGATGAATACATAAATGCAAAGTTTTATTAACAATCGCGTAGAGATCGTATCGCAATTCCTGATATTGTGAAAGATTGCGTCAAATTTGGATGACACAGCCGCAATATGCACTTGGAGAGACATTGAGAACTTTGACAAATGCCATGCCTACAACTGTGTCCCCTTTGTTTAAAATCTTTCATTATAAATTGTGATGCTTTCTTGGTATGCTATGCAGGATCACCACCAGTGGTAATAGCACGCGGCGGATTTTCGGGGTTATTTCCAGATTCTAGTTTACTTTCCTATAACTTGGCACTAAAAACTATTTCCCCAAATGTGACTCTATGGTGTGACTTGCAACTGACAAAGGATGGAGTTGGGATATGTTTTCCAGACATCAAGCTTGACAATGCCACTGACATTATCGCTGTTTACCCCGACAAAGCTAAGGATTACTTGATTAATAAGGTTCCAACTCGCGGATGGTTTTCTGTTGATTACAGTTTCAATGAACTAGCTAATGTCTCACGTGAGTTCGACCTATCTTCACTCTTGAACATTTTTGCTTTCATGAAGTTAAACTCTTTGTAATTAAATTGTCAGCCGATGTTTTGATTAGTATGAAAACTTGTTCCACTACAATTGTCCTTTTTCGCTTTTTGATATAAGCTTGTAAAATGACTGACAATTTTCTCGGTAATTGGACAGTTGTTCAGGGAGTGTTTTCTCGAACGCCATCGTTTGACGGACGTAAGTCTCACATTCTCCGCGTCGAAAATGTAGCTAAATTAGTTAAATCTCCATCTACAGGCCTATGGTTAAACGTTCAGGTAACGACGAAATGGAATAGACTATTTTCTCTCTAAGCATGTCCTAAGTTTAAGATTTGTAGAATTAACTTTAGAACTTTCAAAATATTACGCAGCATGATAGATTCTACAAGCATCATAATTTGAGTGTAGAGAAATTTCTTCACTCACTTTCAACTAAACAAGTATCTATCAGTTACATCTCATCGCCAAACGCAGATTTCTTAAGAAGAGTAAGATCAAACTCAGGTCTTAAAAAAACCGTCACAATCTTTAGGTTTCTAGAGCTACATGAAATTGAACCTACAACCAACAAAACTTATGGTGCACTCCTGAAAAACCTCGAATTTATCAGAACATTTGCTTCGGGAATTCTTGTTCCTAAAGGCTATATATGGCCTGTAGACTCAGAGCTTTATCTACATAAACATACTTCTCTTGTCTCAGATGCTCATAAACAAGGGCTGAAAGTTTTTGTTTCAGACATTGTTAATGATGTTACATTCAGCTACAATTTCAGCTATGATCCTTTGGCTGAATGTTTGTCTTTTATCGACAACGGTGACTTCTCTGTCGACGGCATTCTGTCCGATTTCCCAGTAACTCCATCTGTAGCCATAAGTAAGTTTTGTCTCCTCTATATTTAATAGCTTTTAGAGTTTAATTGATATGTAAAACTTTTATCTAATGCCGACATATATTGGAAATATTTTCCGCAGATTGCTTTCCCGGTGTACGAAGAAATTCCAAAAAACAAGGTATGATTTATTTGAAGTACTGTCTTGAGGTAGCATAATTTTTTAATAATCTTATTGATTTTGATTCTTTCTTTTATGCTAAGTTGATACTTTGATTATATCGAAGTATGGAGCAAGTGGAGACTATCCTGCATGTACCGATCTTGCGTATAAGAAAGCGAAATCAGACGGAGCAGATGTAATTGATTGTCCTGTTCAAATCTCGAAAGATGGAATACCCTTTTGCTTAAGTTCTATAGATCTTTCAACGACCACAAATGTGGCTCAAACGAAATTCCGAACTCGCAAAACTATTATTCCAGAGATTCAAAAGGGCAGTGGCATATATACATTTAGCTTGACATGGAACGAAATCAAAACATTGACTCGTAAGTTGAATGATCTTCTTGAATTCTTATTAATGCGTGTATGACTTTGTCTAGCCATTGTCACTTCGATTCGTTTTTTTTTGTGTGTTTCATTGCAGCCTCAATATTGAAACCTTATGAGAAATACCTATTGTTCCGGAACCCAAAATTCAAAAATCAAGGAAAATTCATAACCTTGTCTGAGTTTTTGTCCTTGGCTAAAGGCTCTGGCGTTTTGATCAACATAGAGGTGAGTTCTTAGTTCTTACATGATCTTGATTAACCGCTTCATCAGTGATATAAGGAAAATGAAATGACATTTCTCTTTCATTATTATCATCAGAATGCTGCCTACCTTGCATCGAAGCGGGGACTAAGTGTGACAAAAGCAGTCCTTAAAGCTCTACAAAAGGCTGGTTACGATAAACCGAGATCTCCTAAAGTTATGATCCAATCAACGCACAGTTCGGTACTAAAGGTATTCAAGGATAAATCCAAATACGAAAGGGTTTACAAAGTTGACGAAAATATCCATGATGCCGATGATAAAGCTATAGAGGATATCAAAACATTTGCTGATTCTGTTGTGGTGAAAAAAGCTTCTGTCTTTACTCAAAATGCAGCATTTCTTGTTAACTCTACAACTACCGTAGCAAGGTTTCATTCATTTAAGCTACCAGTTTATGTCGAAACATTCAGCAATGAGTTTGTATCTCAAGCATGGGATTACTACTCAGATGCGTTTTTCGAGATTAATTCATTTGTTATTGGAGTCAAGGTTAATGGCATTATTACCGACTTCCCTAAGACTGCTGCGCGATATACGAGTAAGTACAAAATTTGAGTACATAGCTATTTTGTTCCTTAAATGCATAAAATTGACGTCTCTATAGTTTCTCAATGTGTCATAATCTTCTTTGTATGTCATTATTTAGCTTTCATTGATGACTTGACTGTTGCTCTACTTGTTGCAGGGAACAGGTGTTTAAAGCATGGCAAAAAAGCACCATATGTGAACCCTATTGAACCTGGAAAACTTTTAAGACAAATTTCCAAGTCATCCCATTTAACACCTTCCCCTCCACTTCCAGTCTTACATGATAGTAATGTCACAGAGCCACATTTGCCAAGTGTTTCTGGAACATTTCCGATTTTCGGTGCTGCTCGTTGAACAGTAGCAACTCCAGCCACCATTTCAGCATGAAGATAGTGCAAAGAGTAAAGAAAGTGTAGCAACCATACACGCCACCATTGTGTAAAATGGTACTCAACATTAATACATTTATTATGATTGTTCTATTGTAAGATGTGATTATCCAAATAGCTTTATTTCATTATCAATAAAATTCTTTTGGATTGTGAAGACAAGAGTTTTGTTGTGAAATTGAAAAGATGAACCAGACAAAGACTTCTCGTTGTGAAAATCTAACAAAAATAATAATTTTGTATCACACCAAGAATAATAATGTTGAGGGACAAAGAACAATCAATGACAACCAAAATGAGAGTTTCTTAGAACACTATGTATTTGAAAAGCAAAATTCAAACTTGTTTCTTAGATTTCGGAGATGTATCTCTGGACGCACCTATATTTATTAAATGTTAAGAATGGATACGGAGATGCATCTTCGGATTAAATTTACCTATATACTATAAATCATTCTTTAAAACGCCCATTTTTGTCATAAATTGTTTCGGAGATGCATCTCCGTATTCTCACCAGACAGAATTCGAAGACGCATCTCCGTATCCGGTCCAAACAGTATATTTTAAGTTTTTTTAGTTATGTTGAGACGAATTAGTCAAAAGGTATACTATGATGAAGTAGATATTACAACGGCTATACAGGAAAAAAATATATAAAGTTATAAATCAAGATTACATAAAGAAGTCAAAATAAGTCTAACTAAAATGCAATGCAAAATAAATTCAGAGTATAAGTACTATAATCTACTACGTATGACAGACTCAGATTCGACCTCGCGACCCCATGTTCCTATGATGCCTCATCTATTACAGTGCCTCCCTCGCCTCCGCCAACATGACATCTACAACGTCTCTCACCTCAAATCCATCCTGAAAGAGTCCTCTGTCAATACCTTTCTGCCCAATCTCCATGATACGACGATATTTATGCAACACATCAATAACATGATCTGCCCTAACCTACTCCTCCTTTAGTATCTCCTGATGAGCTGGCCTCAGTGGATCTCCTAAAGCATCTTGTAACATATAAAGACGTGACACCGTGAAGAACCACCTGATAAAACCATCTACGTAGCACAAGCCGCTCTCAATTATGGTACTTTGTGCCTCCTCCTGTACCAGATGATTAAGATAATCATCAAACATAACATATGTATCTCTGTATATCATAGTGGGAGGAGCAGACACAGAAGGATCTTTAGGAATATACTGCATGCAGCCGAACTCGCGCATGATGCACTAAGGCAGATGAGGAAATGTCATATGTGAACTGCAAGCCAACCATCATGAGTATAAGATTATGTCGTCAAAGGCACGTGTCTCACGGTTATCGATGGAATAATAGAAGTGTATATCCTCTGCTACAAGCGATTAAGATATACTCTTAATGGATATGTCGCCTTGTTCCCTCTAAGCGGGATGAATGGAGAAAGATGTGGCAAATCCTGAATATAAGTTGATACACATGATCAGTCAAACATGCGTGGGAATTGTTGGAGGATCCAAATCTAAATTTTTTTTGAACACATGAATCATTAGTTAGTAACAATGTTGCAAAAGTGTAATAATAATGACATGAAAAGACTAAAAGACGGAGAAATATTACCCTCAATAGTATGATATTGTCTGTCATATGTTTCTTCTTTCACAAGCTCCCCTTAGTTGTACTCATGGATCAGCTCTGTCATACCCCAAATTTGTCTGTCTTAGTGCTACCGTCAAATTTATTTTCGAACTTGGGTTTTACTGAATATAGAACTCTTTTGGTTTAATTATATTAACATTATGGAGTTTCAATAAATATTCGCTTCAAAACCTATTTAAAAATATAATGATCTATATCAGATCATTTGTATTTTTGAATAAATAAATATTTGCTCGTCTTCATGTACTTTCAGTTGACTTTTTATTTTGAATAAGTAACATAACATAATTGGTAAGGAAAGAAGCTTGCAAATATAAGGGCACGAGTTTGAATCTCACTTGATGCATTTTAGATATTTTTGTTGTTTATTATTACTAACTTTATTTTCATTTTCAATTATTTCAAACCACAAATTTTTTTTATACTATTTTCGTATTTATTTATTTATTATATTTAAAAATATTATTTTTTTATTAAAATTATTATTTTATTTAAAAAAAATAGTCAAAATACCTTATAAATTAATATTTTCAAATGAATCTCAATATTTAGAATAGTCATAAACAATGCTAGATTCATAATCTTGTTCACGAAATTATGGACCAAATATTCAATCAATTTCCAATCTTTAAAATTATGACAAAAATAGATCAATCTCAATTAGTGCGCTTTGGATATTTTTTGTTATTAACTATTTTTTAATTATTTTCAAAATCACAAAAATCGTATTTTTTTATTATTTAAATATTATTTTCGTATTTTTAATTATGGCATTTTAAAAAATTATTATTATTTATTTGATTTTATGCACTTTTCATCAAAATTAAGTGCAAAAATCATAATAAATACCAAAAATATTTCCTTTTCGAGATAACTGTTTCTTATTGGTTAATCTGCGTCAATTTGTGTCATAATCAACTTCTAATTGGTCAACTTGTTGACCAAGAAAGATCTGATTTATATTATTCCTTTTTTTGCCCTTTAATCTGATTTTGACAGTCTATAAATAGGGTTATATTTTCACACTTCTAGGACATCCAGAAATATTCACAATTTCCACCGTTTCGATAATTTCCAACACTATTCAAACTTGCTAACTTGATTTTACAATTACTTTTGGTTTATTCGAGAGTTACTGACTATATCAAACAACAACCTAAGAACAATACACTTTTTCCTCTTTCATAATTTTCTACACATTTACAAACAACTTTTTTTGGGCCGATGATTTCATATGAGCCCTCCCCCAATTTCATTTTCGATTTTAACTTTTCTGTTCTTTTTTTTTTACCACGTGATGATTATTGATGGTTTTTATTTTCAAAATTATATTATTTACTAACTTTTTTCGGAAGCCAATTTCCAGATTGTATACATTTTTACGACCCAGAATCATCAACAATTTCAACAATAATTAGCAAATCCATAATTCACTAGAGTTATCCTAAAGTTGTTGTTCTTCACATCGAAGAACAACAACAAAAAAACATGAAGCCTCCATCAACCTGAAAAAAGTCCCGCACTAAAGGAAAGAAGAAAGGAGATTGAAGGAAGCAGCTTAAGTTTGGTCACGACACTTCAGGTTGATTTCTCTTTTACCATCTTATTTAAACTTGTGCATGATTGTTTGTTATTGGGTTAATTGCTCGATGTATTTCTTTGGTTGATGTCTGAATCCAAAATTCAATTTGTTCTTTGTCTATGATTATTTTGTACATAATTCTTATTTTGAAATTTATTTTTAATAATATATTTAGTTTTATTAATCATATGTAGTTGTTATCGTTAATAACTATTAACATAATATTATAAAGAAAACTACACAAAAAAAAACTTGTTTTTCACCATTGTTATATTTGTATATTAATTTGTGTATTTTATTTTTAAATCTTAATTAAATCTGGTCACACACACACACACACACACACACACACACACACACACACACACACACACACACACACACACACACACACACACACACACACACACACACACACACACACACACACACACACACACACACACACACACACACACACACACACACACACACACACACACACACACACACACACACACACACACACACACACACACACACACACACACACACACACACACACACACACACACACACACACACACACACACACACACACACACACACACACACACACACACACACACACACACACACACACACACACACACACACACACACACACACACACACACACACACACACACACACACACACACACACACACACACACACACACACACACACACACACACACACACACACACACACACACACACACACACACACACACACACACACACACACACACACACACACACACACACACACACACACACACACACACACACACACACACACACACACACACACACACACACACACACACACACACACACACACACACACACACACACACACACACACACACACACACACACACACACACACACACACACACACACACACACACACACACACACACACACACACACACACACACACACACACACACACACACACACACACACACACACACACACACACACACACACACACACACACACACACACACACACACACACACACACACACACACACACACACACACACACACACACACACACACACACACACACACACACACACACACACACACACACACACACACACACACACACACACACACACACACACACACACACACACACACACACACACACACACACACACACACACACACACACACACACACACACACACACACACACACACACACACACACACACACACACACACACACACACACACACACACACACACACACACACACACACACACACACACACACACACACACACACACACACACACACACACACACACACACACACACACACACACACACACACACACACACACACACACACACACACACACACACACACACACACACACACACACACACACACACACACACACACACACACACACACACACACACACACACACACACACACACACACACACACACACACACACACACACACACACACACACACACACACACACACACACACACACACACACACACACACACACACACACACACACACACACACACACACACACACACACACACACACACACACACACACACACACACACACACACACACACACACACACACACACACACACACACACACACACACACACACACACACACACACACACACACACACACACACACACACACACACACACACACACACACACACACACACACACACACACACACACACACACACACACACACACACACACACACACACACACACACACACACACACACACACACACACACACACACACACACACACACACACACACACACACACACACACACACACACACACACACACACACACACACACACACACACACACACACACACACACACACACACACACACACACACACACACACACACACACACACACACACACACACACACACACACACACACACACACACACACACACACACACACACACACACACACACACACACACACACACACACACACACACACACACACAAAATCGACTTAGTACATAATTTCAAATTTCTTTTTAAATCTATTTAATTTTAAACATTCTAATTAATAGAAAATCCATCTTCCAATAATTAAATAGGTCGACATATCGTCTATCGATTTATTATTCAAAATCAAATTTTTTAATTAAAATTCTACTTAATCTAAACATCCCCCTGATTTAATTCAATTATTAGTTTTTTATTATTATATTTTTTTTATCTATTTTATATATTATATTTTTATTCTATTCTTATTATTAGCACTATTATTATTTATAATAATAATTATTATTAATATTTTTTTATTATTATCATATTTTATTATTTATTTATCATGTAAATAAATTATTTTTATTTAAAAACTCATGAACATATTTTCTACGTTGCATTAAAATATTTTAAGTCATGCATTAATTAAGATTTTTGCAATTTATATGATTAAAAAATATCAACAAATCTCGAACCTATTTTTCGCAACAAATTAAGCTAAACAACATTCTTTTTTGCAAAAGGGTTCCAAACAGATTTTGACTAATCGCGCATTTAGCCAAAATCTCTGCAATCACTACTCCCGGTCAAATGCGAGGCGATTCAAAATACATTTGCAATCCCTAAAAAATACCAACCCATATGTACTACGAATTGGGACTCTGATTCCTCATAAGAGGATACGTAGGCATACGATCAAAAATCATAGTGAGTTCCCCTATAAAAATATTTAAACCCTTTCCCTTAATTAAAATTTAAAAACCCTATTTCCCTAAACTTAAACCTAAAACCTAATATCTTTGTGAACAAGGTAGATGAAAGGTGCCTAACACCTTCCTTTCGTCTAATGAAGTCCAAAACCTAGAACCTCTGTCTGCGAATTAAGGTTTTCTGTTATATTCCCTTCCCTAGGATAAAAACTAATAGTGGCGACTCTTGATTTAAAAACCAGTTGCGACAGCTGGCGACTCTGTTGGGGAATTTAACTTTACGTTTTAGGGTTTTTTGCTTTGGGGTTTTTATTGCTTTATTCATTTATTGCTTTCATTTATTTATTGCATTTATTTATTTACTGTCAATTCTTTTTATCATATATTTACTGAGTGGCGGGAATTTTTATTTAAAAAAATATATATATTTCAATAACCCTTAGAAAGAAGGTTCGTCTATTAGCTTAAGGGGTACATCATCCATGCGAGTTTATGTGAAGACTTCTCCTAGAGTCGGTGGACTTCCAAAAAAGGAATACTTATCGAGAGATATCCTCTTGATGAGTAGGACTTTGGAAGGTCACCCATGACTCTTTGTAATGACCTTAACCAAAAATCTCATGACGAGACCTTTCACGATTTTGAGACGAAAGTTTCGGTCTGTAAAGAGACTCCACCTAAGGGAGGCCCTTGTGCCTTTTCCCTCTGGTGTTATTCATGTTACCCTTAAGGAAGCCACATTTTTGGAGGGTAGATTAACCGTAGGCCAAAACTAGGAGCCTACCTTCTAAGGATATCATTCACATAAACCCATTTCCACCATCCCTAAACCCGCAAGGGTTACTTCCGGTATACTACAATCCCTAGCCTGTAGGGTCTATCTTTCATAAGTCACAACCTATAGCACGTAGGGATTATTCAACCGTCCATTAGTCAATTACCATCTCTAGCTTGTAGGGATTCCCCTTCATCTTCTATGGTCCTTAATCCTTAAGAAGTTCCTATCTGTCTCAATATCTGAGTCAGTGTAGGGTATCCCCATTTCCATGTCTACCATTATCTCCGTCCTTAAGGAATTCCTATCTGTCTCAATATCTGATTCAGTGTAGGGTACCTCTAAATCCACATCAAATTATTTTCGTCCTTAAGGAATTCCTATCGGTTTCAATCTCTGAGACAGTGTAGGATATTACCATTTTCATATATACCATCAAACCTATATATGATAGCCCTGCGTCCACCCTCATACTACGTCTGTGTCATATTGCATATCCATGAAATTCTTTTGCATCATACCCTAAATCCAAAAACATTTTTGCATACCCATGCATTCACATACATTCATAGATTTTCATCTCATGCATTTCCACCTTCGCCCTTATCCAACTGTTACCCACATGCTAGCTGATTTCTTGGTACTCGCTTGAGGAAGTCCAACAATGTGAAAGGAGGAGATTAAACATTGGAGACTCAATTAAACTTGGCCCTACAAAGAAAGAAGAAAGCCCTTCACAAGGTCAACAACGGGTCTACACAGCGCCTCAAATGCCACTACCATCGGCGATTCCTCTACATCAAGAGCAACTTCCTTATCAACAAAATAGGTATGCCCAAGAAAAGTCAAAAGTCATCCCCATGCTCTGACAAGTCCAAGAACTACGAAGCATATCCTAAAGTCAGTGGATCAACTAAAAGCTCTTCCATAGGATCATTAGGCTTTATCAGTTTCAATTTGTAATTTCCAAGTTGCTAAGTTATATTTGGTGTAAATTTGTATCTTTGGATCAATAATTCTAATAAAATAAGCATGCATGTTTTTGAAATTGATTCAATCCACAAAAATTAACAACTCTCTATTTTCACTCTTTTCCATTTTCAAATTAACAAACTTCGAGGGAGAATGATAAAAATCAAATAACTGAATTTTGCTAAGTTATGCTTTCAATGTAAGACCGAGCTGACGATGTAAGACATTGTTTCAATTCCTAAACAATGGAGAAATAAGGAGTTAATCCGTAGTCAACCCCCTCGAGCCAGAAGTTGGAGTTTTTTCTATCTTCTAAAAAAAACTTAATTTCAACCAGGGGCATAGTAGTCTTTCAATTGATTCAATGGCGTGTTCTATTCTCAAGAGAAGTGATTTATCTAAACAAAAGGTTCAAGCACATCTCTTTCCTCGATACATCATTGAGGAAATAATCTAAGCAATGGTTCAAGCATATTCTTTTCCTTGAATCCATCAAGAATGAGGAATCCATGAAGATCTCGATATCTTCTTCCTCAATGCATCATTCAAAATTGAGAAAAACGATGAAGACAAAGCTTACAACAATCGGCGTGGCAGTCACAAATTTTCAAAATCGAAAAACAAAAAGAATCTCAAAATAAAATTTTCAAAAAAAAGAGAGAGCCCGCTAAGTCAAAAACAAAAAGCAAAAAAATCTTGACATAGGCAAAAGTTAGGGCATCCCGATGGGCCGGAAAATTCAAAAAAATTGGGTCCATGCAAAAATAAGGGACTGAAAACAAAATTGGAGAAAAATCTTGTGACTGCCACCTCAAAGGCTTCTCATCAACGCTTGGATCTTATCGATGCTTGGATCTTATTAACACTTCTCATCGTCTGCGTGAGTACAAAATTTCTCTTGGAGATTGAACACATCTATTGGATTAATTGAACATAGGATTGAATAACATCAAGGAGAATGGGGTGGGATAAATAAATTTTGAGCCTTATATCCTTTTTTGTTAAACCACGAACCATGGCCATGGTGAGATCTAAGGGTACTTCCTCCAGACACTGGAGATTGGAGGCACTTCTTTTTAGAATTCAAACATTGTAGCAAACCACTGTGAGGCTCGATCAAAAGGAGTTGATTCTAAATGGTTCATCAAAGCCAAACACTTTCAAGAGCCGTTTGATCAGGGGCATAATGTGAAGGGTGAGAAAACACTTAGAATGGGGGAGGGGTGGATAAGTTTTTCCTTTTTCTCACGCAATGCTAATGGAAGGACACAGGTATTTTTATCCTGGTTCGTTTGAAACTCAAACTACTCCAGTCCACCCGCCAAGGTGATTTCGCCTCTCTCAACGTGGACTTAATCCACTATAATCAAACTGATTACAAATGCACAACCAAACCATTGTGACTAACAATACAATGCACAAGCCAACTGCAAGTGACTAACACCTCTATGACTCAACTAGTCCTAGCCCTCTTGAGAAATCTGGCCCAACTGGTCTCTCAAGGAACACTTATAAAAATTATCTCTTAACAGTAGTGAATTAGAATGCTTCTAATAAGCTGTATCACAAACTGTGATTTATCACTAAGATTATTGCCCAATACTTAATAATTACCCACTATGTACTATTAGTTTACAAGAATGAAAATAGTGAGCCTTAGTATGTTTTTCATGGATCAACAACCTTTCTTTGAAACAAAAGATCTTCTATATATAGCTTCCAGTCTTGGCCATTACTGCCTTGAAGAGAGTGTATGCATTAATGATGCGTGTTAGCTTGGTCTTTATGTTTCCAATGTTCTCGTGCGTAGTACCACTTGAGTGTGTAAGCCGTATTAGCATTAAATGACCAACGGTACTGTCAGAGCTTGTCTTTGGAAGTTTAAGAGTTTGCTTGCAACGTTGCCACTTCAGAGTTTACTTTATATTTTCTTCTATCAGAGTTTTATTCAATTTATGTTCATCAGAGTTTGCTTTAGCTTGCATTATCAGATGTTGCTTTTAGCGTTCTTCTTTCAAATCTTTGCTTCAGCTAGCTTTATCAGAGGTTGCTTAGGATTGCTTTTCATCAGAGTTTGCCTTGGAGTGCTTCCTTCAGAGTTTGCTTTAGACTTGCGTAGAATTATGTTTCTCTCTTGAGATGCATGAGTCAGAACATCATCTGAATTTAGAGAACATACATATCAGAGTATAAAATATATTTTACAAAATTTATTTCATTGTTATCATCAAAACTCTAAGATATGATTAGAACCAAACTTTGTTCTAACAATCTCCCCCTTTTTGATGATGACAAAACAATTCAGATTTTGATTAAAAAAAATTGTGTGCAAGAGTGAGAATCTCCCCCTGAGATTGATAATCTCCCCCCTGAGATAGATATTTCTTCTTCTGAAAAAAAAAGAATAATCAAAGAATTTGAAAGCATAAGGAGAACTTCCTGAGATTGCTCTTCAGAGCTTTGAGACATTTTTCTTTCAGAGTTTCTTTAGCAGATCTTTTCCAGATGATGTTTAGAGCTTAGTCTTTCAGAGCTTGAGGTACCTGCATATCTCTTAAACAGAAAAGCACTTTGTATTTTGTTAGGAATGTTTGAGACTTAGTCCCATAACTGTTTTCATGGATCATATCAAAATCATATTTTCTCCCCCTTTTTGTCATAATCAAAAAGCAAAAAAAAAAAGAGATTCAAAATATTTGTATATTGAAGATTCAAAAGACAGAATTACAAAACAAAAACAACAAGAAAATTGGAAAAAGAAATTAAAACTAAGATTGAAGATAGACAAGAGAAAGAAGAAGATTCTTGATTTCGTTTGAGGATTCCTCTTGTTTTATCATCCAAGTTATGATTTCCTTGTTGGTTTCATCCTGTTTGTCCAGACGTTCATGGATGGCTTCATTTTCCTTCTTCAGCTTATTCAGAGTGTCCATCACCAGCGAAGAGGGAGCAAATGTTGAAGCAGCTTCAGAAGATACAACCTTTGGAGCAGAAGCAGCAGAGCCTGAGCCTACAAAATTGGAGAGGAGGGTGCCAAGATCAATCAGAAGAGTTGGCACTTTCTCAGAGGCAGCTTGAGTAGAAGGTTGGTGATACAGAGTCATTGCCAAGGGGTTTGGGTCTGACTCAGAGGCATCTTCAGATTCATCTTTTGAAATTTCCATGTGGTCAGCAAGTGGTAATGGAGCGTTGGTAATCTGCAGTGGAGACTCATATATTTACCACTTCTGTCTTGAAGGCATTCAGATACTGGGTGAAATTCTCAAGAACCTGAGAATAGCATAGATCTTGTAAATTAAAGGATTCATCATTGAATTTCCTTCTGAATGCTTCCCACAGAAAATCACATGCAGCTGGGTTCAGGTTGCTGGCACTGTTTACCTTCAGCAGGTCTATCCACGTCTATATTTCTGTTACAAAATTCTGGAAACATACAGTAACATCTGATTGAACAGGTTTTGGGGTTGGTTTGGGAATAGCCTTTTTGGTGGATTTTATTTGCAGATAACATAGAGATTCAGGATCAATTACAATCCTAAGAAAGTCAGAAGGTTCAGATGGTTTAGGAGGTTCTGATGAGGATGGACTAAAGGTTGGTTCTAGAGAGTGAGGTGATGAGGGTTCAAGTGAGGTAGGTGTGGGAATTTCTGGTGACGTAGGAGGTGTGATGTCAGGAGAGATGATGATGGTGGTTTGGGCTGAGGAAGAAGGAATAGGTGCAGGGGATTCATTCAGAGCAAAAATATTTTCAGAGGGAATGATGAAGGACGGAGGTTGTGTAGCCAGATGCACATTTATTCCTGGTAATCTCCAAGAACCATCATACCACTCAGAGAATCTTGGGGATAAAGGTCTGATGGGGGATGTTTGAAGAGGGTTTTCAACAGGAATATTTGGATTTTGTTGGTGGGGAGCAGAAGTAGATATTTCAGGTTGATATATATGGAGAGAGTGATGGTTATGGTTAAGTTTGTGTAGGAGCTACAATATCAAAATTGTCTATGTAAGATAGTACCTAATCAATTTGAGGGTTATTTTGAAAGGGTTCAGAGGGAATGGTGAGGTCTATATCAACTTCAATATCTTCTAGAGTTTGGGGTTCAGTAGATGGTGTTATACGTACAGAATCACAAACAGAGATGGTTTCAATGGATATACCTGAAGATTTCTTCTTCTTCTTCTTCTGAGGACGAGCAGAGGGACCTTCTCCATCTTGCCTTTTCTTCTGCTTCTGGAGAAAAACATCTGGAGCAGGTACATTCCTTCTTTGAAGCCATACTGGGTCAATGGGAATGCCACTTTCCTTGCAAGCTTCAATGAAATGCAGAATGATCTCAGGATGATCACCAGAGTTAAAGAGAGGAAAATCTTCAACAAGGATTCTCCTTCTGGTGACAGCTGCTGACACATATGGAGTAGGTTCCACCAGAAGTTTGTCAATCAGCTTCCTTTTGAGAAGGTTCTTCCTAGTCAGAGCTTTTCCACAAGTGGGCTCCAATTCTCCAAGCAAGTTGGCGTCTTCAAGATGAGCTATCAAACCATTCTCTGTCAGAATATCTGAGATTAATCTTCCCAGAGGGATCCGGTTTCTTTTTGACTTAGGGTTTTTGACCCTTTCAGCTTCCCTGGTTTCCTTCACATGCGTCCAGAGATGGTTGAACAGAAGATAGGACAGATCAATCTTCACATTTGTGCCAAGACAGAACAGAAGATATTATTGGTCAGCATTGATGTAGTCATGAGAACTGGTTTCCTTCCTGTGATGAATGCAGCCATGAATAATTCTTGCCCAGATTTTATATTTGTTCTTCAAATCTCTGACCTTGTTGGATGCTTGCCCAATAGTAAAAATCTCAGCATAAACTTTGGACATATCCATTCTTCCACTTGAGATTTCAATAACACCATTTCCTTCAAATCCTAGAAGCCTCCTTATGAGATTCTCAGTGATGGAAATCTCTTTTCCCATGATGAATGATAGAATAACCTTTGGTGAAGCAATGGCATGAATCCAGAATTCCTTGACAAGATGAGGGAACACTGGTCCAACTAGACGATCAAAGAAATTTTGCCACCCTTGGAACTCTACAGTCGGAAATAAATCAAACCCATTTGCTTTCAGATTTTCAAAATCGACCATAAGTTCACTAACCACTTCAAAGATATCAACAGGGATGGGTGTTGTTCTCTCAGGAGTGACATATCTTTCTGCATGTTGAGAGCTGCTTGAAGAAACATGAATTCTTTCGGAAGGGGATGAAGATGAATCCATTTTGAACACTTAGGTTTAGGATTTTGAAAGAAAAGAGATGTTGCACAAAAACGCATAGGCGATTGAAATTTGAGAGAGAGAGAGAGTAAAAAGTAAAAGAGGGGAATTTTGCAAGGTATTTATAGTTTGAAAATTTTTTCGGTGCTGCTCGTTGAACAGTAGCAACTCCAGCCACCATTTCAGCATGAAGATAGTGCAAAGAGTAAAGAAAGTGTAGCAACCATACATTTAACCATTGTGTAAAATGGTACTCAACATTAATACATTTATTATGATTGTTCTATTGTAAGATGTGATTATCCAAATAGCTTTATTTCATTATCAATAAAATTCTTTTGGATTGTGAAGACAAGAGTTTTGTTGTGAAATTGAAAAGATGAACCAGACAAAGACTTCTCGTTGTGAAAATCTAACAAAAATAATAATTTTGTATCACACCAAGAATAATAATGTTGAGGGACAAAGAACAATCAATGACAACTAAAATGAGAGTTTCTTAGAATACTCTATGTATCTGAAAAGCAAAATTCAAACTTGTTTCTTGATTTCGGAGATGTATCTCTGGATGCACCTATATTTATTAAATGTTAAGAATGGATACGGAGATGCATCTTTGGATTAAATCTATGTATATACTATAAATCACTTTTTAAAACGCCTATTTTTGCCATAAATTGTTTCGGAGATGCATCTCCGTATTCTCACCAGACAGAATTCGGAGACGCATCTCCGTATCCGGTCCAAACAGTAAATTTTAAGTTTTTTTAGTTATGTTGAGATGAATTAGTCAAAAGGTATACTATGATGAAGTAGATATTACAACGACTATATAGAAAAAGAATATAAAAAGTTATAAATCAAGATTACATAACAAAGTCAAAATAAGTCTAACTAAAATGCAATGCAAAATAAATCCAGAGTATAAGTACTATAATCTACTACATATGACATACTCAGATTCGACCTCGTGACCCCATGTTCCTATTATGTCTCATCTATTACAGTGCCTCCCTCGCCTCCGCCAACATGACATCTACAACGTCTCTCACATCAAATCCATCCTGAAAGAGTTCTCTGTCAATACCTTTCGGCCTAATCTCCATGATACGACGACATTTATGCAACACATCAATAACATGATCTGCCCTAACCTGCTCCTCCTTTAGTATCTCCTGATGAGCTGGCCTCAGTGGATCTCCTAAAGCATCTTGTAACATATAAGGATGTGACACCGTGAAGAACCACCTGATAAAACTGTCTACGTAGCACAAGTCGCTCTCAGTTATGGTACTTTGTGCCTCCTCCTGTACCAGGTGATTAAGATAATCATCAAACATAACATATGTATCTCTGTATATCATAGTGGGAGGAGCATAAACGGAAGGATCTCTAGGAATATACTGCATGCATCCGAACTCGCGCATGATGCACTCAGGCAGATGAGGAAATGTCATATGTGAACTGCAAGCCAACCAACATGAGTATAAGATTATGTCGTCAAAGGCACGTGTCTCACGGTTATCGATGTAATAATGGAAGTGTATATCCTCTGCTACAAGCGATTAAGATATACTCTGAATGGATATGTCACCTTGTTCCCTCTAAGCGGGATGAATGGAGAAAGATGTGGCAAATCCTGAATATAAGTTGATACACATGATCAGTCAAACATACGTGGGAATTGTTGGAGGATCCAAATCTAAAATTTTTTTGAACACATGAATCATTAGTTAGTAACAATGTTGCAAAAGTGTAATAATAATGACATGAAAAGACTAAAAGACGAAGAAATATTACCCTCAACAGTATGATATTGTCTGTCATATGTTTCTTCTTTCACATACAGCCTTCAGATAACTTAGAATGCAAGTAGATGAAATAAGCTCCCCTCAGTTGTACTCATGGATCGACTCTGTCATACCCCAAATTTGTCTGTCTTAGTGCTACCGTCAAATTTATTTTCGAACTTGGGTTTTACTGAATATAAAACTCCTTTGTTTAATTATATTAAAATTATGGAGTTTCAATAAATATTCGCTTCGAAACCTATTTAAAAATATAATGATCTATATCAGATCATTTATATTTTTGAATAAATAAATATTTGCTCGTCTTCATGTACTTTCAATTGGCTTTTTATTTTGAATAAGTAACATAGCATAATTGATAAGGAAAGAAGCTTGCAAATATAAGGGCACGAGTTTGAATCTCACTTGATGCACTTTAGATATTTTTGTTGTTTATTATTACTAACTTTATTTTCATTTTCAATTATTTATAACCACAAAAATCTTTTTTTTTTATACTATTTTCGTATTTATTTATTTATTATATTTAAAAATATTATTTTTTAATTAAAATTATTATTTTATTTTTAAAAAATAGTCAAAATACCTTATAAATTAATATTTTCAAATGAATATCAATATTTAGAATAGTCATAAACAATGCTAGATTCATAATCATGCTCACCAAATTATGGACCAAATATTCAATCAATTTCCAATCTTTAAAGTTATGATAAAAATAGATCAATCTCAATTAGTGCACTTTGGATATTTTTTGTTATTAACTATTTTTTAATTATTTTCAAAATCACAAAAATCATATTTTTTTATTATTTAAATATTATTTTCGTATATTTAATTATGGCATTTTAAAAAATTATTATTATTTATTTGATTTTATGCAATTTTCATCAAAATTAAGTGCAAAAATCATAATAAATACCAAAAATATTTCCTTTTCGAGATAACTGTTTCTTATTGGTTAATCTGCGCCAATTTGTGTCATAATCAACTTCTAATTGGTCAACTTGTTGACCAAGAAAGATCTGATTTATATTTTTTTTGTCATTTAACCTGATTTTGACAGTCTATAAATAGGGCCATATTTTCACACTTCTAGGACATCCAGAAATATTCACAATTTTCACTGTATCGATAATTTCCAACCTTATCCAAACTTGCTAACTTGACTTTACAATTTTTGGTTTATTCGAGGGTTACTGACTATATCAGGCAACAACCTAAGAACAATACACTTTTTCCTCTTTCATAATTTTCTACACATTTACAAACAACGACTTTTTTTGGGCATATGATTTCATATGAGACCCCCCAATTTTATTTTCGATTTTAGCTTTTCTGTTCTTTTTTTTACCACGTGATGATTATTGATGGTTTTTATTTTCAAAATTATATTATTTACTAACTTTTTTCGGAAGCAAATTTCCAGATTGTATACATTTTTACGATCCAGAATCATCAACAATTCACCAATAATTAGCAAATCCACAATTCACTAGAGTTATCCTTAAGTTGTTATTCTTCACATCGAAGAAGAACAACAAAGAAACATGAAGCCTCAATCAACCTGAAAAAAGTCTCGCACTAAAGGAAAGAAGAAAGGAGATTGGAGGAAGCACCTTAAGTTTGGTCACGACACTTCAGGTTGGTTTCTCTTTTACCATCTTATTTAAATCTGTGCATGATTGTTTGTTGTTGGGTTAATTGCTCGATGTATTTCTTTGGTTGATGTCTGAATCCAAAATTCAATTGGTTCTTTGTCTATGATTATTTTGTACACAATTCTTATTTTAAAATTTATTTTTAATAATATATTTAGTTTTATTAATCGTATGTAGTTGTTATCATTAATAACTATTAACATAATATTATAAAGAAAACTACACAAAAAAAACTTGTTTTTCACCATTGTTATATTTGTATATTAATTTGTGTATTTTATTTTTAAATCTTAATTAAATCTGATATCACACACACACACACACACACACACACACACACACACACACACACACACACACACACACACACACACACACACACACACACACACACACACACACACACACACACACACACACACACACACACACACACACACACACACACACACACACACACACACACACACACACACACACACACCACACACACACACACACACACACACACACACACACAAACACACACACACACACACACACATATATATATATATATATATATATATATATATATATATATATATATATATATATATATATATATATATATATATATATATATATATATATATATATATATATATATATATATATATATATATATATATATATATATATATATATATATATATATATATATATATATATATGATATGGTGGGAGAACTGACTTGAGGTTTTACGTTTTACGTTTGTGTTTGCAAATGTTTCGGTTTAGCAAGAGTCGCCACCGACTTTTTATTTTATCCTAAGGAAAGGTCAAAAAGCACAGGAAAGACCTTTGAGATGTTTTCTTGGGTTCGGGGAGTAGATTATAGAAAGGGAAGGTATTAGCACCCTTTCTATCCATGATTATCCATGGGCTCTTAGTTACTTGTTTAGATCACTTACTTTTGCTTCTCAATTGTTTGAAATGGTGCTTTGTGTATGATTTTGAAAATATTTTGAGAAGAGGCCATCGTTGGGGCAACCTTTGTAATGGTTCTTGTTTGAATGTATACAAAGGTGTTTTTGTCTTTTGAAAAGTTTTCAATGTTTGAAAGTAGGGTTTTGAAATTGTGTTGTGAAATGTGTTTTGAAAAATAGCAAGGATGTTTTTGCAAGCTTGATCAAGTAACTAGGAGCTATCTACCCTATTTTACTCAAAGATATTTCTTATGTTTTAACCCTTTTAACAGTGTTGTTTCACCATTGTATTTGGTGAACAACCTTGTGTTAGGATGTTAAACGGGACAGGCGTGGGTCATCGTATAGACCATGATAGCAATTGTGTCAAGTATTTTTGGCAATTTTCTTAAGGGACTTGATCATTTTGTTTAGGCAACTCATATAGCGTCATCGAGGGACTATGATCTTTGTTTTTGTTTTTGTTTTGCCAAAGTACTTGACATGCAATCATGGCTCATTTTTGAAGGCAACAAGTGGATTGAAACCCTATGGGTGCCAGTGTGCATTGTGTTTGTTTTTCATGCATTGTTATCTTTGGATTAGGTCAAGCTATTTGTTGTTTTTATTTTTGCATACAAGCCCTAAGTCTAATCATGGCATAATTTGAAGCTTTTAAATGTGCGAGAATTTAAATCCTACACTATTACAACATGATATAGGGAGGGGGGGGGGGTACAAATTTGAATTGTGAGTATTTGACAAGAAATTAAATTCTAAATTATTACAACCAAATCGAATGTATAAGACAATAATTAAATGTGCAATAATTAAATAAAATACAACAAATAAATGTTAAATAAAATGTATTATGCAAAAAGTTTTTTATGTATGTAAAAATTATTTTTTAATATGAAATGTAAATAATAAAAAAAAGGTCAATTTTAATTATTTTGTTATTTAGGGCAAAAACCCTAATTCTTAATAAATAGTATTATTTATTAATTATATACAACAATATATTAATTTATACAAAAAATAAAAGTATATTGTAAAAAAGATATTTTTAGTGTAAAATATTAATAAAATGAAAATGTATTCTTTATTTTTATTTTTATCCTAATTATTTAATTTAAATAATATATATATATATATATATATATATATATATATATATATATATATATATATATATACATATATATATATATATATATATATATATATATTAAACATATTAAATATATAAAGATAAATATTAATTATTTACAAAAATGTGTATATTTCAAGAAAATATTTTCAAGTGTGTGTAAAAATAATAAATAAATAAAAACATATTTTTTCATTATTTTTAGGTTTTGATAAAAAGAATATAAAGCAAATAAATATTTTTATACTAGTAATAATTAAAATAAATCCCAAATAAATACAAAAATTTGTGAAAATAATTTTTAGGTATTTTTTATGTTAAAAAATAAAATATCAAAATCAGAAATAAAACAAAATGCAAAAAATGATAAATATACAATAAATGGGCCAGGGGGGTGTAAAAAGAAAAAGGGGGGTGCCAGAAGCAAGGCTGTACAGGCCCAGCCCAAACTCACTTCATCTTCTTCCTTTGAACTGTAACACACGCGCCATGTACAAAAAATGTTATCTCCCAATTCTTTGATTTTTTGACAAAACTCATAACATGAAACTTGTAGAGCATTAAACAACAAATCCAACCATATAAAAAATTTGAACTAACTCTCAAAGACCAGAGAGAATTTCTCTGGCCATAATTTCTAACCTAGTTTTTTTCCAGAAAGTTCATGGGTGAAATTCTCCTAGCACGATTAATGTAAATGAAAACTAAGCATATGTATGGCTTCAGGGCCATGAGTACAACATATTTCATTCACAAACCTAAGCCTAACTATTCCTAAATAGAGAGATAGAAGTTCATGAAATACCTGTTTCAGTTGACTTCGAGCTGGACAATGCAGCAACTTCCAAGGGTGCTTGAGCTTCTTTTGAGCTTGCCTGAGGTCCACTGAAGCTTTTCCAATACTTGGTTTGCTTTGAAGTAGCCTGAATCGTGCTACAGAACTCAACCTGCAAAGCTTTGAAACAAAAATGGAAAAGTGTGTTAAGGGTGTTACAGCTAGCAATGGATGATCTGGATAGCTTAGGTATGTTGGTTGGAAGGTGTTTGAAGTATCTTTGGACAAAACGCACGATGAAATTTGGCTATGGCTTGAAGTTTGCAGAACTGACTCTGTTTTGCCAGAAAATGGGGATTTTGTGCACTAGGAGTTTTGAGAGGAAAAAGGGTCGTGTTTCTGCCTTGTTAGGAGGTATCCAACTGGTTTACAACATTTGTGTAAGTTGGTTTTAACAGATGTGAGAGATGGCTTGTGATTTGCAACTTTTCTTCTTTTTCAAGCAAGAGTGTGTATTTGTCCAATGCAGGCCTGTACAAGTCCTATATCATGCTGCACCTTTTTCTCTTGGTTACTGGAATTGGTAGATTTGATCTTGCCTCAAAGATCTGTCCCCATGCCTCAAGGATTTTGTTTTGACATAAAGTGCAGCTTTACAAAAATGGCATTATACCTTTTACCATTTAGAGCTTAATTTTGTATGCAATGTCCAAATGACCAAGATAATACCTTAGCTCAATGGTTATGCATTAAATTAAGGAGTACAAACTGGTTTTGAGGCCTGTAGTTGTGAACCGATCTAGATAGATCAGATTTGCAATTTGGTATGAACATGTATTGGCCATGGATCAAAGTGAATTTTTGCCAATTTCAAGCATTCGATTCTCTCTAACCACAAGGGTGTTTGAGGAGTTCTTGGATAATTTGGAAATCTTTGAACATGTACTATAATCCATCTTTGAAATGCAACTTGAAAATCCAAGTGGAACTATGTGAAAAATGGCCAAGAAGATGGGTCAAAATCCTGCCTAAACTAGGGCAAAATTTCTCTAAGTTAAAAGTTTTAGGTACCCTTGTTCCAAAAATCATAACTTGAGATACAAGCTTCTTTTGAGAAAACTTTGTGAATCAAAGTTATATACTTTATGATGGACTACAACATTCATGTTGCAAGTTTTGTTTGAATCCATTTGCATCTTGGTGAAAAAATGGTACAAAGTTAGGAAAAAGAAAGAAAATTTCATAACTTAGAAAATTTCTAAGTTATGAAAATTTTCCATTTTAAACCCTAATTTGCATTTTTGGGTTTCTTGATGAACAAGTTTCATAATTTGACATGTATTGATGAAAAATAACTCTTGGCACTTGATTTTGACCAAAAAGTCAAAGTTTGACTTTTCAGTGTACAGTCAAATTTTGATCAGTTGACTGAAAAATTCATCTGTCAATCCTATGCATTTGAGATCTTTTGAACTTGTTGAATGGGTCAAGACAATGTCATTGAGTCCTTGAGTCCACGTGTGATCTTAATTTGCCCTTGGCTAGGTCAAACAGTCAAAAATTGCCTTTATGCAGTCAAAACCCTAAAAATGAGCATTTTGCCCTTTTGGTGATATGATCAAATTTCTTGTGGAATTGTGATCCAAACTTGATCAAATGGTTCATATGAGTTCATAATGTTTATGTGGGTCAAAATTCATGAGGTTTGACTGTCAATTGGCCACATTTGACTTTTTCCCCAATACAACTAATTTCTAGGTCAACTATCCAATTGATTGGGCAAAAATTTGAATCAAGGCTTGAAACTTGGTGTGGACAAACTTGTGAGTCCAAAATGGAGTATGAAAGTCACTTTGGGCATTGTAGGTCAAAATATCCCTGTGCAAACTTAAACCCTAATTTAGGTCAATAGTGCAAGGAGGTGTCTTGAGCAGAGCAAACCCTAGCTTGATCTTGAGTTCCAAGAGTCTTGTGATGAGAAATGTTGATGAAATGAGAGGTAAAATTTTGGGGTACAACAGTTTCCCCTGTTCAATCTTCTTGAACCTGAAGAGTTAGATTGGCAAGTTTGCCTTTCGCGACTCAAAGGTAAAAGAGGATTGGACACTAGAGTGCCCGTGAATTTGCACTCGTCAAAACATAGATGCGGGAATGGGCTTAAAGATGCCATTTGAAGATGGTAGAATCTTGCTGGAGATGGACTTAAAGATACCATCCAAGAATCTTTGTTGAATTGCAAGGCTGTAGGTAAGAAGAATGAGCATCAAAATGGTATCCGTGTTTAGAATGCCATTAAACTGTATCTGGAGAATGAGTTTGTATGAGCAAAAGAATGGCATTCGTGTCTGGCGCGTATCTGAGCTGTAACTGTATTTGAACATTGAATGAATACCAGAATGACTGTCGTGTCTGGAGTGTATCTGTATTGTATCTAGGTAACAGAGAAACATATGCGTACGGAGCAACTGTGTGCTGGGGATAAACTATGAATGAGTGACAGAATGGAAACCATGTCTGGAGCGTATCCGGACTGTATCTGAAGTTGAGGTCTGTATGAGTAGTAGAATGACCGCCGTGTCTGGGGTGTATCCGTACTGTAACTGGGATCTGAATAAGTGACAGAATGACTTCCGTGGCGACTGCACTGGGGGGATCAAACTGCTGGTGTAAAGGCCAGAACAGCATCCGTGTTTGGAGTGTATCTGAACTTGTAGTTGATAGTTGAATTTGAATGAGAGATAGAATGGTCATCGTGTCTGGAGCGTATCTAGTCTGTATCTGATTTCTGAAGTCTGAATGAGTAGTAGAATGACCACCGCGTCTGGGGTGTATCCATACTGTATTTTGACTTGAAGTTCTGAATGAGTAATAGGATGACCGCCGTGTCTGGGGTGTATCTATATTGTATCTGAATAATTGTTAATGATAGCCTTTTAATCTTATCCTGAAAAGGGTAAAATGTTATCTAAAACACAAAGTTATGTTGCATGATATGTATGATGTAATGAATTGTGTTTCATCAATGTTTATGATATATGAATGTAATGGATGTGCGTGTAAGCTGAGTAGTTGTCTTGCTGAGGAAAATAAATCCTCGATTACTGGAGATAATGAAATCTTTGATTGTTGTCGGGGAAAGTAAATCCTTGACCAAAGCTGGGGATTCCAAAAAATCTTTGAAGATGAGAAATCCTTGCTGACTGCTGACTGCTTGGGGAATAAGGAAAACTCTGAAAATCTCTATTGGGGAGTTAAAACCTGGGAGACTTCTGCTGGAGAAATGAGACTGAGAATCTTTAATCTACTGGGAAATAAATCTGTGGGGAGAATGTTCAGACTATTCTAGCTCCACCGAGAATTGGGCTTTCAGGGTTTTCGGGCTCCATTGGGGATCTCGAAGCTTAATTCTGATGGGAATTTTGAAACTTAACTCAGTTGGGGAATCAAGTTTTAGACTGCACTGGCTCCGTTGCGGATCTTGAAGCTTAACTTTGTTGGGGAAATATACTCCATATTTAACCTTGTTGAGGATCTGAATGATGTATCGTAGGGGATTTCTTCTAGAATGGCATAAAGATTTCTTCCTACTCCTTCAACCTATCAGTAATTATCTTTTTTCAATTTCATTTTATTTGTAAGCAGTGATTATATTCAAATGCATATTCCTATTTAACAAAACATTGGATGTTTTCAAATAAAACATAAGTGAAAAAAAGAAAAGAAAGGCAAGCAAGTTTCTGCACTTTGAAGTATTTTTATATTAACTTTTGTGAGTATTTTTGTACAAGGTAGACAGAAATCCTAGTAAGAGAATGTTGCCGTAATAATTGAGAAAACTTTTATACAAAAAGAAAGATGGCTATGTGTAACAATTCCATGGGGTTCCTATTCTGCTATAGCCTTCACAACTCTGAGTATCTGTCCATTCGTTGCTTCGTTCGTAGATGATTAGATTGATCAGAAGCTTGGAGCTTGTTGGTGAAGAGATTATTCTTAAAGTGATCTGACGAGACATAGTCATACGCATTAATTCCCTAAATTTTTCCTGGACCGCCCTTTCGGGTTTTCGATCCACCGGGAAACCCTTTTTTTCCCAAGTCGCCCTTTCGGGTTTTCAACTTACCGGGTGTATGGATTTTTTTTGTTTTATCCCTAATTTTTGCCTGAACCGCCCTTTCTGGTTTTCGATTCACCGGGATGCCCATTTTTGCCCAAGTCGCCCTTTTGGGTTTTCAACTTGTCGGGTCGTTTTATGCGTAGTATCTTTTGACTATGTCTGCATTCGCAGGGTGTGGCAGGTCGTTGCCGTCCATGGTGGTCAGAATCATTGCCCCACCAGAAAAGATGTTCTTGATCACAAATGGTCCTTCATAAGTAGGAGTCCACTTGCCCCTGGGATCACTTTGCAGCAAGATGATCCGCTTGATTACAAGATCTCCGACTTGATATACCTGACGTCTGACTTTCTTGTTGAAAGCCTTGATCATGCGTTTTTGATACGTCTGACCATGACAAACAATAGTAAGTCGCTTCTCGTCGATCAAATTAAGTTAATCAAGCCGGGTTTGAATCCAATCGTCTTCGCTTAAACCAGCATCCTTCATAATCCTTAAGGAAGGAATTTGAACTTCCATGGGTAGCACAGCTTCCATGCCATATACTAAAGAAAATGGGGTTGCCCCTGTTGAAGTACGTGCCGTGGCACGGTATCCATGTAGAGTAAACGGTAACATCTCATGCCAGTCCTTGTAGGTGACTTTCATCTTTTGAATGATCTTCTTAATATTTTTGTTCGCGGCTTCAACAACACCGTTCATCTTCGGCCGGTAGGGAGATGAATTATGATGATAAATCTTGAACTATTTGCATAGAGCGGTGATCATAATATTGTTCAAATTCGTACCGTTGTCTGTGATGATCCTGTCGGGGACACCGTACCGGCATATGAGGTTCTGCTTGATAAAGCGGGCAACCACATTCTTTGTAACTGAGGAAAAGGAAGCTGCATCGACCCACTTGGTAAAATAGTCAATAGCGACCAAGATGAAGTGATGTCCATTGGATGCCGTGGGCTTGATCTCTCCAATCATGTCAATGCCCCACATTGCGAATGGCCAAGGAGCTGTCAAAATGTTGAGAGGAACAGGAGGAATATGTACCTTGTCGGCGTAGACTTGGCATTTGTGGCAGGTACGGGAATGTTGATGACAATCAGCTTCCATAGTAGACCAGTAGTAGCCTGCCCTTAGAATCTTTTTAGTCATCGTATGTCCGCTCAAGTGGGTGCCAAATGTGCCACTGTGTATCTCAGTCATGATCAACTCTGCTTCAGTTTTGTCCATACAACTAAGTAGAACACAATCATGGCTGCGCTTATAAAGGATGCCATTGCTTAGGAAGAACTTGGCAGAAAATCTCCTTAAGAACTTTTTGTCATTGACGGAAGCTCCTTCAGGATATTCTCTAGTCTGGAGATACCTTTTGATTTCATGAAACCAGGGTTGTTCCACTACTTCTTCGGTATTAATCTCATGACAGTGCGCAGGTTCGTCCCTTCGCTCGATGGTGATCTGGGGAGCCTCGTTATCCCAGTTGAGTTTTGTTGTACCCCAAAATTTGCCCTCCCATATTCTTCAGGAAATTGCCAAGCCAAGTCACAAAATTCCCCAAGGGTTGTGCAGTGCAACTGTCTCCTATACAGTCAAAACTAGGGTTTGGGTTCTGATCAAGAATTGAAAGTTTTCAAAGGCCCAATAAAGTCTCATATGCTTACAAAGATGGTCAAGTATCCTCATATCAAATTTCAAGGCATTCAGCTCAAAATTGCACAGTCAAAACCCTAAATTGCACTACCGTCAACTGTAGGGGCAAAATGGTCATTTGACAGTCAAAAGTTCAAATTTTTGGTCAACATATCATTTTGAAGCCACAAACATCATTTGATCAATGCTTGATCATGATTCTCAAAATTTGGCTCAGAAAATCATAAAGATGCAAAGGTTACTATATTTGGACAGCTGAAAAAAGTCAACTGAAATTGACCAGGGCATAACTTTCACATGGATTATCATAAAAATTCCATCCAAATCTCATTTTGAAGAGAAAGACATGTCCTACAATTCATATTCATATTCCAAGTCCAAGAAATGCTCTCACAAAAAGTTAACAATTTCAACATTATAGGTCATTTTCAAAAGTCAACAAAAAGGGACTTTAAGTCAAAGTCCATAACTTGAGATTGGTAAATCAAAATGACATGGGACCAAAGGCATTGGTTAGAGGACTCAAAGACCTTTCCAAAATGTCCAAGAACATGTGAAAAGCTTAAAAATTGAGCAAGTTATGCCTCGTGGAAGTTGGGAAATTTTTGGATATTTTGAAAAGTCAACAATGGTTCAAAAGACCTAAAATTGCTAATGGGCCCTTTTTTCTTCCATGATTCATCATTCCAAGCATATGCACGACCACTTGGCCCAAAGGGAAGTATTTTCTCATTTTTTATTTATTTATTTGAATTTATATTAATATTAATTCATTTAAATTATTTAAATATGTGAAAAATATCTATTTTGACCTAAAAAATCTTTTTATGCATGTTTTGCTTTCAAAATCTCGTGCACATCCCAAACATGGAAAGAATTGGACTAATTGATCATAATTGATACAAAATGCACATGAAAAGATATGGAAAAGATCTTAAGGAAATCAAATATTGAAAACCATTATGGCCATGGATTTGATTGAGTTTTGTTGCCCTAATACATTCACTACAAAGGCCTGAACCTAAACCTAATTGAAAAACACTGAAAGCTGCGCTCAAGAAGACCTTACAAACTTTGAAATTTTGTCAAATAAAGCAATTCTGAAAACGTGGTTAGAGAAGGATTCAGGTCTTAATTCTTGTTTCAAAGGCTTCCTCAAGGCTCCCTGAAGCGATTCCAATCGTTAGCATCTATTCAGACTCCAAGAATTGGTAGAATGAACATGAACTGCATAGAAAAATATTGATCATCGTGTTTCATATTTTAAGCATTTTTTTAACATTTGATTCATGGATTCTTGTTCCTCATAATGTTCTGATGCTAACCATGCCAATTAATTTCGTTTTTGTGCAATATATGTGATTTGGCCATTGATGCCGTCTAGGGTTTGCAGAGCTCCCAATTAGGGGTTTCTTAATCACGTAAAATTCAACCACCACAGTGCCATGGATGGGTTCAGGAAGCTTGGACGAAGAGATCCATGCACTCGCGCCTAATTTATGGATCATATAGCGCTATTCGCTATTTTTCCTAAAGCCATCTAAAACAACGCCTCCAAAACCGTTGCCTTACAGCCTCGTTTCAGAAAAAAATAAAAACGATGAAGAAGACAACCTCGTTGTCAAAACGTGATAGGCCGGTTTGAAATTCGCGCCAGAAACCCACTAACGCGTTTGTCTTTCTTTTTATTATTTATTTGTTATAACATGTTAACGTGCGCTTCATAGTTCAGCTGGCAAGTGTTGATAGCTTCAACGTCCAAGACCTGGGTTCGAACCCCAGGTCTGTACAATTCCATATTATTTTTCCATATAAGTTCCCATGCAGGCACAACGCTGAAGCGTACCATGTTCCATCATCATCCAGACGTCCACGTGCTTAGTGAAATCAGATCAATGGCCAAGAATCAAAGAGCACCCTACGTCCCAGTCAACATGCCACATAGTGCTTGGAAAAGTCAGCGAATCTGAATCTTAATGGGCCAGAATTCTAAGGCCAGCACCTCACAAATTGGGACTACACCCCAACCCTGGTTTGCAAGTGTTTTTATTTTTCTCATATCTTTTTTTATTATTATTTTTATTTGTCTTATTGTTTTAATTTAATTCATTATTTTTACAATTCATAAAAAATACAGAAAATCAGAAAAAGATAAAAATATAATAGATTATTTTATTTTAATTATTTTCATAGATAAATTGCATGTAAATTAACTTAGATTTAAATTAGGTTAAAACTTAATATTTTCACAATAACTTAAAAACCATTAGAATTAGGGTTTGACGCTTCATTTTAATTTTAATTAATTTTTTTTCTCCATTAAATCTTAAAAAATACAAAAATACCAAAAAAACATTCTTTTTTAAATCTTTAATTTTAATTCCTCATTAATTAATTCATTAACTTTAAATATTTTGCAAAAGGGTCCAACGCCCATGTTCGTAATTATTTAATTTCGCGCATTTATCTTATGTCGTTTATTATAATTATGTAATTCTCCCAAAGCGTTGTAACGATTTTATTTCTCGCACTTTTATTTTATTGCTTTATTTATTTTTCTGTCAAATCGGGTCCAGTTTAATTTTGGCGATGTGGACCCGCGCCATTTGTAATAGCTTTAGATTTATTTTTCCCGCAAATATCTTAACTGTTAAACAAAGTATGAAAGAATGTATGGACTTAAAATAAAATCAAGCGTAGATCACAACAAACCTGACAAGACAAATATCAGTGAAAATGACACACGAATCGCACACACCACCCCTAGGGTACGCCTCACTGTTGCCTTTCGAAAGGTGGTCGTCGAGTAGAGGACGTCTTAGTAAGTCCTCATGATCCGGGAACCTGGCATGAGGGTAGCTTCTAAGGTGTCTTCCTATTGCTCTGGTGATCACCATGTCCCTACAAACTCGAATTGACCCGAACACCTCCAACGGTGGTGCTACCTACCTCTCAATGGTGGGATGGCACTACTTTTAAAGGACATTTACAGAAACCAATTCCTTAGGGTAGGTAGGTTCTCAAGGATACTTGCTCTAATTTCAAAACAAACTGAAATCTTTTCACACTAACACATTTTCAAAAGCTTTCAAAGCAAACTTTTCAAACACTCTGACGTACGAGTCGAACTGAAAATTTTTCAAAGAAACTTTTTTAAACCCACAATTGAAAAGCAAACAAATATTTTTGAAAACACATTGAGAAAGTATCTAAGAGCCCATGGATAACCATGGATAGAAAGGGTGCTAACACCTTCCCTTTCTATAACCTACCTCCCGAACCGAGAGCAATCTCTATAAGGAATTTTTCTGTGCTTTTGTCCTTTCCATTTGGAGAAAATAAAAGACGGTGGCGACTCTTGCTTCCGCGACATTTCACGAACCAGCGTTAAACAGTCAGTTCCAGATCCACCGATCACAGAACTGGCGACTCTGCTGGGGACTAAACATAAAGTGAGGTGTACCTTAGGGCTAGCTCATAACTATGTTTTCAATTGTTTTCCTTGTGTGCTTTAAATTGTGGGTTGCTTGGGAGTTCTATAGATCCTAAACCCGGATCTGGGGGATACCTTTCTTAGAAAGTAGCAACAAGGCTGTGAGGGAACTGTGTGGGGTATACCGACATGGTTGAAACAGTCTGCTACGTTGATGTGGCACTTTGGTGTGTACCGGTAACCCTTGAGTTCAGTCAAGGAGAGTACGGGGCCTCCGCGTGGTGTCGTGAAGCATCAACAGACCTTAGGAACCTTAATTGAACTATCTTGGCCTCTTTAGGGTAGTGAGATAACTGACTTTGGTGCAGTCCGAGGTTGGTTGATACTCGATACTACGCTCAATTGAGGGTTGCTTTCCTGGAATATTTCGGTCGCCAGTTCAGTGGCTAAATCGAAACGATGAACAATGAAAGCAATCCCGTGATATTGGGAACCTTAGAACCCGGTTACTTTGATTAGGACAGGTTGAACCCACCAACTTCAAGAGGGTACTACCCAGACCCCATGCTGGCCTTAAACCTTAAGGGCTTGTCTTGTATGCCTTGTGTGCCTTACATGTTTGTCTTTGTAAATATCTGTGGTGTGTTTAATCATAGCATCATGACATCATCCAGCATCATATGCATTGACTAACCATTTCAGGGGTTCGAATTTTCATCTTTGTTCTTGTTTTGTAGGACATGGAAACTGTTCGTAGAAAGACAATTCAAATCAGTCTTGTAAGGATCCCTCCTCAGCTTAAGGAGCTTATATCCAGGATTCCCGAGAACTCTTCATTCAGTGAAAGGCATGGAAGCCTCATCAGCTTGGTCAACACCAACATTGAGGAAGATATGATAAAGGTCTTGTTCCAGTTCTTTGATCCTCTGCATCACTGTTTTACCTTCTTGGATTATCAGTTGGTACCTACATTGGAGGAGTTCTCCCGGCTCCTGAAGATCCCTATCCTTGATCAGCTACCTTTCAACGGTACAGAAAAGGAACCTAAGCTTGAAGAGATTGCTAAAGCCTTGCACCTACAGTCATCTGACCTCAAGGGACATTGGGAAGTTAGAAGTGGTATCAAAGGGTTCTTAGCCAGATTTCTGTTTGAAAAGGCCCTTGAATGTTGGAACTCCCTTGACTTGCAAGCTTTTGAAGAGGTTGTGGCCCTCCTTGTTTATGGTTTGGTGTTGTTCCCTAACCCAGATCAGCTCATTGATATCAGTGCTGTCCAGATCTTTATGTCTAGGAATCCCATACCTACGTTGCTGGGGGACATCCTTCACTCATGTTACACTCGAACCATGAGAAAAAGAGGTGTCCTTATGTGTTGCACTCCTCTCCTGGGAAGGTGGTTTATTTCGCACCTTCCCCAATCAGTCCTGAAGAATGAGCGGGGTTTGAGATGGTCACAACGGTTGATGACTCTTACACATGCAGATATACATTGGTGTCCTAGGTCCAGAGAAGATGTCACTATCATTGATCGTTGCGGGGAGTACCCTAATGTTCCTTTACTTGGAATCAGAGGAGGTATTACTTATAGCCCATGCCTGGCTTGGAGACAGTTTGGTTATGCTCGGAGAGACGGTCCTCATGACATGTTAATTCCCGACATAGTTTTTGACTTCGACAACGATACTCAAGGACTTCGTCAGAGATTTATCAGAGCCTGGAGGATGCCCAACAGGATAGACAGCAAGACACTGGGGCACAGGAATTCCATCCCGTTGGAACCTTATCTCAAGTGGGTACGAGCCCGCTCCTAGAAGCTAGTGATGCCCTATCCTCATATGCTCCCAGTAATCAAAGAGCCTGTCTTGGAAGGGGAAGTGTCCTACACTATTCAGCACCCTGATATGCCCACATCCTGGGAAGAGATGCAGAAGAGTTGGATCCAGCTTAAAGAGGAAAGGAATTCTCTTGAGACTAGTCTGCATGCCAGTGAAAAGAAAGTCTTGGAGCTCACCCGCCTGTTGCATGAAGAGAGGAATCTCAACACCTACATAGCTCCAAAGAGGATGCGCAGTGTATTTTGGGATTGATTTGATTTTTGTACCTTTTGCCCATGAGGCTTTGATGTATTAAACAATGATTTCTTTAATGATGACGTGTGTTCCCTTTTGTCTACAACAAATTTGAACTTTCGAACCCTTGAATGCATTGCATACGCATTTCATACATCATGTGCATAACAGGTTTTTCCCTTTTCAGGTTGCTTACAGTTCTTCGCTGTTTATTTCAGCATCATGAATCCCGAGTCTGCATCAACCGAGACATCAATCAAGGCTCTTCAGGTGTAGAATGCACAATTCCAGGAACTAATCAAGGGTCTGGCTAAAGGCCAAGAAGAACTAAAGGCTATGCTCCTGAAGAAGGAGAAGAAGAAGAAGAGAAGAACTGTTCTGTTCAACTCGAGCCGAAGGTTTGGCAATACTCTGCAGCATGAAGAGGCTGGTTCTTCTGTTGGCAAGAGTCCTTCTCAGGCAGAAGTAAAGGTTCCTAGTCCGGTAGTCTCCGACAACGAGACAGATTTTGATGAAGAGCAGTACCCTCCTGCAGATGACAGATATAAACAACTGGAGGACAGGTTGAAGGCTTTGGAGGTGCAACAGGCACCTGGGCTGGATTTCGGAGATCTGGGTTTGTCGACTGGTGTGATTATCCCGCATAAGTTCAAAGCACCATCCTTCTCCAAGTACGACGGGGCGTCTTGTCCCAAGCTGCATTTGAGGTCCTATGTTCGGAAAATTCAGCCGTACTCTGCGGATAAGAATTTATGGATCCACTTCTTCCAGGAGAGTCTTTCAGGGACTCATCTCGAATGGTTCTATCAGCTGGATGGGACCAAGGTTCGTAACTGGGAGGAGTTGGCTACTGCTTTCTAGAAGCAGTATCAGTATAATACCGACCTTGCCCCCACACGTACCCAACTCCAGGGTATGGCGTTAGGTGCAAGCGAAGGTTTTAAGGAGTACGCTCAGAAGTGGAGAGACCTGGCTGGCAGGGTGCAGCCACCATTGACTGATCGGGAGTTGGTTGACATGTTCTTGGGGACCCTATCTGGGCCATTTTTCAACCATCTCATTGGGAATTCTTCTGCTGGGTTCACTGATTTAATCTTGACTGGAGAAAGAATTGAAGCTGGGCTGAAATCTGGGAAGATTGCGAAGGGTGCATCCTCTAGTTCGAAAAAGAAACCATTCAAAAAGGAGTCTAGTGCCATGTATGGTTCTAGGAAATCAGAGAGACCTGAGCACCGCCAATCTGTTAGCGCGGTGATGATTGCTAAGCCTGCTGCCGCTCCTCGGCCAAACAATTCTCAAAGGGCTGAAAGACCCCGGAGGGAGTTTACCCGGTTAAACATGACCCTATCGCAGATCCTGCCACAGTTGCTCGCAACCAATCTGGTGACTGTCAGGGAAGCCCCGAAGTTCCCCAATACAACATCTCCCAAGTACAACCCGAATGCTCGTTGTGCTTACCATTCAGAAAGCCCGGGGCACTCTACTGATGACTGTTGGGCACTAAAGAACAAGCTGCAGGACCTCATTGACGCTAAGGAGGTACAGTTTGAGGCATCTGACAAGCCTAATGTGGTGACTGCTCCCCTGCCTGCTCATGGAGTTAATGCCATTGGGGATGAAGAGGAAGTTGATGAAGCTGAGTTTGATAGCTGGATCTACCCGGCAACTGACGGTGGACTTAACAATTGGAGCGCAAAGGACAATCTCCCTGTTTCTTTTGTTACTAAGTAATGAATTCCTATGTTTTGTTATTTTGTAATAAACAATGATAAACTCTATGACCCGGTGTCTTACCCGAGACACCGTGGTTCTATTTGTGAGGGCATACAAACTGTCATTTTATACATCATGAATGAAAATCTTGGACGTATTTTTCGCATTGCAAATATTGTGTTCCTTTTCTGTCTTTCTTTTCCTTTACATAATTTTCAAAACAGCTGTATTTACACACACACTCACTCATACAGGTTCCAATCCACTCTGGATCTTACTGATAACAACTCTGCTACTGCCAATTATGACTTCGAAAATCCGATCAACTTAGCCGAAGACGAAGGTGAAGAGGATTGCGAAGTGCCTGGCGAGCTTGCAAGACTGTTGCTTCAGGAAGAGAGGGCAATTCAACCCCATGAAGAGCCAGTGGAAACCATAAACTTGGGTACTGAAGCAGATAGGAGAGAGGTAAAGATTGGTGCCAACCTAGAGCTCAGCGTGAAGCAACGGTTAACCAAGATGTTACATGACTATATAGAGATCTTTGCCTGGTCCTACGAAGACATGCCAGGGTTGGATACCGACATTGTGGTCCACCACTTGCCGACTAAGGAAGACTGCCCTCCAGTTAAACAAAAGGTCCGTCGGATGCGTCCAGAGATGTCTGAGAAGATCAAAGCCGAGGTTATGAAACAGTTCGATGCTGGGTTTCTTGCAGTGACTTCTTACCCTCAGTGGGTTGCTAATGTGGTGCCGGTACCTAAGAAGGATGGAAAGGTCAGAATGTGCGTCGATTACAGGGATCTGAACAGGGCCAGCCCCAAGGATGACTTCCCTTTACCTCACATTGATGTCCTTGTTGATAATACAGCTCAGCACAAGGTATTCTCTTTCATGGATGGCTTTTCAGGTTACAATCAGATCAAGATGGCACCTGAAGACATGGAGAAGACTACATTTGTTACTCAGTGGGGCACCTTCTATTACAAGGTCATGCCGTTCGGATTAAAGAATGCTGGGGCAACCTACCAACGTGCCATGGTTGCCTTGTTTCATGATATGATCCATCATGAGATCGAAGTGTATGTGGACGACATGATCGCTAGGTCCCAGACTGAGGAAGAGCACCTAGATCATCTGCAGAAGTTGTTTGACCGGTTGAGACTGTACAAGCTGAGACTAAACCCGAACAAGTGCACCTTCGGGGTAAGATCTGGGAAGTTGCTAGGCTTCGTGGTCAGTGATAAAGGTATTCAGGTGGACCCTGCTAAGGTCAAAGCTATTCAAGAGATTCCAGTTCCTAAGACAGAAAAGGAGGTCAGAGGCTTTTTAGGGCGTCTGAATTACATTGCTCGATTCATCTCTCATCTGACTGCTACTTGTGAGCCAATCTTCAAGCTGTTGAAGAAAGATCAGGTAGTACGTTGGAACGATGAATGTCAGGCTGCCTTTGACAGAATCAAAGAGTATCTCCAAGAACCACCCATCCTTATGCCACCGGTTGAAGGGAGACCTCTGATACTATATCTGACAGTGTTGGACAACTCAATGGGGTGTGTGCTGGGGCAGCATGACGAGTCTGGCCGAAAAGAGCATGCCATTTATTACCTTAGCAAAAAGTTTACCGACTGTGAGACCCGATACTCACTGCTTGAGAAAACTTGCTGCGCTTTGGTATGGGCTGCTCGCCGGCTGAGACAGTATATGCTGACTCACACTACCTTGTTGATCTCAAAGATGGATCCTATAAAATACATATTCGAAAAGCCTGCTCTGTCTGGGAGAATTGCAAGATGGCAGATGATCTTGACGGAATACGACATTCAGTACACAACCCAGAAAGCCATCAAGGGGAGTGTATTGGCAGACCACCTAGCCCATCAAGCTGTAGATGACTATCAGTCTATGAACTTCGAATTTCCGGATGAAAGCATCATGATTGTGACTGATTGTGAAGTATCTGGACCGGATGAAGGACCTGAGCCAGGATCCCGATGGTCTATGCACTTTGACGGAGCTTCCAATGCTTTGGGAAATGGTATCGGCGCCATCATCATATCGCCACAAGGTACTCATACTCCACTCACTGCCCGGCTATGTTTCAACTGTACCAACAACATGGCGGAGTATGAGGCGTGTATCATGGGTCTTCAAGCTGCGATCGGCCTAAGGATCAAATTTCTGAGTGTCTTCGGAGATTCCGCTCTTGTGATCAATCAAATCAAAGGAGAGTGGGATACGAAACATCCAAACTTGATTCCTTACAAAGAATGTGTGTTGACCCTGATCCCCCACTTTACAGAGATAACCTTTGAGCACTTTCCAAGAGAAGAGAATCAGTTAGCGGACGCGTTAGCTACAATGTCTTCAATGTTCAAGGTCAAATGGGATAATGAAGCTCCCCGGATCATCATCTGGAAACTAGACGAACCAGCATACTGTTGTGATCTCGAAACTGAATTGGTAACTGAGAAGCCTTGGTACCACGAAGTGAAGAGATATCTGGAAGCTCAGGAATACCCCGAAGGTGCCTCTATCAATGATAAGAAATTCCTGAGGAGGTTCGCAGCCAAGTTCTTCCTAAGCAACGGCATCTTGTACAAGCGAAACCATGATTCAACCCTATTGCGTTGTGTGGATAAGACTGAAGCAGAAAGAATCATGGAAGAGCTACATGAAGGGACCTTTGGTACGCATTCCAGTGGACACACTATGGCTAAGAAGATCCTACGGGCAGGATATTACTGGTCCACAATGGAAGCTGACTGTTACCAACATTCCAGGACATGCCACAAGTGCCAGATTTATGCAGACAAGGTGCATGTTCCTCCGGTTCCCCTGAATGTTCTGACTGCGCCTTGGCCGTTCGCAATGTGGGGTATAGACATGATCGGTGAAATAAAACCTACAGCATCTAATGGACATCGCTTCATCCTAGTGGCGATTGATTATTTTACGAAGTGGGTCGAAGCAGCGTCCTATGCTACGGTAACCAAGACTGTGGTGGCACGGTTCATTCGACACAACCTAATCTGTCGGTACGGCGTCCCTGAGCGGATTATTACAGACAACGGTACCAATCTGAACAATAAGATGATTGCTGAGCTTTGCGAACAGTTCAAGATACAGCACCACAATTCTTCTCCTTACAGACCGAAGATGAATGGGGCTGTAGAAGCAGCGAATAAGAACATCAAGAAGATCGTGCAGAAGATGACAGTGACTTATAAAGATTGGCACGAGATGTTACCGTTCGCTCTGCATGGGTACCGTACCTCAGCAAGGACGTCAACCGGGGCAACTCCTTTCTCTCTGGTTTATGGCATGGAGGCAGTCTTACCGATTGAAGTGCAAATTCCCTCTCTCCGGATAATGAAGGATGCAAATCTGAACGAAGATGATTGGATCCAGACACGACTTGACCAACTCAATCTCATTGACGAAAAGGGACTTGCTGCTATCTGTCATGGTCAGACGTATCAGAAACGAATGATCAGGGCATTTAACAAAAAGGTCAGACCACAGGAATATCAAGTTGGGGATCTGGTAATCAAGAGAATCATCCTTCCTCAGAGTGATCCAAGGGGCAAATGGACCCCTACGTACGAAGGGCCATTTGTGGTTAAGCATGTGTTCTCAGGAGGAGCCATGATATTAACCAACATGGATGGTGACGACCTTCCTCACCCCGCCAATGCAGACATAGTTAAAAAATACTACGCATGAAAAAAAAAGACCCGCTAGGCTGACATGCCTAGGCAAAAATTAGGGCTTCCCGTCGAACAAAAAGGGTTCGGGCAAAATGAAGGGATGAAATGAAAAAAAATCTGTACACCCGGCAAGTCGAAAACCCGAAAAGGCGGCTTGGGCAAAAATGGGTATCCCGGTGGACCGAAAACCCGAAAGGGCGGTCCAGGCAAAAATTAGGGATAAAGCGTAATACTATGTCTCATTGATCACTTTGCATCCAAAATCCAGTATCTACAACAAGTTCAGACGGCATCGATCAGTCAGCTTCACCTTCAACCAAGGTCATCAAGTGATGAGACGCTCGGAGTTATAAAGGCAATAGCAGAGTTGAAACCCAGTGGGATCATTCACTTCACACAGCTGTTTTATTCTCTTTTGTACAAAACTTGTATAAACTCTTTTGTTCGGCGGCGTACCTCTTACTAGGACGTCAGCCTCTTGTATACAAAGCGCCTATTCACAGGCCATTCAAAAAATCAATACAAATACATTTTCAGTTAAACGTGCCAAGTATTTTTCTTTTTCTGTTTTGTTTTGCGAAGAACGTCCGAGGTTCAATTTGTGATATATGCATTGACAATAATTTGCTAACTCATAAATATTTGCATACGAAACAAAGGAATTAATTGCAGGTAACACTAGAAACAGGGGCAATAAAAGAGTTGTCTAAAACAATCCAATTGCTCTATCCTCCAAGGTACCAGGGTAGGTTCAGCTAAAGAACATAACCAGATACCTTAATTCCCCAGAGAGTGGTTCAGTAAAACAATACACTCTCCTCAAGCAAAACAGTTATCAACCTATAGGAAGATGGGTATCCTCCCGTAGATCTCAATACTTCCCCAGCAGCAATACATATATTCTTAACAAGCATCCCCGGCAGTCTTGGTCTAGAGATTGTTCCCCGGCGGTATATCAACATTCAAAGGGATTACTTGCCCAGCATATTCAGAACTCCCCAGGAGAGTCCCATCCAGTTCCCCAGGAAGGTTGGAATCCACATATCCCCAAGCAGTAAGCTTATCCCCAGTAAAATTCTGGAAGCTTACCCCCCGCAGAACACGAACACGTCGTCCGGCTTGTTTTAAAGAGTTATTTCCTTAACAGGATATAACTGGGTTATCCTCAGCCAAAAGCCACGGAAAGGTCGTCGTCAACGTAGTTCTTTCCTATCCCCAGCGAAGTCCATTAATACTTCCAACAACAAGGGTATCCTCAGCAAGTTAACAACAATTCAGCAAAGCATCTCTATCCCCACAGAGTATCATTCCCCAGCATGGTCGCTAGAGTATCTTTTCGCCCCGCAAATTATTCATTCGCCAAGTTTATTCCGCAACGGAGTCATCTCCTCCTACCGGTATACTTGCAACTATCATCCCCAGCGGAAGCAAAAGCTTACTCTCCAACATCAGCCCAGGATATGACTTCCCGGCACCCGTCAAGGATTTACTTTCCTAGACGAAAACATTCATAAAACATCATATACATCATTATAGCATGCATGTACGCATCATATCATACAAATCTCATTTATGTTGAGAACATCATTGCTTGATCCATATCATGCATTGCATATGACTGACCTTTACCTTGCAGGAAAGACGCAGTTAAAATGCTCAAACATATTTCAAAGCCTTCTCTAGTCCAGCTAAATCGACTCCCAACAGATTTTGCTGATAAAGACTCAGTAGAAGTTATGGTCCCCTCTCCAACGGCGAGTGAGGTGGTAATTCCTTCTTCTTATGGTCCCCTCTCCGGCAAGTGCGTGAGGTGGTAATTCCTTTTTCAAGATGTTTCCCTCTCCGACGATGAGTGTGAGGTGATAGTCTTCTATGGTCCCTTCTCCGGCAAGTGCGTGAGGTGGTAATTCCTTTTTCAAGATGTTTCCCTCTCCGACGATGAGTGTGAGGTGATAGTCTCTTATGGTCCCCTCTCTGGCAAGTGCGTGAGGTGGTAATTCCTTTTTCAAGATGTTTCCCTCTCCGACGATGAGTGTGAGGTGATAGTCTCTTATGGTCCCCTCTCCGACAAGTGCGTGAGGTGGTAATTCCTTCTTTAGATGTTTCCCTCTCCGACGGTGAGTGTGAGGTGATAGTCTCCCATGGTCCCCTCTCCGGAAAGTGCGTGAGGTGGTAATTCCTTTTTCAGATGTTTCCCTCTCCGACGGTGAGTGTGAGGTGATAGTCTTCTATGGTCCCCTCTCCGACAAGTGCGTGAGGTGGTAACTCCTTCTTCAGATGTTTTCCTCTCCGACGATGAGTGTGAGGTGATAGTCTCTTATGGTTCCCTCTCCGACGGCGAGTGAGGTGACAATTCCTTTTCCTATGATTCCCTCTCCAACGGCAAGTGAGGTGATTCCCTTTCAGATTATAATAACCTATGGTTTTCTTCCCGATATTGCAAAGATGGTAATTCCCGCCAAGATTTTTCTCAACGAGCGTTGTTGAAGCTAAAGTCGCCCAAGGTTCTCTTACCATTCATGCTAAGGCAGTAACCATACCTGGTTCATTCATCAGCGTTTGAAGCTCCAGACTCAGCTCCTGTAACCAGTCAGGACATATCTATGCCAAGCATCTAAAATCAGCTCCTGCAACGTGTCAGGTACTCATTTTTCTTTTGCAGGTATGCAGGTTCTAGCTAAAGAATCTCCTACGCGATCAACGTCCAGATGGCATCTATAAGCCCATCGTCCTATCCAGCAATCCCCAAATGGCATCTATAAGCCCATTCCACCATCACTGCTACTATGTGAGCGCAAATTTCTGGGCACTCTAGTGTTCAATCATCTTCTACCCTCGGATTACGAAAGGCACGTCAGCCAATCTGCATCCTCAGGTCTAAGAAGATTGAACAGGGGCAACTGTTGTACCCCAAAATTTGCCCTCCCATATTCTTCAGGAAATTGCCAAGCCAAGTCACAAAATTCCCCAAGGGTTGTGCAGTGCAACTGTCTCCTATACAGTCAAAACTAGGGTTTGGATTCTGATCAAGAATTGAAAGTTTTCAAAGGCCCAATCAAGTCTCATATGCTTACAAAGATGGTCAAGTATCCTCATATCAAATTTCAAGGCATTCAGCTCAAAATTGCACAGTCAAAACCCTAAATTGCACTACCGTCAACTGTAGGGGCAAAATGGTCATTTGACAGTCAAAAGTTCAAATTTTTGGTCAACATATCATTTTGAAGCCACAAACATCATTTGATCAATGCTTGATCATGATTCTCAAAATTTGGCTCAGAAAATCATAAAGATGCAAAGGTTACTATATTTGGACAGCTGAAAAAAGTCAACTGAAATTGACCAGGGCATAACTTTCACATGGATTATCAGAAAAATTCCATCCAAAGCTCATTTTGAAGAGAAAGACATGTCCTACAATTCATCTTCATATTCAAGTCCAAGAAATGCTCTCACAAAAAGTTAACAATTTCAACATTATAGGTCATTTTCAAAAGTCAACAAAAAGGGACTTTAAGTCAAAGGCCATAACTTGAGATTGGTAAATCAAAATGACATGGGACCAAAGGCATTGGTTAGAGGACTCAAAGACCTTTCCAAAATGTCCAAGAACATGTGAAAAGCTTAAAAATTGAGCAAGTTATGCCTTGTGGAAGTTGGGAAATTTTTGGATATTTTGAAAAGTCAACAATGGTTCAAAAGACCTAAAATTGCTAATGGGCCCTTTTTTCTTCCATGATTCATCATTCCAAGCATATGCACGACCACTTGGCCCAAAGGGAAGTATTTTCTCATTTTTTATTTATTTATTTGAATTTATATTAATATTAATTCATTTAAATTATTTAAATATGTGAAAAATATCTATTTTGACCTAAAAAATCTTTTTATGCATGTTTTGCTTTCAAAATCTCGTGCACATCCCAAACATGGAAAGAATTGGACTAATTGATCATAATTGATACAAAATGCACATGAAAAGATATGGAAAAGATCTTAAGGAAATCAAATATTGAAAACCATTATGGCCATGGATTTGATTGAGTTTTGTTGCCCTAATACATTCACTACAAAGGCCTGAACCTAAACCTAATTGAAAAACACTGAAAGCTGCGCTCAAGAAGACCTTACAAACTTTGAAATTTTGTCAAATAAAGCAATTCTGAAAACGTGGTTAGAGAAGGATTCAGGTCTTAATTCTTGTTTCAAAGGCTTCCTCAAGGCTCCCTGAAGCGATTCCAATCGTTAGCATCTATTCAGACTCCAAGAATTGGTAGAATGAACATGAACTGCATAGAAAAATATTGATCATCGTGTTTCATATTTTAAGCATTTTTTTAACATTTGATTCATGGATTCTTGTTCCTCATAATGTTCTGATGCTAACCATGCCAATTAATTTCGTTTTTGTGCAATATATGTGATTTGGCCATTGATGCCGTCTAGGGTTTGCAGAGCTCCCAATTAGGGGTTTCTTAATCACGTAAAATTCAACCACCACAGTGCCATGGATGGGTTCAGGAAGCTTGGACGAAGAGATCCATGCACTCGCGCCTAATTTATGGATCATATAGCGCTATTCGCTATTTTTCCTAAAGCCATCTAAAACAACGCCTCCAAAACCGTTGCCTTACAGCCTCGTTTCAGAAAAAAATAAAAACGATGAAGAAGACAACCTCGTTGTCAAAACGTGATAGGCCGGTTTGAAATTCGCGCCAGAAACCCACTAACGCGTTTGTCTTTCTTTTTATTATTTATTTGTTATAACATGTTAACGTGCGCTTCATAGTTCAGCTGGCAAGTGTTGATAGCTTCAACGTCCAAGACCTGGGTTCGAACCCCAGGTCTGTACAATTCCATATTATTTTTCCATATAAGTTCCCATGCAGGCACAACGCTGAAGCGTACCATGTTCCATCATCATCCAGACGTCCACGTGCTTAGTGAAATCAGATCAATGGCCAAGAATCAAAGAGCACCCTACGTCCCAGTCAACATGCCACATAGTGCTTGGAAAAGTCAGCGAATCTGAATCTTAATGGGCCAGAATTCTAAGGCCAGCACCTCACAAATTGGGACTACACCCCCACCCTGGTTTGCAAGTGTTTTTATTTTTCTCATATCTTTTTTTATTATTATTTTTATTTGTCTTATTGTTTTAATTTAATTCATTATTTTTACAATTCATAAAAAATACAGAAAATCAGAAAAAGATAAAAATATAATAGATTATTTTATTTTAATTATTTTCATAGATAAATTGCATGTAAATTAACTTAGATTTAAATTAGGTTAAAACTTAATATTTTCACAATAACTTAAAAACCATTAGAATTAGGGTTTGACGCTTCATTTTAATTTTAATTAATTTTTTTTCCATTAAATCTTAAAAAATACAAAAATACCAAAAAAACATTCTTTTTTAAATCTTTAATTTTAATTCCTCATTAATTAATTCATTAACTTTAAATATTTTGCAAAAGGGTCCAACGCCCATGTTCGTAATTATTTAATTTCGCGCATTTATCTTATGTCGTTTATTATAATTATGTAATTCTCCCAAAGCGTTGTAACGATTTTATTTCTCGCACTTTTATTTTATTGCTTTATTTATTTTTCTGTCAAATCGGGTCCGGTTTAATTTTGGCGATGTGGACCCGCGCCATTTGTAATAGCTTTAGATTTATTTTTCCCGCAAATATCTTAACTGTTAAACAAAGCATGAAAGAATGTATGGACTTAAAATAAAATCAAGCGTAGATCACAACAAACCTGACAAGACAAATATCAGTGAAAATGACACACGAATCGCACACACCACCCCTAGGGTACGCCTCACTGTTGCCTTTCGAAAGGTGGTCGTCGAGTAGAGGACGTCTTAGTAAGTCCTCATGATCCGGGAACCTGGCATGAGGGTAGCTTCTAAGGTGTCTTCCTATTGCTCTGGTGATCACCATGTCCCTACAAACTCGAATTGACCCGAACACCTCCAACGGTGGTGCTACCTACCTCTCAATGGTGGGATGACACTACTTTTAAAGGACATTTACACAAACCAATTCCTTAGGGTAGGTAGGTTCTCAAGGATACTTGCTCTAATTTCAAAACAAACTGAAATCTTTTCACACTAACACATTTTCAAAAGCTTTCAAAGCAAACTTTTCAAACACTCTGACGTACGAGTCGAACTGAAAATTTTTCAAAGAAACTTTTTTAAACCCACAATTGAAAAGCAAACAAATATTTTTGAAAACACATTGAGCAAGTATCTAAGAGCCCATGGATAACCATGGATAGAAAGGGTGCTAACACCTTCCCTTTCTATAACCTACCTCCCGAACCGAGAGCAATCTCTATAAGGAATTTTTCTGTGCTTTTGTCCTTTCCATTTGGAGAAAATAAAAGACGGTGGCGACTCTTGCTTCCGCGACATTTTGCGAACCAGCGTTAAACAGTCAGTTCCAGATCCACCGATCACAGAACTGGCGACTCTGCTGGGGATCCTTTATAAAGTGAGGTGCACCTTAGGGCTAGGTCATAACTATGTTTTCAATTGGCTTCTTTGTTTGCTTTATTATTGTGGGTTGCTTGGGAGTTCTATAGATCCTAACCCGGATCTGGGGGATACCTTCTTAGAAAGTAGCAACAAGGCTGTGAGGGAACTGTGCGGGGTATACCGACATGGTTGAAACAGTCTGCTACGTTGATGTGGCACTTTGGTGTGTACCGGTAACCCTTGAGTTCAGTCAAGGAGAGTACGGGGCCTCCGCGTGGTGTCGTGAAGCATCAACTGACCTTAGGAACCTTAATTGAACTATCTTGGCCTCTTTAGGGTAGTGAGATAACTGACTTTGGTGCAGTCCGAAGTTGGTTGATACTCGATACTACGCTCAATTGAGGGTTGCTTTCCTGGAATATTTTGGTCGCCAGTTCAGTGGCTAAATCGAAACGATGAACAATGAAAGCAATCCCGTGATATTGGGAACCTTAGAACCCGGTTACTTTGATTAGGACAGGTTGAACCCACCAACTCCAAAAGGGTACTACCCAGACCCCATGCTGGCCTTAAACCCTAAGGGCTTGTCTTGTGTGCCTTGTGTGCCTTACATGTTTGTCTTTGTAAATATCTGTGGTGTGCTTAATCATAGCATCATGACATCATCCAGCATCATATGCATTGACTAACCATTTCAGGGGTTCGAATTTTCATCTTTGTTCTTGTTTTGTAGGACATGGAAACTGTTCGTAGAAAGACAATTCAAGTCAGTCTTGTAAGGATCCCTCCTCAGCTTAAGGAGCTTATATCCAGGATTCCCGAGAACTCATCATTCAGTGAAAGGCATGGAAGCCTCATCAGCTTGGTCAACACCAACATTGAGGAAGATGTGATAAAGGTCCTGTTCCAATTCTTTGACCCTCTGCATCACTGTTTCACCTTCTTGGACTATCAGTTGGTACCTACATTGGAGGAGTTCTTCCGGCTCCTGAAGATCCCTATCCTTGATCAGCTACCCTTCAACGGTACAGAAAAGGAACCTAAGCTTGAAGATATTGCTAAAGCCTTGCACCTGCAGTCATCTGACCTCAAGGGACGTTGGGAAGTTAGAAGTGGCATCAAAGGGTTCTTAGCCAAGTTTCTGTTTGAAAAAGCCTTTGAATGTTGGAACTCCCTTGACTTGCAAGCTTTTGAAGAAGTGGTAGCCCTTCTTGTCTATGGTTTGGTGTTGTTCCCTAACCCAGATCAGCTTATTGATATCAGTGCTGTTCAGATCTTTATGTCCAGGAATCCTATACCTACGTTGCTGGGGGGACATCCTTCACTCATGTTACACTCGAACCACGAGAAAAAGAGGTGTCCTTATGTGTTGCACTCCTCTCCTGGGAAGGTGGTTTATTTCGCACCTTCCGCAATCAGTCTTGAAGAATGAGCGGGGTTTGAGATGGTCACAACAGTTGATGACTCTTACACATGCAGATATACATTGGTGCCCTAGGTCCAGAGAAGATGTCACTATCATCGATCGTTGCGGAGAGTACCCTAATGTTCCTTTACTTGGAATCAGAGGAGGTATTACTTATAGCCCATGCCTGGCTTGGAGACAGTTTGGTTATGCTCGGAAGGATGGTCCTCATGACATGTTAGTTCCTGACATAGTTTTTGACTTCGACAATGATACTCAAGGACTTCGCCAGAGATTCATCAGAGCCTGGAGGATGCCAAGTAGGATAGACAGCAAGACACTGGGGCACATGAACTCCATCCCTTTGGAGCCTTATCTCAAGTGGGTACGAGCCCGCTCTCAGAAGTTAGTGATGCCTTATCCTCACATGCTCCCAGTAATCAAAGAACCAGTCTTGGAAGGGGAAGTGTCCTACACTATTCAGCACCCTGATATGCCCACATCCTGGGAAGAGATGCAGAAGAGCTGGATCCAGCTTAAGGAGGAAAGGAATTCTCTTGAGACTAGTCTACATGCCAGTGAAAAGAAGGTCTTGGAACTCACCCGCCTGTTGCATGAGGAGAGGAATCTCAACACCTACATAGCTCCGAAGAGGATGCACAGTGTATTTTGGGATTGATTTGATTTTTGTACTTTTTCCCATGAGACTTTGATGTATTAAACAATGATTTCTTTAATAATAACGTGTGTTCCTTTTTGTCTACAACAAATTTAAACTTTCGAACCCTTGAATGCATTGCATAACCACATCTCATTCATCATGTGCATAGCAGGTTTTTCCTCTTTTCAGGTTGCTTACAATTCTTCGCTGTTTATTTCAGCATCATGAATCCCGAATCGGCATCAACTGAGACATCGATCAAGGCTCTTCAGGCGCAGAATGCGCAATTTCAAGAATTAATCAAGGGTCTAGCTCAAGGCCAAGAAGAACTGAAGGCTATGCTCCTGAAGAAGGAGAAGAAGAAGAAGAGAAGAACTGTTCTGTTCAACTCGGGCCGAAGGTTTGGCAATACTCTGCAGCATGAAGAGGCTGGTTCTTCTGTTGGCAAGAGCCCTTCTCAGGCAGAAGTAAAGGTCCCTAGTCCGGTAGTCTCCGACAACGAGACTGATTTTGATGAAGAGCAGTACCCTCATGCAGACGACAGATATAAGCAACTGGAGGACAGATTGAAGGCTATGGAGGTTCAACAGGTACCTGGGCTGGATTTCGGAGATCTGGGTTTGTCAACTGGTGTGATCATCCCCCACAAGTTCAAAGCACCCTCCTTCTCTAAGTATGACGGGGCGTCTTGTCCCAAGTTGCATCTGAGGTCCTATGTTCGGAAAATTCAGCCGTACTCTGCGGATAAGAATTTATGGATCCACTTCTTCCAGGAGAGTCTTTCAGGGACTCATCTCGAATGGTTCTATCAGCTGGATGGGACCAAGGTTCGTAACTGGGAGGAGTTGGCTACTGCTTTCTATAAGCAGTATCAATATAATGCCGACCTTGCCCCCACACGTACCCAACTTCAGGGTATGTCATTAGGTGCAAGCGAAGGTTTTAAGGAGTACGCTCAGAAGTGGAGAGACCTGGCTGGCAGGGTGCAGCCACCGTTGACTGATCGGGAGTTAGTAGACATGTTCTTGGGGACCCTATCTGGGCCATTTTTTAACCATCTCATTGGGAATTCTTCTGCTGGGTTCACTGATCTAATCTTGACTGGAGAAAGGATTGAAGCTGGGTTAAAGTCTGGAAAAATTCCGAAGGGTGCATCATCCAGTTCTGAGAAGAAACCCTTCAAGAAGGATTCTAGTGCTGTATATGGTTCCAGGAAATCAGAGAGACATGAACACCGCCAATCTGTCAGTGCGGTAATGATTGCTAAGCCTGCTGCCGCTCCCCGGCCAAACAATCCTCAGAAGGTTGAAAGACCCCGGAGAGAGTTTACCCGGTTAAGCATGACCTTATCACAGATCCTGCCACAGTTGCTATCCACTAATTTGGTGACTGTCAGGGAGGCGCCGAGGTTTCCAAATACTGCATCTCCCAAGTACAACCCGAATGCTCGTTGTGCCTACCATTCAGATAGCCCGGGGCACTCTACTAATGACTGTTGGGCGTTAAAAAATAAGGTGCAAGACCTTATCGACGCAAAGGAGATACAGTTCGAAGTGCCTGCGAAGCCGAATGTAGTTACTGCTCCTATGCCTCAGCATGGGGTAAATGCTGTTGATGAAGACGTTTATGCTGTTTCTGTGGATGATCTAGCCACTCCTCTAAAGATTGTCAAGAAGAACCTACTGCAGGCCGGTTTATTTCTGGGTTGTAGTGAGGGTTGCCTGTTCTGCGCTGTGTCCCCATCTGGTTGTCCCTTGCTAAAGTTAGGCATCCAAAGCTTAATGGATAGCAAGGAGATTCTATTCAAGAAGTCTGCTGTTCTGTTGGTTCCAGTGGAAGAAGTTTCTGTGGTGACTATTTTCAATAATCCAATCCCGGCTCTCCCGAAGAAGCCCGTTCAAATCATGACCGTTGCACCTGTTATTATCACTGTTCCAGGGCCCCTGCCCTATGTATCTGATAAAGCTGTCCCCTGGCATTATGGGGCAGATGTATATGTAAACGGGATTAAACAAGAGTTCAACGCTGGTGCCAGCATTTGTGACATCACTGGCCCAGCCAAGGTTACCCGCAGTGGCAGGCTCTTCTCGCCTGACATTGCACCGCCTGCTGCCCGAAGACCACTTCTCATAACCCCTGCAAGCGTACCTGTTCCTGCTGTTGATCCAATTGTTTCTCCTGCTGCCGAGTCCTCCAATGCTCGGGGCAAAGGAGTTGAAGTTGAGCCTGCCCAGATGGAGGCACCCGTACCCATAGCTGCTGAGGCCTCCCCACAAGAGATGGAGGAGATTCTGAAGATTATAAAGAAGAGCGACTTTAATGTTGTGGAACAGCTTGGGCACACGCCCTCCAAAATCTCCATGCTCTCTTTATTGCTGTGTTCCGAGGCCCATGCTAAGGCCTTGATCTCGTTCCTCAAGACGGCCCATGTGCCACATGAAACCTCTGCAGTCCAGTTCACTGATTGCGTGGCAAGTCTAACGGCAGACAATGGCTTGGGTTTCTCAGACGCTGACTTGACCGCAAAGGGAAGAGACCATAATGATGCTCTGCATGTCTCTATTGAATGCAGAGGCACTACCTTGGCACATGTGTTGGTGGATACTGGGTCATCTTTGAATGTGCTACCCAAGAAGGCTCTGGACCGTCTAGATTGTGAAGGCCTGGAATTAAAACCCAGCAATATCATCGTCAGGGCCTTTGATGGTTCAAAGAGGATGGTTCATGGAGAGGTTGACATTCCGATTCGTGTGGGCTCTCAGGTGTTCGACTCCACTTTTTATGTGATGGATATCCGTCCATCTTACTCTTGTCTACTGGGTCGACCTTGGATACATAAGGCTGGGGCAGTGACCTCTACCTTGCATCAGAAGCTGAAGTACCCCGTCAGAGGGAAGATTGTCACTGTGCAAGGAGAGGAAGAATATATGGTGAGCCACCTGAACTCCTTCAGGTACATTGAGATGGATGGGGAGTTTATTGAAACCCCCTTTCAGCATTTCGAGGAGGTGTTTCCAATTGCAGCAGAAACAGCAACAGAAGAAGGTGGTCCTTTGAAGATGGCTTCCCTGAAGGATGCCCGGGCTGTGGTTCAGAAGGGTGAATGTGCCGACTGGGGCAGACTTCCAGACTTTACTCAGAAGACTGATAAACTTGGGCTGGGTTTTACCACAGAAGGTCAGAGAGCCATGAGGAAAGCGAAGATCGGAAAACCTCCGGTATTTATTAAAAGTTCAGGAGTGAATGCTGTTGAGGAAGACCATGAAGTGGACGAAGCTGAATTCAACAGCTAGATCTATCCGACGGCCGAAGGCGGATTGAACAACTGGAGTGCTAAGGACCATACCCCTGTTACCTTTGTGATGCAGTAATGAATTCCTATGTTTTGTTATTTTGTAATAAACAATGATAAACTCTATGGCCCGGTGTCTTACCCGGGGCACCGTGGTTCTATTTGTGAGGGCATACAAACTGTCATTTCATATATCATGAATGAAAATCTTGGACGTATTTTTCGCATTGCAAATATTGTGCTCATTTTCTGTCTTTCTTTTCCTTTACATAAATTTTCAAAACAGCTGTATTTACACACACACTCACTCATACAGGTTCCAATCCACTATGGATCTCACTGATAACAACTCTGCTACTGCCGATTATGACTTCGAAAATCCGATCAACTTAGCCGAAGACGAAGGTGAAGATGATTGCGAAGTGCCTGGCGAGCTTGCAAGACTGTTGCTTCAGGAAGAGAGGGCAATTCAACCCCATGAAGAGCCAGTGGAGACAATCAACTTGGGTACTGAGGCAGACAGGAAAGAGGTAAAGATTGGTGCCAACCTAGAGCTCAGCGTGAAGCAACGGTTAACCAAGATGTTACATGATTATATGGAGATCTTTGCCTGGTCCTACGAAGACATGCCCGGGTTGGATACTGATATTGTGGTCCATCATTTGCCAACTAAGGAAGACTGTCCTCCAGTTAAGCAAAAGGTCCATCGGATGCGTCCAGAGATGTCTGAGAAGATTAAAGCCGAGGTCATGAAACAGTTTGATGCTGGGTTCCTTGCAGTGACTTCTTACCCTCAGTGGGTTGCTAACGTGGTGCCGGTACCTAAAAAAGACGATAAGGTCAGAATGTGTGTCGACTACAGGGATCTGAACAGGGCCAGCCCCAAAGATGACTTCCCCTTACCTCACATTGATGTCCTTGTTTGTTGTACCCCAAAATTTGCCCTCCCATATTCATCAAAAATTGCCAAATCAAGGTCACAAAATGCCCCAAGGGTTGTGCAGCTCAACTGTCTCCTAGACAGTCAAAATTAGGGTTTGAGTTCTGGTCAAGCAAATGAACTTTTCAAAGGCCCAATCAAGTCTCATATGCCTACAAAAATGGTCAAGCATCCTCATATCAAGTTTCAAGGCATTCAGCTCAAAATTGCACAGTCAAAACCCTAGATTGCACTACAGTCAACTGTAGGGGCAAAATGGTCATTTGACAGTCAAAAGTTCAAATTTTTGGTCAACATATCATTTTGAAGCCACAAACATCATTTGATCAATGCTTGATCATGATTCTCAAAATTTGGCTCAGAAATCATCAAAGATGCAAAAGTTGCTATATTTGGACAGCTGAAAAAGTCAACTGAAATTGACCAGGGCATAACTTTCACATGGATTATCAGAAAAATTCCATCCAAAGCTCATTTTGAAGAGAAAGACATTTCCTACAATTCATCTTCATGATCCAAGTCCAAGAAATGCTCTCACAAAAAGTTATCAATTTCAACATTATAGGTCATTTTCAAAAGTCAACAAAAAGTGACTTTAAGTCAAAGGCCATAACTTGAGATTGGTAAATCAAAATGACATGGGACCAAAGGCATTGGTTAAAGGACTCAAAGACCTTTCCAAAATGTCCAAGAACATGTGAAAAGCTTAAAAATTGACCAAGTTATGCCTTGTGGAAGTTGGGAAATTTTTGGAAATTTTTGGAAGTCAACTTTGATGCAAAAGGCCTAAAAATGCAAATGGGCCCAATTTTCTTCCAAATTTCTTCATGCCAAGCCTATGCACGACCACTAGGCCCAAAGGGAAGTATTCTCATATTTTTTAATTATTTATTTGAATTAATATTAATTTATATTCATTTAAATGATTTTAATTCATGAAAAATATAAACCTAACATGAAAAAATCTTTTTATGCATGATCTAACCTCTATAATTCGTGCATATCTCAAATAGGCAAGCTTTGATGATAATTGATCAGATTTGGCACAAAAAACACCATGAAAAAGATTGAAAAAGATTTTCAAAAATCAAATATTGAAATCCATGAATGCTTGAGATTTTGTTCAATCTTTTGACCTAAAACCATTCCATACAAATACTACATCACAACCCTAATGCAAGAGGACTGAAAAAGCTGCGTATAACACACTCTTGCAATTGGCAAAAATTCTCAAAAAGTCAAACACTGAAATCTAGCTTTGAGGACGATTAAAGCTTTGATTTTTGTTTCAATAGCATCCTGAGACCTTCCTGAGTCTTTCTCAATCAAAAACGACCATCCAAACGCCTTGAAACGGTATCTCTAAGTCAAACTGAACCTTGAAAATTTCCAAATCGCATATCACATTCTAAGCATCTTTCATGAATTTTGTTTATTGATTCTTGTTCTTTGTGAAATTCTAAAGCTAACTGTGGTGTTTAATTGCATTTTTATTGATCATACAAGATTATGCCATTGTCAAAAAACTAGGTTTTCAGGTTCTCAAAATTGGGGCTTTATCAATACAGTAAAATTGGCCACTGAAACCACCATGGTTGCATTCAGCGTGTTCTTCTGAATAAGACACATCCCTCGCGATAAATTTATGATTCATAGGGAGCTATTCGCTATTTTTTCAAAAGACCTCTAACACCATGCATGAAAACCGTTGCCCATTAGTTTTGTTTTACAGGGAAGGGGAAGGAGATGAAGACGTGTCCATTGGTGACAGGTCTATTTGAATTTCGCGCGGAATTCTAAAGCATTAGCGTTTTCTTTTTATATTATTTATGTATTATTATATGTTAATTGAAAGCGAATGGTTCAGCTGGCAACGCACTATGCATATGACTCTCAAGACCTGGGTTCAAACCCCAGGTCTGGCCAAATCCCATATTATTTTTCAATTGTAAATCCCATGCAGCTTCAGGACTGTGCACGTACCATATGCCTTCTCATCTAAGCGTACACCTGCCTGAGGGTCCCAGATCAAGGGCTAATATTGAGAGTCCACCATAAAGCCAGTCAACGCATTGGTATATGATCAGGAAAGTCAACGAATCAACCTTTATTGGGCCAGGCCTATTAAATTTGAACCTCCTAAATTGGGGACAGCACCCCCACTCTGGTTTGATTGCTTTTTGTTATTTCATTTATTTTAATTGATTGTTTGTTTTAATTATTTGTTTTAATTAATTATTTTTTACAAAAAAATCTAAAAAAAACATTATAAAAAAAATCAGGAAAACACAAAAGATATAATATTTATTTTATTGTAATTATTTTTCATAAATTAATATATGTCAATATTTAGTCTAATTAGATTTAAATTTTAATTCTTTTTTCAATAAAAATCCAAAAACATGTAGAATTAGGTTAATTGATAGTTTTAATGTCTTTTTAATTTTTATTTCCCACAATACTATTTATTTATTTATTATTTTATTTTTATAATTAAAAATTGTACATAATAAATTTTAGGTTTAATTTAGATCGTAATTTAATTCTTTCACAATAAATAAAAAAATTATTAGAATTAGGGTTGCTTCTTAATTTAATTTTAATTAACTCCTTTTTCTTTTAAATCTTAAAAAATACAAAATATCAAAAACATTTAATTTCCTTTTTTTATTATTATTTAATTTTTAATTCACGTTAACTTTTAATTATTTGCAAAAGGGTCCAACGCCCGTCATTAATCATTTAACTCGCGCATTTATCTTTTATCGTTTATATAATCATGTAATTGCCCCAAAGCGTTGTAATTTACTTTTCGCACTTTATTTCTTCGCATTATTTATTTTTTTCGCTAAATCGGGTCCAGTTTAATTTTGGCGATGTGGACCCGCGCCATTTGTAATAGTTTAGAATTTACTTTTCCTCGCAAAATATTTAACTGTTAACCAAGCATGAAAGAATGAATGTCTCAAATTAAAATCAAGCGTAGAACACAACACACATGACAAGACAAAAATACTTGAAACATGACACACGATTCGCACACACCACCCCTAGGGTACGCCTCACTGTTGCCTTTCGAAAGGTGATCGTCGAGTAGAGGATGTCTTAGTAAGTCCTCATGATCCGGGAACCTGGCATGAGGGTAGCTTCTAAGGTGTCTTCCCATTGCTCCGGTGATCACCATGTCCCTACAAACTCGAATTGACCCGAACACCTCCAACGGTGGTGCTACCTACCTCTCAATGGTGGGATGGCACTACTTTAAAGGACATTTATACAGACGAATTCCTTAGGGTAGGTAGGTTCTCAAGGATACTTGCTCTAATCTCAAAACAAACTCAAAATACTTTTCACACTGACACTTTTCAAAAGCTTTCGAAGCAAACTTTTCAAACACTCTGACGTATGAGTCGATCTGAAATTTTTCACAAGAAACTTTTAAACCCACATTGAAAAGCACGCAAAACATTTTGAAAACACATTGAGCAAGTATCTAAGAGCCCATGGATAACCATGGATAGAAAGGGTGCTAACACCTTCCCTTTCTATAACCTACCTCCCGAACCGAGAGCGATCTCTTAAAAGGAATTTTTCTGTGCTTTTGTCCTTTCCTATTGGAGAAAATAAAAGACGGTGGCGACTCTTGCTTCCGCGACATTTCGCGAACCAGCGTTAAACAGTCAGTTCCAGATCCACCGATCACAGAACTGGCGACTCTGCTGGGGACCCTTTATAAAGTGAGGTGTACCTTAGGGCTAGCTTATAACTATGTTTTCAATTGTTTTCCTTGTGTGCTTTAAATTGTGGGTTGCTTGGGAGTTCTATAGATCCTACACCCGGATCTGGGGGATACCTTTCTTAGAAAGTAGCAACAAGGCTGTGAGGGAACTGTGCGGGGTATACCGACACGGTTGAAACAGTCTGCTACGTTGATGTGGCACTTTGGTGTGTACCGGTAACCCTTGAGTTCAGTCAAGGAGAGTACGGGGCCTCCGCGTGGTGTCGTGAAGCATCAACAGACCTTAGGAACCTTAATTGAACTATCTTGGCCTCTTTAGGGTAGTGAGATCACTGACTTTGGTGCAGTCCGAGGTTGGTGGATACTCGATACTACGCTCAATTGAGGGTTGCTTTCCTGGAATATTTCGGTCGCCAGTTCAGTGGCTAAATCGAAACGATGAACAATGAAAGCAATCCCGTGATATTGGGAACCTTAGAACCCGGTTACTTTGATTAGGACAGGTTGAACCCACCAACTCAAGAGGGTACTATCCAGACCCCATGCTGGCCTTAAACCTTAAGGGCTTGTCTTGTGTGCCTTGTTTGCCCTACATGTTTGTCTTTGTAAATATCTGTGGTGTGTTTAATCATAGCATCATGACATCATCCAGCATCATATGCATTGACTAACCATTTCAGGGGTTCGAATTTTCATCTTTGTTCTTGTTTTGTAGGGCATGGAAACTGCTCGTAGAAAGACAATTCAGGTCAATCTTGTAAAGATCCCTCCTCAGCTTAAGGAGCTTATATCCAGGATTCCCGAGAACTCTGCATTCAGTGACAGGCATGGAAGCCTCATCAGCTTGGTCAACACCAACATTGAGGAAGATATGATAAAGGTCCTGTTCCAGTTCTTTGACCCTCTGCATCACTGTTTTACCTTCTTGGACTATCAGTTGGTACCTACATTGGAGGAGTTCTCCCGGCTCCTGAAGATCCCTATCCTTGATCAGCTGCCTTTCAACGGCACAGAAAGGGAACCTAAGCTTGAAGAGATTGCTAAAGCCTTGCACCTACAGTCATCTGACCTCAAGGGACATTGGGAAGTTAGAAGTGGCGTCAAAGGGTTCTTAGCCAGGTTTCTGTTTGAGAAAGCCCTTGAATGTTGGAACTCTCTTGACTTGCAAGCTTTTGAAGAAGTGGTGGCCCTCCTTGTTTATGGTTTGGTGCTGTTCCCTAACCCAGACCAGCTCATTGATATCAGTGCTGTTCAGATCTTTATGTCCAGAAATCCTATACCTACATTGCTGGGGGACATCCTTCACTCATGTTACACTCGAACCATGAGAAAAAGAGGTGTCCTTATGTGTTGCACTCCTCTCCTGGGAAGGTGGTTTATTTCACACCTTCCCCAATCAGTCTTGAAGAATGAGCGGGGTTTGAGATGGTCACAACGGTTGATGACTCTTACACATGCAGATATACATTGGTGTCCTAGATCCAGAGGAGATGTCACTATCATTGATCGTTGTGGAGAGTACCCTAATGTTCCTTTACTTGGAATCAGAGGAGGTATTACTTATAGCCCATGCCTGGCTTGGAGACAGTTTGGTTATGCTCGGAGGGATGGTCCTCATGACATGTTAATTCCCGACATAGTTTTTGACTTCGACAGTGATACTCAAGGACTTCGTCAGAGATTTATCAGAGCCTGGAGGATGCCTAGCAGGATAGACAGCAAGACACTGGGGCACAGGAACTCCATCCCTTTGGAGCCTTATCTCAAATGGGTACGAGCCCGCTCTCAGAAATTAGTAATGCCTTATCCTCACATGCTCCCAGTAATCAAAGAACCTGTCTTGGAAGGGGAAGTGTCTCATGTTATTCAGCACCCTGATATGCCCACATCCTGGGAAGAGATGCAGAAGAGCTGGATCCAGCTTAAGGAGGAAAGGAATTCTCTTGAGACTAGTCTGCATGCCAGTGAAAAGAAAGTCCTGGAGCTCACCCGTTTGTTGCATGAGGAGAGGAATCTCAACACCTACATAGCTCCGAAGAGGATGCGCAGTGTATTCTGGGATTGACTTGACTTTTGTATTTCTTTTTGCCCATGAGGCCTTGATGTATTAACCATGATTTCATTAATGATAACGTGTGTTCTTTTCTTGTCTACAATGAATTTGAACTTTCGAACCCTTGAATGCATTGCATACGCATTTCATACATCATGTGCATAGCAGGTTTTTCCCTTTTCAGGTTGCTTACAGTTCTTCGCTGTTTATTTCAGCATCATGAATTCCGGATCTGAATCAACTGAGGCTTCAATCAAGGCTCTCCAGGCGCAGAATGCGCAGTTTCAAGAATTAATCCTGGGTCTAGCTAAAGGCCAAGATGAACTGAAGACCATGCTCCTGAAGAAGGAGAAGAAGAAGAAGAGAAGAACTGTCCTGTTCAACTCGGGCCGAAGGTTGGGTAATACTCTGCATCGGGAAGAGGCTGGTTCTTCTGTTGGCAGGAGTCCTTCTCAGGCAGAAGTCAAGGTTCCTACTCCAGTAGTCTCCGACGACGAGACAAATTTTGATGAGGAACAGTATCCTCCTGAAGACAACAAGTACAAACAACTGGAGGACAGGTTGAAGGCTATGGAAGTGCAACAGACACCTGGGCTGGATTTCGGAGATCTGGGTTTGTCGACTGGTGTGGTTATCCCGCACAAGTTCAAAGCTCCAACTTTTTCTAAGTATGACGGGGCATCCTGTCCCAAGCTGCATTTGAGGTCCTATGTTCGAAAGATTCAGCCGTACTCTGCGGACAAGAATCTATGGATCCACTTCTTCCAGGAGAGTCTTTCAGGGACTCATCTCGAATGGTTCTATCAGCTGGATGGGACCAAAGTTCGTAACTGGGAGGAGCTGGCTACTGCTTTCTACAAGCAGTATCAGTATAATGCCGACCTTGCCCCCACACGTACCCAACTCCAGGGTATGTCGTTAGGTGCAAGTGAAGGTTTTAAAGAGTACGCGCAAAAGTGGAGAGACTTGGCTGGCAGGGTGCAGCCACCTTTGACTGATCGAGAATTAGTGGATATGTTCTTGGGGACCCTATCTGGGCCATTCTTTAACCATCTCATTGGGAATTCTTCTGCTGGTTTCACTGATTTGATCTTAACTGGAGAGAGAATTGAAGCTGGGTTGAAGTCTGGAAAGATTGCAAAGGCTGCATCATCATCTGGGTCGGACAAGAAACCGTTTAAAAAGGAGTCTAGTGCTGTGTATGGCTCCAGAAAATCAGAAAGACCTGATCGCCGCCAATCTGTCAGTGCGGTCATGATTGCTACGCCTGCTGCCGCTCCCCGGCCAAATAATCCTCAAAGGGTTGATAGACCCCGGAGAGAGTTCACCCGGTTAAGCATGACCCTATCGCAGATTCTGCCACAGCTGCTCGCAACCAATTTGGTATCTGTCAAGGAGGCTCCAAAGTTCCCTAACACTACCTCTCCTAAGTACAACCCGAATGCCCGTTGTGCTTACCATTCAGACAGCCCGGGGCATGCCACTGACGACTGTTGGGCACTAAGGAACAAGCTGCAGGACCTCATTGACGCTAAAGAGGTACAGTTCGAGGCATCTGACAAACCTAATGTGGTGACAGCTCCCCTGCCTGCTCATGGAGTTAATGCTATTGGTGATGAAAAGGAAGTTGATGAAGCTGAGTTCGATAGCTGGATATACCCGGTTGCTGATGGTGGACTTAACAATTGGAGCGCCAAGGACAATCTCTCTGTTTCTTTTGACATTAAGTAATAAATTTCTTTGTTTCGTTATTTCTGTAATAGACAATGATAAACTCTATGGCCCGGTGGCTTACCCGAGGCACCGTGGTTCTATTTGTGAGGGCATATGAACTGTCATTTTATACATCATGAATGAAAATCTTGGACTTTTCGCATTGCAAATATTGTGTTCCTTTTCTATCTTTCCTTTCCTTTACATAATTTTCAAAACAGCTGTATTTACACACACACTCACTCATACAGGTTCCAATCCACTCTGGATCTCACTGATAACAGCCCTGCTAATGCCAATTATGACTTCGAAAATCCGATCAACTTAGCCGAAGACGAAGGTGAAGATGATTGTGAAGTGCCTGACGAGCTTGCAAGACTGTTGCTTCAGAAAGAGAGGGCAATTCAACCCCATGAAGAGCCAGTGGAAACCATAAACCTGGGTACTGAGGCAGACAGAAAAGAGGTAAAGATTGGTGCTAACCTAGAGCTCAGCGTGAAGCAACGGTTGACCAAGATGCTGCATGACTATATGGAAATCTTTGCCTGGTCCTACGAAGACATGCCAGGGTTGGATACCGATATTGTTGTCCATCATTTGCCGACCAGGGAAGACTGCCCTCCAGTTAAACAAAAGGTCCGTCGGATGCGTCCAGAGATGTCAGAGAAGATTAAGGCCGAGGTCATGAAACAGTTTGATGCCGGGTTCCTTGCAGTGACTTCTTACCCTCAGTGGGTTGCTAATGTGGTGCCGGTACCTAAAAAGGACGGTAAGGTCAGAATGTGTGTTGATTATAGGGATCTAAACAGGGCCAGCCCCAAGGATGACTTCCCCTTGCCTCACATTGATGTCCTTGTTGATAATACAGCTCAGCACAAGGTATTCTCTTTCATGGATGGCTTTTCAGGCTATAATCAGATCAAGATGGCACCTGAAGACATGGAAAAGACTACATTTGTTACTCAGTGGGGCACTTTCTGTTACAAGGTCATGCCGTTCGGATTAAAGAATGCTGGGGCAACCTACCAGCGTGCCATGGTGGCCTTATTTCATGATATGATCCATCATGAGATCGAAGTGTATGTGGACGACATGATTGCTAGGTCCCAGACTGAAGAAGAGCATCTAGATCATCTGCAGAAGTTGTTTGACCGGTTGAAACTGTACAAACTGAGATTGAACCCGAACAAGTGCACCTTCGGGGTAAGATCTGGGAAGTTGCTAGGCTTCGTGGTCAGTGATAAAGGTATTCAAGTGGACCCTGCTAAGGTCAAAGCTATTCAAGAGATGCCAGTTCCCAAGACAGAGAAGGAGGTCAGAGGCTTTTTAGGACGCCTGAATTACATCGCTCGATTCATATCTCATTTGACTGCTACCTGCGAGCCAATCTTCAAGCTGCTGAAGAAAGATCAGGTAGTACGTTGGAACGATGAATGTCAGGCTGCTTTCGACAAAATCAAAGAGTATCTCCAAGAACCACCTATCCTTATGCCACCGGTTGAAGGGAGACCTCTGATCCTATATCTGACAGTGCTAGACAACTCAATGGGGTGTGTGCTGGGGCAGCATGACGAGTCTGGCCGAAAAGAGCATGCCATTTATTACCTTAGCAAAAAGTTTACCGACTGTGAGACCCGATACTCACTGCTTGAGAAAACTTGCTGCGCTTTGGTATGGGCTGCTCGCCGGCTGAGACAGTATATGCTGACTCACACTACCTTGTTGATCTCAAAGATGGATCCGATAAAATACATATTCGAAAAGCCTGCTCTGTCTGGTAGAATTGCAAGATGGCAAATGATCTTGACGGAATACGACATTCAGTACACAACCCAGAAAGCCATCAAGGGGAGTGTATTGGCAGACCACTTAGCTCATCAAGCTGTAGATGACTACCAATCAATGAACTTCGAGTTTCCGGACGAAAGCATTATGATTGTAACTGATTGTGAAGTACCTGGACCGGATGAAGGACCTGAACCAGGATCCCGATGGTCTATGCACTTTGACGGAGCTTCCAATGCTTTGGGAAATGGTATCGGCGCCATCATCATATCTCCACAAGGTACTCATACTCCACTCACTGCCCGGCTATGTTTCAACTGTACCAACAACATGGCGGAGTATGAGGCGTGTATCATGGGTCTTCAAGCTGCTATCGACCTACGGATCAAGTTCCTCAGTGTCTTCGGAGATTCCGCTCTAGTGATCAATCAGATCAATGGAGAGTGGGATACGAAACACCCAAACTTGATTCCTTACAGAGAATGTGTGTTGACCATGATTCCCCACTTCACAGAGATAACCTTCGAGCACTTTCCAAGAGAAGAGAATCAGTTAGCGGACGCGTTAGCTACAATGTCTTCAATGTTCAAGGTTAAATGGGATAATGAAGCTCCCCGGATCATCATCTGGAAACTGGACGAACCGGCATACTGTTGTGATCTCGAAACTGAATTGGTAACTGAGAAGCCTTGGTACCACGAAGTGAAGAGATATCTGGAAGCTCAGGAATACCCTGAAGGTGCCTCTATCAATGATAAGAAATTCCTGAGGCGGTTCGCAGCCAAGTTCTTTCTAAGCAACGGCATCTTGTACAAGAGGAATCATGATTCAACCTTACTGCGTTGTGTGGACAAGATTGAAGCAGAAAGAATCACGGAAGACCTACATGAAGGGACCTTTGGTACGCACTCCAGTGGACATACTATGGCCAAGAAGATCCTACGGGCAGGATATTACTGGTCCACAATGGAAGCTGATTGCTACCAACACTCCAGGACATGCCACAAGTGCCAGATCTATGCGGATAAGGTGCATGTTCCTCCGGTTCCCCTGAATGTTCTGACTGCGCCTTGGCCGTTTGCAATGTGGGGCATAGACATGATCGGCGAGATCAGACCTACGGCATCCAATGGACATCGCTTCATCCTAGTGGCGATTGATTATTTTACGAAGTGGGTTGAAGCAGCATCCTATGCTACAGTAACCAAGACTGTTGTGGCACGGTTTATTCGGCACAATCTGATCTGTCGATACGGCGTCCCTGAGCGAATCATTACGGACAACGGTACCAATCTGAACAATAAGATGATTGCTGAGCTCTGCGAACAGTTCAAGATACAGCATCACAATTCTTCTCCTTACCGACCGAAGATGAATGGGGCCGTAGAAGCAGCGAATAAGAACATCAAGAAGATCGTGCAGAAGATGACAGTAACGTACAAAGATTGGCACGAGATGTTACCATTCGCTCTGCATGGGTACCGTACCTCAGCAAGGACGTCAACCGGGGCAACTCCTTTCTCTCTGGTTTATGGTATGGAGGCAGTCTTGCCGATCGAGGTGCAAATTCCCTCTCTCCGGATAATGAAGGATGCAAATCTGAACGAAGATGATTGGATCCAGACACGACTTGATCAACTCAATCTCATTGACGAAAAGCGACTTGCTGCTATCTGTCATGGTCAGACGTATCAGAAACGGATGATCAGGGCATTTAACAAGAAAGTCAGACCACAGGAATATCAAGTTGGGGATCTGGTTATCAAGAGAATCATCCTTCCTCAGAGTGATCCAAGGGGCAAATGGACCCCTACATATGAAGGGCCATTTGTGGTTAAGCATGTGTTCTCAGGAGGAGCAATGATCTTAACCAATATGGATGGTGACGACCTTCCTCACCCCGCCAATGCAGACATAGTTAAAAAATACTACGCATGAAAAAGACCCGCTAGGCTGACATGCCTAGGCAAAAATTAGGGCTTCCCGTCGAACCAAAAGGGTTCGGGCAAAATGTAGGGATGAAAATGAAAAAAATCTGTACACCCGGCAAGTCGAAAACCTGAAAAGGCGGCTTGGGCAAAAATGGGTATCCCGGTGGACTGAAAACCCGAAAGGGCGGTCCAGGCAAAAGTAAGGGATAAAGCGTAAAACTATGTCTCATTGATCACTTTGCATCCAGAATCCGGTATCTGCATCAAGTTCAGACAGCATCAATCAGTCAGCTTCACCTTCAACCAAGGTCATCAAGTGATGAGACGCTCAGAGTTATAAAGGCGATAGCAGAGTTGAAACCCAGTGGATCATTCACCTTTCACGCAGCTGTTTTATTTTTCTTTTGTACAAAACTTGTATAAATTCTTTTGATCGAGCGACGTACCTCTTACTAGGACGTCAGCCTCTTGTACACAAAACGCCTATTTCAGGCCATTCAAAATCAATAAAAATATATTTCCAGTTAAACGTGCCCAAGTGTTTTTTCTTTTTCTGTTTTGTTTTGCGAAGAATGTCCAAGGTTCAATTTGTGATGTATGCATTGACAATAATTTGCTAACTCATGAATATTTGCATACGAAACAAAGGAATTCATTGCAGGTGACACTAGAAACAGGGGCAATAAAGAGTTGTTTGAGCAGTCTAATTGTTCTATCCCCCAAGGTACTAAGGTAGGTTCAGCTAAAGAACACGGCCAAGTGTATCTTAATTCCCCAGAGAGTGGTTCAACAAGTCAGTACATTCTCTCCAAGCTATCAAATCTTAAGGAAGTTGAGTATCCTCCAGCAGATCTCAACATTCCCCAGCAGCCATATACATACTCATAACAAGCATCCCCGGCAGTCTTGGTGTAAAGATTGTTCCCCGACGGCATATCAAATATTCAGAGGAATCCCTTCCCCAGCATATCAAACTTCCCCAGGAAAGTCCAATCTAGTTCCCCAGGAAAATTGGAATTCATATCCCCAAGCAGTAAGCTTATCCCCAGTAAAATTCTGGAAGCTTACCCCCTCGCAGAGCACGAACGCGTCGTCCGGCTTGGTTTAAAGAGTTATTTCCTTAACAGGATATAACTGGGTTATCCTCAGCCAAAAGCCACGGAAAGAGCGTCCTCGGCAAAAGTCTTCCTACCCCAGCGAAGTCTATCAACACTTCCAGCACAGCAAGGACATCTCCCAACATAACTCATCAACGGTATACCCAGCGGAGTTATCTTCATCAAACTCAGCAAAGCATCGCTATCCCCACAGAGTAGCACTTCCCAGCATGATCGCTAGAGTATCTTTTCTCCCGCAGAAATTAGTTCATTTGCCAAGTTTATTCCTCAACGGAGTTATCTTCTCCTACCGGTATTCTTGCAACAATCATCCACAGCAGAAGCAAAAACTCTTCCTCAACATCAGCCCAGGATATGACTTCCCGGCACCCGTCAAGGATTTATTTTCCTAGACGAAAACATACATGAATCATCACATACATTATTATAGCATGCATAACGTATTGCATCATACAAGTCTCATTTATATTGATAACATCATTGCTTGATCCATATCATGCATCGCATATAACTGACCTCTACCTTTCAGGAAGGGTGCAGTTGAAATTCCCAGACATATTTCAAGGATGTCTCTAGTCCAGTTAAATCGACTCCAAACAGATTTTTCTGATAAAGACTCAGTAGAAGTTCTTTTGTGGTCCCCTCTCCGACGGTGAGCGTGAGGTGGTAATTCCTTTTTCAAGATGTTCTCCTCTCCGACGATGAGCGTGAGGTGATAGTCTTTTGTGGTCCCCTCTCCAACGGTGAGCGTGAGGTGGTAATTCCTTTTTCAAGATGTTTTCCTCTCCGACGATGAGCGTGAGGTGATAGTCTTTTGTGGTCCCCTCTCCGACGGTGAGCGTGAGGTGGTAATTCCTTTTTCAAGATGTTCTCCTCTCCGACGATGAGCGTGAGGTGATAATCTTTTGTGGTCCCCTCTCCGACGGTGAGCGTGAGGTGGTAATTCCTTTTTCAAGATGTTTTCCTCTCCGACGGTGAGCGTGAGGTGATAGTCTTTTATGGTCCCCTCTCCAACGGCGCGTGAGGTGGTAATTCCTTCTTCAGATGTTTTCCTCTCCGACGATGAGCGTGAGGTGATAGTCTTTTATGGTCCCCTCTCCGACGGTGAGCGTGAGGTGGTAATTCCTTTTTCAAGATTTTTTCCTCTCCGGCATGAGCGTGAGGTGATATTCTCTTATGGTCCCCTCTCCAACGGCGCGTGAGGTGGTAATTCCTTCTTCAGATGTTTTCCTCTCCGGCATGAGCGTGAGGTGATATCTCCTTTCAGATTATAATTTCCTATAGTTCCCTCTCCAACGTGAGCGAGGTAACTCCCTTTGAGATTGTAATGTCCTTTGGTTCTCTTCCTGACACTACGAAGATGGTAATCCTCACCAAGATTTTCTCAACGAGCGTTGTTGAGGCTGAAATCATTCAGGATTCTCTTACCATTCATACCAAGGCAGTAACCATCCCTGGTTCATTCATCAACGTTTGAAGCTCCAGACCCAGCTCCTGTAACCAGTCAGGACATATCTATATCAAGCATCTAAAATCAGCTCCTGCAGCGTGTCAGGTACTCATTTTTTCTGTTTTGCAGGTATGCAGGTTCTCGCTAAGGAATCTCCTATGCGATCAACATCCAGATGGCATCTATAAGCCCATCATCCTATCCAGCAATCTCTAAATGGCATCTATAAGCCCATTCCCCATCATCACTGCTACTATGTGAGCGCAAATTTCTGGGCACTCTAGTGTCCAATCATCTTCTACCCTCGGATTACGAAAGGCACGTCAGCCAATCTGCACCCTCAGGTCTAAGAAGATTGAACAGGGGCAACTGTTGTACCCCAAAATTTGCCCTCCCATATTCATCAAAAATTGCCAAATCAAGGTCACAAAATGCCCCAAGGGTTGTGCAGCTCAACTGTCTCCTAGACAGTCAAAATTAGGGTTTGAGTTCTGGTCAAGCAAATGAACTTTTCAAAGGCCCAATCAAGTCTCATATGCCTACAAAAATGGTCAAGCATCCTCATATCAAGTTTCAAGGCATTCAGCTCAAAATTGCACAGTCAAAACCCTAGATTGCACTACAGTCAACTGTAGGGGCAAAATGGTCATTTGACAGTCAAAAGTTCAAATTTTTGGTCAACATATCATTTTGAAGCCACAAACATCATTTGATCAATGCTTGATCATGATTCTCAAAATTTGGCTCAGAAATCATCAAAGATGCAAAAGTTGCTATATTTGGACAGCTGAAAAAGTCAACTGAAATTGACCAGGGCATAACTTTCACATGGATTATCAGAAAAATTCCATCCAAAGCTCATTTTGAAGAGAAAGACATTTCCTACAATTCATCTTCATGATCCAAGTCCAAGAAATGCTCTCACAAAAAGTTATCAATTTCAACATTATAGGTCATTTTCAAAAGTCAACAAAAAGTGACTTTAAGTCAAAGGCCATAACTTGAGATTGGTAAATCAAAATGACATGGGACCAAAGGCATTGGTTAAAGGACTCAAAGACCTTTCCAAAATGTCCAAGAACATGTGAAAAGCTTAAAAATTGACCAAGTTATGCCTTGTGGAAGTTGGGAAATTTTTGGAAATTTTTGGAAGTCAACTTTGATGCAAAAGGCCTAAAAATGCAAATGGGCCCAATTTTCTTCCAAATTTCTTCATGCCAAGCCTATGCACGACCACTAGGCCCAAAGGGAAGTATTCTCATATTTTTTAATTATTTATTTGAATTAATATTAATTTATATTCATTTAAATGATTTTAATTCATGAAAAATATAAACCTAACATGAAAAAATCTTTTTATGCATGATCTAACCTCTATAATTCGTGCATATCTCAAATAGGCAAGCTTTGATGATAATTGATCAGATTTGGCACAAAAAACACCATGAAAAAGATTGAAAAAGATTTTCAAAAATCAAATATTGAAATCCATGAATGCTTGAGATTTTGTTCAATCTTTTGACCTAAAACCATTCCATACAAATACTACATCACAACCCTAATGCAAGAGGACTGAAAAAGCTGCGTATAACACACTCTTGCAATTGGCAAAAATTCTCAAAAAGTCAAACACTGAAATCTAGCTTTGAGGACGATTAAAGCTTTGATTTTTGTTTCAATAGCATCCTGAGACCTTCCTGAGTCTTTCTCAATCAAAAACGACCATCCAAACGCCTTGAAACGGTATCTCTAAGTCAAACTGAACCTTGAAAATTTCCAAATCGCATATCACATTCTAAGCATCTTTCATGAATTTTGTTTATTGATTCTTGTTCTTTGTGAAATTCTAAAGCTAACTGTGGTGTTTAATTGCATTTTTATTGATCATACAAGATTATGCCATTGTCAAAAAACTAGGTTTTCAGGTTCTCAAAATTGGGGCTTTATCAATACAGTAAAATTGGCCACTGAAACCACCATGGTTGCATTCAGCGTGTTCTTCTGAATAAGACACATCCCTCGCGATAAATTTATGATTCATAGGGAGCTATTCGCTATTTTTTCAAAAGACCTCTAACACCATGCATGAAAACCGTTGCCCATTAGTTTTGTTTTACAGGGAAGGGGAAGGAGATGAAGACGTGTCCATTGGTGACAGGTCTATTTGAATTTCGCGCGGAATTCTAAAGCATTAGCGTTTTCTTTTTATATTATTTATGTATTATTATATGTTAATTGAAAGCGAATGGTTCAGCTGGCAACGCACTATGCATATGACTCTCAAGACCTGGGTTCAAACCCCAGGTCTGGCCAAATCCCATATTATTTTTCAATTGTAAATCCCATGCAGCTTCAGGACTGTGCACGTACCATATGCCTTCTCATCTAAGCGTACACCTGCCTGAGGGTCCCAGATCAAGGGCTAATATTGAGAGTCCACCATAAAGCCAGTCAACGCATTGGTATATGATCAGGAAAGTCAACGAATCAACCTTTATTGGGCCAGGCCTATTAAATTTGAACCTCCTAAATTGGGGACAGCACCCCCACTCTGGTTTGATTGCTTTTTGTTATTTCATTTATTTTAATTGATTGTTTGTTTTAATTATTTGTTTTAATTAATTATTTTTTACAAAAAAATCTAAAAAAAACATTATAAAAAAAATCAGGAAAACACAAAAGATATAATATTTATTTTATTGTAATTATTTTTCATAAATTAATATATGTCAATATTTAGTCTAATTAGATTTAAATTTTAATTCTTTTTTCAATAAAAATCCAAAAACATGTAGAATTAGGTTAATTGATAGTTTTAATGTCTTTTTAATTTTTATTTCCCACAATACTATTTATTTATTTATTATTTTATTTTTATAATTAAAAATTGTACATAATAAATTTTAGGTTTAATTTAGATCGTAATTTAATTCTTTCACAATAAATAAAAAAATTATTAGAATTAGGGTTGCTTCTTAATTTAATTTTAATTAACTCCTTTTTCTTTTAAATCTTAAAAAATACAAAATATCAAAAACATTTAATTTCCTTTTTTTATTATTATTTAATTTTTAATTCACGTTAACTTTTAATTATTTGCAAAAGGGTCCAACGCCCGTCATTAATCATTTAACTCGCGCATTTATCTTTTATCGTTTATATAATCATGTAATTGCCCCAAAGCGTTGTAATTTACTTTTCGCACTTTATTTCTTCGCATTATTTATTTTTTTCGCTAAATCGGGTCCAGTTTAATTTTGGCGATGTGGACCCGCGCCATTTGTAATAGTTTAGAATTTACTTTTCCTCGCAAAATATTTAACTGTTAACCAAGCATGAAAGAATGAATGTCTCAAATTAAAATCAAGCGTAGAACACAACACACATGACAAGACAAAAATACTTGAAACATGACACACGATTCGCACACACCACCCCTAGGGTACGCCTCACTGTTGCCTTTCGAAAGGTGATCGTCGAGTAGAGGATGTCTTAGTAAGTCCTCATGATCCGGGAACCTGGCATGAGGGTAGCTTCTAAGGTGTCTTCCCATTGCTCCGGTGATCACCATGTCCCTACAAACTCGAATTGACCCGAACACCTCCAACGGTGGTGCTACCTACCTCTCAATGGTGGGATGGCACTACTTTAAAGGACATTTATACAGACGAATTCCTTAGGGTAGGTAGGTTCTCAAGGATACTTGCTCTAATCTCAAAACAAACTCAAAAGACTTTTCACACTGACACTTTTCAAAAGCTTTCGAAGCAAACTTTTCAAACACTCTGACGTATGAGTCGATCTGAAATTTTTCACAAGAAACTTTTAAACCCACATTGAAAAGCACGCAAAACATTTTGAAAACACATTGAGCAAGTATCTAAGAGCCCATGGATAACCATGGATAGAAAGGGTGCTAACACCTTCCCTTTCTATAACCTACCTCCCGAACCGAGAGCGATCTCTTAAAAGGAATTTTTCTGTGCTTTTGTCCTTTCCTATTGGAGAAAATAAAAGACGGTGGCGACTCTTGCTTCCGCGACATTTCGCGAACCAGCGTTAAACAGTCAGTTCCAGATCCACCGATCACATTGTTGATAATACAACTCAGCACAAGGTGTTCTCTTTCATGGATGGCTTTTCAGGTTACAACCAGATCAAGATGGCACCTGAAGACATGGAAAAGACTACATTTGTCACTCAGTGGGGCACCTTCTGTTACAAGGTCATGCCATTCGGGTTGAAGAACGCTGGGGCAACCTACCAATGTGCTATGGTCGCCTTATTTCATGATATGATCCATCATGAGATAGAAGTGTACGTGGACGACATGATTGCTAGGTCCCAGACTGAGGAAGAGCATCTAGATCATCTGCAGAAGTTGTTTGACCGGTTGAAGTTGTACAAGCTAAGATTGAACCCGAACAAGTGTACCTTCGGGGTAAGATCTGGGAAATTGCTAGGCTTCGTGGTCAGTGATAAAGGTATTCAAGTGGACCCTGCTAAGGTCAAAGCTATTCAAGAGATGCCAGTTCCTAAGACAGAGAAGGAAGTCAGAGGCTTTTTAGGACGCCTGAATTACATTGCCCGGTTCATCTCACATCTGACTGCTACCTGTGAGCCAATCTTCAAGCTGCTGAAGAAAGATCAGGTAGTACGTTGGAACGATGAATGTCAGGCTGCTTTTGACAAAATCAAAGAGTATCTCCAAGAACCACCTATCCTTATGCCACCAGTTGAAGGGAGACCTCTGATATTATATCTGACAGTGCTGGACAACTCAATGGGGTGTGTGCTGGGGCAACATGACGAGTCTGGCCGAAAAGAGCATGCCATTTATTACCTTAGCAAAAAGTTTACCGACTGTGAGACCCGATACTCACTGCTTGAGAAAACTTGCTGCGCTTTGGTATGGGCTGCTCGCCGGCTGAGACAGTATATGCTGACTCACACTACCTTGTTGATCTCAAAGATGGATCCGATAAAGTACATATTCGAAAAGCCTGCTCTGTCTGGGAGAATTACAAGATGGCAAATGATCTTGACGGAATACGACATTCAGTATACAACCCAGAAAGCCATCAAGGGAAGTGTATTGGCAGACCACTTAGTACATCAAGCTGTAGATGACTATCAATCAATGAACTTCGAGTTTCCAGATGAAAGCATCATGATAGTAACTGACTGTGAAGTACCTGGACCGGATGAAGGACCTGAACCAGGATCCCAATGGTCTATGCACTTTGACGGAGCCTCCAATGCCTTGGGAAATGGTATCGGTGCCATAATCATATCTCCTCAAGGTACTCATACGCCACTCACTGCCCGGCTATGTTTCAACTGTACCAACAACATGGCGGAGTATGAGGCGTGCATCATGGGTCTTCAAGCTGCGATCGACCTAAGGATCAAATTTCTAAGTGTCTTCGGAGATTCCGCTCTTGTGATCAATCAGATCAAAGGAGAGTGGGATACGAAACATCCAAACCTGATTCCTTACAGAGAATGTGTGTTGACCCTGATCCCCCACTTCACAGAGATAACCTTTGAGCACTTTCTAAGAGAAGAGAATCAGTTAGCGGACGCGTTAGCTACAATGTCTTCAATGTTCAAGGTCAAATGGGATAATGAGGCTCCCCAGATCATCATCTGGAAACTGGATGAACCGGCATACTGTTGTGATCTCGAAACTGAATCGGTAACTGAGAAGCCTTGGTACCACGAAGTGAAAAGATATCTGGAAGCCCAGGAATACCCTGAAGGTGCCTCTGTCAATGATAAGAAATTCCTGAGGAGGTTTGCAGCCAAGTTCTTCCTCAGCAATGGCATCTTGTACAAGCGAAACCATGATTCAACCTTACTGCGTTGTGTGGATAAAATTGAAGCAGAAAGGATCATGGAAGAGCTACATGAAGGGACCTTTGCTACACATTCCAGTGGGCACACTATGGCTAAGAAAATCCTACGGGCAGGATATTACTGGTCCATAATGGAAGCTGACTGCTACCAACACTCCAGGACATGCCACAAGTGCCAGATTTACGCAGACAAGGTGCATGTCCCTCCGGTTCCCCTGAATGTTCTGACTGCGCCTTGGCCGTTTGCAATGTGGGGCATAGACATGATCGGCGAGATTAAACCTACGGCATCCAATGGACATCACTTCATCCTAGTGGCGATTGATTACTTTACGAAGTGGGTTGAGGCAGCATCCTATGCTACGGTAACCAAGACTGTTGTGTCACGGTTCATTCGGCACAACCTGATCTGTCGGTACAGCGTCCCTGAGCGGATTATTACAGACAATGGTACCAATCTGAACAACAAGATGATCGCTGAGCTCTGCGAACAGTTCAAGATACAGCACCACAATTCTTCTCCTTACAGACCGAAGATGAATGGGGCTGTAGAAGCAGCGAATAAGAACATCAAGAAAATCATGCAGAAAATGACAGTAACTTACAAAGATTGGCACGAGATGTTACCATTCGCTCTGCATGGGTACCGTACCTCAGCTAGGACGTCAACCGGGGCAACTCCTTTCTCTCTGGTTTATGGCATGGAGGCAGTCTTGCCGATCGAAGTACAAATACCCTCTCTCCGGATAATGAAGGATGCAAATCTGAACGAAGATGATTGGATCCAGACACGACTTGATCAGCTTAACCTCATTGACGAAAAGAGACTTGCTGCTATCTGTCATGGTCAGACGTATCAGAAACGGATGATCAGGGCATTTAACAAAAAAGTCAGACCACAGGAATATCAAGTTGGGGATCTGGTAATCAAGCGAATTATCCTTCCTCAGAGTGATCCAAGGGGCAAATGGACCCCCACGTACGAAGGGCCATTTGTGGTTAAGCATGTGTTCTCAGGAGGAGCAATGATATTAACCAATATGGATGGTGACGACCTTCCTCACCCCGCCAATGCAGACATAGTAAAAAGATACTACGCATGAAAAAAGACCCGCTAGACTGACATGCCTAGGCAAAAGTTAGGGCTTCCCGTCGAACCAAAAGGGTTCGGGCAAAATGAAGGGATGAAAATGAAAAAATCTGTACACCCGGCAAGTCGAAAACCTGAAAAGGCGGCTTGGGCAAAAATGGGTATCCCGGTGGACTGAAAACCCGAAAGGGCGGTCCAGGAAAAAATTAGGGATAAAAGCGTAATACTATGTCTCATTGGATCACTTTGCATCCAGAATCCAGTATCTACATCAAGTTCAGACGGCATCGATCAGTCAGCTTCACCTTCAACCAAGGTCATCAAGTGATGAGACGCTCGGAGTTATAAAGGCAATAGCAGAGTTGAAACCCAGTGGGATCATTCATATTTCACACAGCTGTTTTATTTTCTTTTGTACAAAATTTGTATAAACTCTCTTGTTCGGCGACGTTCCTCTTACTAGGACGTCAGCCTCTTGTACACAAAACGCCTATTTACAGGCCATTCAAAAAATCAATACAAATATATCTTCAGTTAAACGTGCCAAGTGTTTTTCTTTTTCTGTTTTGTTTTGCGAAGAACGTCCAAGGTTCAAGTTGTGATATATGCATTGACAATAGTTTGCTAACTCATAAATATTTGCATACGAAACAAAGGAATTAATTGCAGGTGACACTAGAAACAGGGGCAATAAAGAGTTGTCCGAGCAATCTAATTGTTCTATCCTCCAAGGTACCAAGGTAGGTTCAACTAAAGAACATGACCAATACATCTTAAAATCCCCAGAGAGTAAATCAGCAGGTCAATACATTCCTCTCCAAGCTATTATCAAATCTCAAGGAAATTGAGTATCCTCCCGTAGATCTCAATACTTCCTCAGCAGCATATATTCTTAACAAACATCCCCGACAGTCTTGGCCTAAAGATTGTTCCCCGGCGGTATATCCATATCCAAAGGAATCATTTCCCTGCAATTCAAAACTCCCCAGAAGAGTCCAAATCCAGTTTCCCCAAGAAAGTTGGAATCCATCTCCCCAAGCAGTAAGCTTATCCCCAGTAAATTCTGGAAGCTTATCCCTCGCAGAGCACGAACGCGTCGTCCGGCTTTATTCAAAGAGTTATTTCCTTAACAGGATATAACTGGGTTATCCTCAGCCAAAAGCCACGGAAAGAGCGTCGTCGACAAAGTCTTCCTATCCCCAGCAAAATATTATCTACACTCAGCAAGGCATCCCTCTTCCCACAGAGTAATGCTTCCCAGCATGGTCGCTGGAGTATTTTTCTCCCCGCAGACTCTTCCATTTGCCAAGTTTATCCCGCAACGGAGTCATCTTCTCCTACCGGTATTCTTGCAGTTATCATCCCCAGCGGAAGCAAAATCTACTCTTCAACATCAGCCCAGGATACGACTTCCCGGCACCCGTCAAGGATTCACTTTCCTAGACAAAAACATACATAAGACATCACATACATCATTATAGCATGCATAGACGCATCATATCATACAAATTTCATTTATGTTGAGAACATCATTGCTTGATCCATATCATGCATTGCATACGACTGACCTTTACCTTTCAGGAAAGATGCAGTTGAAATTCTCAATCATATTTCAAGACCTAGACCGGTTCAGTTAAATCGACCCTAAGATTTTCCTGATGCTTATCCAGTCAAAGGCCTTCTCTGGTTCAGTCAGATCGACCCTAAGATCTCCCTGATGCTTATCCAGTTGAAGATATTCCAAGACCTTGCCCGGTTCAGTTAAATCGACCCTAAGATTTTCCTGATGCTTATCCAGTCAAAGGCCTTCTCTGGTTCAGTCAGATCGACCCTAAGATCTCCCTGATGCTTATCCAGTTGAAGATATTCCAAGACCTTGTCCGGTTCAGTTAAATCGACCCTAAGATTTTCCTGATGCTTATCCAGTCAAAGGCCTTCTCTGGTTCAGTCAGATCGACCCTAAGATCTCCCTGATGCTTATCCAGTTGAAGATATTCCAAGACCTTGTCCGGTTCAGTTAAATCGACCCTAAGATTTTCCTGATGCTTATCCAGTCAAAGGCCTTCTCTGGTTCAGTCAGATCGACCCTAAGATCTCCCTGATGCTTATCCAGTTGAAGATATTTCAAGACCTTGTCCGGTTCAGTTAAATCGACCCTAAGATTTTCCTGATGCTTATCCAGTCAAAGGCCTTCTCTGGTTCAGTCAGATCGACCCTAAGATCTCCCTGATGCTTATCCAGTTGAAGATATTTCAAGACCTTGTCCGATTCAGTTAAATCGACCCTAAGATTTTCCTGATGCTTATCCAGTCAAAGGCCTTCTCTGGATCAGTCAGATCGACCCTAAGATCTCCCTGATGCTTATCCAGTTGAAGATATTCCAAGACCTTGTCCGGTTCAGTTAAATCGACCCTAAGATTTTCCTGATGCTTATCCAGTCAAAGGCCTTGTCCAGTTCAGTTAAATCGACCCTAAGATTTTCCTGATGCTTATCCAGTCAAAGATATTCCAAGACCTTCTCTGGTTCAGTTAAATCGACCCTAAGATTTTCCTGATGCTTATCCAGTCAAAGACCTTCTCTGGTTCAGTCAGATCGACCCTAAGATCTCCCTGATTCTTATCCCAGTAGAAGACACCCAAGATTTTTCTCAACGAGCGTTGTTGGAATTAAAGTCGCCCAAGGTTCCCTTACCATTCATGCTAAGGCAGTAACCATCCCTGGTTCATTCATCGCCGTTTGAAGCTCCAAACTCAGCTCCTGCAACCAGTCAGGACATATCTATACCAAGCATCTAAAATCAGCTCCTGCAACGTGTCAGGTACTCATTTTTTCTTTTGCAGGTATGCAGGTTCTCGCTAAGGAATCTCCTACGCGATCAACATCCAGATGGCATCTATAAGCCCATCATCCTATCCAGCAATCTCCAAATGGCATCTATAAGCCCATTCCCCCCATCACTGCTACTATGTGAGTGCAAATTTCTGGGCACTCTAGTGTTCAATCACCTTCTACCCTCGGATTACGAAAGGCACGTCAGCCAATCTGCATCCTCAGGTCTAAGAAGATTGAACAGGGGCAACTGTTGTACCCCAAAATTTGCCCTCCCATATTCTCCAAGAAATTGCCAAGTCAAGCTACAAAATTCCCCAAGGGTTGCACAGTGCAAAAGTCTCCTATACAGTCAAAACTAGGGTTTGTGTGCTGATCAAGGAAAGGAAGTTTTCAAAGGCCCAATCAAGTCTCATATGCCTACAAATATGGTCAAGTATTCTCATATCAAGTTTCAAGGCATTCAGCTCAAAATTGCACAGTCAAAACCCTAAATTGCACTACAGTCAACTGTAGGGGCAAAATGGTCATTTGACAGTCAAAAATTCAAATTTTTGATCAACATATCATTTTGAAGCCACAAACATCATTTGATCAATGCTTGATCATGATTCTCAAAATTTGGCTTAGAAATCATCAAAATGCAAAAGTTTCCTTATTTGGACAGCTGAAAAAGTCAACTGAAATTGACCAGGGCATAACTTTCACATGGATTATCAGAAAAATTCCATCCAAAGCTCATTTTGAAGAGAAAGACATTTCCTATAACTCATCTTCATACTTCAAGTCCAAGAAATTCTCTCACAAAAAGTTATCAATTTCAACATTATAGGTCATTTTCAAAAGTCAACAAAAAGGGACTTTAAGTCAAAGGCCATAACTTGAGATTGGTAAATCAAAATGACATGGGACCAAAGACATTGGTTAGAGGACTCAAAGACCTTTCCAAAATGTCCAAGAACATGAGAAAAGCTTAAAAATTGAGCAAGTTATGCCTTGTGGAAGTTGGGAAAGTTTTGGATATTTTGAAAAGTCAACATTGATTCAAATGACCTAAAAATGCTAATGGGCCCATTTTTCTTCCATGATTCATCATTCCAAGCATGTGCACGACCACTTGGCCCAAAGGGAAGTATTTTCTCATTATTTATTTATTTATTTGAATTATTATTCATATTAATTCATTTAAATCATTTAAATATGTGAAAAATATATAACTTGACCTAATAAATCTTTTCATGCATGTTTTGCCCTCAATATTTCGTGCACATTCAAAAATAGGAAGATTTGATTTGATTTGAGCATAATTGATACAAGAGCACATGGAAAAGATTGAAAACATAATGGTGAAAAATCAAATCTCCAAATCCATGAATGAAAGATATTTGGATCAATTTTGTTAACCTAATCTATTCAGTACATAAGCCTGAGTGAAAACCTAATGCTAATACACAAAAAACTGCGCAAGAAAGCCATTGACAAACTTTGGAAAATTCTCTAAAAACTCAATTCTGAAAACAGCTTTTTAGGTCGATTCAAAGCACAAGAACCATTCCATTAGCTTCCTTGAAGGTTCCTGAACGAATTCCAATCAGAATCATCCATCACCACGCCAAGAACTGGTAAAACGAACTCAAACTGTATCAAGAAAAGTCCATGATCGTATTTTAATTTCTAGACATCCTCATAGCATTTTAATTGTAGATTCATGTTCCTTGTGAAGTTTTGAAACTAACCATGTGGTTTAATTTCGTTTTCGTGCCATATTTGGAGATTTGCCATTGATAACTTTTAGGGTTTATAGAACTGTAAATTAGGGGTTTTCAGGTACTGTAAAATTGAGACTCCAAACCACCACCATTAGCTTCAGCACGTTCAGACGAAGAGGAAACACCTATCATGCCCAATTTATGGACACCATAGCGCTAGTCGCTATTTTATTGAAACTGACCTTAAGCAACGCATAGAAAACCGTTGCCTCATGTTTTTGTTTTCAGGAACACGTGAAGAAGACGAGGTCGTGGCATACGCTGATTGGCGTGTTCAAAAATTCGCGCGCGTTTTCCAGCATTAATCCACTTTCTTTTTATATTATTTGTTTGCTTATTATATAACAAATGCGTTGACATGGCTCAGCTGGCAAAGTGTAACATTGTTAACCCTCATGACCTGGGTTCAAGTCCCAGGTCTATGTTATTTCTATATTCTTTTCCAATTCATCATCACATGCAGGTTCAACATTGGAGCGCACCATACGTCCCCACAATCTATCCTTCCACGCGTCCAGCTGCTTCAGATCAAAGGCTCAAGGTTGCTGAACACCATAAACGCTGGTCAACATGTTAGTAGGCCATCTGGAAAGTCAAACGGACCCAGGGTTTTTGGGCCAGATTATTCAAAGTCATACCTCCAATTTGGGACTTCCACCCCCCTGGTTTGCAATTTTCTATCTTTTTCTTATATTTTATTTTTAATTATTATTTTATTTGCTTTATTGCTTATTTAATTAATTATTTTTACAAAATACAAAAAATGCCTAAAAATCAGAAAAAGATAAAAAATACTATAAATATTCTTGTTTTAATATTTTTATAAATAAATTCACATGTAATTATTTAGTTTTAATTAGGTTGCAATATTAATTCTTTTCATAAAAAATCTAAAAAATGTAGAAATAGGTTTAATTAATGTTTCATTCTTTTTTTTAATTTTTCTTTCTTATAATAATATTTATTTATTTTTATAATCAAATTTGCATGAAAATAACTTAGGTTTAAATTAGGTCAAATTTCAATATTTCTTAATAAATTAAAAAATAACTAAAATTAGGGTTTGCCTTTTATTTTAATTTTAATTAATTCTCTTTTTCATTAAATCTTAAAAACATAAAAATACCAAAAACATTCTCTTTTAATTTTAATTCCTCATTAATTTTAATATTTTGCAAAAGGGTCCAACGCCCACGTTCTTAATTGTTTAATTTCGCGTATTTATTTTATTTCGTTTAAATAATTATGTACCTCTCCCGAAGCCATGTAACTAAACTTCTCGTACTTTTCAATTCTTTATTTTCTTTTAATTCTTTACTTTTCTGTCAAATCGGGTCCGGTTTAATTTTGGCGATGTGGACCCGCGCCTTTGTAATAGTTTAGGAATTTTATCTTTCCGCACTTTTTAACTGTTAAATAAATGCATGCAAGAATGAATGACAAAAATAAAAACAAAACGTTAGATCACCAATAACCTGACAAGACAAAAATAAATGAATCTGACACACAAATCACACACCACCCCTAGGGTACGCCTCACTGTTGCCTTGCCTCGAAAGGTGATCGTCGAGTAGAGGATGTCTTAGTAAGTCCTCATGATCCGGGAACCTGGCATGAGGGTAGCTTCTAAGGTGTCTTCCCATTGCTCTGGTGATCACCATGTCCCTACAAACTCGAATTGACCCGAACACCTCCAACGGTGGTGCTACCTATCTCTCAATGGTGGGATGGCACTACTTTAAAGGACATTTACACAGACGAATTCCTTAGGGTAGGTAGGTTCTCGTAGATACTTGCTCTAATCTCAAAACAAATTCAAAAATACTTTTCACACCGACACCTTTTCAAAAAGCTTTCGAAAGCATTTTTTCAAACACTCTGACACAAGAGTCGAACTGAAATTTTCAAAGAAACTTTTTAAAACCCACATTGAAAAGCAAACAAACAATTTTGAACACACAAATGAGCAAGTATCTAAGAGCCCATGGATAACCATTGATAGAAAGGGTGCTAACACCTTCCCTTTCTATAATCTACCTCCCGAACCGAGAGCAATCTCTTTAAGGAATTTTTCTGTGCTTTTGTCCTTTCCATTTGGAGAAAATAAAAGACGGTGGCGACTCTTGCTTCCGCGACATTTCGCGAACCAGCGTTAAACAGTCAGTTCCAGATCCACCGATCACACATACCATGAAACAAAGCTACCATGGCGCGTTGATAGGTTGCCCCTGTATTCTTCAGTCCGAACGGCATCACTTTGTAGCAGAAGGTACCCCATTGCGTGACAAAGGTAGTTTTCTCCATGTCCTCGGGGGCCATTTTAATCTGGTTGTAGCCCGAGAATTTGTCCATGAAGGAAAAAACCTTGTGTTGAGCTGTGTTGTCAACCAAGATGTCGATATGCGGTAGTGGAAAATCATCTTTAGGTTTAGCCCTGTTTAAATATCGATAGTCCACACACATTCTGACTTTGCCGTCCTTCTTAGGCACGGGCACGATGTTAGCAACCCATTGTGGATAAGAGGTAACAGCCAGAAAGCCAGCGTTGAATTGCTTCATAACCTCAGCCTTAATCTTCTCAGACATGTCAGGCCTCATTCGGCGAACCTTTTGCTTGATCGATGGACAATATTCTCTTGTAGGGAGACGGTGAACCACGATATCTGTGTCTAACCCTGGCATGTCTTCATAAGACCAGGCGAAGATTTCAACATAATCATTCAACAATTGCACTAAGCGCTCCTTGACATTTGGTTCCAGGTTGGCACCCACTTTTACTTCCTTTCGGTCTTCTTATGTCCCCAAGTTGATGGTTTCTAGCAACTCCTCACGAGGAAGAATAGCCCGCTCTTCTTGTTGCAAAAGTCTAGCTAATTTTCCCGGCACTTCACAATCTTCGTCAACTTCGTACTAAGCGTGATTGACCAAATCTTCAGAGTTATCGAAGGCTGAAACAGAATAGTTGCCCATGAAATCCGGAATGGATGGGTACCTGCATTTGTGAGCGTGGGTGTGTGTAAGAGATAGCCATCCTTAAACAAACAAAATGCAAAAGGAAATAAAATTAACACAACAGTTTATAGATGAAAAATGTCCAATGATTCATTAAAACATGGCATATGATTATGAAGAAAATCATGCCCTTACAAGTGGATCTACATGCCCCGGGCAAGGCATGAGGTGAAAATAGTGTGTGAATTGTTTTAGTTATTACAGACCATAAAAATGGGAAATTGTTCAAAGATAAAATTACTGGTTGATAAAGGTGATGGGAACAAAATCCTTTGCTTCCCAGTTGCTCAAACCCCCCTTCGACGGTCGGAAAGATCCAATCTTCAAAGTGGCTCTCTTCATCTTCATCCTCAACAACATTAATTCCGTGATGAGTGATCCTTATAGGTGGCCCTCTAGTCTTGGAACGACGCATTGCCTTCTGTCCTGCAGTTGTAAACCCTAGTCCAAATTTGTCCGTCTTATGGGGAAAGTTAGGCAATTATCCCCATACTGTACTCTTCCCTTCTTTAACCACAGCCTCTGCGTCCTTGAGAGATGACATCCTAGATACATGCTTGGGAACGATAGGCACCTCAACCATTATCTTCGCAACTGCTACCTTGGGAGAAACTTCCTCAAAATGCTGGAAAGGCGTTTCGATGAACTCACCATCGAGCTCCACATAACAGAAGGAATTGAGGTGACTTATCATGTACTCTTCCTCGCCGTGCACCGTTATAATCTTACCCTTAACAGGATATTTCAACATTTGGTGCAAAGAGGAGGTAACTGCCCCGACATAGTGGATCCACGGTCTTCCTAACAGGAACGAATATGACAGACGGATGTCCATCACGTAAAAGGTTGAGTTGAAGACTTCTGTGCCTACTTTGATAGGAATATCAACCTCTCCATGTACCATTATCTTTGAACCATCAAAAGCCCTAACAATGATGTTACTAGGCTTGAGAGTCAATCCTTCGCAGTCCAAACAATCTAAGGCTTTCTTTGGCAGCACGTTCAAGGAAGAACCAGTATCAACTAAGACATGGGCGAGAGTGGTTCCCCAACATTCAACTGAAACATGTAACGCATCGTTGTGTTTCCTTCCTTTGGGAGTTAAGTCAACATCGGAAAAGCTGAGGCCATTATCAGCAGTAAGACTAGCCACACATTCCTGAAACTGGTCAGCCGAAGTCTCTTGGGGAACATGTGTCGCCTTCAAGAATTTGATCAGGGCCTTAGCGTGGGCCTCAGAACAAAGCAGAAGAGCCAACATTGAAATTTTAGAAGGGGTCTGCCCTAACTGTTCCACAACGTCGTAGTCACTTTTTCTGATTATTTTCAAGATTTCATCCATTTCTTTCTGATTGGTTTCGGGGATAACCACAACACGGGCCTTCATCCTGACAGGCACTTCCAGTATCCCCTTACCCTTTTCGGTAGTTTCAGCAGATGGTCTTACTTCAAGAGTATCCAGTTCTTCAATCACTGGGCCTTGCACAGATGGTCCAACAGGTGCAGAAGCTTTCAAGGGTCCGAAAACTGCTCGAGGGGGAGCAATCTCCGGAGAAAAGATCCGGCCACTGCGGGTTATCTTGCTTGTACCCGCGATATTCCCTATATCAGGGCTTTCTTCTTCAGAAATCTCTTGGACTGTCTCAATTTGTTTGACACCATGGTAGAAGATTTCTCCCCCATAGTTCCATGGTATCGTTTTGCTTGATTGGTACGGGACAGGTCCCGGCATGGTGATCTTTAATGGTACACATTCAGAGTTGGGTGTAATCCTGACAGGCCTTTTGCAAGCCTTGGGAGGATTGTCGGAAATGGTTATGATTGCAATATCGTTGGTTGAAGTAGCAAAAGTATCAGGAGTAACAGGATTGAGGGTATCAACAGGGGTTTTCTAGAAAAGTATCTATTGGGTATCCATTAGGCGTTGGACACCTGACTTCAACATTGGGCAATCACCTCGTATGTTCAAACAAAAATAGCAGTCTTTACCACAACCAGGAAAGATCCCGACTCTCAACAAATTTTCCTTAATCACAAGTAACGGTGTCAGCAGGTCAACAACATCAGTAACATGAGTGTCCTCCATAACAGCATGAATATTGTGGCCGTGCTTGGGCATCGGAGCAGATATAACATTGGGCTTCTCAGGAGCATCAAATTCTACTTGCTTAGCATGAATCAGATCCTGGATTTTGTTCTTAAGCGCCCAACAATTATTGGTATCGTGCCTAGCACTATCGGAGTGGTAAGCACACTTGGCATTGGAGTGGTAGTATGGAGAGGAAGTGTTAGGGTTTTTTGGCGCTTCCTTCAAACTGGTCAGATTCAGCTTCAACAAATGGGGAAGTACCTGAGCGGGCGTCATGTTGATGCGGGTGAACTGCCGTTGTGGCATTTCCACCTGTTGTTGATTAGGTCTCGACTGATTGTTACGAGGTTGATCATTTGACGAGTTTTGAATCATCACAGCCCCTACAGTCGGCCGATGCTCAGTTCTTCCCTGTCCCTTCTGAGAATACACAGCAGATGCTTCCTTCTTAGCTGGGAAAGGTTTCTTAATCGCTGTGGATGCGGAAGCATCCTTTTGAATCTTCCCACTCTTAATACCGGCCTTAACCCTTTCGCCGGTCAAAATCAGTTCAGTAAATCCCGTGGAAGAACTTCCGATCATATGATTGAAGAAGGGGCCAGACAGGGTCCCCAGAAACATGTCAACTAACTCCCTATCTGATAGCGGTGGATGCACCCTTCCCGCCAGATCACGCAATTTCTGGGCGTACTCTTTAAACCCTTCATTGGAAGCCATCCCCATACTTTGTAACTGAGTACGAGTGGGCGCCAAATCAGCATTATATTGATACTGATGATAAAAAGCAGCTGCCAAGTCTTCCCAATTGTGAACCTCTGATCTTTCGAGCTGATAAAACCAGTCTAACTGCGTGCCAGACAAGCTGTCTTGGAAAAAGTGTACCCAAAGGTCTTTATCGGATGAATGGGGTTGGATTTTTCTGACATACGACCTCAGGTGCATTTTTGGGCACGACAGGCCATCATACTTGGCAAATGTTGGCACCTTGAACTTGGGAGGGATAACAATCCCAGCTACCATCCCTAGTTCTTCAAAATCCAATCCGGGCACCCTCTGCAACTCCATAGCTTCCAGTCTATCTTCAAGGTTCTTATATTTATCATCCGCTGGTGGATACTGTTGTTCGGAGTAGTCTTCGTCTTCTTCCTCTTCCTCCTCTTCGACCTCGGATTCAGAAGGCACAACATTCCCTTTCCCTTTACCGGCCCCTTCGTCAGACGTTGAGGGGAACTCGAGAAATCTCCTGGCCTGATGCTCAAATCTTCTTCCCAAAGTGGCTACTCCAGGTCTCTTTTTCTTTTTCTCTTTATTCTTCTCCAACAAAACTTTGAGGTCCTCTTGACCCTTTGCCAAGGTCATGAGGAGTTGCTAGAACGGTGAATTTTGTGCTTGTAGATCCTTTACCGTTTGCTCCAAATCCATCTTGCTGAAATAAACAACAGAAAGATAAGGAAACCTGGCGTGAAGACCTGTTTATGCATATGATGAATGGTATGTGTGATCGGTGGATCTGGAACTGACTGTTTAACGCTGGTTCGCGAAATGTCGCGGAAGCAAGAGTCGCCACCGTCTTTTATTTTCTCCAAAGGGAAAGGACAAAAGCACAGAAAAATTCCTTAAAGAGATTGCTCTCGGTTCGGGAGGTAGGTTATAGAAAGGGAAGGTGTTAGCACCCTTTCTATCCATGGTTATCCATGGGCTCTTAGGTACTTGCTCAATGTGTTTTCAAAAAGGTTTGTTTGCTTCTCAATGTGGGTTTAAAAAAGTTTCTTTTGAAAAATTTCAGTTCGACTCGTACGTCAGAGTGTTTGAAAACTTTGCTTTGAAAGCTTTTGAAAAGTGTCAGTGTGAAAAGTCTTTTCGAGTTTGTTTTGAGATTAGAGCAAGTATCCTTGAGAACCTACCTACCCTAAGGAATTCGTCTGTGTAAATGTCCTTAAAAGTAGTGCCATCCCACCATTGAGAGGTAGGTAGCACCACCGTTGGAGGTGTTCGGGTCTATTCGAGTTTGTAGGGACATGGTGATCACCGGAGCAATAGGAAGACACTTTAGAAGCTACCCTCATGCCAGGTTCCCGGATCATGAGGACTTACTAAGACGTCCTCTACTCGACGATCACCTTTCGAAAGGCAACAGTGAGGCGTACCCTAGGGGTGGTGTGTGCGAATTGTGTGTCATGTTTCAGTTATTTGTCTTGTCATGTTTATTTGTGATCTACGCTTGATTTTAATTAAGACATTCATTCTTGCATGCTTATTTAATAGTTATAAAGTATTTGCGGGAAAATAAATCTACAACTATTACAAATGGCGCGGGTCCACATCGCCAAAATTAAACCGGACCCGATTTAGCGGAAAGTAAATAAAGCAATAAAAGTAAAAGTGCGAGAAATAAAATTGTTACAAGGCTCTGGGACATGTACATAATTATAATAAGCGACAAAGTAAAATGCGCGAAATTAATAATTTAAAAGTAACAATGGGCGTTGAACCCTTTCGCAAAATTAAAATTAATGAATTTAATTAATTAAATGAGGAATAAAAAATTAAATTTAAAAAAGGAATGTTTTTTGGTGTTTTCATATTTTTAAAATTTAAAAGGAAAAAGAACTTTTTAGAATGAAATTTGAAATGCAAACCCTAATTCTAATGTTTTTAGTTATTATGAAAATGTTATATTAATCTAATTTAAACCCTAATTTTTATTCATGTACAAAAATATAATAAATAAATAAATAATATTGTGATAAAAAAGGGAAAATTAAAAAGGTATAAAAATTATTAACTAACCTAATTCTATATTTTTTTTGGATTTTTTTTATTAAAAGGATTAAAATTATAACCTAATTAAACTAAATATTTACATGTAATTTATTTATGGAAATAATTAAAATAAAATAAATATTATATTTTTTCCTTTTTATGATTTTTATGATATTTTTCATATTTTTGTAAAAATAATTAATTAATTAAAACAAACAAAAAAAATAAATAACATAACAATTAAGAAAATAAAATATAAAAAAAGAAAAGCAAACCAGGGGGGGGGGGGGGGGGGGGGGTAGCCCCAAAATTGGAGGTAAGGTTCAGCAAATCAGGCCCATTAAGCATTGAAATTCACTGACTTTCCCAGATTGTGTGCTAATGCGTTGACCATTGTGTACGTGTCCTTTGAATCTTGGCCATTGATTTGGATTGGTGGGATGCATGGACGATCAGGCTTTGAGATGTATGGTGGGCATCAATGATAGCGCTGCATGGGAATTCACGTTGAAAAATAATATGAGAAATATGTGAGACCTGGGGTTTGAACCCAGGTCATGAGAGTCACAAGCGTGTATCCCTGCCAGCTGAGCCACTAAGTTTCAATTAATATATAATGGTTATTAAATAATAAAAAGAACAAACAAGACATTAATGATTCAGCGCGCGCGTTTTCAAATTCCCCAATCCGCTTGTGCCACGCTATCATCATCTTCATTCCCTGAAACATAAAAAACGAAGGCCACGGTTTTCCAAGTGTGGTGTTAGGCTGCCTTTGGAAAAATAGCGATTAGCGCTATAGTGCATATAAATTGATCGCGAGGCTTGAGTTTGCTTCGTCTTGACATGACGAATTTGCCTGTACCAGTTTGGGGATCTAATTTTACGCCTTGCACAAAGCCCCAATTTTGGAACCTTGGAACCCTAGAATCTGTCAATGGTGGAATCTTATACACAGCGAAATAATGCAATTAAACATAGTGGTTAGCTTATAAACTTCATCAGGAATGCAAAATACATATCAAAACTTATAAAAAATGCATGAATTGGTATGTGCGATTAAGAATTTTTCTTGATGCAGTGTGAGTTCAAACTACCAATTCTTGAAGCTTTGGTCGTTGTTCTTGATTGGAATGTGTTCTATGTCACCCAAGGAAGCTAATGGGATCAGTATTACGCCTTGAATCCACCTGCAACCTTGAAATCAGTTTTGAGTTTTTTGGCAATTTTTCCAATGTTGCAATAAGGTTTCTTGCGCAGCTTTTAGTCCTCTTCTTTTAGGGTTGTGATTCTGATCATATAGTGAGCATATTAGGTCATCAAAATTGAACAAAATCTCATGCCATAATGGTTTTTGCTAATTGATTTTCCAAGATCTTTTTGAATCTTTTTCTCATGTATTTTGTATCAATTAAGCTCCAATCAACCAAATCTTGCCATATTTAATTGTACACGAAATCTTGAGCCTAGAATGTGTACAAAAAGATTTTTTTAGGTCATGTTTATATTTTCTACATATTTAAATAATTTAAATGAATTAATATTAATATAAATTCAAATAAATAATTAAAAATTGAGAAAATACTTCCCCTTGGGCTTAATGGTCGTGCATAGGCTTGGCATGAAGAAACTTGGAAGAAAAATGGGCCCATTTGCATTTTTAGGTCATTTGAACCATTGTTGACTTTTCAAAATTCCCAAAAATTTCCCAACTTCCACAAGGCATAACGTGCTCAATTTTTAAGCTTTTCACATGTTCTTGGACATTTTGGAAAGGTCTGTGAGTCCTTTAACCAATGCCTTTGGTCCCATGTCATTTTGATTTACCAATCTCAAGTTATGGCCTTTGACTTAAAGTCCCTTTTTGTTGACTTTTGAAAGTGACCTATAATGTTGAAATTGATAACTTTTTGTGAGAGCATTTCTTGGACTTGGAATATGAAGATGAGTTGTAGGAAATGTCTTTCTCTTCAAAATGAGCTTTGGATGGAATTTTTCTGATAATCCATGTGAAAGTTATGCCCTGGTCAATTTCAGTTGACTTTTTCAGCTGTCCAAATAAGGAAACTTTTGCATCTTTGATGATTTCTGAGCCAAATTTTGAGAATCATGATCAAGCATTGATCAAATGATGTTTGTGGCTTCAAAATGATATGTTGACCAAAAATTTGAACTTTTGACTGTCAAATGACCATTTTGCCCCTACAGTTGGCTGTAGTGCAATATAGGGTTTTGACTGTGCAATTTTGAGCTGAATGCCTTGAAACTTGATATGAGGATACTTGACCCCATTTGTAGGCATATGAGACTTGATTGGGTCCTTGAAAACTTCCTTTCTTTTATCAGAACACAAACCCTAGTTTTGACTGTATAGGAGACAGTTGAACTGCATAACCCTTGGGGAATTTTGTGACCTTGACTTGACAAATCTTGGAGAATATGGGAGGGAAAATTTTGGGGTGCAACAGTTGCCCCTGTTCAATCTTCTTAGACCTGAGGATGCAGATTGGCTGACGTGCCTTTCGTAATCCGAGGGTAGAAGAGGATTGAACACTAAAGTGCCCAGAAATTTGCGCTCACATAGTAGCAGCGTGATGGGGGGAATGGGCTTATAGATGCCATTTGGTGATTGCTGGATAGGGTGATGGGCTTATAGATGCCATCTGGATACTGATTGCGTGAGAGATTCCTTAGCGAGAACCTGCATACCTGCAAAAGAAAAATGAGTACCTGACACGTTGCAGGAGCTGATTTTAGATGCTTGGTGTAGATATGTCCTGACTGGTTACAGGAGCTGAGTCTGGAGCTTCAAAAGATGATGAATGGACCAGGTATGGTTACTGCCTTAGCATGAATGGTAAGAGAACCTTGGGCGACTTTAACTTCAACAACGCTCGTTGAGAAAATCTCGGTGAGAAATACCATCTTTGCAATATCGGGAAGAGAACCATAGGAAATTATAATCTGAAAGGGAATCACCTCACTCAACGTCGGAGAGGGAAACATCTGAAAAAGGGATTACTACCTCACACACCGTCGGAGAGGGAACCATGAAAGACTATCACCTCACACTCATCGTCGGAGAGGGAAACATCTGAAAAAGGGATTACTACCTCACACACCGTCGGAGAGGGAACCATGAAAGACTATCACCTCACACTCATCGTCAGAGAGGGAAACATCTGAAAAAGGGATTACTACCTCACACACCGTTGGAGAGGGAACCATAAGTTCTGCTGAGTTTTTATCAGAAAAATCTGTTGGGAGTCGATTTAGCTGGACTAGAGAAAGCTTTTTTTTTTATAAGGATGTGATGAAGGAATCTGAGGCGATTGCTACTCCAAATCTATGACAAAGGAATCTGGGACGATTACTACCTCGGCAGAATGATGAAGGAATCTGGGCCGATTACTACCTCAGAAGAATGATGAAGGAATCTGGAGCGATTACTACCTCAGCAGGACGATGAAGGAATCTGGGACGATTACTACCTCAGCGGGGTGATGAAGGAATCTGGGACGATTACTACCTCAGCAGGATGATGAAGGAATCTGGGACGATTACTACCTCAGCAGGACGATGAAGGAATCTGGGATGATTACTACCTCAGCGGGGTGATGAAGGAATCTGGGACGATTACTACCTCAGCAGGATGATGAAGGAATCTGGGACGATTGCTACTCCAGCGGGGTGATGAAGGAATCTGGGACGATTACTACCTCAGCAGGATGATGAAGGAATCTGGGACGATTACTACCTCAACGGGTAAAGACTTTTATCTGTTGATCGTTCTTTCCTGAAAAAGTAACGAATTAGTGGTATGCAATATCATAATGCATGAATTGCCTGATATTAAGATGTTCTCAAAAATGAATGAGATTGGGGTGATATGATGCGTCTATGCATGTTATAATGATGTATGTGACGTTTTATGAATGTGTTTTTTCGTTTAGGAAAGTAAATCCTTGACGGGTGCCGGGAAGTCATATCCTGGGCTGATGTTGAAGAATAGTTGCAAGAATTCCCATAGACGAAGATAACTCCGTTGGGGAATAAATTTGGCGAATGGAGGATTCTGTGGGGAGAAGAAGATATTCTAGCGACCATGCTGGGAAGAAATACTCTGTGGGGAGATGCTTTTGCTGCATTGTTGAGGATGACTCGCTGAGGATACCTTGCTGTATTGGAAGTATGAATGGACTTCGCTGGGGATAAGAAGATTCTGTCGACGATGCTCTTTCCGTGGCTTTTGGCTGAGGATAACCCAGTTATATCCTGTTAAGGAAATAACTCTTTGAATAAAGCCGGGGGACGCGTTCGTGCTCTGCGAGGATAAGCTTCAAGAATTTACTGGGGATAAGCTTACTGCTTGGGGAGATGAATTCCAATTTTCCTGGGGAAACTGGATTGGACTCTTCTGGGGAGTTTGAACTGCATTGGTTATGTTCTTCAACGGACCCTACCTTGACACCTTAGAGGACAGAGCAATCAGATTTCTTAGACCACCCATTATTGCCCCTGTTTCTGATGTGGGAGCGGAAGATACCTGTGGAGGTGCTTGATAGTTGTTGATGGACAAACCTTCTTCTGGTAGGCGAGTGATGAGATGACAGGACATAGTCGTACGCTTTAATCCCTAACTTTTGCCTGGACCGTCCTTTCGGGTTTTCAGTCCAACGGGATACCCATTTTTGCCCAAGCCGCCTTTTCAGGTTTTCGACTTGCCGGGTGTACAGTTTTTTCATATCATCCCTTCATTTTGCCCGAACCCTTTTGGTTCGCCGGGAAGCCCTTATTTTGCCTAGGCATGTCAGCCTAGCGGGTCTTTGATGATGCGCAGTATTTTTTTTCGACTATGTCCATGTTCTCAGAATGTAGGGAGTTGCCCCTGTTGGAAGTATTTTGTCATGCCCCAGATGATGGGCAATGCTCCTACTGTGCCCCTTGATTGGAGGTACTTCTGTTCACAAGGTGTTCATCGTGCGAATTTCCCTGCTGTTCAAACAAATAGTCATATGCAAACAATGTTATTTTAAGAATGCAAAAGCCTATGTCTGTCTCGAATTTTGAAAATGCATTTTTGTAATACAGTGCGGTGTCAACTCAAGATTTTACAGCAAACCTTCAGGAGTCAGGATACCTTCGTAACAGTATGCTTTCGAACTAACCCGTGCTTCAGCTAGGACTTTTAAGGGTTATATCGTGGCCTGGTTCACGGTTTAAGAAACAAAGGATAAAGGCTCAAATTATTTGTACCCACCCGTTCTTCGTGATGTTCTCCAAACCTAACCTCAGTTGATCGTACGTTAGACCTTGTTTGAATCTTTGCTCTGATTTTCCGGTGATGATTCGGATGTTGATAATTTATTCTGACTGGACAGTCATTTTTGCTTTTGTTGAGGGTTTGTATGACCTCTTTCTTTTTTTTTTTTGCCTGAACTGTTTCCTTTTTGGAATTACAGTCAGCGGGATGCCCCAGTTTCGTAAGTCCCCTTTGTAGGTTTAGACTTTTTGGGCTTTTTCATTTATGAATTTTGATCATGACTGCCTGTCCTTATGATTGTTCGGAACCATCATTGTCTTTCTTTGTTTTGTAAAGATCTCTTCGGTGCCATTCGTCATGCACTTGGATCAACTGAGGGACTACCCTGCCCCAGGTTATGATTAAGGGTTTTGATTTTCGAAAATAAAAACTCCTACTTCTTTGGCTCTGATGGGTTGACGAGGGATTATCTTCCTTATAACTCCAGTGTTTAGGAATTGAAACAATGCCTGTACCTCATCAGCGGGGTTTGTTCAGAAGCATACTGTAATGATCGCGGTATCGTTTTCGTCATCCTCCCTCAAGAGGCTTAGAATTAACGAGAGTTGACATCAGAAAAAATATGAAAACAATTTGCATATAGTGAATGAGAATACATTGATTCAAAATAGACATAAGCGATGCATTAATGTGATAACAATGTTTGACATGAATAACTGTTTGAACAAATCAAAGAAAAATACAACTTGAACATTTGGATGAACAAAAGACATTCTCGATGATTTGGTGTAAGATCAGTGTTCAAACTCGACCTCCTTGGCGTCAATCAAATCCTGGATCTTGTTCTTCAAGGTCCAACAGTCGTCGGTGTCATGTCCAGGACTGTCAGAATGGTAGGCACATCTCACACCCGGGTTGTACTTGGGAGAGGAAGTGTCAGGATTTTGAGGAGGATCCTTAAGTGTGATCATTTTTGCCTTCAGCAATTGTTGTAATGCCTGAGACAAAGACATGTTGATGTCAGTATACTTCCTATCTTGATGCTTTATCCTGCGCCTATTGCTTTTTCTTGGCTGACCGGGCGTGGGATCAGAAATTTGGATTGCCCCTGCATCATGATGGCCCTTTTTACCATGTATAGCATTGGACTCTTTCTTTCCACTGTGGGGCTTTTTCTGAGTATCAGCAGGTGCGGTTTCTTGAATCTTCCCTGACTTGATACCAGCTTCGATTCTCTCCCCGGTCAAGACAAGATCTGTAAACCCAGCAGCAGAATTCCCAATTAGGTGGTTGAAGAATGGACCAGACAGGGTCCCCAAGAACATGTCGACGAGCTCGCGGTCAGTCAGAGGTGGTTGTACCCTTCCAGCAAGGTCCCTCCATTTTTGCGCATATTCTTTAAAGCCTTCACTTGATCCTAACGACATACCCTGGAGTTGGGTACGCGTAGGGGCAAGGTCGGCATTATACTGATACTGCTTGTAGAAAGCAGTAGCCAACTCCTCCCAGTTACGAACCTTGATCTCATCCAGCTGATAGAACCATTCGAGATGAGTCCCTGAAAGACTCTCCTGGAAGAAGTGGATCCATAAATTCTTGTCCACCGTATATGGCTGAATTTTCCGAACATAGGACCTTAAATGCAGCTTGGGACAAGACGCCCCGTCATATTTAGAGAAGGATGGTGCTTTGAACTTATGCGGGATAATCACACTGGCTGACAGACCCAGATCTCCGAAATCCAGCCCAGGTACCTGTTGAACCTCCACAGCTTTCAGTCTGTCCTCCAGTTGCTTATATCTGTCATCAGCAGGAGGGTACTGCTCTTCATCAAAATCTGTCTCGTTGTCGGAGACCACTGGACTGGGAACCTCTCTCTCATGGTGACTGCTTTCCCTCACAGATGGGGTTGTCCTCTCAGTTTCAATCTGCGGTGCATTCCCAGATCTGCGTCTAGGGCTGAACAAAACAGTCCTCCTCTTCTTCTTTTCTTTCTTCAAGAGCAGAGCCTTCAGATCTTGTTGCCCCTGGGTCAAGTTCATGATCAACCCTTGGAACTGGGCATTCTGAACCTGGAGGGCCTTGATGGACTGCTCAGCTGATGATTCAGGATTCATGACGATCGGCTGAAATAAACAGCGAAGAAGGGTAAGCAACCTGTCAAAGGGGTACCTGTTATGCAATGATATGTATGACATGCATGCAATGATTTCAAGGACCTCGCAGGGTAAACAGAGAAACTTGTTAGAGTTGAGAACCGGTAACTTGATTGAAGGAACTTCATGTTGTTGAGTCCTTCTTCAAGGGTCAAAGGCTCACCATATCCAGTGGGTCATAGCCCCTGACAACCTTGGCTAGAGGAAAATAAATCCTCTTTGCCCCTTGCTGGGATAATTGATTCACCGTGACCTGCATCACAAGCCCTTGAGATCCTTGAAATGGGTTAGGATGTATGCAATGGTATGATGTCATGCTATGCATGGGGGTAATGTAGGTAACCCTGTTACGAGTCCAAATTAAGGACTGCAAAAAACCTGCAAGAAACTTAGGATACCCTGTTATGAGTCCTAATTAAGGACTACAAACACAACCTGCAAGAGACAAATGTCAGGTAATAAGCATGCAAATAGTCAAGTATGAAGGCACACAAGTCACACAAAAGAGCCCTTAAGGTTTAGGCCAGCATGAGGTCTGGGTAGTACCCTCTTTCAGTTTGTTGGTTAAGACCTGTCCTATCAGAAGTAACCGGGTTCTAGAGGATCCCAATATCACTGACTACCCTCAATCGGTCATAACTCCAGCATCGCAATCTTTTCTTGCGGCCAGAACCATCACGAGAGTTTAGCCTCAATGGGCGTAGCATACTGCTACTGTTTCTATTGGCCAAATTGGGTCATTTAAGGTTCTACGGTCTGTTGGTGCTTAATGACTCCTTGGAAGACCCATATTCTCCCCGTTTCAACACGAGGGATATCGGTACAGACCAAGGTGCCACACCAACGTAGCCACTGCTTCACCCATGTCGGTATACGCCGGACAGGTCCCTCACAGCTTATGCTACCTAAACAGGGTATCCCCAGATCCGGGTTAGGATCTATGTAACTCCGATACAACCCACAATAGTAAAGCAAGCAAAGAAGACAATTGAAAACACAGTTATGAACTAACCCTAAGGTACACCTCACTTTATAAAGGGGTCCCCAGCAGAGTCGCCAGTTCTGTGATCGGTGGATCTGGAACTGACTGTTTAACGCTGGTTCGCGAAATGTCGCGGAAGCAAGAGTCGCCACCGTCTTTTATTTTCTCCAAAGGGAAAGGACAAAAGCACAGAAAAATTCCTTAAAGAGATTGCTCTCGGTTCGGGAGGTAGGTTATAGAAAGGGAAGGTGTTAGCACCCTTTCTATCCATGGTTATCCATGGGCTCTTAGGTACTTGCTCAATGTGTTTTCAAAAAGGTTTGTTTGCTTCTCAATGTGGGTTTAAAAAAGTTTCTTTTGAAAAATTTCAGTTCGACTCGTACGTCAGAGTGTTTGAAAACTTTGCTTTGAAAGCTTTTGAAAAGTGTCAGTGTGAAAAGTCTTTTCGAGTTTGTTTTGAGATTAGAGCAAGTATCCTTGAGAACCTACCTACCCCAAGGAATTCGTCTGTGTAAATGTCCTTAAAAGTAGTGCCATCCCACCATTGAGAGGTAGGTAGCACCACCGTTGGAGGTGTTCGGGTCTATTCGAGTTTGTAGGGACATGGTGATCACCGGAGCAATAGGAAGACACTTTAGAAGCTACCCTCATGCCAGGTTCCCGGATCATGAGGACTTACTAAGACGTCCTCTACTCGACGATCACCTTTCGAAAGGCAACAGTGAGGCGTACCCTAGGGGTGGTGTGTGCGAATTGTGTGTCATGTTTCAGTTATTTGTCTTGTCATGTTTATTTGTGATCTACGCTTGATTTTAATTAAGACATTCATTCTTGCATGCTTATTTAATAGTTATAAAGTATTTGCGGGAAAATAAATCTACAACTATTACAAATGGCGCGGGTCCACATCGCCAAAATTAAACCGGACCCGATTTAGCGGAAAGTAAATAAAGCAATAAAAGTAAAAGTGCGAGAAATAAAATTGTTACAAGGCTCTGGGACATGTACATAATTATAATAAGCGACAAAGTAAAATGCGCGAAATTAATAATTTAAAAGTAACAATGGGCGTTGAACCCTTTCGCAAAATTAAAATTAATGAATTTAATTAATTAAATGAGGAATAAAAAATTAAATTTAAAAAAGGAATGTTTTTTGGTGTTTTCATATTTTTAAAATTTAAAAGGAAAAAGAACTTTTTAGAATGAAATTTGAAATGCAAACCCTAATTCTAATGTTTTTAGTTATTATGAAAATGTTATATTAATCTAATTTAAACCCTAATTTTTATTCATGTACAAAAATATAATAAATAAATAAATAATATTGTGATAAAAAAGGGAAAATTAAAAAGGTATAAAAATTATTAACTAACCTAATTCTATATTTTTTTTGGATTTTTTTTATTAAAAGGATTAAAATTATAACCTAATTAAACTAAATATTTACATGTAATTTATTTATGGAAATAATTAAAATAAAATAAATATTATATTTTTGCCTTTTTCTGATTTTTATGATATTTTTCATATTTTTGTAAAAATAATTAATTAATTAAAACAAACAAAAAAAATAAATAACATAACAATTAAGAAAATAAAATATAAAAAAAGAAAAGCAAACCAGGGGGGGGGGGGGGTAGCCCCAAAATTGGAGGTAAGGTTCAGCAAATCAGGCCTATTAAGCATTGAAATTCACTGACTTTCCCAGATTGTGTGCTAATGCGTTGACCATTGTGTACGTGTCCTTTGAATCTTGGCCATTGATTTGGATTGGTGGGATGCGTGGACGATCAGGCTTTGAGATGTATGGTGGGCATCAATGATAGCGCTGCATGGGAATTCACGTTGAAAAATAATATGAGAAATATGTGAGACCTGGGGTTTGAACCCAGGTCATGAGAGTCACAAGCGTGTATCCCTGCCAGCTGAGCCACTAAGTTTCAATTAATATATAATGGTTATTAAATAATAAAAAGAACAAACAAGACATTAATGATTCAGCGCGCGCGTTTTCAAATTCCCCAATCCGCTTGTGCCACGCTATCATCATCTTCATTCCCTGAAACATAAAAAACGAAGGCCACGGTTTTCCAAGTGTGGTGTTAGGCTGCCTTTGGAAAAATAGCGATTAGCGCTATAGTGCATATAAATTGATCGCGAGGCTTGAGTTTGCTTCGTCTTGACATGACGAATTTGCCTGTACCAGTTTGGGGATCTAATTTTACGCCTTGCACAAAGCCCCAATTTTGGAACCTTGGAACCCTAGAATCTGTCAATGGTGGAATCTTATACACAGCGAAATAATGCAATTAAACATAGTGGTTAGCTTATAAACTTCATCAGGAATGCAAAATACATATCAAAACTTATAAAAAATGCATGAATTGGTATGTGCGATTAAGAATTTTTCTTGATGCAGTGTGAGTTCAAACTACCAATTCTTGAAGCTTTGGTCGTTGTTCTTGATTGGAATGTGTTCTATGTCACCCAAGGAAGCTAATGGGATCAGTATTACGCCTTGAATCCACCTGCAACCTTGAAATCAGTTTTGAGTTTTTTGGCAATTTTTCCAATGTTGCAATAAGGTTTCTTGCGCAGCTTTTAGTCCTCTTCTTTTAGGGTTGTGATTCTGATCATATAGTGAGCATATTAGGTCATCAAAATTGAACAAAATCTCATGCCATAATGGTTTTTGCTAATTGATTTTCCAAGATCTTTTTGAATCTTTTTCTCATGTATTTTGTATCAATTAAGCTCCAATCAACCAAATCTTGCCATATTTAATTGTACACGAAATCTTGAGCCTAGAATGTGTACAAAAAGATTTTTTTAGGTCATGTTTATATTTTCTACATATTTAAATAATTTAAATGAATTAATATTAATATAAATTCAAATAAATAATTAAAAATTGAGAAAATACTTCCCCTTGGGCTTAATGGTCGTGCATAGGCTTGGCATGAAGAAACTTGGAAGAAAAATGGGCCCATTTGCATTTTTAGGTCATTTGAACCATTGTTGACTTTTCAAAATTCCCAAAAATTTCCCAACTTCCACAAGGCATAACTTGCTCAATTTTTAAGCTTTTCACATGTTCTTGGACATTTTGGAAAGGTCTTTGAGTCCTTTAACCAATGCCTTTGGTCCCATGTCATTTTGATTTACCAATCTCAAGTTATGGCCTTTGACTTAAAGTCCCTTTTTGTTGACTTTTGAAAGTGACCTATAATGTTGAAATTGATAACTTTTTGTGAGAGCATTTCTTGGACTTGGAATATGAAGATGAGTTGTAGGAAATGTCTTTCTCTTCAAAATGAGTTTTGGATGGAATTTTTCTGATAATCCATGTGAAAGTTATGCCCTGGTCAATTTCAGTTGACTTTTTCAGCTGTCCAAATAAGGAAACTTTTGCATCTTTGATGATTTCTGAGCCAAATTTTGAGAATCATGATCAAGCATTGATCAAATGATGTTTGTGGCTTCAAAATGATATGTTGACCAAAAATTTGAACTTTTGACTGTCAAATGACCATTTTGCCCCTACAGTTGGCTGTAGTGCAATCTAGGGTTTTGACTGTGCAATTTTGAGCTGAATGCCTTGAAACTTGATATGAGGATACTTGACCCCATTTGTAGGCATATGAGAATTGATTGGGTCCTTGAAAACTTCCTTTCTTTGATCAGAACACAAACCCTAGTTTTGACTGTATATGAGACAGTTGAACTGCATAACCCTTGGGGAATTTTGTGACCTTGACTTGACAAATCTTGGAGAATATGGGAGGGCAAATTTTGGGGTGCAACAGTATGTTATTCATGTAATGCATTCAAGGGTTCAAAAATTCAAATTTGTTGCAAACAAAAAGAACGCACGTCATATTAAGAAGAAATTTGTTAGTATATAAGTGCCCCATGGGCGAAATATTACAAAATTCTCAATGAAAAAAGACATTGCGCATCCTCTTTGGTGCGATGTAAGTGTTGAGAGTTTCCTCCTCGTGAGTTCGGCGGGTAAGCTCCAAAACCTTCTTCTCACTGGCATAGAAGCTGGCTTCAAAGTATCTCGTTCTTCCTTGAGTTGGATCCAACTCTTTTGCATTTCTTCCCATGATGTTGGCATGTCAGGATGTAGGATGGTGTATGGAACCTCTCCTTCCATAACAGGCTCTTTGATCAAGGGGAGAATGTGAGGGTATGGCATCATAAGATTCTGAGAGCGGGTTCGTACCCACTTGAGGTAAGGCTCAAGGGGGATGGAATTTTTATGCCCCAGTGTCTTACTATCCACCTTGTTATGCATCCTCCAAGCTCTGATGAAACTTTGTCGAAGTCCTTGCGTATCGTTGTCGAAGTCAAAAACTAGGTCCGAAATCAGCATGTCATGAGGGCCATCCCTCCGAGCATATCCAAATTGTCTCAAAGCTAGATAGGGGTTGTAGATGATGCCTCCCTTAATGCCAAGTAGTGGGACATTAGGGAATTCCCCACAACGATCAATGATGATAACATTTTCTCTGGATCGAGAACACCAATGTACATCAAAATGTGTGAGGGTCGTCAATCGTTGTGACCACCTTAAACCCTGCTCATTCTTCAAAACTTATTGTGGAAGGTGAGAAATAAACCACCTTGCTAGGAGAGGAGTACAGCACATGAGAACACCTCTTTTCCTCATTGTTCATGTGTAAAATGAGTGTAGGATGTCCCCAAGCAATGTAGGTATAGGATTCCTGGATATGAAAATCTTGACAGCATTCACATCTATAAGTTGATCAGGGTTTGGGAACAAAACCAACCCATAGATAAGGAGAGCCACAATCTCTTCAAAGGCTTGTAGATCAAGAGAATTCCAGCATTCTTGTGCCTTCTCAAATAGAAATTTTTCCAAGAAGCCCTTGACACCACTTCTGGTTTCTCAATTCCCCTTGATGTCAGATGGTTTCAAGTCTAATGCTTGAGCAACATCTTCAGGCTTTGGTTCTTTTTCCGTACCGTTGTAGGGTAGTTGATTAAGAATAGGAATTATCAGGAGTTGAGAAAACTCCTCCAAAATGGGTACTAGTTGGTAATCAGGGAATGTGAAACAACGGTGTAGGGGGTCAAAGAACTGGAAGAGAACTTTCACCATGTCTTCTTCAATGTTGGTGTTGACCAAGTTGAGAAGTCTGCCATGTCTTTCACTGAAGAGAGAATTCTTTGGAATCCTGGAAGTAAGCTCCTTGAGTTGAGGAGGGATTCTCACAAGGTTGACTTAGATTGTTTTCCTGCAACGAGATTCCATGACCTACAAAACAAGAACAAAGATGAAGATCCAAACCCTTGAAATGGTTAGTGGATGCATATGATGTTTATGATGTATGCACAAGCACATGTACAAGCAAGTCACACAAAACCCTAGTTTCAGGCTTGCATGAGGTTTCATAGGTAAATACCCTCTTGAGTTTAGTTGGCTCAAACCTGTCCTATAAATAGTAACCGAGTTCTAAGGAGCTCAATATCACTGGATTGTTTTCTATGTTCATTCTTTTGGTTTAGCCACTTAACTAGCGACCAAAATATTCTAAGAAAACAATCCTCAATGAGTGTAGTATCGAGTATCTACCAACTTCGGACTGCACCAAAGCCGGTCATCTCACTACCCTTAAAAAAGGCCAAGATGGTCAAGTAAGGTTCTAAGAGTTCATTAGTGCTTCATGACATCACTCAGCGGCCCCGTATTCTCTTTGATTAACTCAAAGGCTACCTGTACACACAAATATGTCGCACTAACATAGCTATTGCTTAGACCATGTCAGTATGCGCCGCATAGTTTCCACAACGTATTGCTATTTACCTATGAATGTTTCCCAAATCCGGGTAGAGGATTTCAAGCCCAAACAAGAGAACCAAAATGTAAAGCAATCAAAGCAAACAATAATCATGCAAAGGGTGATCTAAGCCCTAAGGTTACTCCACTTTTAAAGTTTTCCCCAGCAGAGTCGCCAATTCTGTGATACGGTGGGAGAACTAACTTGAGGTTTTGCGTTTGTGTTCGCAAATGTTTCGGTTTAGCAAGAGTCACCACCGACTTTTTATTTTATCCTAAGGAAAGGTCAAAAAGCATAGGAAAGACCTTTGAGATGTTTTCTTGGGTTCGAGGAGTAGATTATAGAAAGGGAAGGTATTAGCACCCTTTTAATCCATGGTTATCCATGGGCTCTTAGTTACTTGTTTAGATCACTTGCTTTTGCTTTTCAATTGTTTGAAATGGTGCTTTGTGTGTGGTTTTGAAAATATTTTGAAAAGAGGCCATCGTCATGGAAACCTTTGTAATGATTCTTGTTTGAATGTATACAAAGGTGTTTTTGTCTTTTGAAAAGTTTTAAATGTTTGAAAGTAGGGTTTTGAAATTGTGTTGTGAAGTGTGTTTTGAAAAATAGCAAGGATGTTTTTGCAAGCTTGATCAAGTAACTAGGAGTTATCTACCCTGTTTTACTCAAAGATCTTTCTTATGTTTTTAACCCTTTTAACAGTGTTGTTTCACCATTGTATTTGGTGAACAACCTTGTGTTAGGATGTTAAACGGGACAGGCGTGGGTCATCGTATAGACCATGATAGCAATTGTGTCAAGTATTTTTGGCAATTTTCTTAAGGGACTTGATCATTTTGTTTAGGCAACTCAGATAGCGTCATCGAGGGACTATGATCTTTGTTTTTGTTTTTGTTTTGCCAAAGTACTTGACATGCAATCATGGCCCATTTTTGAAGGCAACAAGTGGATTGAAACCCTATGGGTGCAAGTGTGCATTGTGTTTGTTTTTCATGCATTGTTATCTTTGGATTAGGTCAAGCTATTTGTTGTTTTTATTTTGCATACAAGCCCTAGGTCTAATCATGGCATAATTGGAAGCTTTTAAATGTGCGAGAATTTAAATCCTACACTATTACAACATGATATAGGGAGGGGGGTACAAATTTGAATTGGGAGTATTTGACAAGAAATTAAATTCTAAATTATTACAACCATATCGAATGTATAAGACAATATTTAAATGTGCAATAATTAAATAAAATACAACAAATAAATGTTAAATAAAATGTATTATGCAAAAAGTTTTTTATGTATGTAAAAAGTATTTTTTAATATGAAATGTAAATAATAAAAAAAATGTCAATTTTAATTATTTTGTTATTTAGGGCAAAAACCCTAATTCTTAATAAATAGTATTATTTATTAATTATATACAACAATATATTAATTTATACAAAAAATAAAAGTATATTGTAAAAAAGATATTTTTAGTGTAAAATATTAATAAAATGAAAATGTATTCTTTTTTTGTATTTTTATCCTAATTATTTAATTTAAATAAAATATATAAGCGTATATATATATATATATATATATATATATATATATATATATATATATATATATATATATATATATATATATATATATATATATATATATATATATATATATATATATATATATATATATATATATATATATATATATATATATATATATATATATATATATATATATATATATATATATATATATATATATATATATATATATATATATATATATATATATATATATATATATATATATATATATATATATATATATATATATATATATATATATTAAACATATTAAATATATAAAAATAAAAATTAATTATTTACAAAAATGTGTATATTTCAAGAAAAAATTTTCAAGTGTGTGTAAAAATAATAAATAAATATAAACATATTTTTTCATTATTTTTAGGTTTTGATAAAAAGAAAATAAAGAAAATAAACATTTTTATACTAGTAATAATTAAAATAAATCCAAAATAAATACAAATATTTGTGAAAATAATTTTTAGGTATTTTTTATGTTAAAAAATAAAATATCAAAATCAGAAATAAAACAAAATGCAAAAAATGACAAATATACAATAAATGGGCCAGGGGGTGTAAAAAGAAAAAGGGGGGTGCCAGAAGCAAGCCTGTACAGGCCCAGCCCAAACTCACTTCATGTTCT